>JAKSZT010000049.1:12214525-12350362 GCA_026826555.1 Tolypeutes matacus
GGAGGGAGGCAGGGAGGATGGCAGGGAGGCAGGGAGGATGGCAGGGATGGAGGCAGGGAGGATGGCAGGGAGGCAGGAAGGATGGCAGGGAGGCAGGAAGGGAGGAAGGAAAGAAGGCAGGAAGGCAGGCAGGCAGGCCCTCTGCACCCCCAGAAGCATGATCTTTCCAAATGTACAGCTCAGCCCTCCTGCTCAAGCCCCCAGCACCATCTGGCACCCTCTCTACGTCTTAAACCATTTCCTTCCTTTGGCATCCAGGTCATTGCTTTCCAGGTCTTTCTCCTATCTTATGGTTTTAGTCTTCCGACTGCTTTGACAAATGCCAAACAAAGGGCTGGCTTAAGCAATGGGAACTCACTGTCTCACCGTCTCTGAGGCCAGAAGTCTTGGCTTTCTCCTGCAAGACTGTGGCCTTCTGAGGCTGGCTTGCTGCCAGTCTTTGGGATTTCTTGGCTTTCCCGCCACACAGCAATGTCCTCTCTTTCCTCTGCCGGGGTCCATTGACTTCCAGAGTCTCGCTCCTCCACGTGGCTTTCTCTTTAGAAGCTTCCAGTTGAATACCTTAACTAAAATTAACATATGGAAAGGTCCTGTTTACAATGGGTTCGCACCCTCAGGGATGGATTAAGACCCAGCACATGTTTATTTTCTGAAGTACGTCATTCACCCTACCACATTTACAAGCAGCGCTTTCTATTGCTCTTTGCTGTGTTTTCCTCCCCTTCCTGACTGCTCAGTAGTGAGCACCCCAGGGTTGATTCTTAGCCTCCTTTACTTCTTCACCCACACTCATGTCCTATGGTATCTCACCCAATCCCATCATTTTAAATACTGTGTGCTATTATGACTCCAAAATTTATATCTCTAGGCTCGATTTCGCCCTGAAATTCAGGCCTGTCTAATCAACATCTCCACTTGGATGCCTAGCAGGTATGCCGGGCTTAATGTGGGTCAAACCAGGGTGACTGTGTACTGTTGTCCAATTTGTGCACTGCCCAAAGCCAGGCAGCCATGGAAGTGAGATGGGGCTGAAATCCAGCCCATGTTTGGTTTGCCAAACCTTGAAATCTGGTGTGGGCTCTTCCACTCAGAGGAGGAGGTCCCTTTTCCTACAGCAGGAAAGGTCTGCTATAACAAAGTACCACAAAGTGGGTTGCTCAGAGCAACAGAACTGTATTCTCCCAGTTCTGGAGGGCACAAGTCTGAAATCAAGCTGTCAGCAGGGCCGTGCACCCTCTGAAACCTGCAGGGGAGGCGCCTTCCTGCCTCCTCCAGCCGCTGGTGTGGCCGGGGCTGCTCGGCGCTCCTTGGCTTGTGGGCGCCTACCTGCAGTCGCCATCTCCGTGGCCCCAGGGCGCTCTCCCTGTGTCTGTGTCCAATTACCCCCTCCTGCAAGGACACCATCATATTGGCTTAGGACCTGCCCTAATCGAAGCTGGCCCCATCTTTACTGACACTTTCAAAGTCTCTGTTTTTAAATAAGGTCAACATTGGTGGGGCCAGAGGACTTGACCCTGTCCTCTCAACCCATGAGAAGCATGCCCTACTGCTTCTCACAAGGCTCAGTCATAGGCCAGCTGTGGCCCTGGCCAAAATGCATCTTTTGATTTCTCCCCACTGCAAACTTGTTACTCTTAGACTATGGCTCCATTCAATTATTGCAGATTAAAAGAAGAAAAAGGAGAGGAGGAGGATGGAGAGGAGAAGGAAAGGATATCAAGCATCCTCATCTCTGCTCTATCCAATCCAGTCCCCAAATATATCCTGAGTCTGCCCCTTCTCCCAGCCCCCCCTTCTGCCACATGATGGTCTAAGACCCCATTACCTCTGGGTGCCTGCAAAACCTCCCAGCTGATCTTCCAGCCCCCACTCCTGCCCTTCTGCAATCTTTCTTCCACTGCACAGACACAAGTTTTCTAAGACATAATATCTTACCACTGACCCACTTAAAAATCTCCAATACCTTCCTGACTCAACCAGAACCAAACCCAAACTGTTTCCTACAGATTACATCTTCCCAATTCAATCTACTTCTGCCCCAGGCTCCCAGCACTCTAGCCACACTGGCAAGCTCCCTTCTGCCTCAGGACCTTTGCACTTACCATTCCTCTTCCCAAATCACAATGCAGCCACCTCCTTTTCCATATTCAAGTCTGAAGTTATATGTTACCTTCTCAGAAATTCCTTACTTGATCAAATTGGCTAAAACAGTGTGCCCCTCCCCACCATCACTTTCCTTCCCATTTCCCAATTTTATCTTCTTTTTTGCACCATCACCTCCTGAAATTACCCTATCCCCTGGCTTCCTCTCTGGTGGTCTGTCCCCACCACCTCCTCACCATGTCAGCTATGGAGGCACAGCATTTCTCTTCCTTGATCCACTCTGTCCCCAGAGTTGGCTACAGTGCCTGGCACACAGCAGGCACTCAGTGGCCGGGAGATCAAGACAGTAGAGACTAAAGAGATCACAGATAAACAGAGGGAAGGAGAAAGGGCAGGATCCAAGAGCTGAGGGGGAAGGGAAGGAGGCAGGGAAATAGGAGAAGGTGGGGGGGGGCTTGAAGGTGCAGGATGGGGAGTGAGAAGTGCCAGCCAAGGAAATGGGGCTGGACCTGGCCCCAGAGGGCGAACCCCTGCTGACTTCCCGCCCGCCTGCTCTGCAGAGGCACCAGGCACCGCCACTCCTGTTCATGGGGCCAGGGGGCTCTCAGCCTACTTCCAGGTGCATCCCTGCACCCCTCGGGAAGCTAGTGGTTGGACAGGCCTGATGGCCATCTGTGCTCCGTTCTACCTCCAGCTCCCAGTGAAGGGCCCCGGCAAGGTCAGCGAGGTCAGGAGGAAGCAAGGCTGTCCAGAGCCAAATCTGGGCTGTGGCCTGCCCTTCTCTGCCTGGCATTCTAGGGGCGTTTGAAACAAGCTCAGTCTCTGCTCCTTTCACGTTTCCCTGGGCCCCGACTGGTACTAGGAGCTCTGAGAGTTGAACTAGGTGGCAATTAGTGCATTTCTGATAGGAAGAGGAACATGACAGCTGCTGCAGTTGGAACTTGCCTCTTGGATGAGAATAAAGGAAGGCAAAGAATTCTAGCTATAAAATCACCCTTCCAGCTGTTTTCTCCATAGTCTAATAATCTCTTCCTATCAGTTGAGGAACAGAGGCCTTTGCCAGGAGAACGTGCATCTTAAGCTTTTAAAGGAAAAACCTTGCTCCAGTGGCCTTCAAAGTTTATATTCATCAAGGGACAAATAAGGGAAGGGGCCCCTTCCCTAAAGAGAGCCCGAGGTGAGATCTGTTTGCTGCCCCTGTCCTCCCCACCCGTTTTCACTTCAGCTCTGACATTCGACCAGCTTGAGTACACTCCTCTCTGCTGTGGCTCAAATTCTGAGGTTATATGGGTGGAAGTGGGGACAGAAAGCAGAAGGAAAAGAGAGAGGGGCACAGCTAGTAGAAACAAAAAATGGTAGACCAGTGCTCCCAGTTTACTACTCCCTCCCCACCACCTAGAATTTTCTGGGTGCTGGTTTCTTCTTGGGTTCCAGCAGCCCTGGGGGTGATGGAATCACAAAGAAGCTACTTGTAAATCTGCTCACTCGGAATGTGCTTATCTCAAAAAACATCTCGGGGCTTGTTTTTGCACTCTTGGAAAGTAGATTGCTGTGGCAGGTGTAAAATTACATCCACAGGGCAGTAACTCGGGGTGGTTCTCTGCCAACTTTCTGTCTGTTTAAAATGCCAGGGCTTTGCCTCAAGCCCACCTGGGCAGACGCGCAGCGAGCTCAGAGAAGTTCCTTGTCAATCTCTTCCAGGTGTCAGCCTCAGGTTTTAGGTCCCCACCTTCCTTCCCTTTGGACTGCCAGCACTCTGGGTTCCCTTGAATTGTCTGTGAAATTCTGCAGGACCTCGTGAGCTGAACCTTGAAAGGAAGTCGACACAATCCCGAACCATGTATGGTCTTGGGCAAGGGAAATGACTTGCAAAACACTGAGCAGTGACTGCCGGGATAAAATTTATTTTCGTGGCAGGGACTCAAAGCAACTGTGCCAGAACCACATGGTTTACAAAGGAGACATCTGCGATTGAACATTGCTTGGCAGATGGGCCACCGCCCGGGGCAGAAACTTAGCTGGACGCTCGATCCTTAGTCTCTCCTAGCACCTGGCCTCATAGTGGTGCATTCCCTTCACCCCAATGCAAGCTCAAAGAGAAAAAGAGATCAACGCAGTGTTTCTCTGAAAGGTAACCTGCTTTGCCAAGCTACGGCCTCATGCTTATTAAAAGTAAACCTTGGTCTCACCTGACGCATCCAGAAAGTCAATGCCACATCTCAGAAGGACCTTCCCCCGCGCCGCCGAATTCCAAGTTTCCAGTGATTTGAGAACTCAGATGAGCTCATTTGAGCTGGTTTGTCTCTCCATATGCAGTCCATCGCCCTGAGTCGCCAGCTCTCGTGGATGTGGAATGGAGGGTGATCTGTCTATGGTGTCTGTCCCCTAACCCCAGTTGATGGCTTGGGTGTATCAGCTGATCTGTGGCCGTGTCTCCCCCTCTGAGCCCTGAGAATCCTTCTGGGAGCTGTGTTCTCCTTCCAAGAGGGTGACCTTCCCAGAGGAAGAGCACGTGTTTGGGTCCTGGCTTTCGTGGGTGTCTGATCTCCCCTGACCTCCAGCACCCTGTCAGCTCTCTCCGTGATGAGCTTGTGCCTCGGTTTCCATCTCACTCCGCCTGTCAGTTCTCAGACTCACAGCTGCGTCAAGGAAATGCCAAGAATAAACTCATTTACACACGGGGGATGCAATGAGGCTTTATAAGGGGATGACAGAGCGTCATCCACTCCAGACCTTTGGAAGAAAGAGGGCTCACTGCTTGGGGGACTGGGGTGCGGTGGTGTAGAAATAGATGTCATCCTGTACAGGGTGGTAGACATACAGAGAATGGCAGTTTGTGTTTTAAAGTACAATCAGAAGACCCCCTAAAGGGAAGCAGAGCATTTTGGAGGAATGGCTATTTCCAGGTCTAGAGCAGGAAAGCAAGGAAACTATATCAAAGACTAATTGTCATTGAAAAGGACACGGGAGCCAACAGGAAGGGACACCCATTGGCCAAAGACGGAACAATTTAAGCATAAAAAAAGATTGATGAGTGCAATTGGTTGAAACACGTGAAGACAGAAACCAATAAGTGCATAATAATTTGAGAGAGAAAGAGAGAGAGAGAGAACACATCATCTCCCACCAAAAAACAAGCAAGCAAGCAAACCAAAACTATCTCTTTGGACACCAGTGGAATGAACTAGGACACGCAACTCCTACTCTGAAAATGAGCGATTGAAAGGAAAGTTTTAAGTACTTCTCAGCCTTTCCTTCATGGACTGTATTAGAAGGTAACCATTAGCCCTCCTGGCTGAGGAAATTCATTTTATGAAAGAAAGCTAACTGATAAATGTGAAAGGGTAATAGAAATTTTTTGAAAGTCTTCACTTTTTGCAAATTCTAATGAAATAATAGATTCAAGCTGCAACCATCAGCAACTGAGCTGTAAAATGAGACCTGATGAGGGATTTTTACAATGGGTGACTCAGGATGTCATCACCTGAGCCCACTGCTTGACAGGAAAGACGGGGTATGAAAGAAGAAGGTGAAGGGCTCCACAAGGAAGGAAACAAATCCAGAATGGGGGGCATTCTCCAATTTCTTCAATAAGTCAGTGGCATGGGGGAAAAGTGGGGGGAGGTTTTTCTCGAGTTTAAAAAAGAGTTGAGCCATAACTAAATGCAATTTGCAGAACTTGTCTGAATCCTACTTAGAACAAACCAACTGAAAAAAAATTATTTACAGAATTGGGCTGATTTATTGACAAACTGGGTATAAAGTGGCACCAGGAATTGTTGTGTGTGATAATGACATTGTGGTTATGTAAGAAAATGCCCCTACTTTTTCAGAGATCTCTACAGAAGTATGCTTTGGTCAAATGATATCAAATCTTCATTCAAAAAGGATTCATTGCACTATCATCTCTGCTTTTGAGTATGTTTGACATTTTCAAAATACAAGATATTAAAAAATTGCTCAGATTTAAGATGAATCTTTTAAAAAGTAGAAATTATAGTGAGAGTTAATTATTAGAATACCTACTTTTAAGTTTTGCTTTGAATTTTAAGTTAGAGTTTTTGACATCAAGTTTGCAATATTTCCTTTATGAATTCTAATGGTGAAGACTATACAGCAATCAAAATTACAAGAAAAAATTAGAATACGAGAATATCACTAAACACCCTGCTTACAGGACAGTCTTATAAAGTGATTTTTATTACTTTTTAATCATCAATAGCTGTTCAAAACACTCTTTGAAAGACACAAAGGAGCTGGGCAGGACTGGAGACAGAGAGGACCCTAAAAGAATCACTTTATAGATGGGTGTCCTCTGTCTGAAGGGAAGGCTGGCATTTTGTTCCCTTCTGAGCTGCAGGAACTGCCTGGGAGAGGACCCGGGAGGGTGAGTGCTCCTCACTGCTGTTATCTAGTCACTGGTCCCACTGCTTCTGGGCAGGGGGAGAATTTCTTTTCCGCACTGCCTTGAAGTTTGGCATGGCCACGTGACTTGTCCTGCCAGGTGAAGTAGGAGCAGAAGTGATATGGCTCACTTCTGGGCAGGAGCATTTAAGTCCAGCGTGTGATTTTTCCACCTCCCTTTGCCCCAGAAGCCACCAGAGGTAATCCCTGCCCACCCTCTAAGGTGTGCTCGCCAGGAAGCATGAGGGAGAAATCAGTCTCTCTCTCTCTTTCTCTTATAAGCCCTTGAGATTTGGAGCAGTTTTGTTACTGCAGCATAACCTCCCTGATACTTTCTTTATTATCAAATGGGGTAGCCATGCTGGGTTTTGGGGGGGGGGTTTCTCATATGTGTTTTAATTTGCATTTCATGAATTACTACTATCATAATATTACTGATATGACAATCATTTTATACTCTTTATCCTATTCAAGTCTCACTGCAAACTGTAAGATTCTATTACTTTCATCTCTATTTTATATTTGAGACAAACAGAGTCTCACAGAGGTTAAGTAACATGCCCAGGATCACGCAGGAGGGTGAGAAGGGCCAGGAACGGAGAGTAGACTGGAACATTCTAGAAAGTGGCTCCTCACTGTCTTTGGACCTTCTCTGAGGGGCCCTGTTCCTACTCACAGTGATTTATTAAATATAATTTTTAAATAAACTTCATTTCAGAGATCAAGTCAATAAAACAGCGAGAAAATTCACAAAATAGAATCCTTGGGTCCAGGCTTGTGCATCATAGTTTGCTTCTCTGTAGCATATATAACCAAAAGTCTGCTTTTCCAAAAACAAAAACCAAAACATCCTCACAAATCACTCTGTTTATTAGAACAAAACTTGCCTCATGGATCACTTCTAACCGGATAAACAATCACGTCAAAGTATCTGAAGGTTCCCAGAGAGGTTTTGTCTGAGGCCAAATCCTCGGCAGCCTTCTGCTCCCCGTGGGAGGGCTGGCCCTGGCTAAGCTGCGGAGCTGCTGGGTCCTTCCTCCTTCCCACCTTCTGGGGTGTGCTACAGGCCAGGCACTCATGTTAATAACCTTGACAGGGGCCCCAGCAAGTCGGTACTGTTGCTACTCTTGATTTTACAGATGGGGAATCTGAGGCACAGAGCAGTTAAGTCATTTTCTCAAGGCCTCGGAGCTAACTTGTGACAGAGCCAGGGTGAGCCCAGGCCACCCGGCTCCCCTCGCACTTAACCCCAAGGGCACCCTATCCCCCTCCCCTGCCCATGTTTCCCAGGCCCTGCACCCAGGCTGGCTGGCACAAGGTGCATCCACCTTCCTTCCAGGCCCCCCTCACCCTCTGCCTTGTGCTGTGACTGGGCTCCCTCCCCTGACGCTGAATACGGGGCTCCTGCTGGAGAGGCACAGCCTGCAGGCCTTGGAGCAGCCTGCCTGGAGGGCCCGCGGGGATGGGGAATGATGACTGTGATGAACAGCACAAACACAAGAATGCTCAGAATGTGGAGCCACGTGGGAAAAATACAGTAATGTACGTATAGCTAGTTAACAGTGACACTGAGACCTTTTTACAGCAATGGCAAAGAAGGCACTTTATCATGCTAAGGATCAATAATGGAGGGGTATTAGGGGGGCATGGAATTTTTCCTTTGGAATTAATGAAAACGTTCTGAAATGGATTGCGCAGATGACAGCACAGCTCTGATGGAACTGAGAGCCACTGAGTGCACACTTTGGATGGACTGAACAGGACAGGGGACCGTATCACACAGAGAGCCTGGTGGTTAACTGTACAAAGAGAACGTTGTCCAGGAGCTATAACAAATACACAACACTGCTCCGTGGTGTTAAAATAGGATGGTTTGTGGGAAAATATATGAAATATAAGCTATGGACTATTGCATAATATTGTGATGATATTCTTTCATCATTTGTAACAAACGTGTCACAACGACGTCAAGATGTTGGTGGTAGGACGATGTATGGGAATCCTGTATGGTAGGCATGATTTTTTTTTTAACTCACAACTTCTCAAATAAAAAAAAATTTTTTTTAATTTTAAAGACTGAATTAACCATAAGATTGTATAAATGTAAAATGTGTCAAAAGGAGAAGGACCAACAAAACCTATGAAAACATCATGCCCAGCAATAGGACAATTTCCAAGGCAAGCCAAGCACCTGTAGCCTGTATGTCCCTGTCCCAAAGACACACGGTTGCTTGTGCCTCACGTCCCTGCCCTCCCCTCTCTGGCCCTGTCATTATCTAATTCCACAGCTATAAATACTGCTTAGACACTAATGACTCTTTGTAGCAGAGACTGGACCTAACATCTAGAAGCCTAATGAAGGATGGCAGTAAGAATGCAGTGCATGCTGTGAAGAGATTACATCTCCCAAATTCCTTTACAGCCATATAATTAAGTTCTGGCCAATGAAGTGTAAGAGGGGATGTAAGGGAGACTGAAAGGGAGTTGAGTCAACTGGAGGTACAGCCTTTTGCCTTCCCTCACTTTCCAGCTACCTGGAATGTAGAATTAATGGTTAGAGCTCCAGCAGCCATTCTGGACCATGAGGTGGCCTTGAGGACAACAGCCAGTGCTGAGGATAATAAAACAGAAAAATAAGTGCCTGAAAACCCCATCTGCCCCTAACTTGTCTACCTCCAGAGGTAAAATTCATGTAACATAAAATTAATCATTAACCATTTTAAAATGTAGGGCTCAGTGCCATTTAGTACATTCACAATGCTGGGCAGCCATCACCTCTATGTAATTCCAAGACATCTCCATCCCTCTAAAGGAAGGGATCACTCCCCATTCCCCATCCCGTAGCCCCTGGCAGCCACTAGTCTGCATTCTGTCTCTATAGGCCATTTCATATAAATGGAATCATAGCGTACGTGGCCTTTTGCATCTGGCTTCTCTCACGTAGCATACTGTTTTCAAGTTCATTCACTACTTCTTCCTTTTTATGTCCAAATAATATTCCATTTTAGGTATATACCAGATTTTGGTTATCCATTCATCAATTTTGGGGTCCAGATAACTTTTAAGTGGGAGAGAAATAAACTCCAATCTTCTTTAAGCCACTGATATTTGCAAGTGCCTGTTATATGTAGCTAAGCCTAATGCTAAACCTTTATCTATCAAATATTTGTCTCTAACTTTAACCTTTTCAGCTACATATTTGGCATTTCTGCTTGACTATCAAAAAAAGCATCTTAAACTGAACAAGCCCCAAATAGAACTCTTGATATTTTCTCCTCTTTCTTTCCCAAACCTGGTCCTTGAGATTCTTCCCCATCTCAAGGGAACGGAGCCACCATATTCCCAGTTGCCCAGGACAAAAACCAAGGATTTTCCTTGATTCCTCTTTCCTGCACTTTCCCACATCAGCAAATCCTGTTGAGCTCTACTGCCAAAATACACCCGGAGCCCGTGCCCGCCCCCCACCCCCGCAGCTCTCGCCCTGTAGCCACCACCTCCCACCTGCAGTATCAAGGACAGCCTGGCAGCTGCTTTGACTCCACAGGTCTCCACGCCCAGCTCCAGCACTGCCACAGCTCTCCCTTCCTGCAGCAATGGCAGTGACCTTTTAAAGGACGCACATCGGATCAGATCGCTCATCTGCTCACAACTTCCAAGGGCTTCACTGCAATGAGAATAAAACCCATGCTCCTGGCTCTGGCCTGCAGAGCGCTAAGGGCGCTGGCCCCTGCCCTCCAGTTCCACTTCCGGCTCCATTGCCTCCCTTCATCACCAAGCTCCAGGCACACCGCACTTCCCTCAGCTGCTGCAACAAGCCACACAGACGCTGATGCTGACAGCTGGCTCCTGCTTTCATTCATGTCTGGGATCAAAAGCCACCCGTGCACCTTATCCACTGCTGGCCCCCTTTCCGCCTTCCCCTTCTCCCAGTTTTGTTTCTTTTCAGCACCTGTCAGCATCTACTTACTCATCTGGTTGCGAGTTTATTGCCCTTCACCTGCTGGAGAACGCATGTACCCTGTTTGTTCACCACTATTTCCATAGGAGGAACGCAGTCGGGCATAAACCTTTATGGGATAAATTAGTGAAGTTCCTGTCTGTGTCACCCACTTCTTCACAGACCAAACTTCTTGCCCTTCTTGCCACTCCCACCCAACATCCTCAATCCCAGCAGTAAATGCCCTGGGCCACACTTCTCAGTCACTTTCACCAGAAAGTCAGTGAAGTCATTACCCCCCACTTGCCCAAGCTTCGGGGGCAAATACAGAAGGCACGGTGCAAACGTAAGTGAGCTTGGGTGTTACCTACACATTTCAAGGGGATCTTGCCTTCGGCACTGTAATATTTCAAACCATCAAGAAACGCGAAGGCCAGGGAGAAGCTGTGTTCCTTCTCTGGCTCCACATTACCTGGCACACGGCAATGTGTGGTTGTGTCGCACACTTTATGACACACACACACGAGGCAGGGAGGCAGGATCCTCGCCTGCTTTTACTCTGACTTCTGGGAGCGGTTTCACACCACCCTGCCCCTGAAGTGACCGGAAATCTGTTTTGGAATAACTCCCTCTAATCATTGCTTGCCCCAGGATGGTTAAATGCCCTCTGCAATTCTGCAAAGAAAGAAAAACATGGCAGAAGAGTAAAGAGTATATGAAATCAACTAATAAAGGCAAAGTGTTGCATGTTCTGCAACTCTTTCATCAAGATAGAAAGTTATAATCAAAGAAATGTATTTCAGCTCGTGGAAGAGTGACCTACCACCCCGTCCATGTACGTGCTCTCCATGCCGCCTGGCTTGTCCAGAACAAACATTCCAGCCACCCTCTGCCTCCTCCTGCAGCTGCCCCACTCCCAGCACCTCTCCTCCTCTTGGTCCTGCTACCCAAAGACTCCCTTCTGGGCTTCTAACAAGAAGGAGAGATGAGGAGCCAACTCTTCATTCCATATACGTTCCTCTCTTTTTTAATTAGTTTTTTTTCTTACTGAAAGTGAATACAGAAACAAATATGGTAATTGAAAAAAAAAACAAACAGTTAAACAGGATATACACTGACAAGTAAATTTCATAGTGTGATGCTTATGAGTGTGGATCTTACAGCCACACTATGCGGTTCCAAACCTGGCCTTTCCATTCCTAGGTGGGTGACCATAGTCAAATTACTTAAATACCCTGTGCCTCAGTTTCCTCAACTATAAAATGGAGATCACGATCATACCTTCCTTAGAGTGCCATTGTGAGGATTAAATGTGTTCCTTCACATAAAGTGCATATTTTCAGGATGGACAAGTGCTGGCACCCAAGAGCTCCATGTAAAAATTAGATGATATAATTCTTGTCATCATTATTTCTTCTCACCCTAGACTCCAAGGTCGCCAGGGATAATAGGTTTTTGTGTCTCCTTCTGGAAATTATCTATGCATGCATAAGTGTGTTCCCCATTTTTATATCAATGGTAATATATTATACACACTCCTCTGCATTTCAGCTCACACATCTCTCCACCTCATTGGTTTTCAGTAAAATATTCCTGGTTTGACCGGTTCTCTACTGACGGAACTTTGTTATTTCCACTAGTTTCTCATCACAAATAATACTTCAAATACATGCTTATACACGTTTGGTGCATATTTCTGAGTATATCGGTGGATAAATTCCTAGCAGTTTGACAGTTTGATGTAGTTATGAATTCCAAAGATAGATGTTGGATTTTGCTTGTGGACTAGTCTGTTCATCTGGGCATGATTGAGTTATGATTAGGGATTTGATTGGGCCACGTCAGTAGGGTGTTGAGGCCCCCCCCCCTTTGGTGGGTAGGGTCTCAAAGATAAAAGACATGGCAAAGGACAGAGTTGGAGTAGTTTTTTGATGTTGGAGTTCTGATGCTGAGTCTTAATGCTTGAGCCCGGGGAAGTAAGCACAGAGGAGCTTGATCGTGAGGAAGGAGAGAAGGCCCTGGGGAAAAGAGATGAGCCGTTCGCCTGAGAGTTCACATCTGGCCTTGTGGAGAGAGGCAAAGCCTAGGGAGCCTCATATTCTACAGCTGACCTTGTGGAGGAAACAGAGGAGCTGAGCCCGGAGAGAAACGCAGCCCTGGGAAGAGAGAAACCCAAGAAGCCTGAACCCTGGCAAACATTGGCAGCTGCCTTGCTCCAACACGTAGCAACAGACTTTGGTGAAGGAAGAAACTTAGGCTTTTTGGCCCAATAACTATAAGCTTCTACCCCAAATAAATACCCTTTATAAAAACCAACCGATTTCTGGTATTTTGCATCAGCACCCCTTTGGGCTGACTAATACACTGCTGAATTAAGATTAGGTGCATTTTACATTTTGATGGGTATCATTGAATTATCCATGATCCCATTTTCCACAGATTCATTCCCTGGGAAAGCTGAAATGGATCATCTAGTAACAAACAAGTACTTTCCATGCAGGCAACTGTCCACCTCCCCCCTGGCTGGCATCTTCCAGAAGGTCCTTAACTTTTCCACAAATCTGCCCATCATTCATTTCTAACCTTTCTAAACTTTCTCAATCCTTCCATTATAATAAAGATTTAAACTTATATTCTTTAGGCCTAATTTGAAAATTCCTTATCTGCCTTGCATGTATTTCCAAATTTCTGCCATTCCCTCCTGACTTTATGATTTATTTGATCAGCTTGCTATGATTGATAAGACTCATAAAGTCCATCATCTTTTTTTTTAACTTTATTTTGTACATTTAATAATTGAATATATAAACAATTAAAAACTGAAAAGTAAACACAGATGAATAAATACATACATTTCTCAATTAAATGTACTGGATACATATGATTTTTTTTTTAATCAAACAATATGTTACACAATATATTTGGTTCATAGTTATACAGTATTTTGTTTGTTTGTTTTTGGCTTTTGTTTTTGTTTTCGTTTTTGTTTTTAATCATACAGTATTTGTCCTTTTGTGTCTGGCTTGCTTCACTCAACATAATGTCCTTCAGGTTCATCCATGTTGTCATATGCTTTATGACTTCGTTTCTTCTTATAGCTGCATAATATTCCATCGTGTGAATAGACCACAGTTTGTTTATCCATTCCTCTGTTGATGGACACCTGGGTTGTTTCCATCTTTTGGCAATGGTGAATAATGTGGCTATGAACATCGGTGTGCAGATGTCTGTTCGTGTCACTGCTCTCAGTTCTTCTGGGTATATACCCAGTAGTGGTATCGCAGGGTCACGTGGCAAGTCTATATTCAACTTCTTTAGGAACTGCCAGACAGTCCTCCACAGTGGCTGTACCATCCTGCATTCCCACCAACAGTGAAATGTTCCTATCTCTCCACATCCTCTCCGACACTTGTAGTTCTCTGTCTTTTTAATAGTGGCCATTCTGATAGGTGTGAAATGATTTCTCATGGTGGTTTTGATTTGCATTTCCCTAATCATGAGTGATGTTGAGCATTTCTTCATGTGTTTTTTTGCCATTTGTATTTCTTCTTTGGACAAATGTCTATTCAAGTCTTTTGCCCATTTTTTAATTGGTCATTTGTCTTTTTACTGTTGAGTTGTAACATCTCTTTTTATATCCTGGATATTAAACCCTTATCAGATATGTGATCTCCAAATATTTTTTCCCATTTGAGTTGGTGCCTTTTCAGCCCACCCCTAACTCACCTCCCATACAAGAATTAACTCAAAATGGGTCAAAGATCTAAATATAAAAGCCAGGACCATAAAACTACTAGAAGAAAATGTAGGGAAACATCTTCAAGACCTCATAGAAGGTGGTGGTTTCTTGGACCTTACACCCAAAGCACATGCAACAAAAGAAAAAATAGATAAATGGGAAGTCCTCAAAATTAAACACTTTTGCACGTCATCTTTTTTATTGATGGATGGTTGTCTTTTTTGGGGGGTGGAGGGAGATGATTTGAGTTAGGGTTCCACAAAGCTCCCATAAAAGTCATTTTTTAACTCAGGTGTTCTCCCATTACTGCATTCATTTCTGCAGCACTTACTCTTCATTTCCTGACATTGAACAGTGCTCTTGCTTGTAAAATAGATTTATTATCAGGCACCTTCTTTTACTAGGAATGTTCCCTCATGTTGGGGTTTTCCTAAACCAACAAGTCCCTTCAGAGTTAGAGTCTGTGAGTTGGGAAACCTGAACTGTCAGCCCAACATGGCCAGATCTCAGATCCCTTAAGAGGCCTCGGTTTCCTCTTCTCAAAAAGTAGGGCCAGGCCATAACCCCTGCCTGAACTGAAGTTCTGTGATTTTTCTACTCTTTTCCAGATGGACTCTATCTACCAGAAATGTTCATGACTATTCTTTCTGAAAAAATAGATTCCTCTT
The DNA here is from genome assembly GCA_026826555.1 of Tolypeutes matacus. NCBI lineage: Eukaryota > Metazoa > Chordata > Mammalia > Cingulata > Chlamyphoridae > Tolypeutes > Tolypeutes matacus. The sequence continues at coordinate 12,229,377 of JAKSZT010000049.1, forward strand.
TCCAGAAAGACACACAGAAACAATTAAGAAAATGTTTAAAACACACACTGGGTTTACTCATTTATTCCCCTCAAGGGCTGTCTCTTGAAGTAAATAAGAAGTAAATAAAGGAGCCATAGTGGTAATTTCCACCTAAAAACAACAGCACCAGCAAACTGCCCCCAAACTGAAGACCCTCTTGAAGGGTGAAGGGTGTCCAGGGAGTGATGAGATGAAGTTGAGGCTTACAAGAAAGTTTTACTCTGGTGTCTCCTTTTAAATGGCATTAAATGGAAAATAAGAATTACTTCTTTTAAGGCCTTCAGAAAAGGAATCGGTCATAGTTTAAATATTTCCTCCGTGGCTTAGGATAACTGTCCAAGATTTATATCTGTAGGTTGTGAAAGCGCCTTTCTCATGATCAGAAATCACATCACCTTGCAATCTCTAAAATGGAAAAAGATATTTGCAAGTAATTGGACAAAGATAAAACAAAGAAGTAATAAAGGAAAGACGTTTGTCTTTACAGAGTATTGGAAGAATTTTCTTTCTTGCATTTCTCTAGAGAGATTAGTCAGGACCCTGATGCACCAAAACACTTTTGGTTTCACGTAAACAGTACAGCTTCAAAAGAAAAATAAAATTTGAAGACAGAATTCTCATTGAAGAAAATAGAATTTAGTGTTATATTAAGCCTCTTTTCCCAATCTAAAAAAAAATGTATTCCTTTCTTGACCTTTTAGCTTCTCTTTTATTTTTTAACTGAAACCATTTCTTAGTTTTTCCTGATCAGCCCTTCTCAGCGTTATTTATTACCTGTGGGGCTATTCCTCAGAAACTTGGATTTTTCTCCTGATAACTGGAGCAAGATTTCCTTTTAATTCGTTTTATGCCAAAGCTCTTCCAGAAAGTTCTCGTTCATTATTCAATCACTTAAATATTTATTTAGCACCAACTACAGGTGCTGCACACTGGAACATGTGCTCCAGGTGAGGAGTTACTCTTGCCTGCCAAGAATTTTTATCTAGAATTTGCCTGGGGAAGGCATGCAAATTGAAAGTCACCTAGCAATATAATTCAATCCTACAGATATATTTTTTTAAAGGCTACTATGTGCTAGGCACAGGGAATGAAAAAGTAACTAAGATAGAAGTGGAATTCCCAGTCCAAAGGGGAAACGGACAGGATGCAAGCAAACAGTTCTGCTTCAGAGGGTTCAGATCTGAGCCCAGAGTTGTCCAAGTTGCTGAGAAAATGAGAAGGAACATAGGACGGAGTGTTTTAATCAACCTGGAAGAGCCGGGAAAGTCTACTGGGCAAGACTGAGCTGGAAGTTGCCAGAGGGGCAGGAAGGTGAGACAGTTACCAGGCAAAAGAAATGGGGCAGCAGGCAGCACGGTCCGCGTGATTCCTTATGTCTAGAGCTTCAGGTATAGGTGGGTGGTCGAGCAAGGTGAGCTCAAGGAGCTGGATGCTCCTTGCCCAAAGTCTGATTTTATCTTATAAAATCATCAAATGGAATCATCGAAGGGCTTAAAGCAGAAGAATAATATGAACAAACAATAAAAAGAGATGTCACAAAATAGTATAAAAGCGGTGGTGGGGAGCAGACGTAGTTCAGTGGTTGAGCGCCTGCTTCCCCTGTACGAGGTCCTGGGTTCAATCCCCGGTGACAGAAAGTGGCTGATGAGGTTCAAGTTGCAACTCCCCTGCTGACAAGCTGACCTGACTCAAGCTACCCACTCCTCCTCTGTGAAATGGAGATCATAGCTGCACTGGTATTCTAGGGCTGCTGTAACAGAGCGCCGTAGACAGCAGAAATGTGTTGTCTCCCAGTTCTGGAGGCCAGAGGTCTGAATTCAAGGTGTCTGCAGGGCGGTGCTCCCTCCGGAGGCTCCAGAAGAGGATCCGTCCTTGCCACTTCCTAGTTTCTGGTGGTTCCAACAACCCTTGGCGTTCCTGGCCTTGCAGATGCTTCTCTCCAGTCTTTGTCTCCCTCTTCACACGGCCTCCTCCTCCTCCCTGGGTGTCTCTGTGTCTCTGTCTCTTCAGCTCTCTCTCTTCCTATAAGGACTGTTGGATTTAGGAGCTGTTGGATTTAGGAGCCACCCTAACCCATTATAACCTCATCTTACCTTGATTATATCTCCAAAGACCCTATTTCCAAATAAGATCACGTTCACAGGTATCAGGGGTTAGGGCTCGAATGTGTCTTTTTGGAGGATACAATTCAACCCACTCCAGTCGCTGAGAGGACAAACAAGTTAATGCATGTAAAATGCTTAGAAAGAGACCCGGTACGCAGTAAGTGCTCATTAAGTGTTACCTAGTAGCATCATCATCGTCATCATAGCTTTAGTAATTATGTACTTCAGAGGGGGGAGGGAGAGTTTAAGAAGGCACCGTGAGCTGGAGCTCGTACCGGGGGGAAGCCTGTTCTTTCCATCTGGGCTTTCAACGCAACAGGCAAAGCCAGGGCTGGTGTTGCATCTTGGCCTCCTCTAGCATCGGTGGGCTTTTGTGACACGCAGAAGAGCCCCAGTTTTCTCTACAGTTCACAGCAGGTAGAGTGGTCCTTGCGTGGGGTTCCGGGGAGAACAGTGCCCCCCTTTGCTGAGCTGTCTTCACCGTGACCAGAGCCATCATGTGCAAACCAGGAACGACCCTGCACATTGTTTGGTGTGACCCCCTCCTTTTACAGGTGGGGCAACTGAGTCACAGAGTCCTCCAAGGATTCTTCTGAGGCCACACCCCCCAGGTAATCTCAAAGCTGCTTGCCCAAGTCGGTTGTCTTGGTCCTCCTCTGCACCAACCAGGTGACAGAGGCCTCTTGGTCTCACTGAGTGTTCTGGTGTTCCCTCCTGGGGACATCTCCCACCAGGCATGGTGGGAGAATGTCTTTGTTGGACTTAGAAATTTGGAAAAGACTTTTTCCCAGGATAAAGTCCTCCTAAGACACCTGTCTCTTTTAAGGGGAAAAAAAAAGTTGTCCTTTGCCAAGATCTTTGGATCTGAAGCATCTCTTCTAAATCTTTCCAATTTCCCCTTTCCAAAGACTTTCCAGCTGCCTTCCCCGTGTTGATCTCTTGGCTTTCTCTCTCTTTCTGTCCCCCAATGACTTCTCACCCTATCACTCCCTGAGCTCTCCCTGAGAGTTGTCCCTTGAGAGTTTATCAAACTCTGTCGTCCAAACACCACCCTGCACTTGTGGGAGGCAAGCACAGGGCATCTTCCGCTCCTGCTAAATCAGGTGCTGTGTGTGGTAGGGGGAGAGGATACAGGGGAGGGAAGGGAAGCCTTCACAGCTTTGAACAACCCCGGGTTCTCAGACGTAATAACAATGACTCTGCCTTTTTCCTTCTCCAGAAAGGCTTTTGCCTATAAGACTCCTATCTATTACCCGCAGGCCTAGCCCCGATTTTATTGTCAAGCTGGGTTCTCTTTGTACCCAAGTGCATTCCATTCTCAATTTAGTTTGGGACAAGCCATAAAGAGAATGCACCTCGAACATAATAAAATGCCACTCTAAGGAGAAGAGGGACTTAGTTCCAGGCCTCTGGCCAAATTAAACTTGTTCTCCTGCTACCACCACCTCCAGGTCATGCCTCATTCATTAACTATTCGTTATCTTCAGCTATAAAATGGCAAAATAGGCAAAGTTGGGAAGCATGCTTTAACTCCAGGCAGCACTCTTGGGAGCTTTGAGCTCCCCATGTTTGGCTGGGAAGGATTCAAGGCAGGGTAATTACCGTGAGCACAGCCTTTTTTGTAAGATATAAAATAAATGATTGAATAGTAGATAAACATCATTACCACAAAACATATAAATAGATGTCTGTATTGCTGCCCTGCATTCCATGCCTAGAGAACACCAATTGCAGGAAGTGGTGATTCTGTCTGAGAGTGTGGACAACCTTATTAGGAAGAGGTAGTACTTTGTTGTGGAAGGGTGATTTCAAAGGAAGACAGCCCCTCTTCCCCTCCCCCCTCCCCTCCTCCTCCCTTTCCCCTCCCCCTCCCCCGTCCTCTCCTCCTCCCTCTTCCTCTTCTTCTCCCTCTCCTTCTCCCTCTCCCTCTTCTTCTTCTCCCTCTCAAAAGGCTGGGAGGACTAGAGTTGGGGAAAAGGGCATCATTGGTGACCATCTAGTGTGGTAGTGAGGACAGCACGTTTTTCTGGGATTGCTGAACCCTGCTCTGGTTTGAAATGATAAAATTTGTATGACGTTCTGTCAGCACAGGCTGATGATTTCCACAGCTGCGGATCATCTTCACCTGCTCGGCTTTGACGCGGAGACCCTGGCTCTGAAGATAGAGCGTTAAGCTTAGAGCAGCTTCCTACTACCTCCGGGAAGGGTATTTAGCAAAGAAGATGCACTTCGAGGCTAGCTGCGGCCAGAAAAAAGAGAAAATAAAAGACTCTCTCTAGCCTCTAACGTGTAAGATGTACTTTAAATATATATATTTATCTCAAACACAGAAAAGTTGCAAGTACAGCGCAAGCAACTGTACTTATTAGACCATTTGAGAGTAAGTTGCTGACTTGATGCCCTATGACCCCCCAATAAGGACAAGGACATCCTCCTCTGTGACTATATAACCATCGGATCAGGAAATTGACATTGATACATTGCTACCATCTGGTCTTCAGATCTGCTAACATTTCACCAATTACACAAGTTTTGTCTTTTTTTACAGGAAAAGAATTCAGTCTAGAATCTCGCACAGCACCTACTGTCATTCCTCTTTGGTCTCCTTCAGTCTGGAAGAGTTCCTGCAGTCTTTCCTTGACTTCCAGAATCTTGACACCTTGGAGGTGACAGGACAGGTATTTTGTCTGTTGTCCTCTCCTGATTAAATGCGGGTTACACATCTTTGGCAGGAGCACCACAGCAGTGATGCCATGTTCTTTTCATTCCTCCCCATCAGTGGGGCATGATTTCTTTTTGTCCCGTTACTGGAGATGTTAACTTTGATCCCTTGAAGAAGCACACGTCTGCCAGGCCTCTCCACTGTAAAGTGACTATTTTTCCCTTTGTAATTAACGACTATTTTAAGGGGAGTTACTTTAACACTAAAAATATATTGTTCTTATATTAAAGAATGAGTCAGGAGTTTAACTCAGCCAAGACCCTGGAGTCATGAGTTCCAGATCTGCTAGGAAAAGAGGCAAAACAGACCTCCCAACAGCAAAGTCCCATGGAGGGGACCCTCGAGTAGGCACATGGGTGGTGTTTCTCCAAGAAAACTCCTAAAAGTGGTGAATTAGGAAATTCTGTGAGGTAAAAACAAACAAAGAAAAAATCATGGCGATTATGGTAGGGGGATGGAGTCACTGGAAAGCCTCTTTGTCACTTTGTCATTTTTAGTTCCCACCTGGACTTGTGGTACCTCATGAGAAACGCCCCTTGAGCGTAGAGTGGGACTTTTTGTTTGGATTCAGCCAGCAATTAACTCACAACAGTCTTCCAGGCATCAGGGATTGGGTTGTATGGGTTTCCTGGCCAAGAGTGACAGGAATAAGCCCAGTGTGCGGTACCTTTTTACTAGGAAGCCACTAGATGTTGGATAAAATGGAGTATCCTGGACATGGTGGCCAGTGGCACACTTTCCAATGCCCTAGCCTATCAGGCATCATAGACGGGGTAATGGGGGTCGTATTGTCATTTCAGCAATATAAGGTCACTAGACGGTACCTGGCTTGCCCTCCGGCCCCAGAGCCAATGCCTAAAGCCAGGTTTCCTGACTTCCAGCTCTCAGAGGAGACCATGCCTGTGGAAGCTAGAGACCCAGGAGACCTGCAGCCCCAATACCTTCACCCTCCTGAGGGAAAATTCCCTTGGCCCCTGTGGCCCTCTGAAATGGCTCCCACATGAAGGACACATGGGATTCCCCTGTTCTAATGAACTGCAGAGACAGTTAGGAAAGGAAGTAGGACAAGGAGTGGCCAATGGAGGGAAAGAGTTGCACAGTGGCCACCTTGGAACCAAGGCAAAGTTAGAGTGAGCAGCCTTGAAAAAGGAAGAAGGATGGGCCAGTGAGTCAAAACAGATTCAGCTAGCAATGGGGGGGTGGTGGTGGTAGAAACGAAGCCCAATCCAGAAGGAGACACCAGAAAATCAAAGCTGGCTGAGCTGAAACTGAAAGGGAATTAGGACAGGCATCCTCTGGGAACAAGTAGAGTTCAGCTGGACTCCACTCATACTGGCTGTTACTCCTGCTGACTGTTGTTTGTTCCTCCCTACAACTCTCTCTCTCTCTCTCTCTCTCATTAAAGCACATATTCAAAAACAAAGTATCCCAGAGTTAGAGAAAGAGAAGAAGAGTTATATGACTTCTGACTAAGCATCAAGACCGACCAAAGAGCAGCCTCAAGGAAACCCAAACCACAAACCCCTATCCAGGGTTGTGGGTGATTAGCTCCCATAACAGCCTTCGCTCGGAAAGGTGCTGAATCGCAGGACTCACAGAACTAAAGCAAGTGCAAGGAACTGGCCGTGCTTGGCTCCTTGAAGCCAAAGGGTGAATCTGAATTTTATAGCCATGGAGTTCTTATTAAAGTTGGTCAAAGTCAGACAATGTGAGGAAGTGTCTGCTGGCAGAGATAAGCTTCTCTTGAGAGGATTTGGAAAGGGTTTATTGATGTTCTTTGTGACTTAGACTCTCTGGAAGTAGCTGGAGATAGTATCATCAGTCTTGCCTAATGCCTCTGGAAGGGAGCCTGGATGTGTTCAGGTCCGGTCACCGTGCTTAGCAGGAACCTATTAAGTCCAGGCATTGTGCTAGGCCAGTGGTTTTTAAACTTGAATGGGCACCAGAATCCTCTGGAGGGCTAGAGTCTGCCCAGAGTGTACCTCAGTCAGTAAGTCTGGTGAGGAACCAGAGAATTTACATTTCCAGTAAGTTCTCATTCAGGCTAGAGCTGTGGTCTGGGGAACACACTTTGAGAATCGCTGTGCGAGAAACCTGGTAGCTGCTCCTCCATGGTCTGGTAGGACAGACAGACCTGTAAACTATTAACTGCACTCAATGTAACACATAGAGCAATCCAGGTTAAATTCTGGCACAACAATGGCAAAGCAGAAGGGAGGACTCGACTTTGCTTGTACAAAGCAAGGATGGTTTCATAGAGGACATGCTTGAGTTGGGACTTGAAGAAGTAAGTGTATTCCAGCCACTCTAATAGAGCGGTTATACCATTTCACATCCCCACAATAATGCATTTGAGAATTCTTTATATATTGCTTTCTTTACTGTTCTAGGTTCCTAAGGTGGGACTTTAGCTTATTGATTATTGATCTGACAGGTTCTTGTGGATTCGTTTGGGCTTTTCCTTATTAGGTTTCCTTGTTAGGAATGTGTAGGTTGAAATTTCTTGACAAATTTGGGGATTTTCAGCTATTATTTCTTCAAGCACTTTTTCAGCCCTTCCCTCTTTCTCCTCTTCTCCCAGGAATATTAGACTTTTTGTTCTAGTCCCACAGACCCCTGAGGCTCTGTTCATTTCTTTTTAATCGATTTTCTCTCTGATGTTCAGATTGCATTATTTCTATTGTTCTGTCTTCAAGTTCGCTTCATTCCACTTTCCCTTCCTTTCTGCTGTTGAGCCCATCCATTGACTGTTTTAGTTTAATTATTTTATTTTTAACTTCTAAAATTTCCTTTTGGTTCTTCTGTATGTCTTCTAAGTTTTTGCTGAGATTTTCTATGTATCTGCCTTGACTTTCTGTTTTTTCATTTGTTTCAGGTGTGTTCTTTTTTTTTCTCTCTCTCTCTTTTCTTTTATTCTATCTTTTCTTCAGGTGTGTTCTTAATTGTTTGTTGGATTTTTTTTTTTTTTTTTTTTTAAACCATGGCTGCTTTAAAATCTTTGTCCAATAATTTTCACATCTCTGACATTTTGGCACTGGTATCTACTGACTGTCTTTTTTCATTCAGCTTAAGAGCTTCCTGGTTCTTGGTATGACAGTGATTTTCAAATGAAACTTGGACATTTTAGGTGTTATGTTATGAGTTTTGGGGGCCTTGCTCAACCCTTCTGTTTTAGCTGGTTCCCTCTGACCCCACTGTGTCGGAGTAGAAGCAGAAGGCCAGGTTCCCCACTCAGCCTCCACCGATACCCAAGGAGGAGGGATCCTCATTTCTTCTGGGTGTGGGTAGGGTTCTGGCTCCCCCCAGGCCTCCACTGATGCCTTCCTGGCTGGGAGGGGCGGAGTCCTTCACTACCTTGCACGTGGTCTCCACCGACACTACGGAGTGATGGCTTCTTCATTACTGCTGGTGGTAACGAAAGCCCTGTCTGCCCTCTAGGTCTCCTCTGACACCACCTAAGTAGGGAGGCAGAGGCTCCTTACTGCTGAGGAGGGGCAGTCCAGGAGGTGGGTGCTAGGTTTCTATCTCAGTGGGTGGGACCACAGGTTTTTCTGTGGTGTTTGCTTGCAATTCTCATCTAAAACTTTTCTGTCTTACAACATTGTCCCTTTCTTGATCTTTTTGCTAGAGTAGCGGGTTTTGTTGGGATTTTTTTTTACCTGTGCCCATTAACATTTCCAGGTTGCCATGTTCTTCAGCTCCAAGTGTGGGACATACAAGGCAAAAAGAAAAGCCAGGGTACTTGTCACCCTGTTGCCCTTCAGGTCCTGAAAACCCTAGCTGGCCTGCCTTCTTCTCTCCACCCTTCAGGTTTTCTTCTCTTTGTTTTATATATAATGTCCAGGGGACTTAATTGTACTTAGTGAGAGGAATAGGGGAAAGTAAGTTTATTCCCTCTTCCCAGCAGCATCCTATATTTGTTAACATATTATTTGATATATACAAAAGAATGCATAGAAGTTTACGTGTTTATATGTATGTGTTTTAATGCATAATTGCATGGACACTAAATCTTTCTAATGGTAAATGTATAATAGTGAGCTGGGCTTTTTCCTTGTCAATCCCAAACTAACCTCCTTTGGCTGATGTAATGGTTTGAAGCTGTATGTACCCCAGAAAAGCATGCTCTTATTGTTAATCCATTCCTGTGGATGTGGATGCATTGTAAGTAGGATCTTTTGGTGAGTAGGATCTTAACTTAAGATGTGACCCACCTCATTCAGGGTGGGTCTTAATCCTTTACGTGGAGTCCTTTATAAGAGAATGAATATCAGACAGGAAGAAAAAAAAAAAAAAAAGCCATGGAAGCAAGAAGCTGAAAGCAAGGAAACCCAGAAGAGAAGGGAGAGCCCAGCAGATGCTGCCATATGCCTTGCCATGTGACAGAGGAGTCCAGGATCACCGGCAGCCAGTCTTTAGGAAGAAAGTATTGCCTAGATGATGCCTTGATTTGGACATTTTTCTCAGCCTCAAAACTGTAAGCTTGGAAGCTAATAAATTCCCATTGTTAAATGCCAACCTGTTTTATGGTATCTGCTTGAACAGCTTAGCAAACTAAAACAGTTGACAGCCTAAGTTTGACCTTCTAGGACTCGGAAATGTCTTTTGGTTCTGGAGCCCAATGACCAAATCTTGGCCACCATGACCTAGTTTGCATTTTTCTGTTGGTTTGCTATTGTTATTTAAAAGCCATCTTTCCCCATTTTTGAGGTTTCCTGCCTCACAGCCACATTTCCACCTCAGGAGTGATATAGCCATGCAACTGGGAAGCCCGTGAAGCTGATGACTCAGGATAATGACAATAAACACATTTCCTAGCTGAGGACTCCCGCGGTCACAGGCAACTCTGACCTGCTCTCCATTCCAGCCTGTGACCTCCTCGCTTTTGTCCTTCGTTTGCATCCTTTCCCATTTTCTTGCACAGCACGATCTACCCATTACTCCATAGTCTGTGTAGTTTAACAAACATCAGCTGTCAGAGGTCAGCTCCCAACTGCTGTCCTGTTCAAAATGAGCCAGTGCAGGTATTCAAAGAACAGGATATACAAAAGGGCTGAGGTTCCTGCCCAGCACAACCAACTGGCGAATTACCAGGGGGATCCCCAGGCTGGCTGCTGGGGCCTCACCTCTCAGCCCTCCTCAGGGGGAGTCTGGTAGGACATGGAGCTTCCCTTCCCCTCTTCTAAACTTTCCTCTCCCTCCCTGGCAGCAGTCACTAGACTTCAAGGAAGTGATGGGGTACGGGATGTGGACTTGCCACTGTCATTGGGCAGACTAGCATCACAGCACCCGAGACAACCAAAAGCAGCCAGTCCCCTCTATTAGCCATGCAGCCCAGTGGTTTCCCTCTGTGAGCCTCAAACAGCCCCTGCAGTGCAGGGGGTGCTACAGAGAGGCTGAGCAGCAGGGACTGTGTCTTCTGTATCCAATACACTGTTAGGGTCCATTCTAGGAAGAGATCTAAACAAGTCTCGAACAAAGAGTTGCAGCTGTAATATTTTACCTGCTGAGAAACACACAGCTGGATCTTGCCTTTGTGTCTCTGTGACTTTCCTCCCCCGTCTTCCATTTCTTTGTCATCAAGGACATGGTGGAAAGCACATTGGTAAGGTCACAGGAGCCCATTTTTGTACATGCCCCTTTATAGCCACATGACTCTGAGCAAATTACTTTTATCTTTAAGTCTCAGTTTTCTTATGGGTAAAAAAAAAAAAAATGGGTTTATGACACCTGTTCTATGATACACTGCTAACTAAATACTACTGATGACTTTTTTCATAACTGTGTTAGGTGTGATGATAGCACTGTGGTCATCACACTATATGTATTTATTTAGGGGTAAAATAATAGTTTATCTGGGATTTGCTTTAGAATACCCTAGCAAAAAAGAAAAATGGGAGAGAGGACAAATGAAATGGATTGAGTTGCTAATTGTCAAAGAAGGAGGATGGGTTTGGGGGGGAGGGGCTCGGTGAGAGTATACTCTCTACTTTTGTACTGATTTGAGATTTTCCATAATTAAAAGTTAAAAGGATTTTAATTTTATATTCTGATAGGATCAACATGATAAATAGATAGGAATACCCTCTGAAAACTCTGCCTTGTAAAAAGGTGGCAGGTGAGTGGTCAGTCAGTGTCACTGTTGGCTCCAGACCAGACACCATGCTGGGCGCTAGGTCTGCAAAGCTGGCCAGGACCAAGCCCCTGTGCCAGGGAGCTCAGGGTCCAGTGGTGGAGACCTGCAGCTGAGCAGATGGTTATGAAATGAATCACAATGCAGGGATAGGCACAGAGAGAGAACTGACAGGGTCTCAGAAAAGGATGTCTAGATGGCATGTGGGGCGGGGGCCACATAGTGATCAGGGCAGCCCCCCGGAGAAGGTGATTCCTGAACTCCTACTCAGTTCAGTAGGTGGCAGGAAGAAGGAATTGCAAGAAGCCTGCACCCCAGCAATTAAGACCTGAGGAGGGAGTCTAAGAGGACAGATGCTCCTCTCTCTCTCTTTCTCTCTAAAGAAGTTGTGGGTTTACAAAAAAATCATGCAAAAAGTACAGTTCCCATATACTACCTCCCCACACAGTTTTCCCTATTGCTGACAGTTTGCATTAGCATGGTAGCTTTGGTACAATTGATGAAGCATTATTATAATTATCCTATTAGCTACAATCCATAATTTATATTAGGGTTCACGGCATTGTACAGATCAATGGTTGTTTTGTTTTATTCTGGAGCCATAGACATAATTAATGTAGGCATGGAAGTGCCATGCAAGATTCCCTTCCTCTCTTTCTTAGCCCTCCTCTTGGACGAATTCTGCAATCAAGTCATTAGTCCTTAGATAGAAAGACAGGAGAGCTAATGGCTGTGCTTCCTCAAGACAAAACTTTTAACTAGAGGCTGCCAACAAGTGACAAATGATCCTAGAACCACAAAAGGACCCATGTAGGCTTATGGAAAGAGGAAAGCATGAATTTTTCCCGTGCTGATCAGGAAAAGACTCCGTAGTCCATCTCTTAAGAATTTTAAGAATACTTTTAAAATCCTAAGCGTTTTGAATTTGTTTCTTACCATCCAGTGGAGCACACCATGATCACGCGGTAGATGCTGTGACTTCCTCTTCCCAAGAGGTCTGCTCTTGAGCTTCTGTTCTTTCTGTGCTCAACCTAGGTGGTCTCTTCTGTTCTCCTGCCTTCGCCTTTGTTAGCGTTGCCCAGTGGTCTGTCCTTCGCTTGCACCTCTCTCCTGAATCCAGCTGACACTGGACACCTCCATCTAAATGTTCCATAGAGTCCCCAGACTTCTCTTTGTCCCCTCAAGCTTGCTCCATTTCTGATATTTGCCAGCACCACGTATACCCAGTCCCCACGCAAGTACCCTTGGAGCCATTCTGGAAGGCTCTGCAGCTCCCTTGCCCACCTCCACCCTGTGCAGCCCCTCACCAATGGTCCTGGATTGCACTCATGTGTGCTTTCTGCCACTCATCCCTCGCCTCTTGAATCAATCCCACCACTGCGTCCCAAGTGATTCCTTAAAAAAAAAAAAAAAAACCACGATCACGCCTCGGCTTTACAGGAATCATTGGCTTTCCACGGCTCCCCTTTAAATCCACATCCTTTGCTGAGGTGCCTGGCCCTTCACCCCAGCCCGCCCGTCTTCCAGGCTGCTATCCCTCCTTCCACCCTTGCCCGCTCTGCCAGCAGCCCAGTCCTCTCTGACCCCTTTGCTCCTCTCTCTGGAATGCCCTTATTCTTCCTCTCCAATCTGTCCCTTATAAAAGGAAGAAATCCTAGTAGATAATGCCCGGGTTTCCTGCTTGTTTTTCACTTTTTCATTTAGTCATCAATTCAGCAAGTACCTGCTGAGCATCTCCTCTATGCCAGGGACATCTTGGCAGCAGGGTCTACAGCAGTTGACAGGACAGCTATTCAAGGCCCTGACAGAGCTGACTTCCTGGTGGGGGGCGACAAGTAAATGCATAGTGGGTTAGAGAGCAGGGGAGGCTGCGGAGAGAAATAGAGCAGGGGAGGCAGGGGCCAAGGGAAGGAGGTGGGAGCTTTTACCATGTCCCCCTTCCCACAGAATGGGAACGAGTTCTACTCTCCTGTCAGAGTTTCCCAGGGTCACCAAATCAAAGCACCCCAAACGGGGTGTCTTAAAACAAGAGAAATGGATCCTCTCACTGCTGGAAGTTAGAAATCCCAAGTCCAGGTGTGGGCAGCGCCACGCTCCCTCCAGACAGCCTGGGGAGTCCGGCCCGGCCTCTTGCAGCCTCCAGCCTGGTTCCTGAGCTGGTGCAGCCTCATGCCCACCTCGGCCTCCCCGTCCCGCGGCTGCCTTCTCTGTGGGTCTGTGTGTCCCCTCCTCTTCTTGTACGCACACCAGGCATCTGACTTAGGGCCCGCCCTGGTTCCAGGATGCTTTCATCCCGGGACCCTAGGATGAAAGGCCCTGTTTCCAACTGACGCCGCATTCTGAGGTGGGTGGACATCAGTTTTGGGTGGGCCTAGTCACCGACTCCGCTTTCTCTGCGGAGAATGCAGAGGGCCTTGTTCTCACCTCCACAAAGGAAATGCTTCTTTCAAAACTAAGTAAGTCTTCTTTGGGAGTTGGAGGTTGTCCTGAGTACTGTTGTGGCAATGGATGTAGGCCATTTTAAATCAGCACACACCACTCATAACTGAGTGGGAGAGAGTGTGGTCTACAGTGTGAACTGTGGTCTATGGTTGGTGGCAAGGCTCCAGGAGGTGTAAGTTCATTGAGGTTGGTGGGCCACACTATGGGAGATGTTTGTGTTGGATGTGGTGGGAGGTGTGGGAGGTGGGCAACATGGGAATCCGAATGGGTTCCGTATAATATTTTAGGTAATCTAAGCACCTCTTAAAATATATGTATATATATATATAAAAAATAACATTTTTGTAAGCAAATACACATATATGCATATATATTTATATATCATTTTACAAATGTTTGTATGTATTGTGAGAATTTTGATTTTTACCCATAATAAAAAAAAAAAAAGAAAATAAAAAATAAAAAAAAAAAAAGAAAACAACAAAAAAAAAAAAAAAAACTAAGTAAGTACGAGTCGCGCTGAGAGTGTTTCGTGCTTGTGTGCGAGCTTTTCTTTGGGTTGCTCGTCCTTGCAGTCCCTCACGGCAGACCCAAGGTGACCTTTGCCCTCCATCCAACACGCATCAGCCCCCGGGTAGTTTCCTCTTTCCTCAACCACGCTTGAGGTGGAAGGGAGAGGAGCGATCAGATCCACAGCAAGCACGGCATGTGGGCCCTGAGAGCTCGGCCACACACCAGCAGAGCTTCCTTTAGGGCGTCCGCCCTTCTCCAGAAGCAGTCGGAAAAGAGGGCCTGTGGTAGTTGCTGATTTTCCATCTCTTCAAAATTCACTCCAAACAGAAGTAAAATTATCTTGCCCAATCGTAGTTAACAGAGCACAGTGCTAAGTGTGTTTTATATGCATTATCTTTCTTACGTCCCACAAACTTATGAGGTAGGTACTATGAGTATCCCCCTTTTAGAGATGGAAAAAATTGGGGTTGGAGGAGAGAAGCTATGCCTTTTGCTTTCGAGATGAACGTGAATGCAAACTGGGGAGCAAGGAGTTGAAAAGAAGTACCAGGTGGTCCACACCAATGCAAGGTGTTAATTATAGGGTGGTGTATGGAAATACTGTCTCTTATGCGTGATTTTACTGTAACCCACAACTTCTCTAATAAGAAATAAAAGAAAAATAAAACCCACACAAACACAAGAGGCACGTAGATATTGCAGTGAAATTCTACAGAGTATCCTCAAAGGATCTAGAGTTTGTAAATTGTCAGGGAAAAACAAAACAAAACAAGCAAACAAACAAACAAACAAAATAATACCCAGAAGCACCATACAAGAGAAGATGTTGAGCACACAATAATTTCTGAGGTCTACACAAGACACTCAGGGGAACGGTGGGGAGAAAGGGCATCACGTTATTTTTGATTTGTAGTGACCATCTTAAAAGAGGAGAGTGGAGGGAATATATCCCTGATATACACTCCAGGAAAGAAGCACAACCCATTTACTAGTGTGATTAAGGAAATGAAGCAAAAATTAAAATATTATTCCTACAGAAAATCTGCAGGGTCATGTTCTGAGTAAGTTCCAGATTTAAAAAAAAAAATTCTACAATTGAAAAACCTAAATTTTGCATTTAAAATTAAACTGCATCATACTTTGTTTTACTATGTATCTCCTTCATAAATATATGAAAATGGAAATTGCTCATAACATTAAAATATTGAGTATATGATACATTTTCCCAACAATCAACTAAAAAAAGACTAATTTACATAATTACTTATTTTTTTAAGTGCCACCCAATGCAGATTAATTTGTTCTACCAAAGATACATCTTTTATCTTTTATAGAAAATTTAAGTTGCTTGATAAAATAATTGTCATGTTCAAGATGGTTGCATTTTCTTTGGAGATTGTTTTCAGAATGTTTTTAAGAATTAAAAACTAATGCTTGAAGAAAAAGAAAAAAAGATAGGTAAGGTTTCTCATGATCCTTCCCACGAAGGATACACAAGCATGCAGCGTTCACCTGCTAATTTACAAACCCGTCGCAAGTGGATAGCGATCCTTTAGAAGAATTATACATATTTCGAAGCATTTGTTTACCTCATAGTCTTAAAATTAAGCGTAGACTTTCCTCAACACCTATTTTCAACTTAATACAGCTCATACAATTATATATAAGAATTGCATTTGTTTCTGAGCACTTATTTAAATTGCTGACTTTCACACATTTCTTGAGGATTCGTTTATTTAAAGGCTTAAAAGTTATTTTTTAAGCTGTAAACGTGGTTAAACAGTTTGTAAGTCTCAGGGGAACTGTGGAGGAAATGCTCATGCAATGGCAGAGGGGTGACGGGATAGAGACCCCGGCAGTGCAGAGCACAGAGGAATGAAAAGAAAGATCGGGAGCGAGGCAAAGAGAGCAAAATGATGGGAAACTACCACAGAGAGGCAGTCACTGTTCAGAAAGGGCCTTTAGTGAGGGGATGGGGACTCTAGCTTGAGCCCCACAATGTGAAATAGTAAGAGCTAAACTTGTGACAGCACTTCCTAAAGGCCATGGGGACAGAAATGCTTTGCCCAAACCCAGTCTGAGAACACCCGCTGCATTCTGGAGCTGTTTATGCACAAAACAGGAAAAAACACAGAGACTGCTCCAGAGTCAGCTAGGCACCGGCGTCTCCATCGAAGGCACCACCTCTGCTCCTTGAATTCTCTAAATGTTTCATCTGCAGAAAACATGACCGTTTGCTGGGCTTTTGGTAAAATAAATGAAAGTAAATAAAGTACATGCATATTTTTTCCCCAATGAGTATTTACAAAATGAATGAATGAATGATTAAATGAATAAATGAATGAACAAAGAGGAAGGGCCCAGGAAGAAGGAGTTTCCATGTAGCCTTCCTGTCTTCTACACACGGAAGCTCCCAGGGACAGAGATCTTAAGTATAGAAAATGACAAACCCCAGCTCTTCTTCTCCCATCTTCTCCTTTTCTGTGTGAACCTGGGCAAGAAGCAACTCCTTTTTTTTTTAAGTTGTGGTTTCTTCATCAATAAATAGGAGCATGGGCAGATGACTCAAGGGTTGGTTACTAAGAGTATATCAGAAATCATGGAAAATGCCTTGCACAGCCCCAGGCATACAGCTGGCACAACATAAATGCTATTCCCTACCTCCACTCCCCTCTTGATACGGTGGGCCCTGTTTGGTCCTGTCCATATATAAAGAAAGACTCACAGAGTTGGCATTTAAAAAACTTTTTACAGCCAAACACTCCCCCTTGCCCCTACCCCTCATCCCTGGATAACCTCTAATCTTCTTTTTATCTCTTAATTTGCTATTTCTAGTCATCTCTTACAAGTGATATCTTACCATTTTTGTCCTTAAGTGTCTTGTGTATTTCACTGAGCATAATGTTTTCAGGTTGCAGGATACTTCAAAACTTCATTTTTTCTTATGGCTGAATAATATTCCCTTGTGTGAATGTGCCACATTTTGTTTTTTTCATTCATCTGTTGCTGGACATTTGGGTTGTTTCCAGCCCTTGGCTATGGTAAATAATACTGCTATAGACATTGGTGTACAAGTATCTGTTTGTGACCCTGTTTTTCACTTTCTTCAGATATATACCTAGAAGTGAGATTGCCAGGTCAAATGGTAATTCTATACTTAACTTTGTGAGGAACCACCATTTTTCTTTCCACAGTGCATGCAACATTTTACCTTCCCACTAACAGTGCATGAGAGTTTCAATTTCTCCACATCTTCCTCAACACTTGTTATTTTTCATTTTTTAAAATAATAGCCATCCTTATGGATATGATGTGTTATGTCACTGTGGTTTTAACTTGCATTTCCCTAATGGCTAATGATGTTGAGGATCTTATCATGTGTTCATTGGCCATTTGTATATCTTCTTTGGAGAAATGTCTATTCAAGTCCTTCCTCCATTCTTTGATGGGATTGTTTGTCCTTTTGTCATTGAGTTGTAGTAGTTCTTTATATATTCTGGATATTAAATTCTTATCTGATATATGGTTTGAAACTATCTTATTCCATTTTGTTGGTTGCCTTGTCACTTTCTTGACAATTTCCTTTGATGCACAAAAGATTTTCCTTTTGGTGAAATTATACTTATCTACAGTTTCTTTTGTTGTTCATCCTTTTGGTGTCATACCTAGAATCCACTGTCAAATCCCAGGTCATGAAGATTTGTCTCTATGTCATCTTCTAAAAGTTTTATAGTTTCAGCTCTTATATCTAAGTCCTTGATTCATTCTGAGTTGATTTTTTTTTATACGGTATGTGGTAGGGGTCTAACTTCATTCTCTACATGTGGATAGCCAGTTTCCCCAACACCATTTGTTGAAGAGACTATTCGTTACCCACTGCATACACTTAATACCCTTCTCAAAAATTAAGTGGCCATAGACATGTGGGTCTGTTTCTGGATGTTCAGTTCTGTTCCTCTGATCTATTTTTCTATTTGTCTATCATTGTGCCAGTACCACACTGTTTGATTACTGTTGCTTTGGAATACAATTTGAAATTGGAAGTGTGAGTCCCCCAACCCTGTTATCTTTTTTTTTAAGGATTTATTTATTTATCTATCCCCACCCCGCTGTCCTTTCTGTGTGCTCTTCTGTGCTTGTCTTCTCTTTAGGTGGCACCGGGAACCGATCCCAGGACTTTCCAGAGTAGGAGAGAGGCACTCAATCTCTTGTGCCACCTCAGCTCCCTGGTCTGCTGCATCTCCCACTGTCTCTCCTCTGTGTCTCTTCCTGTTGCATCATCTTGCTGCGCCAGCTCTCCACATGGGCCAGCATTCCACGTGGGCCAGCACTCTACATGGGCCAGCTCACCAAGTGGGCCAGCTTGCCTTTCACCAGGAGGCCCTGGGAATCGAACCCTGGACCTCCTATATGGTAGATGGGAGCCCAATCACTTGAGCCACATCCATTTCCCAACCCTGTTCTATTTCAATATTGTTTTGGCTATTCAGTGCCCCTTGCAATTCCATATACTTTTAAACAATCAGTTTTTCCATTTCTGAAAAAAAAAAAAAAGCTGCTGTAATATTAAAGGGAATTGCATTGAATTTGTATATTGCTTTGGGTAATATTGACATATTAACAATGTTAACTCTTCCAATTCATGAACATGGGATGTCTTGTACATTTTTTTAAACCTTTTTTAGTTTTGTTCAGCAGTGCTTAATAGTTTTCAGTATACAAGTCTTTTGTATCATCAGTTAAATTTCTTCTTAGATGTTTTATTCTTTTAGATGCTGTTGTAAATGGAATTGTTTTCTTAATTTCCTCTCCAGATTCTTGCTGGTGCATAGGAACCCCAAGTGTTTTTTTCTGCGTTGATCTTAGACCCTGCCACTTTGTTAAATTCATTTATTGGCTCTAATAGTTTTCTTGTGGATTCCTCTTTATTTTATTGATTATCTTATTAATACCTCTTAAGTGCTGCTAGGCCATCCTATTCTAATATAGATTGTCAAAGAGTTTTCCACCTCCCCTTCAACAGGATGCCTTAAACTTTGGGGCAATGCCTACTCAGACTGAATTTGGAAGTTTTCTGCAAGGGTGTCTGTTTTTGATGTGTCTGCTAAGTCTGGTTCCCTTCCTGGTTAAACTTAGTCAGCCTGATTGAATAATCTTCCACATCCACAATTCAGATAACTGGTAAGTTTGGTTAACCTCTTAAAGCATATGAGTTTTATGTAGGAATGTTCCTGTTATTAAAAAAGAAATCACAAATTTTCCAGGATCACAGCTTTCTGAATTAGGGCACTACATGTAATCTACTTTTTTTTCTTTTTAAGTTTAATTTTGCAAAGACGAGAGCCTTCTACTTAGTAGGGTTATTAGCATGCATCCAAAGTGATTTAAAACAAAATATCTACTTACTTCACAAAGAAGGGAATACTGTGTCAGTAATGGTTATTTACATTTCAAACCACCATGACATATGAAGGAGTCTGCTGAGTCATTTCACTGTGAGAGGAGCAGCCATGGACCCCGAGATAAGCTTCCTGTTGCTGGTGACCTGCCAGCCCTCAGGGCCGGACTCCAGTGTCCTCTCCACCTCCTTGCCTGAGGGCTCTCTCTGGCAGCTGGAGCCCACTCTGTCCATCCAGAGTGGACGGGAGTTCAGGAGACTCACCACCTCCTGGGAGCAGCTCTCAGCCAAGGCTTAACAGGACGCGGTGTAGACCCCCAGCTCCCAGCCCCGTGAATGGGATGGCCCTGAGCTCCCCGCAGGGGTATCCTGCAGTAGCCACAGTGACACCTCCCTGGATGGCACACCCTTTCCTTCCTTCTCTTACTTCCCCCTTCTCCTATGTGCTATCTCCCCCCCTCAATAAACTAGCTGTACTCAAATCTTTGTATTTTGGTTCCCCTTCTGAAGGAACCCAATTTAAGGCAACATAAATGTCTCCGATGATTAATATTTAAGCCTTGAATATAAAAGGTTCTAGTTCTTGGGGACCTTTAAAACCTATCTTCAATCACTGACAAATTCTTGGCTTAAAAAGTCACTCATGGCTCTTTTTTTTTTTTTTTTTAATTAATTAATTAATTAATTATTTAATTATGGGTAAAAATCAAAATTCTCACAATACATACCAACATTTGCAAAATGATATATAAATATATATGCATATATGTGTATTTGCTTACAAAAATGTTATTTATATATATATATATACATTTATATTAAGAGGTGCTTAGATTACCTAAAATATTACACGGAACCCACTGGGATTCCCATGTTGCCCACCTCCCACACCTCCCACCACTTCCCACACAAACATCTCCCACAGTGTGGCCCACCACCCTCAATGAACTTACACATCCTGGAGCCTTGCCACCAACCATAGACCACAGTTCACACTGTAGACCACACTCTCTCCCACTCAGTTCTGAGTGGTGTGTGCTGATTTAAAATGGCCTACATCCATACTCGTGGCTCTTAGTAAAACTTAACTGTACCTATGATCGAAGTTTAAACATATCTATATTTCCTTACTGACTGATTCCTTCATTAAGAGTTTCTGGCACTGAAAATTTTCACCATGTTAGTTGGTGATGTCTTAACTGGTACTGTCCAACTATAGGACAAAAAATTCTGGGCATCACCAAGTGGCTTAGTGGTTAACAGGAAATGGTACTTCATGAGTGGAGAGGACACAAGCCTGTGCACCCCTTGAGATTCTCTCACCCCCTCTCTCTGTCAGAACCCCAGAGTCCTCTCCTTTCAGGCTGGGATGAAAGAGCACAACACAGAGCCTGGAGCCTGACTTCCAGAGTAGCCACAGGTGCACCAGAAAGAGTGGGGTGGTTAGCTCCCTCGTGGAGTCGGCATAGCAACAGGAAAGGGGATAGGAGGCAGCTGGGCAGCAAAGCCGGCTCCTCTTCCTCTCTTCCATGGACCACTCCCAGGTGTGGCCCCTCCGCTGGCTCCTAGAGAAGCCCTGTGTGCCAAGTGAGCTGGGTGCCGAGCCACCTGCTGCGGTCAGTCTGGCTGTGAAGCCGTGGCCACCTCCGCCATGCAGCCCGTCACATTGCCATGCATCTTTCCTGGTCTCACCCCCCCTTTGCCCTCACTCCCAATGCTTTGTGTTTGCATTGTCCATTACAGGACAGAGCCTTCTCGAGGATTCAGACCAGGACTGTGAGGATGAGCCAATCCCTTTTGCGAGGATCTATTCCCGTCTGTTTTAGGCCTGTTTCAGCTCCAATATCAACTTGTGTCGCACCCACTTTTTGTTTGTGGAGTACTTCATTTGGGATCTATGTGTATTTTGATTTGAGGTATGATTGGAAAGTGCTTTAGACACCTTAGGAACATTTGCAGCTATTCTAATGTTTCAAAGTCTGAATTCCTTTGGCCACTTGTGGCTTAGGAGATGCAGAACCAGAACATATTTGCTAGTTCACTCTACTGGCAAATGTTTGGATTTTTGCTGACTCAATAGAATCCATTCAGGAGCTTCAATCTCAAGTGGGAAATGAGAAATGGGATGATCGCATTTCCTGTGGCAACCTCATGTTGCTGTTGTGAGGTTTAAGTGAAGTAAGGCATTAAACAGCATTTTAAAAGTGATTCACACGTGTGTGCTCACAGACACACACACGGGGTTATTATTGGTACCATGAAATATGTGGCATAATTGTTTTCTAAGCCAGAGTAAATCTTTAAAACCTTGTTATTAAGTCTCAGCAAACTGAGAAAATGGCGGAAAAATAAGGAACACACCCTCATTATTTTGACAGTAGCTAATCCCCTCTTCTCTGATCTTCTAGATGTTTTTTGTCCTGCTCTTGGCAGCGATCTAACTGAGACACTAACTGTGTAACCCACTCACTCACCTGGTCATTCTGCAACTCCAGACCCTCTGTCCTCCGGCCCAGGGGCCTCCAAAGCCCAGCTGGGTTTCACGGCTGTCTTTATTCTCCAGTCATGCCCTTACTACTTGTTTAGAATTAAAATGTATTTTACTTCGGGTCATAAGAGATGATAGGGTTTTTGTTTTTTGTCTCTTTATTTGTTTCCTTAATGAAAATTAAAAGTTGACAATTCTTCTCTGTCTTGCCATTTTGATTTAGTGAACACTTTATTGGATTTAAAGTCTGAGAATCACAGCTCTGGCTTTCCTCTCCAAACAGTGCCCCAGGCTTTCAGCTCCACTGCTACAGGCCGTTTGGGTGCTCGTGGCCATTTACAGTTTGAGTTTTGTGAGCAAGCTTCCTGCAGCTGGTTAAAGAGTCAGCCACTGGTGAGATGCACAGGTGACGCCCTGCCACTCGGAATGGTCTGTCCTCTCTCAGCAAGGAAGGTCTTCACCTGCTAGAAATGATGTGAAACATTTACTTAAAGGCCTTTTCACCCAAAATGTCTCCCCCTGTGCCTAAACGCCCCAATATTAGAAGGTTACTACTTCGGGTTAAATTATTCTGGTTTATGGGGTCCAAGTATAAGATACAAGAGCCAGATATATTCAATCTACTTTTAAGTTTTTGAGATGACCTTGCACCCTGAGCACTGTCCACGGATGTGAGCAAAATGTAGAGCAGCTGTACAAAGACGGAAAGATGTTAAATTGTAAGATTTGACATTTAATTCTCACACGGTCCTATTTTCTCTATGGTGATGTAGAAAGGAGGAGAGGAGAGAGCCTTCTTGTTCTCTACACCAAGCGAGGAAGGAGAGGGGTGTTCTCAGCGGGGACCCTGGTGGGGCTGACCCTTCTGTCTGCAGGGTGGTGGCCTTCAGAGCCCCACTACTTAGAGATGCCGGTGGCACAGGAGGCTGATCTCATGGCCCAGCCCAGGGACCGGGCACCACAGCAGGACAAGAGAAGGACAAGGACAAGGAAAGAACAGAGAAGCCATCAAGGGGTCTCCTCCCTTCCCTGAGGGGAGAGGCTTGCTCATGCTTGAGCTACACTGTCACACAAAAGCTACTGAAGACTTGTGCCAGTTCCTACATCCATGAACTCTCCTCCCCTCCCCCTACTTTTTATTTCATAAATTTTCAAATATACAGAAAAGTTGAAAAGAAAAAAGTACAGTGAAGGTCCATATACCCTCCATCTAGAACCAACTTTTTCTCCCTCTCGCCCTCACTCTCTCCATGCCACTCTTTCCCTCATTGGAAAATGAGCTGCACACATCAAGATACTTTCTCCCTTCTTACTTCAGCAGGAGACCCCTGAAAACAAGAACCCTCACCTAGTAACCACAGGGGCGTTAGCAGGCCCAGGGAATGAACTATGATTCCATAAAATCAACCAAGAATCTGTGCATATTTCATAGCCTCCAATTGCTCCCCCAAATCCCTTTTATGGCTGAGTCTCCTTCACTTTTGTGAACAAGGATCTAATCAAGGTTTGCAGGCTGCTTTCGGATTTTATGTCTCTCTAGTCTCTTTTCACCTAGGACTTCTTAGAACATGTGTACATTTTTTTCCCGTAAAGTTGACTCTGAAGAATCTAAGCCATATTTATTGCAGAATGTTTTACCTGCAGGAGGTACCTAATGTTTACTCTTGGTGTAATTTAACTTCTCTCTCCCCTACATTTCCCATCAATGATTAGTTAGGTCTGAGGCATAAACTCTTCTTAAACCTCAACCTGTCCTCTCTGTAGACTGTCTCCCTCAGCCACACTCCCAGATTTTAGAACTCTTGTGAGTTTCTTATTTCATTTGACCAGCGCACACGGTCATGATCTCTTCCTCACTCTGCCTCTGGGAGGGGATCAACTTAGTACCAGATGGAGGATGCCCTGTGACTGAGGAAACAGGGTGTTCACCCCAGCAGAGTCTGGTGGAGCTCCCCAGGATTACACAGATGCAAACCAGTGTCTGGGGCTTGGGAGCCAAGAGGAACACTACATCCTGGAGAAGCTTCTCTCTGACTGTTTATGTTCCAGCTCAGTCCTGCGGCCTGGGACCACCCTCCCCCAGCTAACTTAGGAGAGTCGCTGTTCCGATTCCACGGTCAGGGAGGGAGCGTGGGCAGTATAGAAGAAGCTGCAGAAGTGTGTTCAACTCAGCCTGCCCTCATCTCCTTCCCTGCTGAGGCCTGCTGATGAAGGAATGAGTCCCCATGTGAAAAACGAAGGAGGCATTAAACCAGATAAAGTAGGTCAAAGGAGGTGGAAACAAGATGCTTTCTGGTGAGTATTGCAGTTATTAGTGGGCTGTCCCTTAGACCTGAAAATAGAATCTAGATTTTCCATATCAGGATAATCCAAGTCTCAAGGCAGCTGTAACAACTGCCAGCCAGAAGGAGATTTCTCAAGGCCCCACAGCAATTAATTGGGTGAGTTGGAATTCGAACCCCAGCCTGTCAGAGTCCAGAGCCTGAGCTCTGAGCCAGTGTGCTCTGCCCTGATTTGTCCATGTGGTCCAGGTGAAGCCACCTGGGAAGGAAGAGCCTGCCACATTGCTGCTCTGGGGCCCACACCCCCCCAAAATACTGCTGTTTGGGGCCCTGACATCCACCCTCCAAGACCCCTGATGGGGTCAACTGCCCAGAGGCAGCTCGAGACATCTGAGTGAGCAGGTCCGTTATTTCCACCATCCTGCCACATCCAAGAGTGCAAATGGGGGACCCCAAAAGATGCTCAAGGGATGTGGCAAGCAGCTGGAAATTTACACACAGACTGACCCATTCAGGCCCCTCCCTTTTTGTCGCCCCCCCCCACCTCCCATACCTGCTGTGACACTCAAGACGATCATTCAAGGGGCAGGTGTGGGGAGAAAAAGAAAACAAGCCTGGAGTTGATCCCTGCCTTCTTAATGAAACACCAAACAGCTGTTACTCCTGCCAACCATGCCCCCCCACCCCCCACCCCCGCCCCAAAGCGGAAACTAAGTGACGCTTTAGGAGTACCTGCATCTGACGTGCCTGGTGTTGTTCAGATTCCAGGTAGGCCGGGGCACCTGGCAGGTGTTCCAGCTGTCCACAGCATCGTGCTAGCCATGCCCTGCGGACAGGTGAGAGAGCAGCCAGAGCCCAAACGCGTCCGAGCGCCTGTGCCAGCGTTCCTTCAACAGTTGTTGATGAGCAAACTATGTCTTCCTCTACCTTTGTTGGATTTTCTCAAAAGCCTGCAGGTTCACAAAAATACCTGAATAATGGAAATAACCAAGTCATTGAGTACAAATCACTCTTTTTGCAGTTTCAGGTATTTCTGTGCAACATGTTCCGCATTGCTAAAAGATTGAAATGGGTACACATATGAAAGAAATAGAAATTGAAACCCAAAAAAATGACACTTTTTTTTCCATATCAGATTGGCAAAAGAGGTAAAAGTTCAATAAAATCTAGAGTAGGTGTAGCAGTTTGGTATTATTTATGAATTCCAAAAACAGATATTGGATTATGTTTGTAAACTGGCCTGTCGGAGGTTTCACTTTTACTTGGTTAAATTATGATTAGGGCTTTGGTTGGCCACGTCAGTAAGACGTCGAGTTCACCGCCTGGGTGAGCAGGGACTCACGGAGAAAACGACAAGGCATAGAAATTAGTTGGAGTTTTGAGCTGGAGGCCGGGAAGTAAACACACAGAGGAGCAGAGCAGCTGATCCCGGAGATAATCAAGCCCTGGGGAGAGAGACTGAACTGGTCACCTGAAAGTCTACAGCTGGCCTTGTGGAGAGAGCACAGCAGCTGAGCCCGGAGAGAAACGAGCTCCAGGAAGAGAGGAACCCAGGAAGCCTGAACTCTTGCAGACATTGGCAGCCATCTTGCTCCAATACATGGCAATAGACTTTGGTGAGGGAAGTAACTCATGCTTTATGGCCTGGTAACTGCGGACTTCTACCCCAAATAAATACCCTTTATAAAAACCAGCCTATTTCTGGTATTTTGCATCAGCACCCCTTTGGCTGACTAATACAGTAGGCAAGGGTATAGGGAAATAGTCCCTTTCCCAAATTGTTGGTAGAACATAAAAACCTCTATGGAGGGCATTTGGTAAGATCTGTAAAAAAAAAACAAAAACAAAAACAAAAAAACAAAAACAATTGTATGCACATACCCTTTAACTTGGCAACTCTAGAATTTATTCCACAGGAATATTTGCACAAATGTGCAAAAAATATATATGAATAAAGAATATTCACTGCAACACTTCTTGTAGTTTAAAAAATAAATCTGGATATAACTTAAATATCCACCAGTAGGGGACTGATATATATAAAGCACATCCATAAAAAGAATACTATGCAGACTTTTAAAAAGAGGAAAGCAAATCTGTATGTGTTAAAATATGCCAAGATATATTATTAAACATATAGTTGTTTTTAAAAACCAAGTATCATAATAGTGCATACACATATAAAGTATGTTAAAATGTGTGTTTTCTGGGTCGTGTAGGAAGGTTAATGTTAATTGAAAGACAGCTAGAGGATAATCTAGGGACTGTATATCATAGTGATTTTGGTGGCAGATTAGGATTGTGGTTAATAATATAAATACAAGAATGTTCCTTTATTACAAAGTGTTACGAATATGGTAATACATGGGGAAAATACAACTAATGTAACTTATAGACTACAATTAACAGTAATATTGTAATATTTTTGTAGCAAAGGCAAAGATGGTATTATATTAATGCCAAAGGTAAAAAAAAAAGAATATGGCATTTTATGAGATATGAATGAATGTGATCAAGCATTTTTTTCTTCATTTTCATTAACAAGGAGACATTGGTCATGTCAGTTAACCAATCTGTGCTCATTTATTTATCTCCCTGAGCACAAGAGAAATAATTGAGTTTGTTTTTAGGATTAAATAAGATAAACGTTCCTGGACAGAGTTTTTTAAAGTAATGCTTCCATAATTTGGTAAGCTGCCTTTTCTCTGTCGTTTTATTTTTTGAAGCTGAAATAAAGTTTACTTGTAAAAAATATGTTTTCTAGTTTGTGTATGCATGGAAAACTCTGGAAGGATATATAAAAAACAGCTAATAGTGGTTATCTTTAGGGAGTAGGAGGGGGCATATGGGAAAAAGACTTCATTTTTTATATCCTCTTCTATTTGAAGTTTTTTAATGGGCATGTACTACATTTATAATTTTGTTTAAAAAGTCTTTAATTTTTGTAAATAAGGACAGTGAAAAAGCCTGGATAATATTCAGAGCTTCCATGCTCCTCTTTTCTATAAAACACACAAACCCCAAGTGCCTCCCAAGGCTGAAACAAACAAACAAAAGCAATTGCATAAAAGGGAAAGGAACATAAGCCACAGTTTCCAAAAGGTCCTGTTTTTCTTCTGTCCTCAGAAGTCCTTCTAGTCTTTTCAGTTTATTGCAGCGAGGTTTATTATCCATTTATGATAACCAGTTTTCCGTGGACTTGCGCCCACGTCAAATGCATCTGATCTGGAGTTCAGTCCCTCATGGTTCTGGCCCAGCTCCAGGCAATGTCAGTGCTTAGTGGAGGAGGTTGGGGCGGTCGGTCTGCCGCCCCCTTTCTTTGGAAGGGGTGTGGGGCTCTGACACTCAGTAAAGAAGCAACACTAGTCCCTAAACAGTCCCCTGGGCTTGCTGGTGGCCTCTCCACAGTGGGGTAGAGAAGAAAAGCATGTTCACATCTGAATCTATCTGAGAGAAGGCAGAGAGTGTGTAGTGGCCTGGAAAATGTCATTTGGTTTTCCCTTGGCGAGTTGGGAATGGACTGATTCTGTGGTAGAAATGCACAAGCCGGTGGAGACCGCGGACATGAGGTTATGATACTGCAGAAGAACTCCATTCCCGAACTCTCCCCAAAAACAGCTCTGCAGAGCTGTGGCCAACACCTACTCTCCAGTTCTTCAGACTCACTCAGGACAACTAACAAAACAATGTTGGACAAGTCCCATCCCAAAACACAAAGAGTGTTTAAAACTGCAAGCAAAACAGTTCCTTTCATCTGCCCCAAAAGATCTAAGGCCCCTCTCAGTTAGAAGCAGAGTGGACATCACCATCCCAAATTCTTCAAGGTTGAGGAATGAACTAAAATAGGGAGGGAATGCAACCACGATCAAAGTGAACTTACTTTATTGTAGCAATGGAAGAACTTGTCACATTGATATAAAGATGGTGGTCACCAGAGGTTCCGAGGGGAGGGGTGGGAAGAATAGGTGTATCACAGGGCATTTTTAGGGCATTGGAATTGTTCTGTATGACAAACACGTGACATTATACATTTGTCAAAGCCTATAAAACTGTACAGTGCAAAGTGTAAACCATAATGTAAACTGCAAACCTTGGTTAGTAGCAGTGCGTCAATATTGGTTGATCGTTTGTAACAAACACACCGCACTCATGTAAAACCTTAACAGGGGAAAATATGGGAAAGGAAGGGGCTGGGTTATACAAGAATCCCCTATACTTTCCATGTAACTTTTGTGTCCTCCAAAACGTCACTAGAAACAAAGTTTATTGTTTAAAATAAAACAGCTCTAGCAGGAGAAATCATCTTTGCATTTCAAAGATGGTGACTCTAATTACCATCAAAATGACTATACTTCTGATTTAAAGGGTATTAAATGTTTGCCTTTTCCCCGGCTTATTTTCACCTGGGTCACTTTCCAGCTCACACAAAGGTCCGGCTGAGTACCACGAGATTGTGAGAGCGGTGGTCCTCAGCCGGGGGGGTGGGGGGCCTGTGCCATTGGAAACATCCTCGCTCCCACAGCCTTCCTGCTTCCCCCTCTGCACACCCCCACCCACAAGCCCACGGGGTGGGGTCAGAACTGAGGGGGAGGGGGAGGTGGGCTTTCAAAGCCCTTTAGGTCACCAAGCCACCGCCCACCCATCACCCCTCCCAGGAAACCCAACAATAAAATAACCCGCTGTGGGGCTGGCACTTTGCTTCCCCTTCTCCCTCATTAAATGTCTCAAAGAACATTCCTTTCGCCAGACAGAGCCCAGACTCTGTTTCTCAATTCATAGAACTGGAAGGGATGCCAGGCAAATAACCTCCCATCCTTCCGTCTCTAAGCAAGGCTACATGTGTTCATTATCGCCAACGTTGCCTTTTCATGGGACTTGTGAAAATTGCAGATTCCTAGGCATCTCTTTCAGAGGCGCCGATCCAATAGATGTTGTGAAGGGTCCCGAAACCCACCTTTACACAAGCACTTTGGTGCGGACAGTAGCATTTAGGACCACACTTGGGGAAGCACAAAGGAGGTGCTTTACATAAACAGTTAGTGAGTGAATCATTAATTAACCAAATGACTGAGGAAGAAATCAGGAGACTCTAAAGTAGTGATTTGCAAACATTTTAGTGAAAGCATTTGCTCAAAGAATTTTATTTTGACACTGTCTCAGTTTGCCAGGTTGCTATGACAAATGCCCCACAAGGAGTTGGCTTAGGCAACGGGAATGTATTGGCTCACGCTTTTGAGGCTAGAAGTCCAAAATGGAGGTGCCGGTGAGGCGATTCTTTCTCCCCAAAGTCTGTAACATTCTGGCGCTGGCTGCTGGCAATGCTTGCGGTTCCCCGGCTGTTCTGCCACCTGGTGATGTCCTCTCCTTCCTCTTCCGGCTTCTGACTGCTCCCCATGGCCCTCTTTCCATAAGGCTCCAACAATAGGATTCAGACTCATCCTGATTCAGTTGGCTCCATCTTCACTAAAAACAGCATCTTCCAAAGGTTCTGTTCACGGCGGGTTCATCCACGGGGACGTGAGTTAGGTTAAGAACAAGCTTTTTTCTGGGGTACATAGCTCAATCCGCTGTGAATGTCTAACAAGTACGATAAATAACAGTCAACTACTCTGGTTGTAGAAAAAGGCAGTTCCTGAGCTCTAGGTGCCCCATGGTTGGAAAACTGATGCTTAAACTGCCTGGGAAAATGGGAACAACCAACTGAGTTTTGGTGAAGTTGAGTGAAAGCCTCTCACTTTTCAGAAGTATGAAGTAAAAAAGCCTATATTATTGAATCACCTTTTAGACAGCAGGATCCATGATTCCCTAGCTAGCTCTTCCTATATCTCTGTTTCATTTACAGCATTCCCGACACCACTGATGAGTCCCACATCTATGTCCCTAATCCTGTCCTCTCCCTGGAACTCCAGCCTCCTATATCCGACTGCCTACTTAACAACTCCATGTGAGTAACTAATAGCCACCACCAACTTAATTTACTGATTTCCCTCACACACACACACACACACACACACACACCAATTCACAAACAAGCACAGCACAAAACCCAGTCTTCTGTATCTCACCATGTGTTTAATTTCTCAAGCCAAAAATTTAGATTCATTTCTGTAGCAGAGATAATGTTCTATGTTTCACTAAGTCCCATTTTATATTCTATTCCAGCGCAGAGGAAGATTATCGTTTCTACCTCCCTTGCAGTTGGAGGACGGTCATGGGATGTGAGCGGGAAAAGCACTGGACTCTCCTTTCTCTCTTGTCTGGCCTCAGAGGCCACAGAGATGCTTGTTCCAAATGGCACATCTCCAAGATGAAGGAGGCACCATCTACCTGGGTCCCTGAATGAGTGCATGGAGCAGAGAACCCCTGCTCCCACCACTTACCAACCAATATTCAGGGACATAATAGGAGCTAGAAATGAGCTTTGGTTGTATTAAGCCACTGAAATTTGGGAGTTGTTACCACACTCTAGCCCAGCATGACTTAGCCTATATATTATCCCTTTGCCTCACCCCAAGCAGCCAATGCATTAGCCACTCCTGCAGACTCTAGAGCACACTCTGAATTTTTCCAGCTTCTACACACCCATGCTCCTACCACAGCACAAGCCACAATCATCTCACACGTGGCTTATCACACTAACCCCTCACTGTTCTCATTGTTTACATTTTCCACACAGCAAACAGAAATCTTTTAAAAATAGAAATCAGATCATGTCACTGTCTTGCTTAAAATCATGCAACAGCTCCCCTCTGTGCCTTGAATGTGTCCCGTTCTGCGTATCTTGGCTTCACACATGTTCCACAGCCAGCCCGTGACAGCTCTTGGCCTCTTGAGTGCCCCTGGCCCTTCTTCACCATGATGACACCACACTGGGCCCTGATCTGCTCTGAATGCACCTCAGGACCTTTGCACACACAGCTTAATAAATACTTGCTGAACAAATGTGGACTGAGTAAAGCTGTAAAAGCTGCACCATGACAGTAGGTCAGGGGCTCTTTGCCTCCACTACCAGCAGTGATGGCATCTTTATCATCTTGTTGCCCCAGGTGGTGAGTTATCTATCTCCAAAATCCCCTCTTAATGTCTGCTTTCATGGACCATTTCTGGTACCATTCCTTACAGGTACAGTTCTCTGGGAAGCAGACTCAGAGATGGAAATGAGCACACAGCAAGTTTATTAGGGAGTGATCTCAGATTTGAAGGGTGAAGGGAAGAAAGCAGGAATTGTGTTTCTAAAGTACCAGTAGTGTTCTGTTTCTTCATCAGCATGATGTTGTGCAGTCAGGACTCTTAAGAGGCACGGAACCAACAGGATATATATTTATATGTAAATATTAAGACATTCATTATAGGAATTGGCTCATGCAATTGTCTAGTCTGAATTCCATTGGGCAGTCTGCCAGTTGAGAACTCCATGAAAGTGATATTGAATTCCCCAGGAGAAGCAGGCTGATTGAAGTAGGATAGAAAGTTTTTCTGACTGCTCAAATCCTCAGTTCTCCCTTTAAGGTCTCAGACTGATTGGATGAGGAAATTCCTCTCATTGCTGGAGACAATCTTCTTTGTTGATTGTAGATGCAATCAGCCGTAGATGCAATCAACTAACTAATGATTTAAACCCCTTAAGGAAAATACTCTAATAGGGGAAGCAGATGTGGCTCAGGTGACTGGGCTCCTGCTTACCACATGGGAGGTCACTAGTTTGGTTCCCAGTACCTCCTAAAGAAGACAGTGAGCTGGCGTGATGGAAGGCACGGCAAGCTGACACAACAAGAGACACAAGAAGAAAAAACATAATGAGAGACACAACAAAACAGGGAGCAGAGGTTCCCAGTGCCTCCTAAAGAAGCCAGCAAGCTGATGTGATGGGCAGGTGTGGCGCTGACATAACAAGATGACACAAGAGACATGGGTAGGAAAAATCATAATGAGAGACACAATAAAGCAGGAAGCAGAGGTGGCTCAAGCCATTAGGCACCTCCCTCCCACATCAGGGGTCCTGGGTTCGGCTCCCAATGCCTTCTAAAGAAACAAGAAAGACAAACAGTCACAGCAAGTGAAAAACAACAAGGGGATGGGGAGAAATAAATAAATACTCTAAAAGTAACAATCAGGCCAGAACTTGCTTGACCAAACAATTGGACACCATATCATTTATGCCAGTTGACACATGAAATTAACCATCGCAAGATAAAGAGATTTATTTAAGGAATTAGCTCATGACAGTGTAGGGGCTAGTAAATCAAACCCTGCAAAGCAGGCTGGCAAGATGGAAATTCCAAGAGGACTCCATGGTGCAGTCTTGCAGCAGATTTTCTTCTTCTCTGGAAACTTCAATTCTTTGCTCTTAAGGCAAATTGGATAAGGCCCGCCCACATTATTGAGAGTAATAGCCTTTATTCAAAGTCGACTGATTATAGATGCTAATTCCATCCACAAAATATCACTCCAGCAACATCTGAGCCAGTGTTTGACCAAACCGGGCACCACAGCCTCGCCAAGTTGCCACATAAAATTAACCAGCACAGATGTGTAGGTGGGTATTCATTTTATTAATATTCTTTAATCATAGTTTTGTTTTATACACACTAACTTGAGTTGAATGACATATTTTACAATGTTAGAAAGCCTTTAAGAATACGACACGTACACATATAAAAACCTCAGGAGAGGTGCATCACAGCAGGTCGTCTGATAAAATGCCCTAACGCTGGAATTCCTGGCACTTCCAACTGTGCGACTCTGGGTCACCATGTAAGCCCTGAATACTTCAGTCTCTTCATGTATAAAATGGGATAATGATAACATCACCCTCATATATAATTGTGGTCTGGACTAAATGAGATAACTCATGAAAATGCCTAGCATGGTCCTTGGTACAGCTGCCCACTGTGCCAGTCCTGACACCTTCTCCTTGCTTTCACGTCCTGCCGAGCATTTAAGCCAATGTTTCCTAAGCTGCCTTTCTCCTTGCATTAGTTTTGTGATGTTTTCTCTCTCCCTCTGGCCTGCGAGCTCTGAAGTAGAGAGCAGTCCTTGCACAGTTCCATGTCTCTTACAGAAGCACCGCAGTAGTAAATGTTGGCATGCTTTCTCTGGATTAGGAGCAGTGCTAGGTAAAGGGGGAATAAAAGAGAAAGAGATGCCGTCCTGCTGTCAGGAAGCTGGAAGTTTGTGGGCTGGGGGGTGAGAGGCAGCCACAAATCTCTATGGGACTCAGTGGTAAGTGCTAGAACAGAGAAGAAAAGCGCTGTGGGGGAAGAGCCGATGAACTCTCCCTTGGGTGCTCAGGGAAGCCTCCACCCAGGAAGCCGCTCTTTAGGGGCTGGGAGTATTTATTTCCAAGTGGCGTTTGCCAGGTGGAGGACAAATGAAGGTAGGGTTTCGAGGCAGGTGTTAAGACTGGATTGCAGGTGGTCATGGACAGTGCCAAGGGAGTTAAACTCTATCCTGTAGAAAGAGGAAGAAGTCAAAGTTTAAAAGCATTTAAATCGATTATGTTAGGGCAAACGGCCAACTAAGTTTCCTCGAAGGAATCGTTTGCCAAAAAGTCTTAACACTAAAGCCATTGCCTTGCTGCCTCCTTCAACTGGGACCATCCCATCCTTGCCTGAATCTGGAGCCCACTCTGAAATCACGAGGACACTGCGGAATCTTCTCATATGCTGTGTCAGTGAGGTTGGGGCATAGAACCAGGGGGTCGGAGCTGAAAAGATAAGTTTGGAAAAAGGTTCTAGGAAAACCCAATAGAAATAGGACAGGATTTGGGGACCTAGACCGAAAAGTGAGGAGAAGAGAAAAAGAGAGCAAGTGTGGGCAAAAATAGCCAAGTTCCCTCTCTGGGAACTTGGACAAGACTTGGGCCTCAGGTAGAAACTTGGCTGGACAAGCATCAGAATCTCCACACCCGGGACATTCTGGGGAGGTCTGGAAATAAAGATCGCAGCCCAAGAAATCAGGCGCCAGACCAGATCTGGGAAGGGGTGACAGAGTCCTTCAACGAAGACAGAGCCAAGACAGAATTGCTAGCTTGTCCCAAGACCCAGAACAAACCCCAGACTCTCAGGATGGTTGGGAGGCTAAACATGGAGGCAGGCCCCTCACTGAGGCCCATGGATGCGATGGCCAAAGGGGGCCTGGGTGTTTGTTTGGGGGAGGAGGGAGGTAGGGAGAAGTGGGTTTTGCAGACTGAGAGGTTTCCCAGGTATTCTTACCCTCTATATATAGCCTATTCACAATTTGATATTTGTGTAGCATCTTATTTTCTGTTCATTAAATGTTTTTTAAGTCGACTTTATCGAAGTACAATTTAAATATAATAAAATGCATCTATTTATTAAATGTATGTTTCGATGAGTTCTGACAAGTTTCTACACTCTATGAGTCAGGGTTCTCCAGAGAACAGAACCAACATGATGTGTATATGTGTGTGTGTGTGATTTAATTTAAGGAATTGGCTCATGCAGCTGTTGGGACTCACAAGTCCAAATTCTGTAGGGTGGGAAATTCTGATAAGAGCTAATGTCGAAGTCTTACAAAATCCATAGGGGAGGGAAGCGGCTGTGGCTCAATCAGTGGGGCTCCCGTTTACCATATGGGAGGCCCCGGGTTCGGTTCCCGGGGCCTCCTGGTGAAGGCAAGCCTGCCCGCACGGCGTGGTTAGCTGACCCAGCAAGCACAAGCAGCAAGGGGGAATAAATGAATAAATAAATAAAATCTTAAAAAAAAAAAAAAAAAAAATCCATAGGGGAGATGAGCAGGCTGGAAACTCAGAGAAGAGCAGAGCGTGTACTCTTTTTTTTTTTTTTTATTTTTGAGAGTGTACTCTTGAGGCAGAATTTCTTATTTCTGGAATCCTCAGTTCTTTGCTTTTAAGACCTCCTCCCACTGATTGGATGAGGCCCACCCACACTGCCAAGGGTGAGCTCCTTAGCTCAAAGTCACCTGACTGTACATGCTAAACCCATGTACAAAATACCTCTACAGTGACATCTAGGCCAGTGTTTGACCAAACAACTGACACCATAGCAAAGTTGACACATGAAACTAACTACCACACAAGTAACCACAACTACAGTCAAGATATAGAATGTTTCCTTTACCCCAGAAAATTTTCTTGTGCTTCTTCCCAGGCAATCCTACTCCCACTCCCAGCTCCAGGCAACCCCTGGTCTGCTTTCTGTCACTACAGATTTATCATTTCTAGAATTTCATATAAATGGAATCATGTGTTTCAGGCTCCTTTTATTCAGCATAATGTTTTTGAGGCCCATCCAAGCCATTGAGTGTATCTGTAGTTCATTCTTCTGAGAAGTATTTCAATGTATGAATTACCCCCGATTTGTTTATTTATTGCCTATTGATGGAATTAGGGCTATTTCCAGTTTGGGGCTATTATGACTAAAGCTTCTGTGAACATTTGTGTACAAGTCTTTCTGTGGAGATATACATTCATTTCTTTTGGGTAAATATTAGGAGTAGGATTTCTGAGTTGTACAGTAAGCATATCTTTAGAACTTTATAAAAAATCCAAGCCATTTTCCAAAGTCTGTAGACCTGTGAAACCTAGAGAACAAGTCATAGGATAAACATTCCCATTCCCACAGGCAGAAATTGGAAGGAAAACAGGGGTCACAGGTGCCAAACAATTCTGAAACCCTTCAGGGCAAACTCCATTAGATTTCAAGTTCTGAGAATCATCTGTGGAATGTGGTTTGTCCTCCAGGCCTTTCCAAGTGCTTGTGATGCAGCCAGGCTCTCCCTGAATACTGGGTGAAGGCTCCACCTTTGTCAAGCCTCAAGGTGGTGGCAGCCAGGCTGCCCACAGTCCCCCGGGCATCTGAGAAAACAGGTGGTGACACTTTTCCTGAACAACTTGGCAGATTTTCTCCAAACTCTGGGACCTACTCACCCTTTCCACAGACGTGGGTGGGCTCTCTGTCTTGGCCCAAGAAGATGTCTTCAGTCCAGACCTCAGATTCCATGGTCCTGCTGTTGATGTCATTTTTTCCTCCAATCGGTCCTTTTCTGTCCCTTTTGGTCAGGCTGGCAGTGGTCCCGTTCATACAGATCTCACACACACACATAAAAAACTTGTTGGTTTCACATGTAGTACACAGGGGTCCATACCATCAGGCAAAAGAACTTTCCACAAATCTTTTCTGGATAACTGCATTTCCAATCCTGACTTGCACTAAAATGGCTGCCTATTTCCATGTTTAATTAAACCCTCACATGGAGCGCTGTTCTCTGAGGACTTGCTTTTCAGAAGCTCAGAATTTTCCAAACCATCAATTTCTGGGTTCTTTGTGCTCAGGAGTTCATTCTCAGCTTATCCCTTTCCTCTCACATTTTACTATAAGCTGCAAGGAAAATCCAGACAGCACGTTCCACATTTAGTTAGGAAATCTCCTCAGCTAAATATTCAAACTCATCACTTTCAAATTCTGCCTTCTATCTGACATCAGGACTCAGTTTTGCCAGTTTTCTGCCACTTTAAAAAAGGAGTGTGGGGGGTGGGGGTGGCAAATAGTTCTGAATGGCATGGGTCACTTGGAATGTGGGTACTTAGCAGGAGCCCTGAAGAAAGGTCATCTGAACCTATAATTTCTGCCACAATGCTTTTTCTCCATAATTTGCAATCGGTTCTGTTGGGAATGCTGCAATGCCTCATTAAATGGAAGTGCCCAGAGAGGTGATGCTATAAATAAGTCATTATCAAATAATCAACACAGGAGCCATCCTAAGCCCATCTCAAATAGCACTTCCCCTGTGAAACCCACTCCAAGTTACCCACATTAATAGCTACTTCTCTCTGGTCCCACAGGACTTTATTCATAAGTCTAATGTTTTCACTTATGAAACTTATTTCTTTACATGTGTCTGTCTTCCTCACTATTGTAGACAATGATCAGTTTTTATCTCCACCTCAGTCTTAGCCTCTTAGCTTCCATTCCCCTAAAAACTGCCTTTTCTGAAATGACTATTCGGATCCATCAAAAAGAACTAAACTCAAAATATCGAAGGCTGAACTCACGACATGCATAACTCCCTTTCTCAATCTCTTCCCCTTCGGTGTTTGCTCTCTCTCAGTGAATAACTTCTCTATTTCCCTAGCTGGGCAAGCCAGAAATGTACAGCCATCCTTGACACCTACTTCCTCATCATTTTCCATGCCCACGTCTCTGGAGACTGCTCTTCCTGATACCTCTAGAATCTCACCACATTTACCAGTCTTCATTGTCACCACCCTAGACCAAGTGTCACGTCTTCATGGCTTCTGCCCTACTGCCATTCCTCTTAATATTCTTCCCATGTGTCTTCTAGCCTGCCTCTAACCCATTCTCTGGAAAACGCAAATCCAACCCATCACTCACCTGCTTGTAACACTTCAATGTCTGCCTTTACTCCTGGCATAAAGACAAAAATCTCTACCATCATCCCGAGTTCCTATGTGGTCACAAGCTGACCTTTTGCCAGCTTCTTCCCCTCACTTTCTACCTTCTAGGTGCACTGGCCCCTTTTCCTTTTTCCTTCTTCTTTTTTTTAAACTTTATTTTGAAATAATTTCAGTCATACAAAACAGTTGCAAAAACAGTACAAAGATTTCCATATACCCTTCACCCAGTTTTTCCAAATATGAACATCTTATGCAACTATAGTACAATGGTGAAAACCAGGAAACTAAAATTAACACCCAAGGGGGCGGATGTGGCTCAAATGGTTGGGCGTCCGTCTGCCATATGGAGGGACCTGGGTTCGATTCCCGGGACCTCCCGGTAAAATAAAAAAAATAATAAAAATAAAATTAACACCCAAGACTACTCACAAGTCTGCAGTTTCGCCAGTTGGTTCAGAAGCCAATCCGTGATTCCTCACTCCATTTAGGTATTGGACTCTTTAGTCTTGAGGCTTTTGAATAATACTGGTTGGTTATTTCGTAGCTGGATTCTCAATTTGGGTTTGTCTGGTGTTTCCTCACGTCTAAATCCAGGCTATCTATACTTTGGCGAGAATATCACAGAAGTGAGGCTGTGCACTCGTCAGCACATCGTAGCAGGAGGCACGCGATGGTAACTTCTCTGCTGGGGATGCTCACCTTGAGCCCCAGCATAGGTTGCTGTCTGTGAGGCTTCTCCTCTGCAAAGCCACTTCCTGGGGGGTGGAATTTGGAACCTGTTCTGTTTCTCATACTTTCACCAGCTAATTTCAGCATCGGTTGATGGTTCCTGCACACAATAATTATACTGCTGTGGTGCTTGTCGAATGGTGATTTTCAATTTCCATCATCCCTTCTACATTTACTAGAAGTGGAATCCTTCTGTAAGGAATATCTGCCCTCCCCCATTTATTTATTTATATTATTGTGGACTCATGACTATTTATTCTATGGATCACAGTCCATGGCTATCACTTTATATTTTGTTGCCAGATCGGGAGCTGGCCCCCTTTTATTGCCCTGAAAGTAACAAGTATGCCTCTGCCACAGGGCTTTTGAACATGCCTTCTCTGAGCCTGGAACCATCTCTTAACCTCCCCAACACTACCCCTTTTCCATTCCCAACTTCTTTGGGCAGTGGATCATTTTATGGTCTTGGACTTTCAGTTTCAATGTCCCATCTTCAGGGAGGCCCCCCCGACCCTTCCAGAAGTGGCTAGGACCCCTATTATAAGCTCTCACAGCTCTATTGCTTTTCTTCATAGCACTTAACATACTTTGAAATTAAACCCTTCCTGTGTGAATGTATCTAAGAGTAGAGAATGCATGTGTTTTAGCTCAGCACACAAATAAGCATTCAATAAATTATTCAGATTGAATTAGTGAATGAACAAACTTACCTGAAAATAGAAGCACTGAGGTCTTTGCAGTATAATGCCATACTGATGATTCGCTTTTACTCCAAGAGAAGGTTTTCCTCCCAGCACATCTCATCAACTGAGATAAGATATACTTGATGGGCAATTTGACACAGAGAATATTCATTCTTAAAAGTCCACTGAAGACGCAGTGTCTTGGATATCCCGAAAGGTTGTTTCCTGGATGGTCTCAATGTCACACAGTTTGTTTTATTTTGCCTTTG
Source organism: Tolypeutes matacus (assembly GCA_026826555.1). NCBI lineage: Eukaryota > Metazoa > Chordata > Mammalia > Cingulata > Chlamyphoridae > Tolypeutes > Tolypeutes matacus. The sequence goes on from JAKSZT010000049.1 coordinate 12,268,561, forward strand.
TTTCTTGCAAAGGTAAAAATATACTTGAATCCGTGTTACTTAGGACCTCTTTTAACTCCATAGTGTTTTATAAGAAATTCTTTAAATTTCTGGTATAGAATTGTGATGAAAAATGTGTAACTGGGTGCAAAGAGCTCTACAAACTCCTTTGTTCTCTGAGTCCTGGTTGTAATGCTTTCTTCATTTGGAACATGGCAGGTGTCATATTTGTATGTTAGATGGTAAAGCATACACCAAGCCCTTAGAACCAATTCTACTTTCTGTTTGAACAGGATTCTCACTGAGCAGATTTCATTTTCAATTTGCAAACTTTGATCGCCGAGGTTTTCTAATATTTGAAAATGGAAGGCAGGGCCTGTAAGGACAGCAAACCTTCACAACGTCACCCCGGTAGCATTCCGGCTGATTTTCTCAATCAGGTTCTACAGGTTGTCAGCTGGGTGTGAATTTTCCAGTGAAAATTCTCCTCATGTCAGAGCAGCTGAGCATGTCTGGAATCCAGCTCAAAAGCTACACCCCGTCCTGAGGTTTCCAGTTATCTGAGTCTGCCAGAGTTAAGAAAGGAAATATATGGAATATTACTTGGAAAAAGATGGATTTCTCTAGGTAAAGTCCTGAGGTAAGAAAGGCTGCTCTTAAACTTCTCTCTAAACCTCATTTGTGACGTTACCTATCCATAAACAACCATATTTGCCAGGAGTTATGAAGGGTCTGAGACATTCCCCTACCTGCACACTAACAAGTAAGCCTGCCAGGGTTTCATGAATCCTGGTAGAAGGCATGAGACTCCTGGGCTAGAGATGAAGGACAGTTTATTACTCACGGCAATAGCAGTAGACAGAGTATCAGCATTTGTACACCACAAGCCCCAGTTCCCACAGGGTAATCACAGCATTACTGAAGGGCAGCACAGTGCTTTGAGAGCCCAAGTCTTTTGTAATGGGCAGTAAGCACGCCTGCTTTGCACTGGAGGGAGAGATTGTCTTTATTGTACTGGACAATAGGCACACCTGCTCTCTGCTTCAGAGAGAGATAGTATCTCAAGCAACGTGGTAGACAAGCTTGCCCTTTCCTCCAGAGAGAGACCCTCTCTCACTTCTCCAACGCTGTTTGCTATATAAGCATCAATGGAAAGATAGTCTGGAGCAAAAGGCGGTCAATGCATCACTCTCCAGATGTACAGAAATACAAAAGAACCATGGAGACTTTTATTCTGACATGCTCTCCCTTTCTTCTCTTGTTGAAGTCCTACTGTGTGTTGAACCGCAAAGCTCCTGAAGTCTTTCTGATAATCTCCCCCCACCACACACACTCACCCAAACTCACCTAGTGTCTCCTCCAACATCCTTGAGACACTTATTTGTTGGGTGGCAGGACAATCTGCACTTAGATACTGCCTTAGGTATGTGCCAATCGGTTCATATTCTGAGGAATGAAGTCATTTTGGTGGCATAGGTGGATGAGAGGATTTCCCACCACATCCATGGGAACTAGTGAGAACATGTTATCACATGGCTCATACTTTGAACCCAAAGTAGATATTCTGTCTTAGTTTACAGGGCTGCTATGACAAATACCATGCCATGGGTAAGCAGTGGAAATGTACTGTCACACTGTTTTGGAGGCTAGAAGTCCAAAATCAAAGTCTCAACAAGCCATGCTTTCTCACGGAATCTGCAGCGTTCTGCTGCCAGCTTGCCACCATCCTTGGGGTTCCTTGGTTGCATCCGTGTCTCCAACACATGACATTCTCCTTCATTCTCTGGCTTTTTCTGACTGCAACCAAATTTCCTCTGCTTATCAGAACTCCAGTCATATGGATTAAGGTCCACCCTGATTCAATATGGTCTCATCTAAACAGGACCTTTGGAGATCCTATTCACAAATGAGTCTGCACCTTAACTAATCCTAGCATCTCCAAAGACCCTATTTACAAATGGGTTCCACCCACAGGACCAGGGGTTAGGACCTGGGCATGACTTTTGTGGGGGATGTGAGTCAGTCCCCAACACACTCAGAAGATGTTAGTTATTGCATCCGTCAAAATACACTAGGCTTTTGCTGCAGTAACAAATTGTTTCAAAGCATCAAAGGATTTATTTATTATTTAGTTTTCATAGTGCTTCCTGTCCATTTTAGGTTGACTCTGAGACCTGCATTGTTCTCACTCCAGGACCCAGGAGTGCCATCCTCTGGGGACACTGCTATTCCCTGCGGCAAAAGAAAAGAACAATCTGGAGAAACTTGCACAGGCTATGAAATGTTCTGGCCCAGAAATCACACACGTCACTTCTGTCCACAACTCACTGGCCAGATCTGGTGATGTGGCTCCAACAGAGAGTGTAAGGAGACCAAAGCCACCATGTGTCCAGAAGGCAAAGAGAATATTTGGGCATCAGCAGCAGTGGCTATCATAGCTTTTGTTATTGTCATTAAACATAGCAAAAACACGTACTGTGGCAGAGGACATCACAATTGCCTACTCAGCATTCTTTCTAGCTTCTTTTTCATAACAGAACCCCAGTTTTGCTTAGGTCCTCCCCCGCCCCCAGCCAGTGCACCTCAAGGGAAAATGGCCAAACGACTCCCAGCTCCAGGGATGGCCCTGATTGGTCAAGGGAAGCTGCCATCTCTCTTGCCAGGGGTTGATTTAGGAGAGGGCATGTGTAATTCAGGCCAATGGCATGGAAAGATGGGGCTTCAAGTTCCTGGGGGCTTGTGGGAAACGTTCTGGGGGGACATTGCTGAACGCAGTTGTGAGGGCTGAAACCAGCTGCTGCACCCTCTGAAGAGGCTGCTGCAGGGAAACAGACTAGGGCTCCTGGGCCAAGGGAACCCTCCACCCCCTGGGTCTCCCATTATGGAGCCTTACTCTTCAAGAAGCCCCTGTGAAGAGAATTTTCTGTTGCTTTTAGCTGAAAGCAATCAAATCAACACTACTGTCCTCAGGTTAACGTTTGGGAAGGACAAGGTGGTGTGGGGGAGGGGCAGAGTTGGGGCCAGTCAAAGCCACGGGTGGCAAGAACCCAGCAGCAGGGAAAGGCACGTGGTTTTAAGGTTCACACCAACCCCGGCTACCCCCAGAAACTTGGCAACACGGACACTGAACTGGCCTGCTCTGCAGCTGTAGACTTAATCTCTAAGGAAAGATCTATTACACCGCCTGGAAGAGAAAGCACTAGTTTTAAGGCCTGTGATTACCCACTGATTTTGATCTTCAGCACAGATTTCCTGCTGCGTCTCTTTTAGCCGTCTTGAGGGATGTACTCCTAGGGCCAGACCCTCAGATATTCCTGTAACTCGAATGGAAACCGGTACCTGGTGTCAGCTGAGCTGCTTGGCACGACAGTGAGGCCAGGCCTTCAGATTTCCACAGGATCAGGCCAGACGATTCCCTGGGATAGATTCCGATGCACTTCATGTCACGGCTAAGCAAGTCTGCTGGCTTGGACTTCCGGCATTGCGTTTCTTTAAGCCTTGTTCTTGCATCATCTACTCCAAGGCATATCAGGTTCGAGGCAAAAGGCACGTCTTAGCTCAATATCCCACAGCAGGAAAAGGCCCTGCGAGCATCTGGCTGCATTGTGAGGCCTTTGGTTTCCTGTGTTGTTCTAGTTCCTACGGAAGGGGAGAATTACTTCCTTCTTATCCTGCCATATTAATAAAACCCTGGTTTATGGTTAGGTAGGTTTTTACAGGGAGGCTAAAAGGGCTGTTTTTAATGAACAGGGATGGAACGGTAAGAAAAGTCTCTCTGCGGCAGCTCAGTCATTCAACAGAAGCTCCAGGAGCTTCCCCTTTGATCCCCTGCCGGAAAGGAACTGAGGAAAGAGGCTTAACTTGCAGCTTGGGGGCTTCAGGTGAGACTGGCCTCACTAAGAAGTTGATGAACTTTCCCAAGTTTCCAGCAGCCCAAATGGCTGTTGGGTCATGACAGGTATTCCCCTGTTGTAGAATACCGGGGGGAAGGGAGTGACAGGACTCACTCTCAGAAAGCAGAGTAGAGATGACCCTACCAGACAAATGCTGCCACAGGTGAGAGTGGTATTTTCAAGGTCGTTCCGGCAGTTTTGTGTTGGCGTAAAAATGAAGGTTGGCTCTCTGGAGCAAAGAATTAATGTCACGAGACCCTTGAAATATTAGAGCCTCCGCCTGGGGTGCTTTTTCAAGCTCTCTTCGTTCCTTCACTGGCTGACTTCTATTCGTCTGTCAAGATTTCACCCCTCCAAGGTGACCTCAGTACCCCTCTGCTTGGGCTCTGGCTCCAGGCTTCCTGGGAGACACCTGAGCTCAGCCTGCTGTGTGCCTGGAAGTCAGTGGCTGAGATCAGCTTTGAGGGGACATCTGAGGGCCTCCACTGCTGGCAGGTGGCGGAGCATTCGGGCATTACTTAGAAGAGGAAATTCCCAGAGAGCGTTTCCTTCCAGTCAGGGCGGTGGAGGCCTGCTCTCAAGAGCTCATGGAACAGCGGGAAAGGCAACATCTAAACATAATGAGATCCTTAGACTTTGCCTGTCGGTGACTACACATAACACCTATTTCCTTTGTTACCCTAGATACAAAGATGCCAGCTTTCTCCTCAGCCTGGCGAGCACAATTAAAAAAAAAAAAAAAAGCTTAGTGAAATGCTTTTGATGATGCCTGAAGAGTTCATCCTACCATCCACAGACCGGGGGCAACACGGAAAAAGCCGGAAGTGGCTTTTGTTCAAACAGTTGATTAACATGAGGAATGATGGATGACGTTTTAATGTATAATAAATATGAACAATACTTAGTATTTATTAACCACTTGTTTGAGGTTCTGTCCTAAGTGCTTCACAAAAGTCCTGAAAGGACAGTGCTATTATTACCCCCAGTTTATTGAAGAGCTAACCAAGGAACAGAGAGGTTAAGTAACTGGTCCTGAGTAACACAGCTCAGAAGTGGCCAAGCCAGGCTTTGAACCCAAGCGGTCAGGCTCAAAATGCACATTCTGAACCTCTTCTCTCACTGTCTATAAACCAACTCTTTTTGGGTAATGTTTAAAATAACTATGATACATGCTTAAGGCAGTAGAACTTGAAAAACACAAGAAAGCCCCAGAGGAAGAGGGACTATCACTCCTGCAGAGATAACCACTGTTTATTTGTGGTATATTTCCTTATTGATATTATGTTTTGTATTACAGTGTATGTGTATATATAGATACATGTATGTTATGTATTATACATAATATATATTACTTGTGTTATACATTTATATATAGAAACATTTTAACAGAAATAATACATTTTACAAGCTAGCCTATATATTTAGCTTCATATTATTATGTTCTGTTGTAAATAAACATTCTTATTCAACTGGGCTACAAATTAGCCTGTGGAGTGGGTCTCACATAATTTACCTAACAGGTATTTAGGTGAAATGACACTGGATCTGTTTGCACTGGTCACGCAGACTTCAAAAGGGCATATGGTGATGCGCGAGCCTCCCTCCATGCTAGCAGCGGAACTGCCTGGACCCCCTCCCCAGAGGCAGCCTGTTCCAGGGGCCTGAGTTTCCTTTCTCAGATATGACACAGATGTGTACTTTTTTTAATTAAAAAAAGTTTTAATTGAAGTATATCATTCAAACACGAACATATAAACAATAAACATATAGTAAAATTTGTAAACTTACAAAGCAAACATACGTAACATCATACAGGGCTCCCGTCCATCACCTCACCACCAACACTTTGCATTGTTGTTGAAACATTTGTTACAAATTATGAAAGAATATCATCAAAATATTACTACTACCTATAGTCTGTATCTTACATTTGGTGTATTTTTCCCCCAACTCATCCTATTATTTTTTTAAAAATATTTTTTTTATTACAGAAGTTGTGAACTTACAAAACAATCATGCACATGTGTAGAATTCCCATACAGCATCCCTTCACCAACACACCACACCGTGGTAGAACACTTGGTACAGATTGAGATAATATCCTCAGACCATTATCAGCAACCATGGTCCATAGTGTACATTTGGCACACTTTTATCACACCCCGCCCCCCTGCCATTATCAGCCCACTACATCTTTGGCAGAGATGCATGAATAGTACAGTATCACTGTTAACCCCACTCCCTAGGTCACGCCAGTTGTGGTTTTCCCATGTTTCTCCACATTCCCACTACCCTACAATAGTGACTGACAGCCACTCTAGCAAACGGAAGGACACTCTTGCATCTGTACCATCAACCACAATTCTCATCCACCTCTGGGTTTACTGCATTATTCAGTCCTTAGATTATTCTCTGGCTTCCTTTCAATTGACATTTACATTCCTAAACTACCCTTGTCAGCCACACTCCCATTTATAAACCAGCTGCTACTCACTATAATGTGTTACCATCTACTCTATACATTTCCACACTTTTACAGTCAAGTTAATTAAAACTTCTACATACATTAACCAACAGGTGCACATTTTTTTTTTTAAAGGCTTGGTCATGGGGAACTCTGCAAAGAGCACATCATTCATTTTGCCTCATAAGCATTAAAGCTGGACGCTGCTGTGATTGTCAAGAAAATAGACAAAATAATGTGTTTTCGAAGAAAAGACTATATGGTGATAAAATATTATGTTTCTGGTTTAGCCCACAAGCAAGGAGTCTGCAATAGAAACTGGAGCGTATCCGAGGCTGAGGGCAGGAATCTCAGAGAATCCCAAGTGAGAGAATGGTGAGCCTTTTTTTTTTTTTGGCATTCATGATATTGTGCATGCATGCTCATCGCATGAGAGCCAACAAGTGGATTTGTTTTGAAGGAATTAAAAGGCATTGGAGAAATTCTCATCCCGTCCTCATCAGCCCAGCACCTGGCACACAGTAGACACACATCAAAGCTGGCTAAATGTTGAGAGACGCTGGAACCTCGGGGACCACATCCGGGAGGGAAGGCAGTCCCAGAAGCCCTGGACAGGCTCAGCAAGGCTGCTGGAGTTAAGCACAAGGAAGCCCAAAGCCACAATCCAGAATATAAAGCAGTGAGTGGATCACACAGGCAAGGTGAACCAAGGTACCAAACTAGAAAGCTGGCTGCAGCCAAGCGGAGGCCCAAAGGAGGAAGTACAGGTGAGGCAAAAAGAGAGTACAGGTGCAGGGGAAGCTCACTGCAGGTGAATCCCATACACTGTTGTGCTGGCTGCTAAATCCCTTTTCATGGGCTCTCTCCCACCAGGAGGACAGCGGGGCCCTAGAAGTCTTCTGTGACTTACAGTATGTTGGAAGGGTACCCCATTTCAGTGGACTCAGCTCTGATCAACAGCTGGCTATTTCCCTAGAAGGATGAAGGTTAGCTACCAATTTTAATAGCCAAAAGAAAGTGGTGGGCAGTGCCAAAAGAGGCAGCAGATAAAGGAAATAACTGCCTGGCCTCCTGGAGCAGCTACTTTGTAGGGGATGTGCAACCTCTGCTAAGACAGTTGAGCCCACCTATATTTTCAATTCTTATTAAAACTTCTGGTTATGTACTTCTCTTGGTACCCAGACTACTGCTAATTTTTATGGAATTAAAGAAGGGTTTGTTGATTACAAAATTAGAGAGAACAAGGAGTATGGGGTGAACTAAAACTAAAGAATCTTCTCTGTATTTAAGGGGAAAAAATCAACTGACACCCATTTAGTTTAGTTTGGATGATTAAGACAGGGCCAGAGTTTTAAATAATTGTAAAGATTATTTCAGCCTCCAGGAATTTTTCAAAACCACATTTTTTCCTTGCCAACCCTTCCTATTTTCTTTTTTTCAAAAGCTGAAGGAGAATCTGGAACCCATTTTAAATTTTGTTAAAACTCATGTTTGCCACAGTCTGATTTCTTTCAGATTTTGTCCCTCTTTCACATCCAAAATATAATTCTATAATAATATTCACAGCTAAGTAGATTTCTATTTAGAAGTAGAGGAATAGAATTTTTCTATTAGGATTTCGGCTGTCCCTTGTCCACACTATTTGTTTCTCTTTTAAAATCTCACCCATTTACCTGGCCCAAGTTTCTATTCTTCTAATCTTCCCAGGTCAGAATAATTTAAGCAATAAAAAAAAAAAAAAATGAATAGCAATAGCATATATTCTTTATTTACATGGTAAGCTTCTTTTACAATTCCAAATTTAAGACTAGGGAGTGAGAACATTGCCTTCTAAATACTTGTGGGCTGGAGTTTGGCTCTAGAGTCCCCTGGTTGAAGGCATTTCACATGGGTGGAAATACTTGGCATCAATACCAAGGCTATGATTTTGTAAGAGCTGCTTGTTATCTTCCTTTGTTACATCACCCTATCTCGTTCCCGCCCTCTCCCAGTAGGCCTCCCAGACTAGTGGACCATCAGAGATTAAAAACTGCCTTTCAGCTGAACACATTGTCCCCACTACTGTCTCACTCTGGGCCTCCTCTATCTCCAACTCCAGCAACCAGAAAATGGTTCTTTCATTTCAGCAAAGGCTGCTGTGGTGGATGGAATCATGCCCCGCACAAAGCCATGTGCAAGTGCTGACCGGTCCTGTGCCTTTGGACTCATCTGTAAGTGGGATCTTCAGAGATCCTGTTTGGATGAAGCCAGGGTCAATCAGGATGGGCCTCAATGACTGGGGATCTTATAAGGAGAGGGGACCTAGAAAGAGATGCAGGCTACTGAGCGGAGCAGAAGCCAGAAAAGGCGTGCGAGCGCCACGTGATGAAGCTTCTACAAGCCTCAAGGTAAGCTCCAAGGGTTACCAGCAGACCACCACAGACTCTGGGAGAAGACATGGCCTGTGGAAGCCTTGATGCTGGACTTCAAGCCTCGGACACTGTGAGACAATAAATTCCTCTTCTTCCAGTCAACCCACCGTGTGCTATTTGTCGTAGCAGGCCTAGCAAACTAAGACTTAATAACATACTTTAACAACCTTCATGAGGAATGCTGGGTTAGGAAATCCCAGGAGCACCTATTGTCCATGTATGGAAACCCCAGAGCACACCTGTTACGTCTGGTCACACACCAGGTCTCCCTCCACTTCTCTGTACCATTGATCTCATGTTTTCTCACTCCCCGATAGACTCCAGCCAAGAGCCCTTCCCACACACATCTGGCATGTTTTCACTCATGTCCATGCATGCATACCAGATTGTAAAAGCATTTACAAGACACCTACTGTGTGCACAGGGAGCAGTGTGTTTCATTCTCCATTCTACCAATTTCTTGGCTAAAAGACTGGCTCAGAATATATCTCATTGCAGAAAACGTTCATTGCTTAACTCCATCCTTCTCTGAGGTCTCCATAAAGACGTGTCTTCTGACGAGCACAGCTCCAGGACACAGAAGGCAGGGTTGCTCCAGCTTTTTAACCATGATCCACAAGAAGGAATAAATCTGACAACACAACATCCTGTATATATACACACACAAAGACACATGTTCACTCTCACAATACAGATAACAGAAGCAAAATTTCAAGTAAATGATACTCTTTCCTTCACTATGGAGGCCGTACTTTAGTAATTTTAATTCTAATTCTCTTTCATGAAGAATTGCTGGTTTTTATCCACAAAATTGATTTCAGGACCAACAGTATGAGAAGCACTATCTGAGGAACCCTGGATATTTTGGAGACTTAGAAGCTAATTAAGTATTCTCATGGATGAACCCATAATTCCTTAAGGTGACTTAAGGGAGAATGTTTATAAAGCATTAGCAGAAAAGTGATGATTGCTCCAAATAAGGTATTTACAAGCAAATATTAAGTTTGACCAAATCCTCTGATTTTCTAAGCATTCATTCATTCCTTAAGCAGACATTTTTTTTTTGATCATGGACTGCAATCTAGCGGTCAAATTTACAAAAATGGGTGTGATCCAGGAGCTCACAGTTTAATGGAGAATGCAGAAAAGTGGATCAATGATTACAGTTCCTTGTCAAAGGGTGGGGGAGGGGTACCTCATTCAGAGCAGGATGGTCGGCTGGTGCCTCCCCAGAGGGAACAGCACTTCTCTCTGGACCAAGGAAGTTGGGTGGGTTTGTGTTTGGAGGGCGTGAACCTGCCTGACTGGGCAGAGGCCTGAGAGCAGTTCCTGTGGCTGGAGGGAAGGGTGCAGATGGGGCAATGGCCAGAGACCAGCGAGCCAAAGGGGCTGGGATTTTCTCCTGCAACATAAGGGGAATCTCCTGAGAGGTTCTAAGAAAGGCAGAGGGATAACCAGGTTTCTGTTTAGAAAGGAGTAGGGTGGAGGATGCAGGCTGGCCTGGGAGCCAGGCTCGAGGCGGGGAGCCTCTGTAGCCGACTGCTGCCAAAAACCAGAGGAGAAATGGTAAAAAAAATGTCAGAAGGGAGGCAACTGTGGTGGCAAGGGGAAAGAGGGGAGGCCTCCAAGATGCAAAGGATGCCGTAGCAAGGGGATTGAGGCTGGCTGAGTGCACAGGGTCAGGTCCTGGAGGACTCAAGGGTTCCAGCAGGCCCGAGGGTGGAGTTCCCAGTGTCCATCAGTTCAGATGGGGAGGGCAGCGGGAGGACAAAGTTCGAGGAAAAGAGCTTGATGATGGATGGACTGAATTTGGGGCACCTACCTCCATCCAAGGGCCACTTGTGTAGACGGGTCTGGCGCCTGGTGTTGGATGAAGCTGCAAAGGAAAGGGTAGGAAAAGGGGCCCGCAGAGCACTGGGGCTGAGGCCCAGGGAAGGCCCCGCTAAGGGAAATGGCTGATCACTCCATGCTTCAGCTGCTCCTGGCTAGTGTTGGCTCCGCGCTTCCCTCCTGCCTGCCGGAGCTGTAAATACCGCGCCTGCTCTCCCAGACAGCAGGAGTTTAAAAAAGTTCCTCCTTCAGGTGCGTTCTCATGATCTGTGCAAGTACCCGCGAGAGGGCACAGCCCCAAGGGAGGCAGGGCGCAGGGGAGGGCGACGCTGCGAAGTCAGGCTCAGGGCTGGCTCTGAAACGTTTCTGGCGCGGGGGTCCCAAATCCCTGCGCTGGTCCCCAGCTTCTTTTCACACCTTGGGGCGCTGCCTGAATGCCTTCCGAAGGTGCTAGATCTCAGGTCCTGCCAGCTCAGCCTCACAGCCCTGTGTGTGTGAGTGTGTGCGCGCGTGTGTGTGCTGGCCACAGCTCAGCCCCTGGTAGAGCGGATGGGGAGAGCGAGTGATGAGCGATGGCCTTCGGGGTGTACAGCTCACACTTCGTTTTTCTGATGGGGGCTGGTCTCTATCAGCGGGGTGCATCCTCAGGAGTCAAAATAAAAAGTCTAGCACTCGGAAAAGAAGCCGGGGTTGGAGGAAAGTTCAAGGTGTGGGGAAAGAGACCTAACAGAGGAGTGGATTGAACGTTTTTAAATTTACCTGTTGTTTTGCAGGTGACCAAGTACTTTCACGAACGGTAACTCACTTCATCTTCACAAAGGCATCAGCATCCCCAGAAAACCCGGGAGAAAGGCAAATTCTCCCGCTCCACCCCGACCTTCAGAATCAGGGTGGGGCCCAGCGAGGCTCCGCTGAGAGCCCGCGCGCAGGCTGCGGCTCCCCCCGCCAAGACAGGCAGCCCGGAGGGCGTCATGGCTTTTTCGCCGAGGGCCCCGCCACGGCCGGTCCCCCTGACAACTGACCCCGAGCGCGGTGAGCGCCAGCGTTCGCCGACGTGGCTGTGCTTTAGCTCCAGAACGGCTGGAAACTCAGAGCGCCCGCGGGGGGCGTACCAGGTAAGAGGCGCCCCTGGGGCCTCCGCCGAGAGCCGGGAGCGAGCCCCGCGCGCCGCGGGCCAGCGCTCCGAGCGCGTGCGCGGGGCCGGGCGGGCGCGCGCCCAGGGGGTGGGTCCGGGCGGCCGGGCCGGGCTGGCACGCGCTCCGAGCCACTCAGCGCGCCCCGCGGCCGACCCCGCGGGCCTATAATTAATCCACCGTGCTCGCCCTCCGCGCCGAGACGCGGGGAAGGAGGCGCCGGGGCAACCCTGACAGACCTCGCCACTTGCTCCGCTCGGCGAGACGGGCCTGGGCCGGACTCTCCCGGCGCCCTCCCCGACAGCGAGCTCCAAGCAGGGAGCCCGCCGCCGCCGAGGTCCCGGGCGAGTGTGTGCGCCCCTCGGGCGGGTGCCCGGCCGGGCAGGTGTGCGGGGCGCTGGTGCGGGAGCGGCGAAGAGGTGAGTGACGTCCGGGCGCCGGGCGGACGCGCTCGGGACGCGACGCGGGCCTGCGACCCTGCCTTTCCGCTCCCCCCTGCCCCTCCGGAGTCCCCGCAGAGCCTGCGTGAGGAAGGCGACTGCTGGAGGTGTGTTTCCACGGGCGTTAGCGTGAGTCACTCGATCCCTGCCACTCCCCCGCCCCGGGCAGCGACTCGCCGGACCTTCGGCTCAGCTGGGGTCCAAGGGGGCTGGAGCGGCATTGGGGCTGGCCCCAGGCTTTCCCCTGGCCTAGGGACCCAGGGGATGTGACATGCACCGCCCTCCTCCTCGGTCCTTTTAAATTTCGAGTGGAGGAGAGCAGGAGGGCAAATGGGGTACAGGACAGAAACTCCGTTTGCAAACACAGTAAACAACTGCCTTGCCAGTGTTTTCAAACAGGCCAGGTGTCCCGAGGACACCTGGCCAGCGAGGGGGGCGACTCCGGGCGCGCGTAGGTGTCCTGTGGCTCGGGGACAGCTCCGGTTCCCTTCACCCAGGGCCCTGGCTCCGGCCCCGGCAGGGCTGCCCCAGGATGGTCCCCGATTGCTGGGAAGGGGGAGATCCGCGGTGGGAGGCACGGGGCGCCCTGCGCCTGCCCCAGCTCTCTGTCCCCCATCTGCCGTGCCCTCCTCCCTCCCCGTCCCGGGCTGCTCCCGCCTGGTGGCCCGGCAGAGGGCGCCAGCTCCCGACAGCGGTGCCGGGCGGTGAAGGGGAGGGGACTGGTGCGAGCCTCCAGGTAAGGAGCGAAATGAATCATCCCGAGCAGGGGGAGCCCGGATCCTCGCTCTGCGGGAAGGAAGCGAGGAGTGGCCGTGGCGCTTTCGAGAAGTTGGGGCTTCTCCCGTCCGGGGATTCGGAAGCGGGAGTGCGGGGAGCGCTCGGGAAGGTGAGGAGCGTCCCACCCGCGCGGTGGCCTCGGGGGAGGGCAGCGGCCGCGAGGGATAAGGCCGGGGACCCTAGGATTCGCGGTGGCGCGCCCCTCTCCACCGCCTCGGGGACCAGAGGTGGGGTCCGCGTCCTTCGGGCTCCGGGCGGGTCCTGCGGGGGGCGACGGCGGCAACCCGGGAGCCCCCGGAAGGCGAAGGGGGGACGACGGTGCCCGGGCGGCTGGGATCGGGTGTCCCCTGAGGACCGCGGGGTCCCGGAGCTGTAACAAAGCCGTGGCGCAGCCCCTGCTCCCACCCACTTCCGTCCCCGCCGCGGCCGGGCGCGCGCCACCGGGAGGTGCCCGCCCCGCGGCGGGCAGGATCGCGCCCTGCGGAGTTTTGGAAGTTTCGCTGGCGGCCCGTTAGCGGGGAGGAGGCGCCGGGCGGGGCGGGCGGCGGGGCGCGGCTGCGAGACCGCCCGCTTCCTCCCGGGACTTGCCCGGCGCTGGCGCGAGCCCCCGCGCCCCGCCCCCGGCCCCGCGCTCCCGCTGCCCGCGCCCCCCTGCGCGCCCCCGCGCCCCAACCCGGCGGGCGAGTCGTGGACGCGCGCGCTCCCCAGGGGAGGGCGTGGTCTGCTCCGCGGGGGCCAGCCCCTGTCCCCGGCGCCGGGAGGTGGGGCTCCCGGAGGCGCCCCGGGTGTTCCCGGGAGGGGGCGGCGGGGAGGCTGGGTGCAGGCCCGCGGGCTGGGTCAGGTGCGGGCCGAGCGCCCTGGGCGGGCACTGCAGCCCCGGGGAAGTCTGACAGCCTCTGGCAACTGCCAGTTCCGCGCAGTGGAGCCCAGAGCGCTGCGTGTTGCCCCCGAGGCTGTGGTCACGCGGCGCAAATCCCCGCGCCCGCAGAAGGTTTGTCACCGAAAGGCAGGGGCCGCCTCTCCCCTGCGCGCCGATTCCCGGGAGCCGAACCCAAAGAGCACCCAGGGCCACACTGTCAGGGCGAAACCCCGGCGCCCAGAAATCAATGACGCGGTTCACAAGTTTGCTTTTGTCGTCCTATCAGCCTCTGCCCCCTTTTGTGAGGAGAGCGCAGCAGCTGGTTTTTACGAAGTGCCTGATGGGTGTGAGAATCCAACAGACACACAGAGGACGAACCTTATTTAAACCTCAGTTTCCTCCGCGGGGGCCGTTTCCATTTTACAGAAGAAGAAACCAAGGCTGGCAGGACGGAGGGCAAGTCCCGCCCAGCAAGGACTGCTTACTCACCCCAGACTTTGGCAAGCCTGTTGCCGCCTTCTTGGGGATCAGCATGTTGCCACTTTTAGAGCCAGGGTGTAGTGGTGACCTCGTCATTGGCACGTGAGGCATGTTAGACATTAGCATTTGATGGACTTTCCAGTGCCTCAGTTAAACCAACTCTTTTAAAGCTTAAGATGTAAGAGGAGAATTCAGGCTTCTTCCCAAACCCATAGAATTTCCTGCCAACTCCAAAGTGAGTGTGCCATAGCTGTCCTTTGTGTGGTGTCTCCCGTGGGCCTGGGGTCAGGGCCTCTGAACAGCTTGGCGCTCTGCGTGGCTTCCCTGTTGCGTGAAGCTGCAGTTCCTACCCCATTTGAGCTGCAGACTTTGCCACTGTGCTGAATTTTTGTTTAAGATCAAAGTCTGCCTTAGAAATGGAACACACAATCCCCACCTCCCCTTCCCTCCTTTACCGACTGGCAGACTGTAGAGGTAAAACTCCCAAATTTATTTTGGGCATCTAAGAACATGGTTTTGTCCACACAAATATATGCAACATTGAGCTCAAGTTTATGAATAAGGGACTTTGGAATGCCCTGGAATATACTTGAAACTGTGTCCTTAAAGCAAGATGTTTGAAACTCCGGGATGACAGCCTGTGGCTCAGCAGGCCCTCGTGCTGTGCCAGTTGCAGGGACCCTGAGGCTTGGCCATTCAGGCAACGCTCTGAAGTCAGAATCGCAGGGTTCAAGCGCCGCCTCTGCCACTTACAGCTCTAGAGCCTGGCACACGTTGCTCAGCCTCTCCGAGCTCTGCTTCCCTCCTCTAAAGTGGGGAACATCATAGTACCCCCCTCAGTTTCAAGCTAGGAGGATTAAATTAGATAATCCATGTTGGGTACTTAGCTCAGTGCCTCACACATAGTAGCTGCTCGATAAAATGTTAACTACTATTCATTATTAAGAATGATGATGAGTTGATGTTTAAGAATGGAATCCTTCTTTCTTTCCTTCTTCCCCTCATCTAGAGATGTAAAGTAGTTCACAGTTGCCTGGACCTTGTTCTTTTTCTTGGTTAATGCTGCAATATCGAGCTGTCAGTGATTACTCCTTCTTGTCAGCAAACAGGGATGGTTGGTAGCGATGGAAACTTTGCCCAGTTGCCCAAGGAATTTACAAAGGGTTTGGGAATTGCAGGGCTTTCCTCCTAATTTCAACACTGTGTAATTTTGTGGCGGACCCTCCAGCCATTTCCCGTTCATTTAAATTTAAAGCCGGTATCCTAATGGCCTTGAGGATAGGACTTTAAAAAAAAAAAAAATCAAAACCAAACTACCTGGAGAAAAGAAAGCAACCATTCTCTTTCTGCGCTAAAGAAAAATACCTGCTTCTGTTAAATTTGTGCTGGCCCCATCTTGGCAAGAGGAAGCATTTCCTCGGAAAAGAGAATATTTTCTGAGACTTTTCTTTAAAGTTGAGCCACCGAGTTGGTCTAGGAGCAAGGAGAGCTTGAGATAACCTTTCAAAACTATTTGCTCATATATAGTAAACTATGAATGAATGTGAAAATTGCTACCCCACCTTGCCACAAAGAGTTGCAGTGCAGTTAAGCTGAACGGCTAGTGAACACCCAGATATTAAAAACCCTGAACGTTTTCAGTTTAGCAGAAACAATCGGAGAAATAGTTTGCTTCAAGTATACCAAGTCGTTTTTGAAAGTCTCACTTGTCTTTTGTGTTGTTATTTTTATAGTCCTTGATTGTGTCTTTGTTTTATCAGTCATGGGCTAAAGCATTAGAGGCCTTATAATGTCATTACACACCGCTGGGTCGTGTGGAGCAGCAAAGGGCTGTCACTGAAAGCTTTCTACCCGTGCTGCGGCATGTAAAGGGTTAGGACTCGCGCTCGCTTCCGTGCAGGGGCGCTGCATTTGTAGCCACTTGTTGCTCTCAGGCTGGGAAGAAAGAAGCAGCTGCAGGGCATGCGCCAGACCTGCCTGGTCTGTGGTTTCCATTGTAAGGTAGATGAACAGGCAGCGTTATTTTGGATCGCGTAGCAGCTTGCTCAGAAGCATCTTGTATTCCCCAGCTGTCCCACAACTTCTTCGGCATGGGAGAAGAACTTGCCAGCTGCTGGGGACAACTGTGCTTACATTTGCTGATTTTGTGCAGTAACCAGGAAGGTAAAAACCCAGGAGCCTTTGTTGAACTGTAGCCATTGTTATAGTCTTGTTTATTTCTGTTTTGTCAATGTTATTACACGTATAGTCTGTCAGGGCAGAAGGTTTACAAAGAAATGTCAGAATTAACATTTTTTCCTAGCATGGATCGTTTTTTCCTTATTTAAAACCTAGGCTGCTTTCCTAGGACAAAGGAGTGGGTCTGATATTGAAATTAAGTGTTTATTTTTAATTGCCATGTAAATCAGTTGTGATTTTACAATATATTTTTCTATTGTGTGAAATACACAAAAGTCACAACGCATGCCCAGACGGTGCTCTCCTGCTTTTGGAAGATGAAGTTATTTTGTGGTTGTCAGACCTGGCCTTCCAGGTCTACCTTGGCGCACACTCCTTGTCTTATCGATGAGACAAATTCGGTTTCCAAGAAGCTGTTGTTTGTACAAGGTGATGGGGCTATTTCGTTTAATTCAGTGAGCCTTATGCTGAGTGTGTACAATGTGACAGACCTGGGAAAGCTCTAAAGGGGGGTGAGGCATGGGCCCAGCCCGGATGGACTCTCAGTTGAGAGGCAGCAGACGTAAATAAATACTTAAACTCCCCAGGCCAGGCCTTTTTGTTTTCAGAGCAGTGTTGTAATCATGTCAGCTCAGATAAAGCCAGAGTAGCAAGTCGATGTGGCCTTAAAAACCCAGAAGCAGAGTCCTGGGGCAGGAAGATAGAAGAGGTGTGATGTGGTTTATCCACTTTTGAGTGGTGCCCTTAAGACGGAAGGCCTGGCTCGTGGGGACACACCTGCCGTCCAAGCACTCTGAAACATTGTGCCTTCCTGACGACTGCACAGGGAGGTGACGAAATGCCCTCTAGTAGATACAGCATAAATCACAAGCCTTTATTGGGGAGTCACTCTGTTCCAGTCCCCTTTGTTCTATAAGAGGTTATAAAATAAATCATCATCACTTGGACCCTCTGACTCCGAATCTCATCTATCTCTTGGAACTCTTGTGCTAGAAAACTGCTTGCTGTTACTTGGGGTCCCCCAGGGACTTAGAGTTGCTGATTTAGACCACAAGTCTAAGCCCTTTGATCCCCTTCTGTACTCTGTTTACACATTCGTGCATCTTTTGCCTCATCCTTTTGGCACAGTAATGGTAGATTTTTCTAGCATTTTGTTTTCAGTTGATCTTAATGTCATTCTCATCAGGGACTCTAAAGAACTCTCTTGGGTTCTTAGGGCTGATGGCCCAAGGTCTCTCCATTTTGTAGAAGAGGAGACTGAGGCACAGTGCAGTTAAGCCCCTGCCTGTTAGGTTCATAATGAAAATCTGCTACTCAGAAATTCAGCACTTCCCTGGCCGAGCCTTTGGAGGTTCACCTTCTACAAAACTGGAGGTTTAGCCCCCTTCTTGAGGCTTCCTGGAGCTGCCCTGACCGTGGGGGGTCTCACAGGGTTTTCCCTGGGATCGTTCTCTCTCCCTTATTACACTTCTCTGCACATGAGGATTGTTCTTTTCTAGGTCTTGTGTCTCCAGTGCAATTGCTTCCTTCCTGTTGCACACACTGGCACACACGTGTGCACACCCACATATACATGGAGGCCCAGCATGGTTGTCGAACCCATTAACCTTCTCTAGCCAGCTCACCTGTCTCAGAAGATGACTTCCAGTTCACCGCTTGGAAGTGTTTGTTGCTATGAAATGGCTTGGGTGCTATAGAATGCTGGGTGGACGTCAGGCAGGTATCACCTGCGTGATCTTTTCCACAGGGGCAGGCTCCCCTTGGTTGTGTGCACGTTGTCCCTTCAGCACTTAGCGCTTAGGAACAAGGCCTGGTTCCTGCAGGAGGGAGAAGGTGATGAGCTTGGGGGTACAGCTGGAGCAGGGCCCCTCCTTTGCTCGGGCCGCTCTCTTATTTCTTTGTGCAGCCACAGCCCTGCTCCCCACCCACACCCTAATCGCTGTCCCCTCTCTGCCCCGCCCCCAACTTTGGCATCTTTCTTCTCATCCTGGGGCCCTTCGTTTCCTCTCTGCCCCTCCTGGTCTGCTGCTGCCCAGTCCCTGTCCCTCCCACGTGCAGTCTTTGATTTCAAGTCTTCGGGAAGCGGTTGCCTTAGGTGCCCTTATCTCCACCTGCCCTTGGTGTTTAATTGCCTTTTCCCCTCTATCAGCTTTGCTCCTTGACTTGAGCTAAGTCCTCCCCCTCCCCCTTGCCATCCCCTCTTCTTGCTTGTGCCAGCTTTCCCTAGTGGTTCCTGTGTCGGATTAGGCAGCCCTCGTTTTAGCCCCTCCTATGTCCAAGCTGATCCTTTGTGTCTGCAGTTTCCCAGGCTTTCTAGTCCATGTCTTTGTTTCTATCCTAAGCTGCTCTCTTTCTTTCTCTCTTCCTTTCCCTCCTCCCTTTTGCTTGACAGCACTTCTCAAGGAGTATCTTTTTTTTCTTTTTTTCCCTCTCAACAATTTGCAAACCTTTGCACCCCGCTTGGCCGTCGCCTTTGTTCAGCATAATAATTAACGTTAAATATTCTTATCAAGTTTTTATTTAGAGGAAGCCTTTGCTTTAAAAAGAAAATTGGTTCCTTGGAATTGAAACTTGGAGGCCCCAGTTTTGGAACTAGTCAGGTCAGGACATTGTAAAGGCCTGGACTTGGGGGGAAATTGAAATTTATTTTGGCTTTCCCTTCACAGATAGTACCTTGAAAGTAACTGAAACATGAGCTTGTTTTTGGATAACCTTTTCCCCTGCAAATGGAAATTGTACATACACAGGACAGAATTAATGGTTTGGGTTTTGTTTTGTTTTTCTAAATTACATTTTTGAGAGATCTTGGAAGAGTTTGTGCTCTGTGACCAGCCTGGCTCACCTTTGAGTCATGAGCATTGGGTGGTGTTTAGATCTTTCCGGGTCCTTCTGTCTGGAGGTTCAGGGACACTTCCTAGCACCGATCCTGTGTCCGTGAAGTCCCGGGGTGCAGGTCTTAGGAGATCCGCACACATTGACCCGACTTTAGGAATCAATTTTTCTCCCTAAAGCTGTGAGCAAAGAGGAGTATACAGAGGGTCAGGAAACAGCAGGATGGCTGCTGGGAACTGGGGAAGGATGTTCTCTCCCTGTCTGGAGCCGGAGCTGTGGGACCGGCAGCAGTGGTAGGCCAGGGGGACAAGGCAGCATTTGCCGTCAGCTCTGGAGCCCTCTCACCTGGGGGTTGCTCACGCCACGAAAACTGCTCTTTCCCTGATTTCCGCCCCCCCCTCCCCAGTCCCCGAGTACTTTATACCTTTCTCCACGCTCTATTTCTTTTAAGTTCTGAAAAACCTACGGAATGCGCGTCTATGCCAAAATGGAGTTTAGCTCTTTAACTCCCCAGTCCAAAGGGAGCACAGTTTTCTTGCCACAGTGGCCCCATGGCTGCGCTCACAGCACCGGCTTAGGAGCTGATGTTTGCACAGGATGAGCTCACCCACACGGAGGGGTCTCTGTCCCAGCAGTGCTCTTTAGTTGGTTTCTGGGCGTCAGAATCTCCATGTGGCCATTGGGTTCACTTTGCCTTCTCAGGTTTTCTATGACAACATCTGGAGAAAGAGTCTTTAAATTAGAATTATATAGAAACAAGAAATGAAAGTGACCAGACTGTTCATTCAGTCACGCATTTGTTCAGCAAACATCTGCCAACCACATGATGTGTATGTGATCTCCATGTTAAGCATAGTGACGTCCTGCCCTCCAGCTGCTTACAATCTGCAGAAACATTTGTACACAAAGAAGCCTAGAAAAGTGTTTTGGTGGAAGCATACTCAGGGTATAATGGAGACACAAAGAGGACGTGCTGGTGACGCTGGCGATGACGAGAGCAGCTGGCATGCAGTGACTGTATACAGAATGCCAGGCACTGTGCTGGCTTATAATCTGCATAGGTGAGGCACCTCAAGTGAGGTAAGACAACTGATACGTGCGTAGACTTGAACTCAGACCCAAGATCACAAGCCTATGGAAAGTGGACATTTCGGTGCTAAGTTTCCTTTCCCTTCTGCTCCCATCTGTCAGTGAGGGCAATGGAGGAAGGAGGAGTCTTAGGCTGTCCCGTGGGGCTCTCAAGCCCACCCTCTCTGCTATGGGAGACTAGTCCCCGGGGAGGAGGGGTCTGGTCTACATGGGTACTCTGTAATTTTGCATTGTCTCAGTTACTCTGACATTGCGAGCTCTGCAGGAGCTGGCTGCCACCAGCCCCCCTCACCCCCCAGGAGGCCCCGCAGGCCCCTCAGCTCTGCCCTGAGGGCGCCCGGCTGCCTAGGGCTTCTGGTTTCCGCCTCTGCTCTCTGCTGTGCCTGGTGAGGACAGCGCCTCTTTCTGGCCTGTGGAAATGAAGAGCCATTTCCTCACCAGGGCCTGTCCCTTAATTGGACCCTCCGCTGAGCTGAGACACGCCTGTCCTGACACCGCTGTGCCGCGGGGGTGCCGGCCCTCAGAGGAGCCTGCCCCTCTCCTGCCCTGCAGAGCGTGGGCCACGCTTTCCTCTTGCCTTCTCTGCCTTTGAAGGATGGCGGGGTGCTGTCTTTCTGATAAAACGCCGACAGGGTGAGAGCTGGGCAGGGCAGGCTAGGGAGACCTACCCCTCAGGAGCAGCCAGCCCCAGGGAAGGGGGCAGCAGGAAGCTCGATGCCGGCCTCTCCAGGCCCACAGCCTCTGGCGCTCAAGAGGAAACTTCTACAAGCGTGTTCTGCCTTTAGGGCTGTGCTGTATGGCTGGTGTCAGATGTGGCTCTTGATAACAGTGCAACTGGAAAGGCAGACCTCTGTCTCAGAACTGCATGCTATCATTAGAAGATTCCTCAGCTGAAAAGTTATACGTAAACATGCTTTAAAAAAAAGAGACCAAAGTGCAGATTTTTAGTCCAGCAGATTTTAAGTCCAAAAAAATCGAAGAATAAGGCAGCTAAGGCGTAAATTCCTAGAAGAACTGATAACCCGTGAGCTCAAGTTGAGAGAGAGCTACTTCAAGCAATGTTAGACTATTTTCATCCCAGTCCTAAGAATGAATTAGATATAAGACTTTTAAATAGGACTTATATACTGTTTTTCATTCTGACTCTAGAATTATCCATTTATCTTCTGAAAAGCAGTCTTAGTTATATACTTCTGACATTGCATTTCCAGGGGGCGAAAAAGACATTATGAGCTTGACAAGAAAATTATATGGTTGGGAAATGTTTTGGTTGATTATTTATATAAACCCAAAATCTCTGTGTTTTTTAAAAAAACTTCATCACTTTGTTACTAAAAGCTTTCATCGTGTGGCTTTTATTTTCCCCTATACTTGTTTCTCACAATATTGGAGGAAAACAAAATTTCGTTACAGCAGACAGTGAAAACACTTTTTTTTCCATGAGCAAATTGATTCCATCTCTAGTATCCAGGCTTCTTTATAAACAACAACACACAGGAAACCACAAACTTACTGTGGAAAACTCACTTCCATTTTGAGCCAGGCACTGGTCTTCAGTTATCTGACTGTAGAGCTATCAACATTCATAAACCCTCCCGTGTTTCATGTGCCCTGTATCCATGGTCTCCAGTACCCATTTTCTTCTCTGGTTTCCCAATTCAGCTAGAACTTGACTTTAAAAGTTAAGTGCTGGGGAAGTGGCTGTGGCTCAATCAGTAGGGCTCCCGTTTACCATATGGGAGGCCCCGGGTTCGGTTCCCGGGGCCTCCTGGTGAAGGCAGGCCCGCCCGCATGGCGTGGTTAGCTGACCCAGCGAGCACAAGCAGCAAGGGGGGGATAAATGAATAAATAAATAAAAATCTTAAAAAAAAAAAAAAAGTTAAGTGCTGTGTATTTATAACCATCACCCAAACCTCCCTCTCCAATCTTTCTATCCTACTTGGTTGCCAAATTCACATGGATTGCTTATCCAAGAATGGATTTTCTCTTATATCGTATCCTATTTTCAGATAGTTTTCCCACTGTTTTCCATTCCTGGGACAACTGGGGGCGGGGGGTGGAGGGGTTCCATGAACTATGGAAGCTATCAAAGTTGCCTCCATTGTATTCAGGCTTATCAAATTAGTTACTCTTTCCTGGTGTTGGCAAATAGGACGGTGCCTGTGGATTTAATATTTATTTAAATCTCAGTATAGACTGGAGAGTGGGGAGAAATGTAAAAGATGAGAAGAATGGCTTTTGTAGTATGAGAGAATTTTTCTCTCAAGATGATTTTCCTAGTATTATTATTGTTATTATTTTAATTATTCCCTGAAATCTTATTCATAGCCTGGTAGGACAAATAGCTCTTGCTGAGAGTAATGCCTTCTTAATGGTGAATACTGAAATGTTGAGTTTAAGTATACTATGAAAATGACTTGTCGTGAATAATCATGATTTAAATTTGAGAGATTATTCAAATTTACAGATATTTACTGAACACCTTTATGCAGAGGACATTTGGTTGGCACTTTCACATATCTAATTCCGCTTAATCCCAGCAACCACAAGAAGTAGGTGGTACCATCCCCATTTCACAGATGAGGAATAGTGAGGCTCAGAGAGGTAAAATGGCCAAAATCATTTATCTGGTAGATGATAGGATGGAGATTTAAATCTAGATCTGACTTCAGTGTCCCATTCACTTTCCAATGGATTAAGTCAACACATGCTTGTGACTGGCAGCACAAGGAAGGTAAGACATGTAGCAAGTGATTTCATAAGCACAGCTTGATGCTAATGCAGTAAAATTTAAGAACAAAACTCTAGTTAGGGTTGTAGTTTTTAGTTCTCTTAAGTTCAAGTTGGGTTTGGAAGCTAGGATGTAAGTATTTTGCATCGTTTTTGCAAAAGACATTGATTGTCCCAGATCTAACTTATAAAACCTGAAAAATGATTACTGCGACTGTTTTCTTTCTTTTTTAAAAAACAGCTTTATTGAAATTTAATTTTGCAACTGTTTTCTTAACCTTCTAGCAGGGTGTGGGGGAAAGTTTGGGTGATTGTTAAACTAAAATTTCTTAACTTCTAGGGCTTTATGTTATGGTTATAGTTAAGTGACTCAGACCTTTGCTTATTACTGCACTTCTTTATTACTTGCAGGGAGATTTATTGAGTAGGACTTGGAAATTTTTGAGTTTTAAAGCCATAACTATCTAAAGAGAAGTTTGCTGCTCACTGATGCAATACTGAATGCATAAACCCCAAAAGAAGAAAAATAGTAGCTTGATAATTTAACAGTTTTCCCCTCTCCAGTTACTTCTTTTTTATTTTATTTTTTTAAACTTTATTTTTAAAGAAGTTTTAGATTACAGAAAAGTTACATAAAAAATATAGGCGATTCCCATATACCCTCCCCCTCCCCCTCTCACATTTTCCCCTGTTAATAACATCTTTCATGAGTGGGGTACATTTGTTAAAATTGATGAACCAATACTGGTTCAGTGCTTTATGGTTTATACTTTGCACCGTACAATTTTATAGGTTTGACAAAACGTAAAATGCAAAGTCACGCGGGACAATTCCAATGCCCTCAGAATGCCCTATGTTCCACATAGTCTTCCTTCCCCCTCCCCTCGGAACCTATTAACCACTGTCTATATCATACACTCCATGTTAGGCCATGCTAGGCATCATCTCTACCTCGCCTCGCGAGAGCTCTAGTGTAGTTCCAGAGAGAAGTGCATTAACTCCCAAGGAGCTTAAATCTCAGTGCTAGGGCTGGTGATACATCCAGCTTTCTAAGGTGATGAAGTCCGAGCCTTTCAGCTCTACCATTTCTAAATTCCATGATTTATTTAAGATTAGTATTCCTGAAAAGGCCTTCTCCTCTATCTCCTGCTTAGCCTTGCACGTAAGACAAAAGAACACTGAGAATGGTGACGCCACAAAGAAGCCAAATGGAAAATTTGCCAAAAGATATGGACTGTCCACCCATTTATTGCTGGCGTTGAGCAGTGCTTTTCAAACTTTTACCTGCCTCCGTAAGATACCTGGGTGTCTTGTTCAAGTCTTTTACGTATTTACTGTTTTTCTATCTACTCTTCTGTCAAATATTGAGAGAGTGGTATTGAAATACGTGACATGACTATGAATTTTTTTATTTCTCCTTGTAGTTCTATCAATTTTCGCTTCTTGTGTTTTGAAGTATAATTATTAGATGCATAAATGTTTAGAATTGTTATGGCCTCTCGGTGAATTGGCCCTTTATCGTTATGAAATGACCTTTCTTTATGCTAAGTAATTGTCTTTGCTCTAAAATCTACTTTATCTGGTATTAATATAGCCAGTCCAGCATTTTTATGATTGGTGTTAGCATCATATACCTTTCTCCATCCCATTTACTTTTAACCAATTTTTTTTCTTTATATTTAATGTGTATTTTTTGCATGTTGTTGATCTTGCTTTCTTTCCCTTCCACTTTGACAATCTCTGTCTAGACTATTTACATTTAATATGATTGTTGATATGGTTAGACTTAAGTCTATCATCTTTCTATTTTTTTCTATTTGCTAATCTCTTCTTTGTTGCCTCTTTCCTGTTTTTCCGCTTTCTTTTGTATTACTTAAGTTTTTTATGATTCCATTTTCTCTACTTTGTTTGCTTATTAGCTTTATCTCTTTGTTTAGTTATTTTAGTGGTTGCCTTAGAGTGTAGATTATATATCTTTAACTTATCACAGTCATCCTTAAGTGACATTATGCCATTTATATATAGTATAAGAACCTTACAATTGTATATTTACATCTTGGCCTTTGCATTATTGCTATGTATTTTACTTTTCCATATATGATAAACCTCATGCCTAACTTGTTACTATTTCTACTTGCACAATTATTTTTTAAAGTTATGGAAATAATAAAAAAATATATATTTACCCATGTAATTACCATTTACAGTGCTCTTCAATCCTTTGTGTAGATCCATATTTCTACCAGATACCATTGTCCTTCTGCTTAATGGACTTCCTTTCACATTTTTTGTCATGCAGGACTGCTGGTGATGACATTCTTTCCACTTTTATATGTCTGATAAAGTCCTTGTTCAAAATAATATCAACTTTTGAAAGATATATTTGCTAGGTATAGAATTCTAGGTTGACAGTTTTTTCCTTTGAGTATTTTAAAGATGTTTCATGGTTTTGTCACTTGCCTAGTTTTCAACATAAAATTTGCTATTCCCATTATCACTGTTCCTCTATACAAAATGTCTTTTTTTTTTTTTCTCTGACTGCTTGAAAGACTTTTTCTTAATCACTGGTTTTGAGCAAGTTGATTAAAATGTGTCTTGGTGTATTTTTCTTCATGTTTCTTGTGCTTGGGGTTAGGTGAGCTTCTTGGATCTGTGAGTTTATATTTTTATTATGTTTGGAATATTTTCAGGCATTATTTTTTGAAATACAATTTCTGTCCCTCCCCTTTGTGGACTCGTTTCACGTATATTTGGGCTGCTTAAAGTTGTCTCCATAGCTTGTTCATCCCCTGTTCATTTTTGTTCGTTTTTTAACTCTCTTTTCTGTTTTTTCAGTTTGGATAGTTTCTATTGCTGACTTCAAGTTCACTAATCTTTTCTTCTACAATGGTTGATTTGCCATTACTTCTGTCGAGTGTGTTTTTCATCTCATACATTATAGATTTCGTCTCTAGAAATTTGATTTGTGTTTTTGCATATTCCATGTCTGTACTTAAAATCTTGACTTTCTGTCCTTGTCTACTAATTCTAATATCTGTCTTAATTCTGGGTCAATTTTGATTGATTGGCCTTTCTCTTCATATTGGGCTATATTTTCCTGCTTCTTTGCATGCCTGATCATTTTTTTATTAGATGGCCTCCATTGAAAATTTCATCTTCTTAGGTGTTAGATTCCTTTGTACTACTATAAATTATTCTTGAACTTTGCTTTGGGATGCAGTTAAATTGTTTGGAAACAGTTCAATTCTTTTGGGTCTTGTTTTTAAAGTTTGTTAGGTAGGGCTGGAACAGTGCTGAGTTTTGGGCTAATTATTCTCCACTGCTGAGGTAAGATCTTGCTGAATTCTTTACCCATCTCCCCAAGAATTATGAGTTTTTCCACCCTGTTTTGTGGAAACAGGTACTAATCTCAGCCCTGTGTGAGCACCAGGTACTGTTATCTCTAATCTTTTCCAGTGATTCCTTTCCCAGCCTCAGGCGGTTTCTTCACACACTGCACTGACCAGTTCTCTGCTGAATACCTGGGAACTCTGCATATCTCTAGAGTTCCTTCTCTGTAGTTTTCTCTTCTTTGATGCTTTGTCCTGCAAACTCTCGCTGCTTTGGTCCCCCTAGATACTCAATTCTATATCCTCATCTTAGGGAATCTACTAGTTCTTCCTGGGTTTCCCCAGGAAATATCTAAAAGCTGTTGGTGGGGACAATCATAGGCTCATCTCATTTGTTTCCCATCTCTGAGGAATCATTGTCCTTCGTTACCCAATGTCCCATGTCCTGAAAATCATTATTCAGTATATTTTGCTTGGTATCTTTGTTGTTGTTTTGTTTGTTTGTTTGTTTGTTTTGGTTGTTTCAGACAAAGGGTAAATCTGATTTCTTTTACTTCATCTTTACCAAACCTGGGATTTTTGCTAAAATGAAGATTCTATTCAGTAGGTTTGGGGTACAGTCTAAGAGTCTGCATTTCTAAGAAATTCTCAGATGATATTGAGACTTCTTGAAAAAGATTTTATTTTGATTAGCGAGGGCCTCTAATTGTTCAATAGAAATATAATGTAAGTCACATATGTAATTAAAATTTTTCGAGCATTCACATTAAAAACTTAAGAAACATGTGGAATTAATTTTAATAAAATTTGTATTTAATCTGATCTACCCAAAATATAATTTTAACATGTAATCAATATAAAAATATTAATGGGATGTTTTATATTCTTTCTTTGTAGTAAATCTGGAAATTTGGCATGTGTTTTACAGTTGCAGTAGATCTAATTTTGGACACTACATTTTTATCTAAAATACTTGATCTGTATTTAGATTTCATAAAATGTATAGTTGAAAAAGTAGACTTGTGTTCCAAACATACTTAACTTTCCAATAACTGAATTGAGTATCAAAAATCAGTTTTAATGTTCACATCCATCTTGTCAAAACTGTTTCATCTCTTAGAGGAATAATAGATTTGATGTTTTGATGCAAAAGTGTATCAGTTCAATGGTATAACTATTCAAATTATATAAATTCTAACTTTTGTCAATTCAGTATTCTTAACATTGCATTCAAAGGAGTAATGCAAAAATTGAAAAGCACCTCTAAATTTATCGATATCAACAAAGCATCCATCAAATTTTTCTTGTAGTTTTTGAAGGCAACTTATATGCTTTTGATTTCAGTTAAATCTGCATGTTGATTCATGTGAAAAATTATAAAGCCATTACTTTTTATTTTCTGAAAAGTATCAATTTTGTCACATAGTCTCCTAAGGCACAAATGAGCTTTTCCTTTCCTTGGAGTTTCAAATTTAGCTCATTCATATGCTATATGATAGCTGTGAGAAAACATAGCTCACACTGTTACTTTTTTGTCTTTATTGAGTATTTTGTTTAAAGAAGGTTTTGAATTAGAATTAATGGTATAGTGAATCTCTGTGACACTTTGCCACAACTCAAACAAAGAGTGTATTAGTCAGCCAAAGTGGTGCTGAAGCAAAGTACCAGAACTCTGTTGGCTTTTATAAAGAGTATTTATTTGGGGTAGAAGCTTACAGTCACAAGGCCCTAAAGAGTCGAACTCAAGGTTACTTCCTCACCCAAAGTCTTTTGCAATACTCCTTTGATACAAAGTCTGTTGCCATGGGGGCAACATCTGTGAGGGTTCAGCCTTCCTCTTCCTCTTAAGGCTCTGTGGGCCCAGCTTCTTCCAATCTCAGCTGTAGGCTGGAGGGCTCGTTTCTTTTTGGGCTGTCTTAGCTGCTCTGTTCTCTTCACAAGGTCAGCTGTGAAGGTGAATGGCTCATCTCTACCTGGGGCTCCAGCATCAAAACCAAGTTCTCTCCGTTGCCGAGTCTTTTTTTGTGTATCTACTTCTCTGTGTGTCTCCTTGATTGAGTGTCCATTTATGTAGCCCACAAAAGGGGCGGGGACTGTTACACTCTACCGACGTGGTAGAATCAAAGCCCTAATCTTAACATAATTTAATCAAAGGCATCTCAGCTCAATCTAACACAATCAAAGGATATCACACCCAGAGGAACAGACCAGTTTACAAACCTAACCAATGTCTCTTTTTGGAATTCATAAATAATATCAAACTGCCACAAAGAGCATTGGCAAAGAATGCAGGGTCATTAAATTCACTGTCTTCTATTACTTTGAGCAGTTCTAGAACCTGATGATAATTCAATTTATATGTATATGCAGAACAATTTTAACATCTATATCCATGACAGATATCGTGGACTCTACTTCAGGAAGCCAGATATAAACTAAGTATCATAGAGTAAATGAAGCAGGAAGAGGAACACACGTCTCTTGTTCTAAAAATCCTTTAAGTCCAGATTTTTAACGCTGTATAGCTAAAAACTATCTGTTGTGATAGAAACTTTTTTTTTTTTTTTTAATATCAGGATGAAATTCTTCTTTGACAGATGTAAAAGTTTAAAAAATATCTATGCCATCAGTTAAGTTTTAGGCAACAAATTTCTTCATAAAATCTGGAAATCTTTAAGACAAAATATACCCAAAGTATTAATTGGGCAATGGTTCTAATCTTGCACAACTCCTCTAAAGCTGAGGAAGAGTACACTCACAAGTTTTCAAATTTGAATGTGTTGATCTTTGATATTATTAG
This sequence comes from Tolypeutes matacus, assembly GCA_026826555.1. Classification (NCBI taxonomy): domain Eukaryota; kingdom Metazoa; phylum Chordata; class Mammalia; order Cingulata; family Chlamyphoridae; genus Tolypeutes; species Tolypeutes matacus. The sequence continues at coordinate 12,297,785 of JAKSZT010000049.1, forward strand.
ATAGGTCTTGCATTTTATGGACAGTTGTTCAGTTGCTTAATTAAAGATCTTTCACTTATTATAATCTTTTAAAATTCTTTTCCTCATCATTTTTAAACAAAATTCCCATAACTGGACAATAACTTCTTTTACCATCACTCTGCCTACAAAGGGTTTTCTTTTTTTGTGCAGGAATCTGAGCTGAATTAGAGCTAGCCAAATTTACAATTCAGATTCTGTCAAAAATAATTTAAAGCTTCCCTTTGACATTTAATTCTGATCTGAGGTGGCCAATTCCAAGGATTCTTTTTTGATGTTGAGAGGAAACTTGATGTCAAATTGACCATGTGTTTGCTGAACTCGTTTTTTAGTAGTGTCTGCTCTATTACCTTTTGTTATTTTTAATGGAACAAGCAGCTTTTTCATCTTCTCTGCCACAGCAAGTCACCATTGCTGGTGGTATTTGTTATTTACCTTCTTTCAATCTTTTTTCTGTACTATTCTAGCTTTTGCATCTCCACTCAATTTTGTATCAGTACCAAGATTGTATTAGAAAATTTGATCATATTTATTTTTGTAAACTAGAAGAGTAATTCCATTATATTATAATTATAATAACTATTTCAGGTTCAAATACCAATTATGATTTGCATAGATATCAGTGTAACTTCTGCTGTCTGCATAAAATATTCAAATGAGCCCATTACAGTATCACATCAGCGTGCAGGGAGAAAAATCATTCAAATGGAGTCAACTCATTGACACCAACTAGATCAGTGATGTGCTTATATTTAATACTCAAAACAGTACATGCACCCCACTTACACACTACAACTACACTTTAGCCAATGCAGCGGTTAAAGTGAAATAGTCTTACCAGAGCGATAAATATGAGTTTAATGGAAAAATGTTTTATGCTGCTTCAGTTTAAAAGTTTACCTTAAGATCAGTTGAAATCACAGACCCTAGATGCGTATCCGCACTTAGATAGTTTCTCACTTGTCTAGTCTTGCAGCTTCTTCTCCTTGTCCAGCCCCATGGCACCCAGAATGCTGGGAGTGGAGCGAAAGGAAGTCTTGTATGATTAAGGTCCCTGAAGGACCTGCTGACTGTGGCTCCAGGGTTGGACAGCTTCCCACTGGGCTGGCTCATTAGAACAAGTCTCAGGGCTGGCGGAACTCTGACCTCATGGCTAGTTTGTGGGTTTGAGGGTTTTCTTGGGATAGGGCCCAGGCGGGCTCGGTAGGTCAACTGCAGCTGCTCGTCCACTTCCCCTGGGCTACTGATTTAGTCATCCCTGGTGCAACTTGTCTCGGACTAGTTTGGCCAAGACTTCTGTCAGTAGAGGTGGCATTTCCGTGGTTCTGGAAGAGGCAGGTTTCATTTTCACACCACTAATGAGCATGTTAGGGGAAAGCTCCCCCCGAGCTAAGTTGACCAACAGTGTTTTTGGAGCTCTGTCCCTAATTAATACTCACAGGCCGTGAAAGTATACCCGAAGAGCATGGGGAAAATGCAGTGCTTGATGAATGTATCAAAAGAAAAGAAAATATTGATGTTGTAAGACCACTTTAACACCCAGACGCCGCCTCATGAACCAGGGTGGGTATACCCAATTCTTTTTAATCCTGCTTTGCTTGGATCACCTCTTCACCCCCTGAACAGCTTCCGCCTTTCTATTTCTTTTAATTCATTTTATATGCTGCACATTTTTATGTCTGAGAAGGTCACTTTATTTCATATTCTTCTGTTGTCTTCACAAGAAATTTGGGATGTTTACTTAGATCTTCGGTTTTTGAAGCTTTTTTCTTTTGTCCTGAGATCCTCAGCTTTCTTTTGTCTCCCCCAAACATCTGCTCTGTGCTTGCACCTTGCTGTAAATTCAATTAGAGCTTAACCGACAGCTACTTATGACTTACATGTCACCAAAAAAGTGTTTTTAGGAACACTGCATTATATGTTCTGGAATCATATGAAAGTTGAGAAAAAAGATTATTTTGTTCTTCCCCCTTATCTTCTCCTTTTTCGACATCCCTCTCCCATAGCAGAGATAAGGAAACAGGCTCTCAAGGAATGTCTTCACCTCACCTCAGGGATTACTTCACCTCACCTCAGGGATTACTTCACCTCACCTCAGGATGGCTCTCAAGCAAATCAAGAAACCCGACCCCCTTACTCATAAACTTTTTTTTTTTTTTTTTTTTTTATGCTTAGAAATCTTTTATCATTAGGACATTACACTTTTTCAGAACAAGTATAATATATAATATACAGGAATTATACAAGGCAATTTTTTTTTTACCAAATATAAAAATTTAGCAAGTAAACTTTTGAGATTTAAATATTGTTGCCTCCCCATAGTGACATTGTTTTAATGCCTGTCCCAAAGTCCCTCAGGGAGAGCTGTCCCCAGCCTTGCCCTGGTTTGTTATGCTGTCACCTCAAGGCTTCATCCTTTGGGATGGCCGAAGAGCCCTTCCTGGGTCCCACTCCCAGTTCTGACATCATCTGGCCCCTGGGCAATGATTATCACTCTTGGAGCCTCATTTATTCATTCTTAAAGGGTGGTGGCTCAATTATGCCATGTTTTCCCTGACTGTCCCACAGAACACCAGTGACCCTTGATCCCTTCCTGGTTCTTAGCTGCTCCAGAGTCTTCAAGCAAAGGCCTGTCCCACCCAGCACTTCTGGGTGGGGCATTCAGCGGCTCATACCACACTAAAGGCTGTGACAAGCCCTCAAGTAAAGAATCTGCTTTGTATGGATTAGACTTGTGTTTTCTAAACTCTTTGTACATGGAGCCCCCCTCCCCCCGACTGCTCAAAGGTTACTTGAATTTATTTTTTCTGCCCTTCTTAAAATTTTAAACCTACCATTAAGCAAATAGAAGGCTATTCTTTTTAACTTATTATTTTGTTTATAGATGCTTCAGATATTTTCAGGATAAACACATGGATTAAGACCCTAGTAAGTTTGACAGGTGGCACGTTTCTGCATTTTCTCAAGTGAGGCGTGCTGTTTGCTGGTCAAAGATAGGTTAGTTACTACTGCCACGGTTTCTAGAAGTGGAGAGAAAGCAATGGATGTAAAAGCAATCAAATTGCTTTTTTTTTTTTTTGAGTTCTGATTCAAACATTTATGACAGCGGTTCTGAGGGGTAGCAGTTCTGCCTGTGCTGTCAGTGAAAGGAGGCGAGAAAGGTGACCCAGCTTTACCAGCCTCCCTTGGGTCTTCCCAACTCGTGTGTATCTGTGGGTGACCATTTGCTCTTATCAGTTTCCTCTGAGATTGAGGACAGCTGTTTTGACTTCCTCCACCTTTGCCCAGGGAGGTGGGATTGGCCCTGCTGGCATTTGTGTCTTCACTGCGTGCATTTGTTCAAGAGATATTTACTTCACACCTGCTACGTGCAAGGCATAAAGTGGTGCTAAAAACAGGCCTGGGCTCTGCCTTAATGGAACTTTCAGGTTGGAAAGGGAGACAGACATGGACATGAGAACCAGGAAGTAGCTGGCTACAAAAAGTGTGCCAAATGATCTTCTGAACCCCGCCTGCCTGGTGAAGGGAAAGAAGGGGGTGTGAGGACGAATAATGGGGCTGAGGCTGGGGCTGGGAGAGAAACCAGCCCTTAAGCTGGGTGGTCGGGGAGGGTTTCCTGGAGGAAGCGCCGCTTGAGCTGAAAGATGGAGTTGAAGGAGCAGCCGTGCACACGGGGAGTGCTGCGAGCAGCCTGGGCTTGGGCTCCTCCATCCTCTTCTCTCTGTTTACTCCGAGATCTGGAGGACAGAGGCAAGGTGTATTTTGCTGTTCCTCCAAAGCTGAGCATTTTTCATGAATGAGTGATTAAATTCACGGAGTTGATTTTATTCTTTCTCACCTCAAGAGCTTGTGTTCTAGGAGAAACCGTTGCCGCATTCCCTCAGATGAAAGCAGCCAATACTTTTTCAGTTTCACCAGTAAATGACTTGGTTGTGGATAAAGGGGACAGCCAAGGTCACTAACCTGAGAAATGAAATTTTAAATGGAGTTTGGTCAACAAATAATTGAACACCTTCTCTATACAAGGACCTATGTTAGCTGCTTTGGAAGGTAAAAAAAAAGAGTGAGACAAAATAATTCTGGTAAATGAGAGAGATGTGGTATAAACATTTCAAAAGTATTGAAAAGACAACATTTTATTTTATAATTTAGTACGTTCCCAGTTGTTAGGTGAATACATTTATACCTATGCACACACCCATATAATGCTATGCGTCCCGCTGGCCCTTTCCGTGTGTCTGCGTGCGCTGGCCCCAGGCTGGGGTCTTTAGTGCAGGGCCAGGCATGCCAGTGGCTGCTAAGGGGCTTTTGGAGACCGGCTGTGACCCGTCCTCCTTCCCTTCCCCTGACGAGGGGGGGTTTCTGCACCGCTTGTCACGAATGAAGAGAACACGAGTGGAGGAAAGGAATGCATTTGGGGTGGGAGATGCTGTTTTCCAGAGGGTGCTTTCTGACAACAGAGCAGATAGCTAAGGGGCTGGAGGCTCTTCTGAACCCAGCCTGCCTGGTGAAGGGGAAGTGCAGATGTGCTCAGTATCTGGCATTTAACCCAGGACTGGCCTGAGTTACTCTAAAGTCCAGAGCTAAGAAGGAACCTTGAATAACTGATACAGAGAAAGTTAAAAATACCAATGGAAACCATAAAAATGGTGAAATAATCGTGAGTCAGTGTTAAGCTCTTCTCTTTCCTATATTAAAAATAAATGTCCAGATTCTTTTGCATTACACTTAACCCTGCAGTGATTGAGACCCTAAGATCTGGGTTTCTTTTTTAAAACAAACTGAGAGAAGATACAATGCATTTATTGAATGAATATGTATTCATCAGGAACCCTCTTGTGTTCTGCTAGACTCTGGGTGAGGTGGTGCCCCCATCCCTGACCTCCTAGAGTTGAAGCTTGCCTTAAGAGACGAAAAGACAAGGTGTGGATGGAGAATCAAACGCCATGTGTTGCTAACAAGAGCAGAAGCAACACAGAGGAAGCTCCACCATGGAGATGCCCAGTCTGGTGAGCAGATTGTCCACAGATGTCCATTTGGAAATCATAGAGGGTCAGGTGTCTGGGAGCTGTGTTTGTTGAGGGATTGATTATCAGTGTTGCCATAATAAATTTTGAACTGATGAGTGTTACAGTTGCCAAAGCACACAGAACCTCGCCTTCTTTCTGAAAGGGACTAACTATTGATAATTCAAACCACAACTGATAAACCTCATCAGCATGTGAGCTGACCTAGCTTTCCAGGGCTGGCTTACAGCTTTCCTCGATATCCAACTCTGAGTGAGACACAAGCACAGACCTCACAGTGGGGGCTGCTTCCTGGGGCAGACAAGTGGTTCACCATAAGCAGAAATTTTTGCTGGGAGCCAATGGGACATGTAAATGCAGGCAGACTTCTGGTTGTGCCTTTGTGTGTGTTTCTTTTCTTTCAGTAGTTTTTATTTTGACAGAACATTTATTCAAGAAGTAGTACCTACTCTATCGTTTATAGAAGTACTTATGGGAAGGTTCATTGTGAAACCCCTGCACTCTTTATTTTTTAAGATGCTTATCTGAAATCTTATTGGAAAGCAATCTCTTCGTTAGTTAGCCTCAGCATGCCTTGAGCTATCATTAAAAGTATAACGGTGTCACCACCACCCATTACCAAAACATTTCCAACATTCCAAATAGGAACCTGGTAGCACAACATTGTGAACGTAATTAACAGCACTGAGATATAAATCTGAATGTGATTAATAGGGGAAATGTTAGATTGTATATATGATAAAATATTTTTAAAAATCCATGGAACTACACTACACTCAACCATGGACTAGAGTTAATAGTACAATTATAAAAATGTACTTTCATCAGTTGTCACAAATGTTCTACAGCAATGCAAGGTGTTAATCATAGGGTGATACACAGGAATCCTGTACTTTATGCATGACTGTTCTGCAAAGCTACAACTTCTCTAATAATAAAAAAATAAAGTATAGCGACAAAACAGCAATTGTTAAATTATTAAAATCCATTCTTTTGTTCAGCTTTCAGACAAAGAAAAGGAGTGGGTTAAATCCAGCCTGTGGACCAGTTGTTCAAACTTGTCTTTTGAGAAAATGGAAATACGTACTTTCCTGGTGTCATCTGATGAGGGCAGTTTTCAGCCTGGCTGTCGCCTTCTCTCTGAGAACAGGTGCAGCCACATCAGCCTTAGACGTTCACACATTTTCTCCTCTGATGGCAGTTTCTCCTTCCATCTTGATTCCGAAATTGAGCTTCAAGAAAATTTCAAGCAATTTTTAATGTGTTTCTGTGAGCATGCATCCATTTTCTACACTTAGCTGCCCTAGGCTTCTTTTTAAACACAAAATATGTGACTTCCTTTCCTTAAAAATTTGCATAATTGGTTTTAGGGTTTCGGGCAGCAAGGAGCCTCCAGAGTCATAAATTAGTATTTTAAATAAGCGTCTAGTACATTCTATACTTTTTCGCTGGGCTGCTTCCCGACTGCTGCAGCATTAGTGCTTCAGTTGTTTCGTCTTCCTTCCTGGTCTGTCTTAATTGCTGGGAGACCCAGGCCTTCCTTTTGGCCTCTAGCAAAATTGTTGTCTGAGTCCCTGGAGCTGGTTGCACCCCTGGAGCTGGGTGCTCCTTGAATGAGGAGCACCCAACTTTCCAGAGCTACCTCGGCCCTGGGTCTCACTTCTGAATTCAGGATTTCTCCAGATCACCCAGTTTCCTTATAATTCTGCCTGAAGGCTGTTTAATTCAAACTGGTTATCCAGTCAACCTCTCATTCAAATAGCGATTCTTCAGTGCTGGTTCCCTACCAGATTTCCTACAAATTCCAAATTCATCTTTACCTTTACTTTTTTCCCTGGTTATGTTAAGAAATCATTAAATTTTCTTCTGGAAACATGCCACACCTGTGCTAGCAGGTGCTCTGTTGATTTTGTGTTATTCCCGGCTCTGAGCAGGTGCACATTGTCTTACTGCCGGGACGCCTGGTCGGCCATCACAATGCTCAGGGGTCTCTCTGTGGGATGGGAATGGGGAGAGGGTGGTAGTGGCCCTTCAGGAACCTCACTGGACCCCTAGCCCATCGTAGCATCTGAAGCTGGAATTTCAGTGGGACACATATAGCTCGGTCACTCTGTGACTTGGGGCCACACACCCAATCTCTTAGGCTTGTTTCTAAAATGGGGATATAATTAACAATGAATGAAGATTTGATTAATGCTGTTAATGAACTTTGTCAGGCCAAGGATGTATATCTCCACACTGGTTTTTAGGAGTGGCTGCTGCTATTCTCGCCTTTCTCACACTTGAAGAAGAGCTTTTTGGGGTCTGGTTTTCGAGGGGGAGCGGAGAAAGACTTGCACTCACAGGCGTCCTACGTGTGAAGTTGTGCTAAAACCCAGCAGCTTGGCCTAAATGGCGGCAGGTCTAGAACACCGTCCTCCTCTCCAAAGCGCTTTGGCCTCGTCTGTCCAGCCTTCTGCACGGACACCGGCCCTGCTGCTGGGTGTCCCGTCCTCTCTTCCCGTACTTCTCCCAGCAGCTCTAGGAAATGACTGTTGTTTTAATAAAAATTTAAACTTTTTTTAAGAACCAGCCAATGACAGCATACTTGGCAATGTCTTCACAATTGAAATCATCTTTGCCGTGTGTGTGTTTGCGTGTGTCTTGTCGTGAGAGGGTTTCCTAAACTACTACTTCCCCCTTCCTCATTACTTCTGGTCTTTCTCCCTCCCACCCCATCCCAAAGAAATACACAAAACAGAGGCCCTACAGTGTCATGCTTAAGAATGTGCACTCGAGCCACCGTGCCTGGTGGGCTCTGGCACCTGGACACGTTGCTTAACCATCTTGTGACTCAGTTTCCTCATCTGTAAAATGGGGATGAGGATTGTTCTATCTCACAGGTTATTTGGAGGATTAAATGAGGTAACATCTAGGAAGCACTTGTAGCACTAGATACTTTCTAAATGCTAGGTCGGTGTTAGTAATCATTAAACCCAACCTTGTGGGCCATTTCTATTCTGGAGTAATTGTTAGGGAAAAGGATTTTAGAATGCTGCATTCCGAGACATTATTTTCTGTATTTTCATAGTAATAAAAATAAGTCACTGTTTTGGATAGGAAGGGTCAGTTCTAATTAGAGAAAACCTATCGTCTCTCAAGGATGAGAGAAAAGAGAAGGTCTCTCTATTCTGTGTGTAGCAGGAAATATAACCACTAACCCCTCCCGAACGGGCCTCGTGAGCCAAACATTGTGCTGCGAGCTTGTCCCTGGTCGTCTCGTTTAAAGCTAACGGGAGGAGCAGGCTCAGCTGTCTTGCAAGATCAGCGGAGGAGGGGCAGAAACTGTCCAAAGGAGCTCCTTTGGGGATCTGCAGACCAGGAGGGTGCTGCGTGCAGTATCGAGGAAGGAGTGGGCACAGAGACCAGGCGGAGGAGAAGACCGTGATTTACTCCCGCCCGTGGCTGGGAGCCCCACTCAACCCCCAACATCCAGGTGAGCAGCCTTGATAAAACCAGTGGCTGATGGCGGCCACCTGAGAGGGGAATGGACACGTTCTTCTCTGGGAAAAGAGTGGCTGCAGCAGAGGGCTGAGTGCTATTTCTTTTCTGAGAGTTTAAGGAGCAGGGCCCCACTTTGAGTTGTGGCTCTAACTGGCTCAGAAACACAAGGCAGTAGAGGTTGAAAGAATCACCTCCATGGAAAGGTTCGCCGAAGAGCGCCATCTTCTGGCAGTCTGGGAAAGTGAATGAAAACAAGACATTTGGAGTCTCTCTTTGCCCCTATTCCCAGACCCCCTTGGAGCTGGTCTGTGCCCCAGTACAGGGTCACTGGCTTTATTTTGATAACATAAACAGGGCAATTTTAAAGTTCTACAAAAGTTGAACCAAAAATAAAAACCACTAGGCAAGAAGGAAAAACTGACCATCAGAGTACATTCACTATATAATCAGATGCCTAGACATCAGCAAAAAAATTACAAGTCGTACTAAGGTATGGCCCAGCCAAAGGAAAAAACTAAAAGTCTTGATGAGGCGCAGGATTTAAAACAGCTAACAATCATGTTCACACAAATCTCCTAAATCAACCAAGGAGTTGAAGGAAAATATGGCTAAAAAGATAAAGGCTATTAAGAAGGCACATAAAGAATGTGAAAGCTTGCAAAGAAAAGTAACAGAACTCATAGGAATGAAAGACCCAATGGATGAGATTAAAAATACATTAGGGGCATATAATAGCAGATTTGAATTGGTCTAGGAGCAATAAGCGAATTGGAAGACAAAGCAGCTGAACTTGAAAAGACAGAAGAACAGAAAGAGAAAAGAATGGAAAAACTTGAATAGGGTCTCAGGGAATTGAATGACAGCATAAAACACACAAACATGTTATAGGTGTTGGAAGGAGAAGAGTATGGAAAAGGGGCAGTAAGAATATTAGAGGAAATAATGACCAAAAATTTCACAACCCTTATGAAAGACATAAATATCAATATCCAAGAAGGACAACACACTCCAAACAGAATAAATCTGAACAGACCTACTCTGAGACACACACTTTTCAGAATGTCAGATGCCAGAGATAAAGAGAGAATTCTGAAAGCAGCAAGAGAAAAGCAATTCATTACAAACAAGGGATGCTCAATAAGACTTAAGTGCTGATTTCTCATCAGAAACCACGGAGGAGAGAAGGCAGTCACTCAATATATTAAAGATACTGAAAGAGAAAAACTACCAGCCAAGAATTCTTTATCTGGCAAAACTGTCCTTCAATATGAGGGTGAGTTTAAAGTCATCACAGATAAACAAAAATTGAGGGAGTGTGTCACCAAGAGACCAGATTTACAATAGATACTAATGGGAGTGCTGCAGCCTGAAAGGAAAAAAAAAACAAAAAAACAGTAGAGAGAGGCTTGGAGAAGAGTGTAGAAATGAAGATTATTAGTAAAGGTAAATAAAAGAGTTCAAAGATAGAAAATAGTAAAATATGACAACAGAAAGCCAGAGGATAAAATGGACAAAGTAAGTAGTGCCTTTATAGTAATAACATTTAATGTTAATGGATTGAACTCCCCAAGCAAAAGTCACAGACTGGCAGAAAAGATAAAAAAAAATATGAGCCATCTATATGTTGTCTATAAGAGACTCACCTTAGATGGAAGGACACAGATAGGCTTAAAATGAAGGGTTGGAAAATGATATTCTGTACAACTAGTAACCAAAAAAGAGTTGGAATAGTTAACTAATATCAGACAGAATAGAGTTTGAATGCAAAACAGTTATAAGAGATGAAGGTCATTATATTAATAAAAGGGGCAATTCACAAAGAAGAAATAATAACTATTTGTGCACCTAACCTGAGTACCCCAAAATACTTGATGTAAACACTGGCAAAACTGTAGGGAGAAATAGACATCTCTACAATAATAATTGACAACTTCAACATGCCACTGTCATCATTGGATAGAAATCTGAACAGAGGATCAAGAAGAGTGCTTAAATAATACAATAAATAAACTAGACCTAACAGACAAATATAGAACATTACACCCCAAAACAGCAGGATATACATTCTTCTCAAGCACCTTTGGGTCTTTCTCCAGAATAGACCATATGTTGGTTCTCAAAACAGGTCTCAATATTTTGAAAAAGATTGAAATTGTGCAAAGCACTTTCTCTGGTCATAGTGGAATGAAGCTGGAAATCAATAACAGGGAGAAAAAGGGAAAATTCACAAATATATGGAAATTAAACAACACACTTAAATAATCAATGGGTCAAAGAAGAAATTGCAAGAGAAATTAGTAAATATCTCGAGGCTAATGAAAATGAGAACACAACATATCAAAGCCTACCAGAGGCAATGAAGGCAGTGCCGAGAGGGAAATTTATAGCCCTCAATGCTTCATTAAAAAAGAGTAAGAAGAAAGTAGATAAAAAAAAGAAGAGCTAAAATCAAAGACCTTACTGCACAGCTGGAGGACCTAGAAAAAGAACAGCAAACAAGTCACTGAGCAAGCAGAAGGAAAGAAATAATAAAGATTAGAGTAGGAATAAATGAAATTGAGAACAATAAAACAATAGAATCAACAAAACCAAAATTTGTTCATTGAGAAGATCAACAAAATCAACAAACCCTCAGTTAGAATGACAAAGAAAAAAGAGAGACGATGCAAATAAATAAAATCAGAAATGAGAGAGAGAACATTGCTATGGACTCCAAAAAAATAAAAAGGGTCATAAGAGGATACTATGAACAACTGTACTCCAACAACCTACACTGACCTCAGCAAACCAATCACAAGTAAAGAGATTGAAACTGTCATCAAAAACCTCCTCAAAGTGAAAAGCCCAGGGCTAGATGGCTTCATAGGTGAATGCTATCAATCATTTAAAGATTTAATACCTATCTTGCTCAAAATATTCCAAAAAATTGAACAGGAAAGAATGATACCAAACTCACCCTATGAAGCCAATATCACCCTAATACCAAAGCCAGATAAGGATACTATGAAAAAAGAAAATTACAGACCAGTTTTTCTAATGAATATAGATGCAAAAATCCTCGAAAAAATACCTGCTTGTTGAATCCAAAAGCACATTAAAGAATTATACATCACGATCAAGTGGGGTTTATCCCAGGTATAGAAGGGTGGTTCAACACAAGAAAATCAATCAGTATAATATACCGCAGTAATAAAGAAGAAAAGTCACATGATCATCTTGATTTATGCAGAAAAGAATTTGACAAAATACAGCATCCTTTCTTGATAAAAATACTCCAAAAGATAGGAATGGAAGGAAACTTTCTCAATATGATAAAGTGAATATATGGAAAATCCACAGCTAACGTTTTGCTCAATGGTGAAAGACTGAAAGCTGTCCCAAGGCAAGGATGCCCACTGTCCACACTGCTATTCAATATTGTGCTAGAAGTTCTAGATAGAGAAATTATGCAAGAAAAAGAAATAAAAGGCCCCCAAATAGGAAAAGAAGAAATGAAAGTCTCACTATTTGCTGATGATATGTCCCTATACCTACAATATCCTGAAAAATCCATAATAAAGCTACTAGAGTTTATAAACAAGTTCAGTAAAGTGTCAGGATTCAAGATTAACACGCAAAAATAAGTAATGTTTCTTTACACTTTTAATGAGCAATCTGAGGAGGAAGTCGGAAAAATTACAAAATTTAGTTGCCATTTACAATAGCAACTGAAAGAATCAAATATTTAGGAATATACTTAACCAAGGACATAAAGGGCCTGTATTCAGAAAACGATAAAATCTTGTTAAAAGAAATTAAGGATGACCTAAACAAATGGAAGGAGTTCTGTGTTCATGGATTAGAAGACTATATATCGTTAAGATGCCAGTTCTGTCCAAATTGATTTACAGATTCAATGCAATCCCAATCAAAATGTTTTTGGAGAAATGGAAAAACCAATTTTCAAATTTATTTGGAAGGATAAGGGGCCATGAATAGCCAAAAATATCTTTAGAAAGAGCAAAGGTAGAGGACTCTCACTTCCTGACGTTAAAGCACATTACTTAGCTGCAGTGGTAAAAGCACCATGGTACTAGCATAAAGGGAGGCATGTCAACCGGTGGAATCAAATTGAGAGCCCAGAGACAGACAGACCCCCACATCTGCTGTCGAGTGATTTTTGACAAGGCTGTGAAGTCCGCCCGGCTGGGCCAGAGCAGTCTACTCATCGAATGGTGCTGGGAGAACTGGAAACCATAAAGAAAGAAAGACCCTTATCTCATACTTTATGTGAAAATTAACTCAAAATGGATCAAAGACCTAAATATAAATGCAAGAATCATAAAACTCCTATAAGAAAATGTGGGGAAACATCTTCAAGATCTTCTGGTGGGTGATGGTTTCTTAAACCTTACACTCAAAGCATGAGTAATGAGAAGAAAAAAAAAAAAAGATAAATGGGACTTTCTCAAAGTTAAACACTTTTGTGCTTCAGATGACTTTGCCAAGAAGGTGAAATGGCAGCTTACTCAGTAGGAGAAAATACTGGAAGCTACATATTTGATAAGGGTTTGATTTCCATGTTATCTAAAGAGATCATCCAACTCAATTCAACAATAAAAAGATAAGTAACCCAATTTAAAAATGAGCAAAAGACTTGAATAGGCATTTTTCCAAAGACAAATGGCCAAAAAGCACGTGAAAAGATGCTCAGTCATCAGTAGCTCCTAGGGGAATGCATATCAAAACTACAATGAGACATCATTACATGCCTTATAGAATGGTCATTATTTAAAAAACAAAACAAAGCTACAGGTGCTGGAAAGGATGTGCAGAAACAGGAACACTCCTTCGCTGTAGGTGCAAGTGTAGAATTGTTCAGCCTCTGTGGAAGACGGTTTGGCAGTTCCTCAGGAAGGTAAATAGATCTACCTTATGATGCAGCAATACTACTACTAGGAATATATCCAGAAGAACTGAAAATGGGGATGTGAACAGGCATTTGCACACTGATGTTATAGTGGCATTGTTCACAATTGCTAAAAGATGGAAACAACCATGTCCGTCAACCAATGAATGACTAAGCAAAATGTGGTAGATCCAAATGATGGAATAGTATTCAGCTTTAAGAAGAAATGAAGTGGGGATATATGTAACAACGTGGCTGAACCTTGAGGATATTATGTTGCGTGAAATAAGCCAGACATGAAAGGACAAATATTGTATGATCTCAGTAATATGAACTAAATATGGTGAATAACCTTATGGAGGTAAACTCTAGAGTATAGGTTACTAGGAGATAGAATGTGGTTTGAAAAGTGGGAGCTGATGCTTAATATATGCAGAATTTTTAATAAAGTTGTTTGTAAAGGTGTGGAAATGGATAGAGTTGCTGGTAACACATTACAGTGAGTATAACACTACTGATTTATAAATATGTTTGTGGCTGAAAGGGGTAGTCCAGGGAGGTTAATGTCAATTGAAAGAAAGCTAGAGGATAATCTAAAGACTGTATAACAGTGATTTGGGTTATGGATGAGGATTGTGGTTAACAGTACAAATACAAGAATGTTCTTCTATTACAAGGTGTTGACAATATGGTGATACATGGGAAAAATACAACTAACATAACATCGATTATAATTAACAGTAATATTGTAATATTTTTGCAGCAATGGCAAAGAAGATACTATATCAATTCTAAGGGTTGACCACAGGGGAGTATAAGGAGGTGTGGGATTTTTTCCTTATGGAATAGTGAAAGCACTTTAAAATTTACTGTGATGAAACTGAAAGCCACCGAGTGCACACTTCGGATGGATGGTACAAGGCGGGGGACTCTTAACACGGTGAACCCTGTTGTGGATGGACTGTGGTTGACGGTGCAAATGTGAGAATGTTCTCTCGTGAACTACCACAAATGTACAGTACTAATCCATGGTGTTTATAGTACGGTGGTTGGTGGAAAAATAAAATAAAGCTAGTGAGAAGTTAGGAGCTTGTTCCGATGCCCATTTTACAGTAGAGGACACAGGGTGAGGAGGTTCCGGCACTTTCTCAAGTTAGCAAGTGGCCCAGCCAGCTGTGGGATCCAGAGCCCAGGGGCTGGCAGCCTGCTTTGTCATCCTGATCACATCATCTCTCAGGTTTGGTAACGCATTTCCTCTTAGAGGCAGTTGTGATGTTGAAGAATGTCTGCTTGTTAAGTCGGTTTGCCAAAAATAGGACCCAACTTCATCTTCTTTGCTTCCTATGATTTGATCGCGCTTCCCTGTACAGAAGCCTCCTTTTCACCACAGTGAACAGCTTAGGCTCTTCCCCGAGGTTGGTAACCTCAGGCAGTGGGCTGAGCAGGGACCTCTGCGGGCCTTCAGGGGCCAGTGCACGTCAGCTTCCTTCTGAGAAGGGACCATAGCACTGGAGCTCACCTGCTTTACTTAGGCCAGTCCCAGATATTTGAAAGGATGGGCCTGAGCCCGTTTTTCTTTTTGCTCTTAGACAACGGTGGTGAAATAATTCTGGGGTCTACAGTAAAGCAGATACTCCATCACATTTGCTTTTCATTCAGCCTCCAGGGGCCGGTGGGGCTGGGAGGTTTGTTGTCCTTGGAAACCTGGAAGAAACCGTTAGTCACATCTTAATCCTGAGCCATAAACTTGCGCTCATTTGAGAGAGAAGCAAATTTGACAGAAAGGCTGAGTCAGTAATCTTGGCCTTGACCTTCAAGACAGGATTAATAAACAAATCAAATCATAAATTGTTTATTATTTTGGGCAAAGCATCTGGAAAGTTCCCAATAAGTGGAATCTTTTTAAAGATTTAAAAATTTTTAAATATTATTATAAATTGTTCATTATTTGGTCTCCTAATATTGTCACAGACTAAAAAGTAAAAGAAAAATTATCTTACCAGTATAGAACACTGTCATTTTATTTATTGGGGAAATATTCTTTTGCATTTATTCCTTCTAGGAGAAAATGTTCTGCTGAATAATTGATGCTTCTAAAATGAAGCCTTGTGTTTTTATGATACCAGAATAGCTTTCATTATCCAAGTGAATGCTCGAAAGCCGTGAATTTTAACTTATTTTCGTATAATATACATTTGAACGTAGGAAAACTTGGCCAACTTGATAGTTCTCAGGTGAAGTTCAGACCATGAATTATATAGAACCACAGATAATTACCGATGATGGACCTAATCAAAATATGCAAATCAGCAACTATGGAGAACCACGTGAAGGTTTTCCCATGGTTTTGCTCAAATAAAATAGATGATTATAATGGGAAACCTAATTATGTAATTCAAGATGGTAAATACATTATTATACTTTCACACTTGTTAAAAGAATTGAGATAAAAGTAGTCATTTGTGATTTTGTAAACTTTGTTTTTTATTTTCCTTTATGTTGTGTATGAAAAATATAAAATTCATTATTTTTTTATGTCAGAGGCATGAACTAAAGCATGATGCATATTCTGGATCTGAAAAACCTGCTTCTAAAATGTGTGGTTGGGGAAGCGGCTGTGGCTCAATCAGTAGGGCTCCCGTTTACCATATGGGAGGCCTCGGGTTCGGTTCCCAGGGCCTCCTGGTGAAGGCAAGCCCGCCCGCACGGCGTGGTTAGCTGACCCAGCAAGCACAAGCAGCAAGGGGGGGATAAATGAATAAATAAATAAAATCTTTAAAAAAATAAAATAAATAAAATAAAATGTGTGGTTGCCTCAAAATGATGTAAATACCCTCCATATTGCTGATTTATACTTTTAAAAATTATTTCTGAAGATTCTGCAGCAGGTCCTTGTTATCAGAGAATAATTAGAACCAGGAAAAGGCCATTTAAAGTGAATCCACTTAAATGGGGACCAAAATTTCATAATGAAGGAAAACAAAGCCTTGGGACTTTTTCTTGAAAAATTAAACTGATAATTATGAAAGTACGTTTATTTTAGCTTATTTGTACAAAATTCAGATTATTATTGTAACTGTGGTCTACTTCTTAAAATAAGCAAAGCAAAAATCAAGTGTTGATTGTATTGAGAGGTATAAACTTTTAGACAACATTGTATGATTGTGCATTAAGATACTTTTTAATGTTCTTTTAAAAACTTTTTACTTTGAAATAATTTCAAACTTACAGGACAGTTGCAAAAATAATACAACCCCCAAAGAGAGAACTTTAATATACCCCTACTGCCCCAGATACCCAGAACCAGCATTTCCAACATTTTGCCACCTTTACTGTATCATTCTCTCCCTCTCTCTCTCTCATCTATCAATCAAATGTGAGAGCTGGTTGCACACATCACAGTCCTTAAACACATAAAACTTCCACTAACAAAGATACTTACGCAATCACCTTAGGCGCAATTATCCAAGTTCAAGAAATTTACATGGATGTAAAGCTTACATTCTATATTGCAATTTTTTTCTTATGTCCAGGAAATATGTTTTGAGCCTTTTCACTTCCATTCTTAGATACCATCCAGTATCATGTATTGATTGCATTTAATTGTCATCTTTTTGGTTTATCTTTTTTCCTTTTTAATTTGTGAATAAATTAATGTAGTTTTTTTTTTAAATTAGAAGTTGTAGGTTTACATAAAAATCATGTAAAAAATACAACATTTCTATAAATACCCTATTTTTGATACTTAGCATTGGTGTGGTACCTTTGTTACCACTGATGAAAGAATATTAAAATATTACTATTAACCATAGTCCATAGTTTGCATTAGGTGTATTTCTTCACATATAACACCCTATTATTAACACCTTGTAATAGTGACATGCATTCGTTATGGTTCATGAACGAACGTTCTTATATTTGTACTATAACTCACGTCCATCATTGCTAAAGGGTTCACTGTGTTAAACAGTCCCATGTTTTAGCCTCGAGCTTTCCTTCTAGTAACATACTCTACCCAAAACTTCTTTCAACCACGTTCACATGCATAATTCAACACTGTTAATTACACTCTCAATAGTGTGCTGCCATTACCGCTGTCCATTTCCAGACATTTACAATAAACCTAATTAGAAAGTCTGCACAAATTAAGCACCAGCCCCTGATCTCTAACCCCATTCTATCTCCCGGTAACCTATAGTCTAGCTTCTATCTCTATGAGTTCCCTTATTATAACATTAAGGTTCTTTTTATATCACATTCAATATTCCCATCGCAGCATAAAGATGGTCAGTTTTACAAAAAATATGTGGGGTCTTGGTCATTTTCCTTTGGGACCTTTTAGATCCTTTAATAGTAAAAATCATTTTCTATTGAAATCCCTACCTTGCTACCAACTTCTGACTTTTCTCTTTAATGATTGTTTCTGGGTCGAAGTCGGCTCAGTCTATTGGTCTTTAGTTTTCTGTTTTGAAGCAAGTTCTCTAATTTTTATTAACCTGATGAAGTTCTGTATTTTGGGGGGCAAAATTTGCAATTTAGCTTTGCAGCAGGCATGCATTGTTTTGTGGGACACACAGACACTCCTGACAGGTATAACTAGGCACAGCCACTATTGTGGAACAAGGATGGACATTTGAGTGGGGCTAAAGTCATACAACTGTTGGCCATTGGGAAATAATTGAGTATTTTAAAGGCTTTGCTTCCCTAAACAAGCTCATAGCTGGATGGCTTTGGATAGTGAGGCCTCGGTTAAGGGGAGGACTCCTGGTTACTTGGTGCAAAGTCCTTACCAGTATGGTCCATGGAAAGGAGGACTAGCTCATGTGTTGGGAGTTCTGGGTTCTAGTTGCTATTTTGCTGTATGATCGTGGACAAGTCACTTAATTTCTTTTGGCCTCAGTTTACTTATCTGTGAAATGAAGAGATTGGACTAAAGTCCCTTCTGGTCCTAAAAGTGTGGGATTCAAGATGTTTGGATATTCTAAGCCTGGCCAGAGCTACATCATTCTGTATTTAGATTTACATTTTTCAATAGCTACCTCCGTACATAATTGTAGTTTTAATAACGTTGTAATCTGCACTTTGGTACAACTTTATATTCTG
This sequence comes from Tolypeutes matacus, assembly GCA_026826555.1. Classification (NCBI taxonomy): domain Eukaryota; kingdom Metazoa; phylum Chordata; class Mammalia; order Cingulata; family Chlamyphoridae; genus Tolypeutes; species Tolypeutes matacus. The sequence goes on from JAKSZT010000049.1 coordinate 12,316,304, forward strand.
CTCTTTTCACTGGTGTTTCTCTTACCACAGGTGCTTTCATGTGTAGCGTAATCTTAACATCTCATTTCCACATTTGTCTTAGTTTCCTATGGCTCCCGTAATAAAGTACCACAAACTGAGTGTTTTAAAATGACACAAATCTACCACCTCACGGTCTGGAGCCTGGAAGTCCAAGATCAAGGTGTCGGCAGGGCCAAGCTTTCTCTGAAGTCTGGGGGAAGACTTTCCCGTGCCTCTCCTGGCTTCCAGCGGTGGCCGGCAGTCCGCGGCGTGCCTTGTTTTGAGTCATAAATCTCTGGCTCCGTTGTCACATGGCTGTCTCTTCTCTGTGTCTGCCTCCTCTCTCCTCCTAAGGCTGCCAGTCCTGTTGGATTAGGGCCCACCTGAATCTGGGCTGGCCTCATTTTAACTCATCACATTTTCAAAGACCCTGTTTCCAAATAAGGCCCCATGTCCAGGTTAGGACCTGAATGTGTCTTTTGGGGACTCAGTTCAACCCATAACAACATGTGTCTTCTTAACGGCCACCTGATATTGAGCAAATGTCCTTTAATCTACCTATTTCCTGGCCATTGGGCAACCGAACGGTAGCGTGTTTTGGTTGAGTCATCACAGACATCGTCATAGGTGGGCAGTTTTTTAAAAAACAACTTTGTACACATGAAGCCAGATTCTGCGTGCATTTCAGAAATCAATGCCTTTTGCTGCTGCTGAAAACAGGAAAACACAAACTAAGGCAAAACATCTGGTGGAGGGAAGCAGGAGGAGGAAAAATTAAAACAGGAAGGTGGTCTTTTGCTGGTGCCAAGCAGGGCACATAGAGGTCCTGGGGAGTGTGGCTTTATTTTATTTTTTAAAGATTTTATTTATTTATTCATTTATCCCCCCCTTGCTGCTTGTGCTCGCTGGGTCAGCCAACCACGCTGTGCGGGCGGGCTTGCCTTCACCAGGAGGCCCCGGGAACCGAACCCGGGGTCTCCCATATGGTAAACGGGAGCCCCACTGATTGAGCCACAGCCGCTTCCCATGTGGCTTTAAATAACAAAGGAACCAGGGGAAGCAATGCCTGGCCTCCACAGACGCTGGCTGTCCGGCCGCACTGCGCCTCCTAGCTGGCCACCCCAGAGGCGCGGCGCCCTTTGGCTTCTGAAGTTGTGCTCTCCAGACCCACAATCTCGTCCAGAAAAGAAACCAGTAATCCCTAGGGGGATACGCCCCAAAGAGCTGAGCTCACAGCCAGGAATGCGTCCACAGACTGAATTAGTTAATTCCACATTATTAGAAATTGCAGCACTTTTCATCTTTATTCAACGCCTTAGAAATTTTCAGTGCATCCGTAGGGGAAAACTGTTCGCCCATGATGATTATATTTGCTATCTCTTATCGAGGTGAAAGAAGCATAATTGATGCTTTTCACTTTGGGCTTGGTAATATCTGCTTGGTCTGTGGACTGCATTGCTACCTCTGCCTGTGTGGGTGAACTCTTTGCAATGCTTGTTTCACAGAATTTGCCACAATACTGAGGTAGGTTATTGGGCAAGAAAGGGAACTATGCATTGCTGAAATTGGGGGTAACTCGGTGGTTTGCAGCAGTTCATGGCAAATGTGCCGGTTGAAGCCAGGATTCAATCGAGGCAGTTTTAGCCATGATATAAATTACCAAGTAGGAAAAAACTAGGGAATTACAGAAATTGTGCATCAGATCCCACTGTGCCAGGTCTTATGGGAACAAAGGGATATTGGATATTGATAAAGTTGGATGGAGTCCAATATTTTCAGAGGTTAACTTAGGCCCAAACCAATTCATTCCATCTCTTGTATATGTGTATTTCTCCATTTGAGGAGTCACATCCTCTAATTTTAGAAACTTTTTTTTTTTTTTTCCAGATTTCAGCTGCTTTGGAGACTGGTCATTTTCTAAAATTACAGGAGAAGCCTGAGAAGTGGCGGTGAATTCTCTCTGAGTTTCGAGTAACAGAATCAGAGGTAACATTTGCTGTCGTCGGAGGGTTTTTGCAGTTCTGTTGTGGTGCTCAGCCACTAGTGCAACCAACAGGCAAAACTAGAGTTCTGGCCATTTTCTTGCACAGAAAAGTCCTTTTCTTAGGCGGCATTCTTGAGCCTATTTTCCCTGCCTGCCCTGTGTGGCAGCCCCGATTTAGAGGTAGAATGTAAGGATTTCCATGACTTCAGTTACAGAAAGACAAAGTGTAGAGACTCTTTAAGTCACACATAAGTTGAATGAAACTCAGTACCGCTGCCCTTGCCTCAGTCCACGTCGACCCCAGTTTGAGGAGACCAGTTCTTCTTTGCCTGGACTGCCCTCCCCCGGCCCCCTCAGCCTGGGGCTGGCTATCTCTGCCGGCCAGAATTCTCTCCCTGGACACCCTCTACTCCCCCCTTTCCTGGAACTCTCAGCCCAAAGCTCAGCCATAGTAAACTCCTGTTAGGTCTCAGAGTATTGTCTTTCCAAAACTTTTTCATAATATTTTGTTCTTCGGGGGAATCATGCTTGCTGCTTGCCCGTTCTCCAAGTATTAATTCCTTTTTCGCCTTTTTTTTTTTTCAAACTGCTCTGCCTAATTATTGAATTTGTAGTTAAAAAGAAACCATATTTAAATTAATATGGATCTATTTTCTAGTCAAATCAGTTCTAGGGCCATTAGGTAGAAGATATCAAGAAACATCTCGATCCAGCATAAGGAGAATTTCTGAAACCTCTGACTGCCTTGGGACAGGTTGTCTTGCCTGCAGGGAGATCTTTGTTGATGGAGATAGAAATTTCATGGCTGTCCGATGAGGTTTCTACAGACGGGAGCTGGGCTGAATGGAAAACAGTCAAACAAAATGTGTTCCAAGGTCCCTTCCAGCTCAGAGGAATCCTACAGTTTCTCAATTGATGGCCCAAAGGAGACAAAGTCTTCTTTTTCAAACACATTTTCAAAATTAAGCAAAGATGTCCAACTAGATGATTGCACTTGTAATTTCTGGTGCAACGACCTTACCTTGGGGGTGACTCTCTTCAAGCCCATTCTCAAGCATATTTCCTGAATGCCTCGCTCTCAGCCCTCATGAAACTGGAGGGCTCTGCAGAAAGAGAATGGGTCTTCCTTGGTGGCTGTGGGTTCAGAGCGTCCTTTAGGGCATGGGAGGGACCCCAATGGCAAATGACACCCTGGGACAGACAGAAGAGGTCTTAATACAGGAGAACCAGGTTCAACGGCAGATGGGAGCTACCCAAGCAGGAAAGGTGATCAAAGGCAGTCTGAGTGTGTGGGTTCTGCTGTGTTGGGAGGGGGAAGATGATTGTAAACGTGACTGCACATCACCTTAGAGCCCCCTCCACTCTCTCGTGTCTGCCTCGCACTGCTAAGCATCCCATTTGCCATTCTGTGAGCGCAGCAGGAGAATGGCCATGGAAGAAGAGATGAAGCACAATGGGTAACCTCCTCTGAAAATGCCAGTTGTCCACCGCCATCCCTGTCAGTGATACATGCTTGAACCTACAAAGGCATTCTTGAGTTTTAACAAAATTTCTCTCCTCATAAGTCTTTCTTAATTCGAGGAAGAAGTGTTTTCCCCTCTTCCTTCGCTTTCCCTACCTTATGTCATTAGTTTGGTTCCTTTCACTAATTATGTGTGGGAAAAGTTATCTCTTCACAGCTCTAAAATTAAAGGGATTATTTTTTTTCTCTTTTGTCCACTCATTTTTGCCCAGAATCTAGAACAGTCTCTGGCATGTCACGTAGTAGGTGCTCAGTGCATATTCGTGTAATAAGGTAGTACAGGACTCTCCCTGACGAACTGAAAATTCCCAGAGGTCGGGACTGGCCCCTTCATCTTGGATCCTCGCCGAGCCTGCACAGCGGCTGCTCCCTTTTCATTGGAGCCCCGTCTGTGGGGGGATGCGGTGACCCCAGTTGGTCTCCTTTCTCGGAAGGGCTGAGGAGGAGATAGCTCATTGCATCGTAATGTCGTCGCTTCCTGGTGACTTGAGGTTGAGCTGCAGATTCCTTCCAGGATGTTTACAGAGCAGATGTGGCAGAGAAGGCAAGCACCAGAGCCAGCCTTGAAGTCCGTGTGGGGCACTCGCACTTGCTGGGCCGAGCAGCCCCTTGCAGGAAATGTCCCTGACGGACCACAGAGGGCCAGGAAGGGCGTGAGCCACTCTGTCCCAACAGGGCTTCCCGCCTCGCTCAGACTGGGGGGAAGTGTGTGGTAAGACGCTGGGAGGAAGCAGAGTCCCTGTCCGAGAGGCGGGTTAAGGTGGCTCTCTGGTGTCCCTCGCTTGCCTGAGAAGCGTGGCCTCTGCTCTAATAAATAAATGAGCACAAGTGAGCCCAGGGACAGTGAGTCTGATTGCCAGTGTGCATGATTTGATTTGCAGCAGAGAAGTCTGGCTGATGGAAGAGTCAAATCTAATGCTCTAATATTATCCTTGACCAGGCGCCCTGAGGGTAAGTTTGGCTTTTGGCTTCCCCTCCCAGGGGATGAGAAACGGGGAGGTGGGGAGGCCAACTTCTCTGGAGCCTCTGTGTTAAGTGAGTTTATCTGGAAAGGAAATTTGAGGGACAAAGATGTCTCCTTTAAGGCATAATAAATAGTTGCCTTCTTGTCAGCTAATGAAGAATCTTGAGACAGTCAAGAGGATTTTAATTGAATGAAACCATGAACATTTACTTCCCTCTCTCCCTCACTCCCTGTGGCTCTCTCTCTCTCCCGCTCTCTCCCTCCATGTAGACTTCAGAATTGTCATGCATTTGCATATCAGGCTTCATGCTGCGGCAGCTGAAGTCTCTCTCTTAAATCAGCAAGTGTTTATTAAGCTCAACTTCTGTAATTGCTGTTAACTTAACTTCTCTATCCTCCTGCACATACCATAAGTCTCACTTTCTAGGCTGTCCTCTTTTTTATTATTTTTTTGTGAATAGTAAAATATAAACAATGTAAAATTTCCCGTCTTAAGTACTTTCAAATGTACAGTTCAGTGTGTTAATGACATTCACAACATTGTGCTGTCCCCACGCCCATCCATTTCCAAAACTTTTCCATCACCCCGGACAGAAACCCTGCCCCGTTCCCCACCCCCACGCCACCCCCCACCCATAGTATCCTGCACTCTACTTTCTGTCTCTACGAATTTGCATGTTCTAGTTATTTCCTAGAGGTGGGATCATACAACATCTGTCCTGCTGCATTTGACTTATTTCACTCAGTGTGATGTCGCTAAGGTTCATCCGTGATGTCACGTGCGTCAGAACTTCATTCCTTTTTAGGCCTGAGCAATACTCCCTTGTGTGGCTAGAGCACATTTGCTTATCCGTTCGTCTGTTGGTGGACACTTGGGTTGCTTCCACCTTTTGGCTATTGTAAGGCTGTGAGGACCACTGATGTACGATTATCTGTTTGAGTCCCTCCTTTTCAGTTCTTTTGGGTATGGGCCAGCAAGCAGGATTGCCAGGTCACATGGTAATTCTGTTTTACTTTTTGAGGAACCGCCACACTGTTTTGTACAGCTAGCCTGTCCTCTTTGCTCATGTTCTTTCATTCCACCAGAATTCCATTCTCCCCATGCCAGCCCCACATACAAATAAAAATCCTATTCCCCACAGAGCCAGTTGCAAGCGCAGCCCACTTCTGTGAACCTTTCCTACCCTCACCTCCATAGGAGAGGCACTTCCTTTTCGGCCCTTGGGGTGCTCTGTGCTTCTCTCCTGGCCCTTCCTCATGTGCCTTGTGTGAAGCAAGCCTCTATCCCTGAGCCCAGCAATAATGGCCCGTGAATCCCGCCAAAAAGAGAAAAATTGTTTGTAAACTGGTCTATTCCTCTGGGTGTGATACCCTTTCATTGTATTGAATTCAGAGGTTTTAAGTTTACTTGATTAGGGCTTTGTTTCTACTACATCAGTAGGGCGTGCCTCAGGGTTGAGTCCCTGCTCCCTTGGTGGGCTGATACAAATGGACACTCACTCAGGAAGACACACAGGAAGAGAGAGCTCCATAGATGCCAGAGGAGAGAAGGCTCAAACAGCTAAAGCCCAGGAGAGATGAGCTGTTCACTTGATAGTTTGTAGCTGAAGAGAACAGAGCAACTAAGGCCTGGAAGGAAATGAGCCTTATGCCAGACTGATATCGGAAGCCCTAAGAGGTGGGCCCGATGCCAGCCTACAGCTGAGATCAGAGGAAGCTGGGCCCATGGATCCTTAAGAGGAAGAAGGAAGGAGGGACCAGGCAGAGATCACCCGCCATCTTGCTTCAACACATGGCAGCTGACTTTGGTCAGAAATCAGCCTTGAGTTGGACTCTTTAGGGCCTTGTGACTGTAAGCTTCTACTCCAAATAAATACCCTTTATAAAAGCCAACAGAGTTCTAGTGCTTTGCATCAGCACCCATTGGCTGACTTATACACTGGTCAAGTTGGAAGCGTCACCTGTGACCATCTTCTCCCTTGTCTCGCTGTTCTTGAGCTAGCCCTGAAAATGTTACCCTTCTGAAATGCGTAGTGCACTTCGTACAGCCTAAATCTCTCACTACAGCCTCCCAAGTGAAGTCCACAGTCCCAGCATGGCCTCCAGGGTCCCTCCTGACCCAGGCCTCTGTCCCCGCATTGTTCCACATCCTAGTCAGGCTTCATCACCATCTGCTTTCGGAAAATACCAGGCTCACTCCCAATGTTATGGCCTTGCACATGCTCGTCCTACAGCCTGGAGTGCTTTCCCCTTCCTCCTTAGCTGGTAATTTGGCCGTGAAAGATGGAATTCAGATGGAATGCAAGCCACCTGCCAGAGCAGGTGCTCCTGGGTGGCATGGAGTTTCTGGGCCTCAGTGGACAAAATGTGTATTAGAGCGTATGTCAGGCTGTGTTTTTAGCGTGCTGATCCAACAGGCTGGGCTCCCCAGCTAAATGGACCAGTGTAAAGATGAGACTTGTAGAGATGGCACGTAGGTGGTTAGAAACCTTCTGGCTTTCTGATCCTTTATCCTTTGACCCGTCATTCTGACCAGTACTCAGTGCTTTGTGTTTTAGTTTATTGTTTTGCTAACTAAATATTTAATAAGGAAGTCCCAAGTGATGCAGAGAGGAGTAGAAAATGTTGATCGAGGCTGTCAGTTTTTCTTAAAGCTTGGCTTTTATGACTTTATTACATGCTTCTCCTATTCTCACAACAATATGCTGTATATATTGAATACCACATTTGAGTATTTAGTAAGTTAATGGAGCAAAATAATCCCTCAGTTGCCTACAGACCGCTATAAACTCAGGTGCTTTTAATTTTATATCTGGTCTGAAACAAGGAAACCAAGGCCAAGAGCTGGCCATGCATTCTGCTTATATGAGCTCATGGCCCTCTCGTCTGTTGTGTGAGAGGAGAACTGTAGGAGAAGCCGAGAGCAAAGGGGGCATTGGCTTTCCAATATTCAGCAAACTTGTTCATGCTTCTACTATATTTAGTGATTTCTCTTTGGACAAAGACATGTTCTCTCTTCTCAGGGTTGGTTTACTGCCTTGCACTGAGTGTAACTCCTCTAGGGAACAGTCTCTTAACTTACCTCTGGCATATGGCAAACGCATGGCTCCAGCGAGAGTCTGACCCCTTGTCTTTCAGACAAGGCAGACCCTGGCGTCACTGCTGGGACCTGTCATAGAACACTAGAGAATGACTTTCTAGTGGCATCTACCTAAGTGTTTCTGTCCCTGGAGACTGAGGTAGCCTAGGCAGGATGATTTCTGGGGAGTCTTCTAGCTTGGACACGTCGGGGTTGTCTGGTGTATTAGTCAGCCAAAGGGGTGCTGATGCAAAACACCAGAAATCTGTTGGCTTTTATAAACGGTATTATTTGGGGGTAGAAACTTACAGTTGCCAGGCCATAAAGTGTAAGTTACTTCCCTCACCAAAGTCCATTGCCACGTGTTGGAGCAAGATGGCTGCCGACGTCTGTAAGGGTTCAGGCTTCCTGTGTTCCTCTCTTCCTGGGGCTTGCTTCTCTCCAGGCTCAGCTCCTCTGCTATCTCCACAAGGCCAGATGTGAACTGCCAGGTGAACAGCTCATCTCTTTTCCGGGGGCCTTCTCTCCTTCCTCATGACCAAGCTCCTCTGTGTGCTTACTTCCCAGGCTCCAGCTCAAAAACTCCAACCTCCCTTCTCTGGCAAGTGGTTTTTCTGTGAGTTCCTGCCCACCAAGGGGGTAGGGATGCAACATCCTACTGACGTGGCCCGATCAAAGCCTTAATTATTATTTAATCAAGTAAACCTCTGAATCCAATATAATCTAACATGCCCGGAGGAAAAGATCAGTTCACAAACATAATCCAATATCTATTTTTGGAATTCATAAGTAATACCAAATGCTACATCTGGGTTGAAATCAGAGCATTAAGATATGATGAATGTAGAGGGAAACAATAACCTGCGTGAGCATCTGCTGTAGTTAACATGTGAGGGCGAGTGGCTGTACTCCTGGGGGAAGGGCCAGTCTTTCCCCCGCCCTCATCACAGAGCTTGAGAGACTGACAAGAAGTGGCCTGTGAAACTGTGTCCAAAGTGGTGCCAGTCTGGCACTAAAGACATTTGGATTTGGACAAGGCCTGTTTTTTCCTTTGGTTTGGGGATATTGCCAATGTCTGGCAGAACAAAAGAGGCAAAGAAAGCAAAATCTCCTGGGGTTTCTCACCTCTCTCACCTGGAAGCATTATTTGGCCACAAAGCATCTTTGTGGCCTATGGATTCCCAGGCCAGAGGTGGCACCTGAGCTGAGAATTGGCGGAAGGGAAGAGGAAGAATTTGTAGAATAGGACATTGGGTGTTTGGGACTCTCTCACATGGAAAGAGATTGTTTCTCTTCCCTTAAGAAATCTTAATTTGAAATTTAAAAAATGATTGCAATTAAATGGCAGTTATTAAATACCTAGTCAATCAGGGTACTTTATTTGCCTTTACTCTGAGATGTTCACAGAAGTCAATGATCTCTAGTCTAGTGGACAGGTGGGGTTCTGATGACTTAGGAAGAATTCTCATGTTACTAGGGCGACTTCTCAGTTGATGCTTCCAGTACCCGAGGGTCACAGCCATGTGCCAATAGGAAAAGAGAGCTGGAAAAATCTGCTCCCTACGGCCAATGAGTATTACATCCAGGTGAATGCCAGCTGAAGTGTAGCCTGCGAGTGGCCAAAACAGAGGAGTTGGCTCTAAGCCTTCCAAACCAACCTCCAGCTCAGGGTTCCAAGAGCCAGCTGCTTTAGTCCCCTAACCTGATATCCCAGGACCCAGAATGATCTCCCTTGTCCCACGAACGCCAGCCAAAGCTTTGGAGTTCTTTCCATTTACATTTGACAAGAGGAAATCTACACAAAACCTCTGTGTACAATCCCACAGACATGTTTTGTTTTTAACATCATGGTCAAATACTGCTTAATGAGCTCCTTGGGTTGGTATATTTATACTTAAGAATACTTACTAGAGTATATATGTTTAGCAAGTTAAATAGTCTCTGCTCTCAGGAATTTATATTATGCACACACACACACTATCTGTTCCTTGGACTTAAAAACAGAAGAATAAATGAGCACATGTATGTTTAGGTAGTAGCACAGCAACAGGAGATAGATAACTAAATCTTTTCTAATTAACAAATCTTTTGTGTAACATTTAAATGGTGGGATGTTTATGTCCCTCTCTAAAGTGGGATGGAGGAAAGGACAAGGTTTTCCCTTCATTTGGAGGATAGGTGGGCAGGAGAAAAATCATTAGTTTTATTCTTAGAACAGTCGAGATTGTGTAGAGTGTGGTTTGATGGGTGGGAAATGGCAGGCTTGTACAGGGGTCCTGGAGAAGAACAAAGCTGGTAGGATTCTGTGAGGCACTGGGGACCCACGGGGAGGAAAATCATCCCAGCAGGCTGAAGGATGGCTCCTGGGCGTTAGGATGTTCTAGGTCTCACACTTGTCCCCTGGGCTCCGTGGCCCAGTGACTACAAAAGTATATGTGGTAGGCAAAATAATGGCCCCAAAGCTGTCCATGTCCTAATCCCCCGAACCTGAAAATATGCTGATTACATGGCAATTAGGAATGAAGTTTATGGATTGAGTTAAGGCTGCTAATCAGCTGACCTTGAGATGGGGGAGACTTTCCTGGGTTATCAGGCTGGGCCTACCAGTTACCAGGGACCTCTTAGTGAACGAGGTGGACGAGGGAGGCAAGGGAGTTTGTCAGAGTGAGGCCGTGTGATAAAGGCTCCAGCAGCGCCATTGGGTTGAAGATGGTGGCAGGAATGCGCGAGGCTTCTTAGAAGCTGGGAGAGGGAAGGAAACAGATTCTCCTCTAGGGCCTCCAGAAGGGAAAGCAGCCCGGCCGACACCTTGCTTTTAGCCCACTGAGATCCAGTTCAGACGTCTGACCTCCAGAACTGGAAGAGAATAAATTTGTGTTGTTTGAAGCCACCGAGTGTGTAATAATTTGTTCCCGCAGCAATGGGGAGCTAATACAGTTGTGGGAACCTGTCTAAGCTCCTCTTAGTTAAGTGATACAAAAAGTCTCAAGGAAGCATCTTGTCAAAATTACTTCTAAGATCTTTCTAAGCTAATTTACTTTACCAGGGTAACTTTATGCTCTTCTGTTGTTCTTCATTGCCTGCTTCAGTGTTTGATTAATAGTAGGTTCAAAATAAATATTTTTGAATGAATGAATCTCTTTTAACTAAATCCGTGAAGCACCAAAAACAACTATATTTTCAAAGAAATTATTTTCTGCTAAAGCATATCACCATTATAAAAAATCTTAAATGGAGGTTCTTGTTATAGACAAAGAATACCATACTTTGAGTTGTCATTCAAAGACGAGAGGCTTGGTTCAAGAATTTATTTAAAGTTGGGTTTAAACAAGAGGTTTATTGCTTCCTTGGATTCTTGGAACTTCTCGGTAGATAGCACAATTGGAGTGCTAACTGGCTCTTTGCCTGCTCAATAAAACTTTTATAACATGCAACAGGTTGTGACCTTAAATCAGTGGCAAAAAAAGGGCTCATTATTTAACCTAGTTTGGTGTCATTTGCTATATTAATGAACTTTGTGTGGCATCTTTTAGAATTAACACTATTTCTAGTGTTAATTGGTTGTTTCTCCACTCACTCATTCACTGAACAAACCTTTGCTAAGACCCTGGGGAAACAAAGATAAAGAAGACATGGCAGTTACCTCAGAGAAATGAACCTTCTAGAGACAAGCGAGGAGAGCATGAGAACATGGAATAGCAAGAGTTAAAATAACTTAGGATACCAAGGAGGAGAGGGGGAAACTTCCTCCTCTGCAGGGAGAACACAGAAGAGAGGAGACATTTGAATCAAAAACAAAGGACCAGAAAGAGCTTAACAAGTAGAAGGGAACATGTATTAATCACCTATTGAATACTGGGCACTTTTATATGTAATTTTGTCATTTAATTTTTTACCCTGAGAAAAATGATATTTTAATTCAGTAACTTTGCAAAGCCACACAGAGTGGGATTTGCAATCATTGTCTTAGAAGTCATCGATTTTAAACTTCTAGAGCAGAAGTCGGCAAACTTTTTCTGTAAAGGACGAAAGAGTAAATATGTCAGGTTTGTGGGCCATCTGGGCTCTGACACAACTATCCAGCACTGCTGCTGTAGCCTGAAAGCAGCCGTACAGAGAATACGGAAATGAATGGGCGTGGCTGTGTCCCAATAAAACTTTACTGACAAAAATAGACAGCAAGCCAGATTTGGCTCACGTGCTGTGGTTTGCTTGACCCCTGTTCTAGAACAGTAATTAGCAGGTACTGCTTTTGGGGGGACATTTTTCTGGAGAGGGAGTTCCTAGGTTATATTAGCTTCTTGAGTGGGTCAGTGACTGCTGAGAGTTTGGGTTGGTGATAGTTTTATAATTTCTTATAGAACCTCACAGAGAGATGATAGCAGAGTGGATTAATAATGGAGATTCAGCCATGACCTAAGTTTCTAACATTTCACACCACTGAACAGACATCTGAGAATCCAGATAGGATATATCTTTAGGTCATTATAGATGATCCAGAGAAAATGCCACCCTAATTTGGGCTTGGCAAGGGATTTGTATTTGTGTGGGTATATGTGTGTTTTAACTCTGTGATTTAAAAAATAAATAGGAATAGAGAAGATTTGTCTGGAGCCATTGGGACCGAGCGGATGACCTAGGAGAAGCCTAGGTTCTAATGTGTCGATACCGCTGGCTTCTGGAAAAAGTCAGAAACAGCTGGTTAGTGTAAAGATGACACAGCTGCAAGGGGCTATGTGAAAGGAAGTCCCAAGCCGAGATTTGAAAAGCAGAATACATCCTGACATCTTCAAGCAACAAGCCAGAAAAATCTATCTTAAGTAGTAATTTTACTGTGGGAAAAGTTACGAAATGCAGAGATATGACCAAGGAATCCTTTAAAGCAAAACAATGAATATTTTAAAGAACTGCTCTTTCCAAGGATGAATCCTAAGAGATATAGTGTGTTAAGAAGACACCTGGAACATTGTTCGAGGCTTCAAATATGTTACTAAAGGAACCACTGGGAAGCCATTTAAAACCCTGTCCTCGCCCCACGTGACCTAAAGGAGACTTTCCTTTTGGTCCGTGATAGATCAGTGGGTAGGAAGCAGGGTTACTTTGGGGAGGTAATTTCTTTTTTGTAAAACTTGTTTTTTTAAAAAGCTGAAAGTCAACTAAGTTTATGAGTTGGTTTCAAATGTGGATGGCTTCAGCTGGCTTGAAACATTTTCTTTGCAACAGGAATAGATTAAAAATGAGCCTTTTGTCCTCGAGAGCCCTGTGCCTGGATTTCCGCAGTGTGTTTTGATCTGGTTTTGCATCAGACTCTGAGTTGTTTCTCTTAGGGTTGCAGTCGGGAGAAGAGGGAAGAAAGGATGGAAAATAGGGGAGTTGATAACTCCCTGGAAGAAGTTGTGCATATCAACAAGCTACAGTTGTTCCAACCAAAACAACTTAAACTTTTCCTTGTGTTTTGAATCCTGGGCATGAAACTTGTCTTGGACGAAGCAGATGTATTTTGGGGCATGCTCAGTGATTGTAATTTAGAGGTTGGTTCTCGCTCTGGGGCCCCACTCTGAAATCAGGCATCAACCTGGAGCCTGCTGTGTACCTGTGCATTGTTTTGTGCCTTTTTGTAGGTTAGACAAAGCTTCACAAAATTCGGAAAAAGCTCCCTCAATATATGTCTTAGGGCAGCTAAAGAAAATAATTTGTAAAGCAGATAAATGTTTTGATATGGATTATGCTGAACAGTGTTTATACAAAAAGCTTTAACGTGTATAACAGTTAAGGTTTCTTATAATTTGACTCCTTTTTCCCATCAAAGCTTTTTGTATAATGTAAATATAGCAAAAAAATAGCCATGCTGTCCAATCTTGCTGACATTCTTTTGTTTCAGCAAGGGTTAAATAAAGGGGATCTTCAAAGCATTGTGAGTATAATTTATAAAGCTTTGAAGCTTCTATTAGCTGCTCTAGAAGTCCATCTTTCCTGGAAAGTTCACTAATGGCATATATTCTTTTTTCACAAAAATCCATTTTTTAGCAGAACATCCAAATGGCCTAGTCAGGGAGGATGCTATTGAAATTTTTAAGTAATAGCTAAATTGGTCTAGAGTGAACTCTTCCCATTGTAAAGGTTTTAAAGTCAGATTGTGTAATGTTATTTGGGTCAGTTTAACCTTTTCTTTGTCTTAAACTATCTCATTAACTCTCTGATAGGAAAAAATGCATATTAAATTAAGAAAGTGACATGCATTTTCTAGTAACTCAAATGGCAGCTGTTGAATATGAAATGAACCTGCTCATCCCAGCATTTCCCATTTCAGTCAATAGCACGTCATCCTCCCAGTTGCTTGGTCTGGCCATCACCACTCTCCTCCTCTCTCCCCGCCCCATCTAGGGGCCACCGTCTCTGCCTGGGTGGCTGGGGTGGCCTCTTGTCCATAGTCCCACCCCCATCACTGTCTATTTTCCTTAGAGTAACTGAAATGACTCTTTAAAATGATATCAAGACCATGCTCTCCCTTGCTCGCACCTGATAGTGGCTTCCAGTGGTTCTTAGAATGAATCCCCAAGTCCTTCCATGACTTGGGGCCTAGGTGACCTGCCCAGCCGTCTCCGAGCAGCCTTTTCTGTTGGCTTTCCACCTGCTCATCCTGACACTCCAGCCTCATAGACCCTTGGACATAGCAGTCCACTCCCATCTCCAGAGCTTTGACCTTGCACATGTTCTCTCTTATGCTTGGGACACGCTCCTTCCAGGTCCTCACCACCCTTTGTCCCCACTTCTTTCCTTTGTCCACCCAAATGTCACCTCCTCAGAGACACTGTCTAAAATGCACTCCTTGCCCCATTCTCTCATCCTGCTTTGCCTTCACAGCACTTACTACGTAGCGTTCAGTCTAGTATCGATTGATCAGTTTACTTATTTGCTCATTCATTTATTTTTAAGCATGTCTGTCACACCTGAGAGAATGTGAGCTCCGTGAGAGCAGGGACTGGAGTTCACCACTGCACCTGCAGTGCCTAGAATGGGGCCCGGCACACCCTGGGACTCTCGACATAGCTGCTGGGTGGTGAGTGAAGGAAAGAACCAGAACCATTCACATTATTTTGGTCTGTGTAGGTAGACCAAATTATTGGGCAGTTACAATTTTCAGTAGTACAGTGATTTTTAAAAATTTTCTGTCATATTAAATGTTTGCCATGCAACAGAGAAGGTTTATCTTAGGTTTACTTCTTGCCTAAAGCTTTTAGCCATACCCTTGGTTACCTTCACTGCAGATTAACATACGGATTGCAGTACCTGAACGTGTCAGTGGTTTATAGTTTCCGCTGAGTGTCCATGTAGACAGAGTGCATGGCCCTTGCTCACCTTCTTTCCTCTGTGAGTCACTGGCACACATTTAGCACGAGGAGGCGGAGCCATATACCCACGGCTATTTTTAATACAGGAGCGTGCCCATAATCATCTAAAACACTCAAGAGGTTACCTTAAGAAATTCTATATGACTGAAGGAGCTTTTGTTCCTACAAAGGTGCAGCTAATCATCTTCCTATAAATATTATGTGAAAAGAAATTGGGAGTGGGAGTTAATGGAGGAAGTTGGATAAATGGTTGGTAGAAACTTGTAGAAGATAATAGCCCCATTCCATGCAGTAGTTTTGTTGGCATAATTGCTCTGAACTGCTTTTAAAAGTCAGGTTTATTGAGGTATAATTTATGTACAGCACATTTCACCCTTTTTTAGTGTATATCTGAGTCCTGACAAATGCTTCCAGTCACATAACTACCACCATCACCAGGATATAAATTCCCATGAGCCTAAATTGTCCTTCCTGCCCCTTTGTAAAAACCTCTTCCACTCACTCCCCATCCCAGCAGACCCCTGCTCTGTCTTCAATCCTTTAGCTCTGTCCTTTCTAGAATGTCACCTAAGTGGAAGTCTTTAGTGTCCATTTGAGATTCCTCCATGCCTTGTGTATCAGCCATTAATTCCTTCTTTTTGCTCAGTAACACTCCCTTGTATGGATATACCACAGTTTGCTTTTCCATTCACCAATTGAAGGACATTTGGGTTGCTTCTAGTTTTGAGAGGTTTTAACTAATTTATAAATAATTTATAAATATATAACATAGATATGTAGATTTTTGTGGGAACATGAATGTGATGTTAATTTCATGTGTCAACTTGACTAGGTGATGGTGTCCAGTTGTTTGATCAAGCAAACACCAGCCTGATTGTTACTGTGAGGGTATTTCCTGGATTTAATTAATTAGTCAATTGATTGCATCTATGGCTGATTGCATCTTCAATCAACAAAGGAGCTTGCCTTCAGCAATGAGAGGAGTCTCATCCTATCAGTTAAAAGTCTTAAAAGGAGAACTAATGATTCAGCAGTGAGAAAGAAGACTGTCTTTCTCTACTTCAACCAGCCAGCTTCTCCTGTGGAATTCATTGAAACCTTCGCTGGAGAGTCCAACTTGGGGACTGCCCTACTGAATTCAGACTTTCCAATCCCCATGGTCGCCTGAGCCAATTCTTATAATAAATCTTATCGTATTTACACATATATATTTACATATATATGTATATCTTGTTCTGTCTCTGGAGAACTCTAATACAATGAATTTTCATGTATTCTTAGGTAAATATAGTTAGAAGTAGGAATACTGGGTCATGTGGTAAGTGTGTGTTTTCCGTAGTGTCTTTACCATTCTGCGTTCCCACTAGCAACATCTGAGAGCTCTATGAGCAATGTTTTAATCTTCAAGTGCTAATGCCAGAGTGTCTTTCCTCCTTGAAGGGAAACCTCGAGATTTATCGCTTCCCCTCAATTTGTGTTCCAATCTCTTCTACTTGGACCTTTAAATTACTTTTATTTAAAAGCCATTCAAACCTGCACTGTTGCCTGAGTGTCTTTCTTTCCTTCTTTTCACATAATGCAGTGCCTTGTATCCAGTAAATGCTGAGTTCCCATTTGTTTGATTTGGTTGTAGTAAACTAAATTAAACTGTTCTCAAGAGTAATTAACACCTTTATGGGATTTTGATTCAAGTGTATACAGGCTTGTTTTTGTTTCCCAGTTGCTAAAACAAATACCTTGCCATGTGTTGGCTTAAATGTGGGAATTTATTGGCTCACAGTTTCCAGGCTGAAAGTCCAATATCAAAGTATCAACAAGGTGATGTTTTTCCCTGAAGACTGTGGCATTCTGGGGCTGGCTGCCAGAGATCCTTGGTCCTTGGCTTTTCCATTACATGACAATGCACATGGCAGCCTGTCCTGGCTTTTCTCTCTCTCTGACTTTCACTTAGCCTATGAAGGACTCCCATAATCCCAATTAAAGCCCAACCTGATTCAGGTGGGCCACACCTTAATTGAAGTAATGTCTTGAAGAGATCTTATTTATAGTGGGGTCCACACCACGAGAATGCGGACCAAGACCAAGCCCATGTCCCAGCTGGGGTACGGGATTCAATCCACCACAAGGCAGAGGTGGCAACTGCAAGAGGGGGTTGAGCTCTACCCCACGTTTTAGGGAGAGATTTCCATTGTTTCTCTCTTGGCACTAAATCTCAAGCAGGTATTAAGTTCAAAACTGGACTTTCCCAGTGTTAGGGATCCATTTCATCCCAGGTAGCAGGGTCAGAAACAAATCTCTGAGTTCTTAAAAGGCATACAGATTTATCTTGGAAATACTATGAAGTGTCAGTATCTTGTGAAAAGGATTTTATCTCTCTTTAAAGCTTTTCGCATTATTATTTTTAATCAGTGGGGCAGTACAGCACAGTCATTTAAGAGGGAGAACTCCAGAGCCTGACTGCCTGGGTTTGAATCCCACCCCTGCTATTAACCAACTTGACCTTGGACAGTCGCTCACTGCCTCAGTTTCCCCATCTGTAAAATGGAGATAATAAGATTAGTGGTTAATATGTAAATAGTGCTTATCACAGTGCCTGGCAAATATTAAATGCTGTATGAGTATTAATAGCTGCTGTTATTGTTATTAATGAAACTTTACCCCCAATATTCTGAATATATGTGTCTTTCATGCATTTGTCACACTTTCACAGCTGTTCAGGTACTAGATTTCTGTTCAAAGAATCGTTAAAATTCGGTTAATTGTGAGAAATAGAGTTTCATGACATGGATGAATGTCCAGTTGCTGATTATCCCAGGGTGCATGGGGTATGCTCGCATCAATGCAGATTACATATTTTTAAGTCGCACCAGTTCTCTGGTCCATGGTATGTGTATTTCTCTTATGTTTGGAGTCTCAGAAGGAAGTTGTGACTTCCGAGGTGTGCTGTCCTCCTCCATCCACTCCCTGCTTTCTACCTTCCATCATTTGAAGAGTTGGATCCACCATAGTTTGGTTACCATGCCAGGGTAGAAGTTTTGGCACAGGACTTAAAGTTATCCCTCTCTCTCTTCCTAGCATCTTTGTTGCTATCTCCCTGCAAAAATGCTTTCTTTTAGCACTGCTTAGCAACTTTTTTTCCCTTGACATTCATAGTGGTGATCTCTTCCAAGACACGTACATGACTTGGTTTCCCTGTTTGGGGCCTTGGCTGTGCTTTGTGGGCTTCCGGTCAGGTTGGCTCTGTGTTTAGGGGCCACTGCTTCCGGGCTAGAGGTGCAGCCCTGGGGGCCAGTGAGGCCCCCACACAGGCAGACATTAGGGCTATATGCCTACCCAGGAACAGTGGCTTGAGCCTGCCTGTTTGTGCACCCTGCTCAGACACAGTAGTTTTCCACTGTGTATTTCAGATTGTCACAAGAGATCAAGGAATTTGTGTTGTTCTGAGCATTTTCCCCAGACCAAACAATGTCTCACAGATGCAGAATTGCTTTCCATGCTTTGTAGACTTGTGGCTTATATAAACTTATGAGGCACAGTACTGAATGTCTTAGTAAAAGTTTAACTGCTGACACGGGGGGGGGGGGGGCAATTACAAGAATGTTTTGAGCTTAAAAAATGCCTCATACTTGAAGCTCTTGAGACTCACTTCTGCACAATGTACCCAGAGGACATTCCTTCAACGATGGGAGAAAGCAGGAGAAAGTCACTCCAGACCCATTATCTCCTCAACCCTCTGGGGGCTGCTGATAGGTGGAGTTCATGGAAGAGTGAAAGCAAATCCTTGGAGTATCAGGGTTTTGTTTTTTTTTTTATCAAATGCAGTTTTCATGTCAGTAGGTTTTCATCTGGCATTTGTTGTCCACTTATACAAAAAAGAGCAAGCTCTAGCCCCTGGCCCCCAAAGTTTGACAATATTATTTTTAATGCACGTCTGAAGCCAGTAGAAAGCAACAGAAGATATTTGCCTTCGCCAAGTGCTGAAATGCATGGGTCGGTGGCATCTTGAGAGTTTAAAGAGAGGTCACAATGCCACGATGGCTTAGGAGCCCACTGCAAGCCCCCGTGAAGACCACCCACTCACAAAGTGAGTGCTCATTGCTTCAAAGGGTCTTGGTTCTCTTTTGCTATGTCTGAACATCTACAGTACCTCCTGGAGCTGTCTAGAAAAACATAGTTATGTGCTGATTTTCAGGTTAAAGAATACCTGGAAGTTATGGTCTTTTTGTGGTAAAAAGTGAAATGTTGGAATGTCTCATTCTGTTTCTCTCTTTTGCAACTTGGTGCATTGTATGTTTTTCCCCCCATTATATATATATGTATATATACATATACATTTAATTTCCAAGTATGATTTTCTGAAAAGTTGGCTTTTACTATTTTTTGAATACTATAAACAATATGAAATCATGACACCAGCACAGAGATCAATCAAAACAGCAAGCTGTGTTATTCTTCAATGTTTGTTTGCTACTCGTTTATCCATTTTGTACTTGCTGTTAGGCAAGCAGTAGTTTAAAATATATATATATATGTGAGAGAACTTATCATTGAAAATTCTGGCTATTCACTTGCATTTTCCATTTGTGGTTTTGGGTAATTCCCACATCCTTTGAATTTTGAAGCAGAGCGCCTCCTGAAAATTGCTAGGGCCCCAAGGGTTTTGCAGGAATGTCTTTGAGAATTTATGAGGACCTGATGTTTCCTTTTAAAAACTTACTACTCTAATGGAGTAGATGGGGAGCCCACACAATAGCAGCCTAAACCTATGAAGTGGGAAACTCAGCCTTGTAGAGATATCCCCAAGGACTGAGGGGGCTGAGAGAGCCTCTGGAGCTCAGCGGGTAGGCTTTGCGTGCTTATTTTAGCAGCCTGTACCTCATGTGTCCTCCACGTCAGTTGCTATTCTGACTGAACACCTTCCTGCAGCTGGTGGCCTGCTGATTACCAGAAGCTTCCGAAGGAAGGACATGCTGCCACTTTGCCCACTGGCACTTCTGTCTGTCTTTCAGCATTTGTGTATTAAGCCCTGGACTCATGCCTATGAAATACTAAAGAAGTACAAGTGACAAGTCCTGCTTTATAAAAACCCACGGTCTAATTTTAGAGAAAAATACATGTGAAATGCAGGTAACTGAGAGCTAAAGGACTGAATGGTCACCACAGTCAAATTGTACTTCAAAATGCATTTAATATATTCGTGTTTGGTGAAAACTACTAGTATGTACTTAGTGAAAAATCCAGTGTGTAGGAAAATGTTCAGTGTTCCATGGATAAAATCCTAAAGTGTTAAACTATTACAAGGATAATAGTTGGTATCATAACTTCTATAAATTACTTGACAAATAAACTGGCTGATGGCTGGTACTCTTAAAATAGTCTCTCATTGGTTCTCTATCCAAGCACACACACACACACACACACACATCCCAACATTGAAATGACACCCAGGCAGCCTTGTCTGTCATGGAGAAGTGCCTTTTCCATTTTCGAAAGACTTCGTGGTAGGTCTAGTCATCTTTGAAGGTGAGTCCCTCCCCTTCCCCGTCCCTCTGCCCTCATCTCCTAACGGCCCTTTCCATTATTGTCATTCCTCATGGCCTCTAACCTTGGCTTCTACACATGACAGTCCACTCACTCACTGATGGTTTTTCCATACCCTTGTTGGGTGCTGGAATTAGTGGTATCAGAACGACCTGCCTTGGACACCAGGTAGTAAGTGCGGGTCTGGAGGATGATGGAGTAAGGCTCTTCCCGCCAGCTACAGACCCCTGGGGAGCTCTGGAGGTTATTCGTCACACCAATCAGTAGATGCCTTCTAATAAGTAGACGGCTTGTTGATTTGAAGTCATTTTATTTATTCATTGCACATGTTATTTATAAACTTTATCATGTAAGTATTTTATTTATATATGTTTCATAACTAAGTATCTAAATATATGACATTATATATGATTTATGAAGCGTATGTTTTATATTACTAGTATATATATAAATAAACATTTATTGTTATTTTTGCCATGACTAAGCCAATCCTGGGGGGTCAGGAATGAGCATCATGTGTAACCAGGTGTTTGGCAGGAATTCAGAAGGGAGGAACGTTCTTAGGGAAGAAAACAGGCTGTCAGGGAAGGCCTCATGGAAACTGGAGGCACCAGCACTGAATCCTAAAAGACATCTTGAGATTTGTGTGGGCATCGGGAGGGGTGCCCCTGAAAGGTGGGTGCAGGGGAGAGGGGCAGACCTCAGGAACCACAGGCAGTGGGCAGTGCAGTAGGAAGAAGTATATGACGAAAACTCAAGGAAAATGCCTGTGGCCTTGGCACCTTGTGTCAGACCAGGCTTTTGAGATGTTAGCACGAAAGCCTGCGGCTCCTCTGCATATCTCCCCTCTTATGACACAGTTTGTCTAGGATTAGTCTGGTACAAGTTTCTGCCTAGGGATTGGCAGTCATTTGAAAGTCAAGTCAAGTTTATTTTGACCAGGGAGAAATACCTTCCTGGGGGGACAAGACAAAGACCCTTTGAGCTTCGCACCTCTTCCTGCTGCCTTCGCTGTATCGAGTGTCCTTTCCCCGATGTCCCGTTTCCTCTGGAAGGTTTTCAAGCTTGGCTAGTTGATTAAATTTCAATCTGTCACTGATTTGGGGGTCTTTCTTGACTGTATTCTTGCTCTTTTCTTTTTCCTAAATTTCTCCTGAACACGTTAAAGCTGATTCTCTTGCTATTTGTTTCCTCTCAGTGTTCTACATTCTGAAGTTGTATCATCTAGTGACTAAGGTGTTTTAGGTACAAGTCTTAAAACTCCCCCCTGGGCCTTGGATTCATGGTCTCCACTGAGGTTTCTCCTCCCTCTCCAGTTGTAGAACCCGCTGATCCCTGTGCTCTCGAGGGGCTGGGCGCAGAGAGTGGCACTCTTCCCACTCCTGCCCTTTTCTCCTTTTGAATGACTTCATTTTTCTTTTCTCTGTGGTGGGACAGGAAGAGGGTCCCCTCTTCCAAAGTCGGCAGATTCCTTACCAGTTGACCAGAGTGGGGAGGGACCCCGGGGAAAAGAGGGGCTGGTTGCAGCCCAGGTCCCGAGGCTCCCAGCTTCTTCGTAATGGACTTGTGGCAGAGGCAGGAACATGATTTCTGTGGGCTGTTTTTTTTGGGGGGGTCATGAAAACAGTGTACTTGATCCCAGCAGTTTGTCTGTGTTTCCCACAGCCTCTCTGTGGCGTAAAGTAATGAGTTCTTAGCTGTTTGAATTTCAGCAGGCAGCAGTGACAATAATGGCTTTTTATCTTGTGAGAACGTCCCGTCCCGTGAGCTGGTCCCCCTCTACCCCCTCGCCCCCATAAGCTGATTCCTTATAATTGCCTCTGGGCCTGGGCTTCAGGGGAGGGGCCCCATTTCTCTAGGCTGCTGACCCCATGCGTCCTACGCGTGCATCGAAACGGAGAACTTGAGGGGCCACTGCGGTTCTGCACACTTCAGGGCACTCTAGGTTTGCGTGAACTGTTTCCTAAAATGACTTTTCCAAAGTGTAGCACGAGGAAGTGCTGCACAGGCATGGGGTGGGGTGGGGGCGGGGAAGAGCAGAAGCACCTCAGCAGCCTAAAACCAGCGCTCCCCCAAGCCACCCCGAGTTAACTACCCATCAGCCCAAGAGCTGGAGCCCTGCTTTTTCTCAGTGCCCCTCTTCCAGGCGGAGCCGTCCCAACACCATGCAGGCAGAGCCACTTTGAGTGTAAGGAATGACGTTATGATATGGGCGTCATCACGGATGTAAGTTGTACCCAGGCTGGCAAGCTTCGTGGGGACGTGGACGTTTGCCTGAGTTCCTTCTGTCTGTTGCCCCTCCTGTAAGGTGGGGTTTGCCTCAGTCCCCAGCCTTGGAGGAAAACAAGTGTTCATTTAAGATTGTCTCTGCCTGCAGTCAATGACACTGACCGATTTCTAGCCAAGTCACCACTCTGCAAGCCCTTGGCAGTTTACTCTGGGCTCCTGGTTTCCCTGCCCAGCCTCTTTCCTTGTCTGCAGTATGGAGCCTTTGTCGTTCCTTCTCGCTGTACACATCCAACTCCAGCCCCTTGATGGATTCTCCCCCATCTCCTCACCTCCTCGGGTCTTCTGTTATTGGACTCCTCCTCCCAAGTCTCCTTATTTGAGTCTGATTTCGTTTTGCATTTAGAAAGTATTAATCTTTACCTAAGATAACTCCGGCCTTTAGACCACATATATAAAATCTCAGTCATCGCAGAAAAATAAGAGCTTCGGAGACCACTAAGAGAAATGGCTTTGTGTACTGAGTTTAACTTAAGGACAAAAATGTGTTCTTTTATTGAGTACTTTTTATAAGAGGTTTAAAAAAAAAATACTCCAGCCACCATTTATAACTTGTAGCTGCCGGCGTGGATGAATAATTGAAAGAGAAAAATGTACTTTTGAAGCAGAAAATTCATCACAGCAGAGTATACTGCTTTGTCCATGTAGGCAGTTGTCTTGTGTCATTTATTATTACATATTATATTTTCTTTCTTAAATTTCAAATAGAGATATTTCTTCCTCTTTTTTCAGGGAGAGCCCAAGCAGGTGACCTTGAGAGCTGTGATATGAATACTTTGAAGTCATTCCATACATGAAGCCATGATTTAAAAATCAGCATTAAGGTAGGTATTTAGGAAAGAAACATGATGGTTTGTGGTTAACACAGTACTGGTTTTGTCTACATCTTGAGAATATGTTAAAGTACACTGTGAAAGGTGATTTTGTTTGAATTACATTCAACAAACCAGCGCTCCATGAAACTTAAGCTACCTGTGATGGGACCGCAAATATGTAGGGGGAGAAGAGCCGTTGTGATATTTGGAAAAATCTTTGTATTTCCTCAATCGTCATGTACCCCAATGTACCTGCTTAAGAGGAGGAAAATGTGACATTGGGCTCTTCTTTCTGAGCTTAGCAGTGGCTGTGAGGGAGCTTTCAGGGTCTCTGGAGCTTCAAGGTAAGAGTGGGGTCAGCAGTAGAAATTGGGGCCAGAAGCATCCTTCTAAGAACAGTGTAATCTGACCTACCTCCCTCCCTGGGGGAAGGTATTACAGAGTGTGTTTCCTGGAATATGGTTCCCTAGGCTATTAATGGAATAGGGTTGGAGGTGGGAAAATGGGTTTGTGAGTTTAGAAGACAATGGGTTAAAGTACAACAGTCTTCTTTACTGAAGGATCTCAGAGTGTCAGCTAAACTAACGCCTTGTAGCTCTCCATGGGCCTGCAGTGTCGGCTGTGCTTTCCACGTCCTGCAGCAGTCTTTTCTCGTGGGCCTCTCAGGACCAGTGTCCATTTGTTCATTGAGTTTGTATTGCACACCTATTTGGGGTCAGCCCTGAATGGTGTTAGATGCTAAGGACACAGCAATAAATGAGATTGGTAGTTCTCCTGTATATATAGTAAGCAAGTTAACAAGTAAATAAACAAGGTAATTATTGAGAGGCATGATTAGAAATGTCTCTGGAGCCAGGTGGCCTAAGTTTTAATCCTGGCTCTGCCACTTATAAACTGTCTGGCCTTGGGCAAGACATTTAACCTTTCTGTGATTGTTTTCTCAGCTGTAAAATGGTGATTATAGTATCTCCCTCCTAAGGTGGTTGTGAGGATTAAAGTGATAAATATGTGGTGGCACATTCTATAACCTATGTAAGTGTTTTTGAAATTTGTACTTATAATAATGAAAGTTAACATCAATTTTATTGATACATACTAATATATGATAGACTGGGGAAGAAGAATACAGCCTTGGGACCAGGAGTGGTCCTTGAGAAACAGAATCTTAAGGATGAGATTTCTGAATTAGGGTTTGGTTCTCAAATCTGATTAGATTTAAAGGCACTAATAACTCTATTTCCAATAATCAAGATGGCACTGGTAGTCCATGGCCCGAGTTGGCAAGAGAAATATGGAAAATATCACCACTGATACAGGTCCTCAAATGTTCTAAGAGGCAAGGCTCTGGATGAGAGGGTTTGTGCTACCTTAACAAAGTTTTGTGGAGTTACAAGATATAATGATGCTGCCTGGTTGTTCCTAAACATGCTGGATACATTGTAAAAGAAAGGGATGAGCTCAAGGCTTCAAATTCTCAACTTATGCACCACATGAAGGATGTGAAAATTTCTATGTGTCCTCTGAAAGAAAATCTTATTTTGTGTAGCCGCAGACTTGAAATTTCTGAAAACCAGACCCAGAGTCTCATTGTATAAGTGGTGGAACTGCAACATAATCTAAATTCCCAACCTTGCAGTGTTTGTGCTGTTAAGGTGAAGACATTGATTGGAAGGGAATGGGATTCTGAAAATTGGAATGGGGACATATGGATTGGTAATGATGGCAGTGAGGACATTAAAAGCCTAGATTCTGCTAAGTCTTTGCCAGGTAATGGTCTGTAATGGTCTGCCCTGAGGAAGCTGCCACCTGACTTCCAGTCTGCCCTGAGGATTCTGCTATCCAGCATCCACCTTTAAAGATTAACCCTGCTGTGTGTGATAAATCTATAGTCATCTCCCGTGGACAAACAGCCCTCACTCCTCTGTCTGAAGAGATTAATCCTCTTTCTCCAGATGAAAATGCAGTGGAACACCCTAAGGTAGCTGGCTTACAAGGCACTCCTAATTCCTTTTGTGACCCACCCCCACCACCCCTCTTTTCTTCTAGACATGTAGCTAGACTGAAGTCTCAATAGGACCCAAAAGGTGAGGTACAAAGTGTGATCCATGAGGAGGTGTGCTACATTCTAAGATAACGGCATGATTTTTCTAATGTATATAGACAGAAATTAGGAGACTATGAGTGGGAATGGATATTAAGGGTGTGGAATAATGGTGGAAAGAAAATAAAGTTGGATCAGGCCCTCTGAATTATGGATATGGGCCAGCTATGCAGAGATTCTGGATTCAGTGTTGCAGCTTGAGTGGTTAGAAAGGGCTCGATCAGTTTGTTCAGGTGGCTGGCTGAAACATGGACAAAAAGGTGGCCATTACCTGAGGTTGAAATGTCAGCACTGCCCTGTTATAATGTAGATGAGGGGATCCAAAGGCTTAGAGAGACTGGAATGCTAGAGTGGATTTATCATATAAGACCTGCTCATCCACCACAGGAATGTCCAGAGGACACATCTTTCACCAGGACTGTGAAGAATAAATTTGTGCAACTAACTCTATAATCCCTGAAGAGCTCTGTCGTCTCTCTACTCTGAAGGTCAGATATTACTGTGGAAACTGCTGTTACTGATCTGGGTTCCTTAAACACAGTGGGGACCATCAGATCCCGGGCTGGCAGAAGTCAAGTGGCAGCACATAATCGCCAAAGACAAGGTGGGTGTGGCTACCACAATGGACAGCAGACTCAAAGTAGCAATCAAAATAGTCTGACTCGCTGAGACCTATGGTGTTGGCTAGTAGACCATGGAGTACCTACAAGTAAAACAGATGAATAGTCTACTGAATTTTTACCTGATCTGTATAAGCAGAAGTGTTCTAGGTCAAGTGAAAAGAAGTCTAACTTGAAATACAAAACCAGAAAGCCTGGCCAACCTGGCTACAGCCATTGCTGAATGCCCAATTTGCCAGCAGCAGAGACCAACACTCAATCCCCAATATGGCACCATTCCCCGAGGCGATCGGTCTGCTGCCTGGTGGCAGATTGATTACATTGGATCACTTCCATCATGGAAGGGGTAACATTTTGTTCTACTTGGAATAGACGCATGCTCTTCCCTGCATGCAATGCTTCTGACAAAACAGTTATCTGTGGTATGGTATAAGAATACCTTATCCACTGTCATGGTATTCCATACAGCATTGCTTCTGATCAAGGAATCCATTTCACAGCAAATGAAGTGCAGGAATAGGCACATGCTCACTGAATTCACTGGTCTTATCATGTTCCCCATCATCCTGTAGCAGCTGGTTGATAGAATGGTGGAAAGGTCTTTTGAAGACTCAACTACGGAGCAAACTAGGTGGCAATACCAGCAATACCAGAGCTGGGGCAGTGTTCCCCAGGAGGCTGTGTATGCTCTAAATCAGCATCCACACTATGATGTGGTTTCTCCCTTAGCCAGGATTGACGGGTCCAGGAATCAAGGGGTGGAAATGGGAGTGATACCACTCTCTTTATCTCTAGTGATAAAGTAGGAAAAAATTACTAGTGGTAACTAGGAAAAATTTTTGCTTCCTATCCCTGAAAACTTAAGCTCTGCTAGTTCACCAGTCTTAGTTCCAAAAGGAGGAATGCTGTGCTCATTTCAGCAGCGCATTTACAAAAGGAGGAGTGCTTCTACCAGGAGACACAACAGTGATTCCACTGAACTGGAAGTTAAGACTGCCATTGGCCACTTTGGGTTCCTCATGCCTCTGAATCAACAGGCAAAGAAGGGAAATACTGTACTGGCTGCGGTGATTGATCCTGACTATCAAAAGGAAATAGGATAGCACCTACACAATGGAGGTAAAGAAGAGTTTGCCTGCAATACTGGAGATCCCCTACAGCGTGTCTTAGTACTACCATGCCCTGTGAGTAAAGTCAGTGGAAACCTGAAATAAACCCAATCCAGGCAGGACTAACAATGGCCCAGAAACTTCAAGAATGAAGGTTTGGGTCACCCCACCAGGCAAAGAACCACCGCCGCTGAGTTATTTGCTGAGGATAAAGGAAATATGGAATGGGTAGTAGAAGAAGGTTGTTATAAATAAAAGCTATGACCATGTGACCAGTTACAGAAACGAAGACTATAATAGCTATGAAAATTTCTTTCTTATTTTGTTGAGTAAGCATGTATATGTACATAAAGCAAGTATCTTTGTTTTCTTCCCTATCTTATCCTCTTATGACATAAGCTGTATTAGCTTTGTGTGGTAGTATTTAAGTTATAGGATATTAAGTTTAAGACTATTACCCAAGGACTTGCACCCTGTTCTGGAGTGTGCATTTCCAGTTGTATGCAGGACAGTTGAGTATTGGTAGGCAAAATATGACTGTTATTGTTTTTATTTAGAGATTAAATAGGTATAAGAAGGTGTGTCTGGCTGCCAAGTTGACAAGGGATGGACTGTGACAGTTAAGTTCATGTGTCAACTTGGCCAGATTATGTTGCCCAGTTGTTTGGTCAGGCAAGAACTGGCCTGACTGTTACTGTGAGGATATTTTGTGGACTTAAATCATCAGTAAGTTGATTACATCTATGACTGATTACATCTACAATCAACTGAGGAGACTGCCTTCAACAATAAGAGACGTCTCATCCAAAAAGTTGAAGATCTTAAAAGGAGAGGTGATGATTTCAGCCGTCAGAAGGGAGAATTTCCATCTCTAGCTCAGCCAGCCAGATTCTCCTGGGGAATTCATTGAAAACCTTCATCAGAGTTCTCAGCTTGCAGCCTGCCCTATGGAATTTGGACTTGCCCATCCTCATAGTCATGTGAGACAATTCTTACAAAACTCTCATAGTATTTGGATATCTCCTATCGGTTCTGTTTCCCTTGAGAACCCTAACCAATACAAGTATCTGCCTCCTAAGGTTGTTGTGAGAGTTAAGGTGATGAATGCATGGTGGCACATACTAACCCCTATAAGCATCTTTCAAACTTTGTACTTATAGTAATGATAGCTAAGTGTTTTGAAAATTACATGATTAACTAACTGGGGAAGAAGTGGTAATGGAAGGGACTTTTGGAAAGAATGGTTTGGATTGCCTCGGCATAGACACCTGCAACAATGAGAAGTAGTGAGCTATGCAAAGAGTAGGAGTGAGCTTCCAGATCAGAGGGAGCAACAAGGGCAAAAGGATATATCTTAGGTAGAACAAGCCTTTGACAAACTCCAATAACCCTTCAGGATGAAAACACTCATCAAACTACGAAATATCCCCAGCTAATGTCATACTTAGTGGTGAAAGACTGAATGCTTTCTTCTTAAAATCAGGAACAGACAGGATGTCTGCTTTCACCATTTCTATTCAGTATTGTACTGGAAGTTCTAACATGGGCATTTAGGCTAGAAAACGAAGTAAAAGACATCCAGATTTGGAAGAAAGAAACCCTCTATATTTGTAGATGCCATGATCTTGAATGTAGAAAATCTTATGGAATCCATTAAAAAACTATTAGAAGTAATAAATGGGTTCAGCAGGGTTGCAGGGTACAAGACCAATATGCAAAAATCAATTATATTTCTATAGACTTGCAATGAACAGTCTGAAAATGCAATGAAATTAAGACAACAATTCTGTTTACAATAGCATAAAAAAGAATAAAATAGTAGTATATTTAACAAAATAAGTATGAAGGCTGTCTGAAAAATGACAAATCATTGTTGAAAGAAATTAGAGAAGACCTGAATTAATGGAAAGACATTTATATTGTTATAATGGCTTCATATTGTTATAATGACATTACTCTCCAAATTGATCTATAGATTCAATGCAATCTCTATCAAAATCCCAGCTAGCTTCTTTGCAGAAATTGACAAGCTGACACTAAAATTCATGTGGAAATTCAAGGGACCCAGAATAGCCAAAACAAAATTGGAAGATTCATATTTCCTGATCTCAAAATTTACTCTAAAGCTATAGTAATCAAGGAAGTGTAGCACTCACATTAGAATAGACATATAGATAAATGGACTGAATTGAGAGCCCAGAAATAAGCCCATACATTTATGGCCAATTGATTATTGACAAAGATGGCAAGGCAATTCAATGAAGAAAGAAGTGTACTTTTTTTTTTAAATATATTTTTTATTTTTTTAAAAAAGACACTTAGATTACATAAATGTTACATAAAAAATAGAGGGGATTCCCATTTGCCCCACTCCCTACACCTCCCACATTTTCCCACTTTACCAACATACTTCATCAGTGTAGTACATTCGTTAGAATTGATGAACACATTTTGGAGCATTGCCACTAAGCATGGATTATAGTTTACATGGTAGTTTATACTCTCGACCACACAATTTTGTAGGTTATGGCAAGATATATAATGGCCTGTATCCATCATTGCGATGTCATTCAGGACCCAAGTCCCAAAAATGCCCCCATATTACATCTGTTTTACCCTCTTCCTGCCTTCAGAACCTCCAGTGGCCACTGCCTCCACATCAGTGATATAAGTTTTTGTATTGCTAGAATCACAGTAAGTCTATAATAGAATACCAATAAGTCTACTTTAGTCCATAGTTCATTCCCCAATCCTGAGGATTCTGGGATGGTGATGCCCACTCTATCTCTCATTGAGAGGGGGCTTTGAGCTCATAGGGCAGATGGATGGGACTCTCTTGCTTGCAGTTGTAAACTCTTTTGGTTCCTTGGGATGGTTGTTGTCCATCATCATCTCCTTGTTAGTTGTCCTGGGTGAGTCCAATGAACTGGAGAGTAGGTGTTGCAATTCCATTGAGTACCATTGTCCTTGGTACAAGGATAGCCCAAAGATTTAAGTCTCTTGAATACATACCTATCAACTCTAGTACTAACTATAGGTTCAAATAGAAGGGTCAGAATGTAAGGAAGCCACAACTGAGTCCAACTCTATTACACTGGGGAACATAAATTCCAAAGTAGGGCCCACTGGCAAGGCATCAAACTCCCAAGCTATCTGCCCTGACTATAGTGTCTGGATGTCTCCAGAGCCCTCAGGAGCCCTGCTATTTAATGTGGTATTTACTCTGGCAGTCAATGAGATCTGGCTGAGACGTGCACAAGTGTAACCTCTAGAATGACCTCCTGACTCACTTTGAAGTCTCTTAGCCATATAAACTCATTTGTCTTTACCTTTTCCCCGTTTTGGTCAAGGTCTTTCTCCAGTTGCATTGCTAGTTGGTGCTTGGTAGTAATCCCTCGGTGCCAGGGAGGCTCATCCCCGGGAGTAATGTTGCACACTGGGGGGAAGGTAATGCATTTATATGTTGAGTGTGGCTTAGAGAGAGGCCACATTTGAGCAACAAGGAGGCTTTTAGGAGGTAACTCTTAGGCACCCTATAATACTAGGCTAAGTTTCAATTTCAGAAGTAAAGGTTCATAAGTCCAGTCATCGATATCAAGGGTCCATCAGTGGACCATCCTCCTTCACTAGTCATTGCCCCTGTACTTGGGGGATTCTTGCTTTTTCCATTAGAGAATGTGACAGAGCTCCTCATGATGGGAATTCAATATTCTTTTGGTTATTGTGTGACTCTCCACCCACCATGACAAGTGTATTTTCAATAAATGGTGGTGGGGCAACTGGATATCCTCATACAAAGCAATAGTGTTAGACTCCTACTTCACACCATACACAAAAATTAACACAAAATGGATCAAAGACCTAAATGTAAGAGTTAAGGTTATAAAGATTTTAGAAGAAAACCTACATATAAATTTTTTTTATTTTAGATTAAGCAATGATTTCTTAGCTATGACACCAAAAACACAAGCAACAAAAGGAAAAAATAGGTAAATGGCACTAAATTTAAAACTTTACACTTCAAAGTATATACCCTAAAGAAAATGAAAAAACAATGTACAGAATGGAAGAAAAACATCTGCAAATCATATGTGTGTGAAGGGACTTGTGTGTAGAATATATAAAGAACTATTACAACTCAATTATAAAAAGACAAATAGCCTAGTTAAAAATTGGGCAAAGGATCTGAGTAGACATTTCTCCAAAGAAGGTATACAAATGGCCAATAAACACATGAAAAGATCTTCAGCATCATTATCCATCAGGGAAATGCAAATCAAAACCACGATGAGATACCACATCACACACCCACTGGGATGGCTGTAATAAAAGGCAAAATTTATTTATAATCAAATAAAAAGTATTGGCAAGGTTGTTGAGAAACTGGAATCCTTATACACTGCTGGTGGGAATGCAAACTGTGCAGCTGCTTTGGAAAGCAGTCTGGCAGTTCCTCAGTTAAACATAGACTTATTGTATGAGCCAGCAATTACCTAGGTATATACCCAAGAGAAAGGAAAACATATGTGCACACAAAAACTTGTATATGAATGTCCATAGCAATGTTATTTGTTATAGCTCCGAAGAGTGGAAACGATGTAAATGTCTGTCACCTGAGGAAAAGATAAATTGAATGTGTTATATCCATACGTCTTAATTTCCCATCTGCTAAAACAAATACCATACAGTGGCTTGGCTTTGAATAACAGAAATTTAATGGCTCATGGTTTTGAGGCTGGGAGAATTTCAAAACTGAGATGTCAGCAAGGCAACACTTTTTCCCAAAGACTCTGGCATTCTAGGGCTGGCTGCTGGCAATCCTTGGGTCCTTGACTTTTCTGTCACATGGAGATGTCTTCCCCATTCTCTTCTGGGTTCTGTTCTCTTTTGGGTGGTTTTCTTCATAAAGCCTGCCAGTAATAGGATTAAGGTCCAATCTCATTCAATTGGGCCACCTTAACTAAAAATAGCATTTTCCAAAAGTTCTATTTACAGTGGGTCCACAGCCACAGGAATGGATTAAGCTTAAGAACATGTTGTTGTCCTCCCCGCCCCCACCACCACCTGGGGTACATAATTCAACCTACTGTACCCTACAGTGGAATATTATTCAGCCATAGAAGAGGAATGGACTACTTAAATGTGCTATAGCATGGAAGAACCTTGAAAAGTTTATGCTAAGTGAGATAAACCAGACACAAAAGACCACTTATTGTATGGTTCCATTTATATGAAATTTCCAAGTAAACAAGCCCATAGGGGTAGGAAGTGGCTTAGTGGTTGCCTAGGGCCAGGGTGGTTCTGGACACATGGGAACAACTGCTAATCAGTATGTGATTTCTTTCAGGGGATGATTAAAATGTTCTAAATGTGATCGTGGTGATGGCTGCACAACTCTGTGACTATACTAATGGCCACTGAATTGTACACTTTAAACGGGTGAATTGTATGGTATCAGTAAAGCTGATTAGATGGTTGGGTGGATGGGTGGGTGGGTGGATGTATCTTTGAAATTTAACTGTCAGCACTTGGCGATGGATGAGATATAAGGAGTTGAGGACAAGGGAGCACTTAAGAATGACTCCTAAATTTGGAGCTTGAGCAATTTCTGAGAAGGAGTGGGAAGACTCAGGGACAAATATATGTATGTATATTTCACTGGGAAGGGTCTGCTTTGAGAATCAAGAGTTCTTTTGTGGACATATTAAGTTTGAAGTGCCTGTTAAATATACAACTATCCAAACAGACATAGTAGGTAGGCAGTTGAATGTAAGTGGAACTTGGGAGCAATCCAGACTGGAGACACAGGAAAAGATGAAAACACATGCAGAGAGAGAAAGTTAGACTCAGGGTTAGGCAGAATAGAGAAGAGCCACAAAGCAGAGTGGAGAAGGAGCAGCCAGCAGGGCAGGAAGGAAAAGCAGAAGAGTGCAGGCTCACTGAACTAAGTGTTTTCAGGAGAGAGCCGTGGAATGTGTGAGCATCACTGAGAGCTCAGAAAGAGTAGCACGGAAGTATCCGCTGGAATTACCAAGATATTGGTATCTGAGTGGTGGGGACTCTGGGTCAGACTAGGCTGAAGAGGGTCAGAAGTGATAAACTGGAGAGTTAGGCATCTGGTTCCAGAAGTTTTGGTAAAGCATCACTGGGTTCATTCCTGCTCAGCTGAAAAGCATACAAGGTCTGGAAGGGTTGAAGATGAGCAACTCTTCCCTGGGAAGCAGCTCTTCTAAATAGGAATCTATGTCTCAGGAGCTGCCAACTTCTAGGCAGGGATGGGGCAGGAGGGAAATAGAGGTGGGATTCAAAGACGAGTGCCCTTCTTTGTTTTGTTCTCTGATGGTTTTGATTTTATTTTGCTGTTTTGACTGGGAGGAAACTGAGAGAAGGATTTTATTAATGTGATTTTGAAGTTTCTACAGAATCTTTGAATATCTTCATTTGGATTAGAAGAAAGGGAAAAGCCCTTCTGTGCTTTCAGATGCAAGGAAGGTCTTTACAAAGCAAAAGGCTGACTGTGCTGGCATTGCTGTTTGCATGTCCTGGGCACTGGAGAACCCAGTGTTTGGATGACTGAGATTAGAGCAGTTACTGAAGTGAAGTGTAGGAAAAAGTGCTTACTTTCCCAAACAGGAACACATGAATGCCTGAGGTATTTCATCAGCCTCAAAGTACTTTGACTGTGG
>JAKSZT010000049.1:12350762-12573467 GCA_026826555.1 Tolypeutes matacus
TTGGATGAGTCCATTGAGCTGTAGGGTAGGAGTTGCAGCTCCACCTAGATTTCATGCACACCTGGCACATAGGTAGGCAGGAGGCTCCTGTCTCTGGAAGTATACCTAAAATATCCAGCATCGCATATAGGTTTGAATAGAAGGCACTGGTGAACCATGTGCAGGGAGGACTTATTTGAGTCTAATTCTGTCACTCTCAGGAGCACAGATTCCAAAATAGAACCCACTGATAAGGCATCAGTCTCTGGGGCTATCCCCCCTTATATAGGACCAGGGTGTCTCTGGAGCTCTCAGGAACCCCACTGAGTGGGGTGATAGGCACTTAGATGTTCTATGAGCCCCTACTGAGGTGTGCGTAAGAGTTACCTCTGGGATGACCTCCCGACTCTCTTTGAAGTCTCTTAGCCACTTGAACTCATTACTTTTTAAGATAAATGTTCCTTCAAGAAACAACCCTGGCTTTTACTTCTCTTGAGAAAATGTTGAGTGGAAATAGACTGTTACTTACACGATAGAGTCCATTTGATTTTTGTGCAAACCTCGTGTTTAGAGTGCATGAATAAAGACTACTCATTTTGGATGAGTTCAAGCAGTGTTTGTTTTTTCTTTTTTAAAAATGTGTGTGTTTGTGTGTGTGTGTGTTCTGGTGAGTCCAGTTCTATATATATGAGTGCTTTTAGCTAAAATTTTTGCCTTTTCTTTCTTTTTTTTTTTTTAAGATTTATTTATTCTCCACCCTTTTGTTGTTTTTATGCTCACTGACTGCTCTGTGTCCATTCGCTGTGTGCTGTTTGTGTCTGCTTGTCTTCTCTCTCTCTTTTTTTTTTTTTTTTTGAATATCTGCCTGCTTCTTTCTTTCTTTCTTCCTTCCTTTCTTTCTTTTTTTCTTTTCTTTTCTTTTCTTTTTTCTTTTCTTTTCTTCTCTTTTCTTTTCTTCTCTTTTCTTTCTTCTTTCCCTTTAATAGTTTTATTTATTTTATTTTATTTTTTATTTTTTTTTTTTCATCTTCTCTTTAGGAGGCACCGGGCACCAATCCTGGGACCTCTGACGTGGAAGAGAGGCACTCAATTGCCTAAGCCACCTCAGCTCCCTGGTTTGTTGTGTCTCTCATTGTCTCTCCTCTTTGTCTCTTTTTGTTGCGTCAGCTCTCCACACGGGCCAGCTCACCACGTGGGCCAGCTCGCCACGTGGGCCAGCTCTCCACATGGGCCAGCTCACTTTCACCAGGAAGCCTTGGGAAACGAACCCGGGACCTCCCATTTGGTAGACGGGAGCCCAATCGCTTGAGCCACATCTGCTTCCCTGCCTTTTCTTATATACAATATAAACAGTCTATCATAAACCAATATTTTTTAAAATCCTGTATTCCAACTGACTTGGCATGAAATTAGAAAATGTGGTTGTTTTCCAAGAGCCAGTTAAAGACTGCTTGTAAGGATTTTTCGTGTGTGTGTGTGTGTATTAATTTTTTATGTGGTAGTTGTGTTGTTATATTTTGTTGTTTATGTGGGGAGCAGGTATTAGGAATTTTCAGGGGAGAATTTTTTAGTATTAATTTCATTAAAACATTCTCATTCTTAAAGAAGCATCTTAATTTTTTTCGAGCACAGAGCCATAAGATTTTTATATTTATTATTCAGTGAACATGATATTAGAGGCAGTATATCTAGCTCTATTAGAAGCTGGACTGTCATCTGTGAGGAAATATCTGGCTTAAAAGAAGCCCTGATTTTGAGATCCTGTCTTTAGGCTGTCCTGTGCCCTAGGTTTAGGGCATTTCACTAACTTTTGGCAACTCCCGACCACCGGAGAATTAGAAGTTATCTGGAGGAACCCTTTGAACCCCCACCTGTTATCTTGGCTAGGTGGCCTTGCCAAAGGGCTCCCAGAAAGGTGCTTTTGCTTTCTCGGTTCTGAAAGAGCGAGAGAAGTGGCCGCACACAGTAGGTCTGCTCCACCTGCTGAGGGATGCCGTCCTTGGCCCTCGCTGTGACCAGGGTCAGGCAAGGTCATGTACGGCGTCTTTTCCTTGTTTTCAGAGACCTGGACTCAGTTAAGCAGGTGCCACGAACAGCGTTTCAGATTGCTTTATGGAGGAGAATTGGTTCCTATTTCCTGCTCAGGGTAGATCTGTGCAAATTACTTTCTTTCTCAGAAGCCGCTTGTTTACCTTGGGACGCAGCCAGGCCTCTGATGTGGGTGGTGTGTGCCCAGAGCCTGACTTGGCTTTGTCTGTCAGGTCAGAGGAGCCTGTGGAAAGCAGGCGGCAATTTCCTGCAGGACTTCAAGGGCGAGTATCCAGTAACGTTGGTGCGCCTGTGAGGCAGGGCCTCTGGGGACTCCCCTTGAGCTGTGGGCATCTAGGTGGCGAGAAGGGAGGAGAGCAGAGGAGGCCACGTGAGGCGCTGGTGGATTTCCTGAATAACTCTGTTTAGAACGTGGTCAGCATTACGTGGCTTGGGGGGGGGGCTCGTCTCCTCTCTTTGTTTTTGGCGATGATATTTGGATGTTGATAATGTGCTAGTCTTAGAGCATTTCAACGAAAAATACCATGAATTTGACTTTTAAGTAAAAACGTAGGCCCTTTTATTTCTGCCCTATTACCAAAAATTAGGTGTCCAGCTCTCTAGTAGGAAAAACAGGCACACACAAAAA
This sequence comes from Tolypeutes matacus, assembly GCA_026826555.1. Taxonomy (NCBI): domain Eukaryota; kingdom Metazoa; phylum Chordata; class Mammalia; order Cingulata; family Chlamyphoridae; genus Tolypeutes; species Tolypeutes matacus. The sequence goes on from JAKSZT010000049.1 coordinate 12,353,419, forward strand.
CACAGCACAGACATTTTCTTTGTGAATCTTTTTATTAGATCCAATTTAAGATGTGGGCCCTTTGTAAAATAGAATGAGAAACAGAAACTGTGGAAGAATATAAATACACCTTTGGACTTCTCTGTTCTTCACCTCTCTCCCCACCCCACCCCCACAACTTTATTTTCATGAAAAATAGGCAAGAAAAAGTCTTCAGGGGCAAGCAGAAGATACAAAGCAATCAAGTAAGAGGTTAACTAGATATTGGAACAAATCTTAATTTTTTATTTCACTTTTATTTGGATACTTTTGCTAATTTTCTTCCCTGGGTTTAAGGCTTTTCAAACATTCTTTGGCTCTGGGAGGGAGTTGTATAACCATAAAACTTGAGAATCCTGGCCCCAGAAAAAAATGTTCCTTTAAAAAAAAAACCCAAGGACAGAAAATTGAATACAGCTGTGCAAAAAAAAAAAAATGAAGAAGAAAAAACCCAAAACCAAGTGATGGTTCAGGGCGGCTGCGGATGCCTGACCAACTTTCCCAGTGCACTTTCTTGGAGCTGGGGAGCTTCAGAGCTCTTTTGAAGGTCTCAGGAAAAGGCCAAGTACTTCCTTCAGAACTATATGTTTCTGTGATGTGCCTAAGAGAACATCCTTGATTATATTGTCACCCATCGTTGCCTTGTCCTATGAATATTTTATTTTTTTTCCCTGCAGAAGGTTGGGGCTTATAGGTCATTTTCTGAGACTCCATGATTCTGCAAACTTGGCAGTTCCCACTTGTAAATTAGCTTCAGAGCATAAGCAGTCGACGCCAGCCAGATTCAGAAGACAGAGCAGACGAGATTTTGAACCTCAGATCCCCACATCCCTGCTTCCATAACAGAACTGGCCTCAGCATACAAAAGCTTTAAAATGCAGTCCTGAGAATAGGCTTGGTTGTTCCTTTATCTCCTCCCCTGGGACGAAAGTCAAGGCACAGCCTCTCTTCTGCTGTGCTGGTTGGTTGCCTCGGTTTGGTTTGTGACCCGCGGGAGTTTTCACAGTGTACCCTAACCTCTGCTCAGCCTGGTATTAATCACTTTCCTCTTTGTCAGCCCGTGTAATGATGATTCATACTTCTTCCTCTACAAGATTAGATTACTGTCATTTTCATATCCTGGCCTGCCCTCTGGGGATATGAATTAATACTTGTTGGTGTAGAACGCGGTATCGTGTTACTGGGGAGAAAAGACTGAACTTGCCCATTTGGCCTTCATCTGAAAGCTTTTAGGGGGGCCCCTCCATAAGCCTGACCCCGAAAAGTAATTCTACCCTTGAGGCCTGCCATGTAAATGAGTTTACTGACAGGCCAGCCAGGAGGCTCTCTGTGCCCCAGGTCCATGTCTTGATGCCAAGTTCCAAAGATCAAGATGCATGGAGAGTTTTGCAAGAGAATCCTCTCCTGAAATCAAGCACTGCTGAAGGAGGAAAATCTTACCCAAAGAGGTGGTTGGGGAAGGAGGTAATGTGGAAAAGTCTGTACACAAGTCAGCAGGGATTATGACCACAGATTGGGGAGCAGGGGGAGTCAGTGAAGGGTAAAGCTGCCTTTGGGGAAAAAAATCTATGTTTTGGTACTTTCCCAAAAATATATATATATTATGCATTCTGTTCATTCAACAAAAATTTATTGATCACTTCTTGTGTGCCAGGCACTGTCATAGGCACTGGAGATAACATCAGTCAACAAAACACAAAAGTCTCTGCTCTCGTGAGCTCAGGGTCTAGGGGCCCATGCCACTGGGGTAGGAGGTGGGCTGAGAAGGCCACAGTGAGGGGCTAGGAGGGCATGGAAGAGCACCTAAATAGGGATCGTATTTTGAAAATATATTTGCGTACACATTTCCTCTCTTCCTTCTGACAGTGCACACCCTATCCCACTTCCAGAGTTTCCAGGGTTTCCAGGGTTTCTTCAGTAGAGCCTCTGAAGGAGATTATTATTCCTGCATACTGACAAATAATCCTTTTTGGTATAACCAATTCAACAGATAACTTCACAGTCTTGAAGTGATTGTCTTGTAGAGGCTGGGTCTCTCTCGGAGGATGTTCAGATGTGCTCAGGTGTTTTCACCTTTGCTTACTGGCCCACTTGCCCAGCCATTCTCACTCCCGAATGCCTTGCCTGGACATAGTTTCTCCCCTTCTTTTTCCTTTTTTTTTTTTTTTTTTAAGGTACTGGGGCCAGGGATTGAACCCTAGACCTTGTATGTGGGAAGCAGGTGCTCAACCACTTGAACGACGTCCGCTCCCCACCTTCCTTTCTTTATTCCCTTTTCTTGTTTGTTTTTTCTAGTAGTGGAGGAGATGGCTCTTCATCTAAGGACTGGAGTCTCAGTTTTTTGGAACTGGATGGAACTGTTGATGTCTTAATCCAGACCAATAACTTTCAGTCCCCAGGCTGAAGCCAAGTATTTCCCTGATGGTGGTGAAATGGGAAATTTAAGACAATGAAGAAATGTTTCATAAAGCTAAACTTATTCAATTGATCTTTCTATTGTAATTCCTATATTTTTCTATTATTTTCTTTTCTTGAACTTTGTAGTTTTTTAGCATCTTCCTCCTACCCTAGAAATGACACATCCACCTGACCTCATTCCCTGCCCTGCAACAGCCCACTCCCCACAGTTGATGGATGCTCCCCCTCATTCCATCCTCCAGTTTCCAGGTCCTGCAACCTCCTTACTTTTGTATTCCTTGTCCCCTGTGACAGTTTGAATTTTGTGAATACCAGAAAAAGATGTTCTTAAACTAATCCATTCCTGTGGGTGTGAGGTCTTTTGATTGTATTAAATTCAGTTAAAGGCTGTCTGATTAGATTACTTGATAAGATGGATTTGGGCTTTTGAAGGGACTAGGTCAGTGAGGCATGAGCCAGCTTGGGTCTCCGCCCTCTTGCTGGGTCTGATATAAACCGAGACACAGAGAGACAGACAGAAAAAGGAAGTGCCATTTTTGATCCTGCCATGTGAGAGAGGACTTGAGGATCACTAGCAGCCAAAGCTCCCAAGAGGCTGGGCCCATAGCACAGCTCAAGGCCGAGGAGACAAGCCCTGCCATGGGATCGCTACAGGGCAAGATATCAGGATTCCCAGTAGCTTTCGTAAGAAAGCATCTCTGATGATGCCTTGATTTGGACATTTCACGGCCTTGGAACCCTAAGCTTTTACTCTAAATAAAATCCCTATTATAAAAGCCAACCATTTTGGAAACATTGCATCGGAAGCCCTGTGGCAAACTAAGACACACCCAATATGGGGGCCACTGTCCAAACCTTGGGGTAAAACATCTCTTCTCTCGCCGGCAGGGAGATGTGTCCAGGTTATCCTTTTATAGCCACAGATACATTGTAAGATAACACATGTACTGGTTTAGTTTGGCTGAATTATCAGTCCTGTGTCTCCACTTTATTATGGGTTGATCAGGCTTTTGTGGACTCACCCCAGTGTCCAAGCATCACTTCTAACTCTGTTTCTTTAGGAAAATTAGAAACAACCTTTGACAAGGGAAGGCTTATGGAGTGTGTGCCCAGAGCATCCAGCTCCCAGCAGCAGCTGGGATCTCTGGGATTAATGTGTTGCCACCGGTTTTCCTTTGTGACACAGCACAGATGTTTGCCTTTTCACCCCTTTTTATCAGAACTACTTAGTGTTTTCCATTCAGGAACAAGAAGTGTCCATTCCCTCTTGGTATTTGGGATCAGCCAAGAAAAGCGCTGATGGTGGTGGTAGACTCTGTCATATAATCAACAGCATGAGAAGGAAAGGGCTCCTCTGGTTCTTCTCTAGTGCGTGGAACGAATCCTGACCCCACCAGCTGAATTGCTTCTGCCATGCGATGGCTTGCATCCTGAGAGAAGGCAGAAATCCCGTATTTTTAGCCATATAGCAGCCTAAATGGAGCGTGTTACACTTTGTACATCTCCGATTACCCTCGAGATTCTGAGCCTGGTGTCCAGGAATGTGAAGTTAGTCCAGCCGTGTGAGAGCTCTGTCTCTGCTGCCAGGACTTGCAAAGCCCCGGCCAGGCTCACCCCTGGCAAACTCACATTTCATTCTGACCGTAGTGCCAGCAGCTGTGCTCATGAAGAGCCTTGCTACACACCCATTGCTCAGAGGAGGCAGCCTGGGAGAGAAGAGTTGGCAAGCTGATCAGTTGTTCAAGCCAGTGACCTACAGACGACCTTGGAGCTGGAAAGATTTCCCTCTAAAGGCAGTAAAGCTTTGTATAAGCATTGAGAGAGACAGACTCATCAATTGAGTGATTTTGATTATCTGGAAGGAGGGGCATTTGTGGGTTGAAGTGTACTAACTGAAAATAATCACCCCCTTTTATTGTTGTTGTTTTTTTAATCCCACCACAAGTCAAATTATTTTTTTCCACGGTTCAGAAAGCCATAATGTCACGCCCCTACAGTGTAGAGTTAGGAAACTAAGGCATGCCCCTGAGTTCCCTCATAGTTGAGAAAACACGAACTTTTTGAGAAAAAGAGAAAATGAAATGATTCTAAATCCTATCCTGTCACAACAGAAATTAGGACAGAATGCAGGTGCCGATTGCCTTGTCTTTTCATCTTCTGGAAATGAACAGCTTAAAAAATACTCCCACTGATGGCTCAAGTCCATTGCCATTTAGAAAGCAGAACTTTCCAGAAGGCAGAAGCAGTTAGGCCGAAAGCTTTGCTGTCTTCCTTTCCCTGCACCAATGATTTGGGCCGGTGTTGTGGCATTACTGAGCCTACAGAAATAGGGAGAAATGGAAAGCGAGGCTGTTATACAAAAAGACCCAAGCTGGCAATGTGTATTTTGTTTTCTGCCTATAAAACAAGGAGTCAGCTTTTCACTCTCTGTCCAACTTCCGAGGGTGCTAAGTTTTGATTAATCAACTGAATAAAAGGAGGAGCATGCATTAGCTGAATTAAAATGAGAAAAGGGGAACTAATGGTAAGCTACTTTGATTCTAGTTTTGAGACTTCATATCACATGCATTAATATCATTTATTGAGTGGCTGACCTTGCTAGGTCCTAGGGAAGCGGTGGTAAGATAGAGTTCCCACCCTCCAGAAGCTCCTGGCCCAGAAATGAGTAATGCTTGACACTGCCAGGAAGGGGTTATAGGAGAAATAAAGCACACTGAGTCCTGAAGCATGCTGAGGGGTTTTCTAAGTGTAGAAGGAAGGAAAGGCATTCTGCGCAGAGAGGAGCGCTGAACACAGCAGCATGGCAAGTCAGGGCGCAGGTCCCCTAAGGGGCAGGGGTGGTGGGACAGGGAGTTGGGGAGACTGGGGACTCTGGAATTTATCCAACAGGACACGACCTTCCATTTCCCATCAACACGTGTGTGCTGGGTGATAGTCACACCTATCGCACACCTCGTGAGTGTTTCCAGAATGGTGACGTCTGTAATAAAACAAGACATTAAAATTATTTGTAATCTCCACAACTATCCATAAAAGTAAGTCACTGCAGATCTCGGGTCTATATGAGATAATTTCTGGTTTCTGAGTGTAATTTCCCAGGTATACCTTTGTAAATCGGCCCCTTTTCCCTCCTGCTGGAGGATATCTGTGTGCAAGAGGGTGAAAGCAATTCCTTTGTAAGGCTGTTCTTACATTGGCTCTTTAAATGGTTTTTTTCCAAAGGGTCTGTCACATGCACTTTCTTCAATGAGGCTCTGCCCCCTGCACCCGGAGCAGGCCTGCCGGCTCCCTCTGAGCCCTGCGGGGGCTGTTTCAGTTGGGACGCCGTGGCTGTGTTTTCTGGAAGTAAGGAGGAGGGTGGGTTTGGGGAGGTGGCAGGAGGAGAAACCATTTGGAGGCTCTCGCCATGGTGCTGACGGGCAGATGCAGGCGCCTCTGAGGTGTGCTTCAGCCGTCCGGGCAGGGAGACCTGGTGGTGGCTGAGATGGGAGAGATGAGCCCAAGCGAGCCGTGGCCGGGTTTCTGGCCTGGGTGACCACGTGGATGGGAGATGATGAGCTTAGCATTATTTGTCATGCTCCTTTGAGCTGTCCTGACATTCTGAACTCCAAGGAATCTCCAGCATCCTGACTCCTGCTGCAGGAGCAGCTGAACTCACTTTGAGATAGGCAGAGTGAGGAGACCACTAGAACAAGAATCCAGAATTCTCTGGGAGCGGCGAGGGGGTGAGAGGAAAAGGGCCAGTGAATGAGTGAGAAGGGGAGAGGCCAGCGAGGCATGAGGAGAGCCAGGGAAAGGGGTGTCCAAGAAATTTTTAAAAAGAAGACGGAAGATGCCAGACGCCGTAGAGTCGCCAAGTCCAGATGCAGCACAGGAAGGGTCCGTGTTTGGGAAGCTCACGGGTGGGGGTGGGGGGTCAGAAATCAAGTTGCAAAACTGATGGGGAAGGAATGGGAAATGGAGGAGGTGGAGACGGCGATTGTGGAAGATTCATGGTGAGAAAAGAAATAAGGGGGACATGAGGCGAGAAGCTAGAGTGTGTGGTTGAGCTTGCTGTGCTGCCTCTTCATGAGCTGAAAACAAGCCTTGTGTCAGCTTTCGTATTCAGCGACATTCGCCAGAGCTAACCTTTTCTGAAAAACAAAAGCCCAGCATAAATTAGTTTGGCCCTCAGAAGGGGCGGTTCAAGGTGTTTGATCTAGGTTTTATGTTCTAGAATCTGAGAGAACAAAAGATACCGCCACGTTCTCCATCTGCCCATTCCATAGCTTGGAAGGCTGGATATTTATATTATTTTTTTAGTGTCAAGTATAAGGCCTCCAAGACTACAAAATCATGGAGTTCAAAAACGTGTGTGATGGTTAGGCTAATGTGTCAACTCGGCCAGGTAATTGTGTCCAGGTGTTAGGTCCATCAAGCACTGGGCTAATTGTAATACGAGAGCATTTATGGACTTCGGTCACCAGTGAGTTTACTGTGTGGATGGCTGATTACTTCTGCATCAATCAGGGAGATTGCATCAGCAATGGGTGATGCTTTTATCCAATCAGTTGAATGCCTTAAAAGGGGAAGTGATTTCAACATTCAGAGAGAATTTCCCAGCTTGTCTTTGGACAGCCAGCTTCTCCCAGAAACTCATCAAGGACCTTTCATTGGACTTTCATCAGAGCCCCTGGCTTGCAACCTGCCTGCAGAACCTGGACTTGTGCATCCCCATGGTCGTGTGAGAGACTCTTATAAAATCTTATATTATTGACAGATATCTCATGTTGATTCTGTTTCCCGAGAGAACCCTGACTAATACAACATATTTTCTATGATATTTAGAGTAGCATTGAAATTTGAGATGACCCTTTTCCAACGTGGTGTTTTCTTACTGTTTTCTAAAATGTAGGTTAGGTTTTGAAAAATCATAATTTTGGACTATGGATTCAATTTCTCCTGAAAATTATGTGAAGTTATCCTGTTATTGGATGGACCCTGGGTATTAGAGATACCCCTTTTCATATCCTTGGAACCTGCAAAATAAACTAATTTAATTGAAAAGCCATGCTTTCTATTTTTTATTTTGTATCAAATATTTTACCTTGGATCAGTAATTTCTTCTCTTTTAGGGAAAAAGCAGCATTTCTGATTTGAAGTTCTTAAGATTGCACTGATGACTGGCAAATCCATATAGATTTATTTAAAAGTACAGTTACACTTAGTAGCCCATCTACAAATGGGTCACATTTGTAAGTTTCATTTGAAATAAATTCTTTAAAAAACAATTTAAGTAAACTTTTAATTTTTGAGGCAATTGTAGATTCGCTTGCAGTTGTAAGAAATGATAGAGAGAGATATACCTTTTACCCAGTTTCCTCCACTGGTAACATCTTGCGAAACTTCAGTGCAGTGTCAGAACAAGCATCCTGATGCTGATATGGTCAATAGACCCTTGGGACGATCCCATCACAAGATACCTCTTGTTGCCCTTTTATAGCCACCTGCCCACCACCCCCCCCCAACCCCAGGTAATTGCTAATCTGTTCTCTATATCTATAATTTTGTCATTTCAAGAATATTATGTAAATGGAATCATAGAGCATGTAACCTTTTGGGATTGGCTTTTTTTCACTGTCTCATTCCCTGGAGATTCACCCAAGCTGTTGTATCTGTTCACTCCTTCTTGTTGCTGAATGGTATTGCATGACTTGGTGTACCGCAATTTATTTAACCATTCATCCACTGAAGGATACCCAGGTTATTTCCAGTTTGGGGATATTATGAATAAAACTACTGTGAACATTTGTAGTTTTATTCATATATTTTTGTATGAATATAAGTTTTCACTGGGATAAATGCCCAAGACTAAATTGCTGGGTGATATGGTAAATGAATGGATAGTTTTATAAGAAACTGCCAAACTATTTTCCAGAGTGGCTGCACCATTTTATATTCCTGCCATATACGAGTGATCCAGTTTCTCTGCATCAATCCAACATTTGGTATTACTAGTTTCTTTGTTTTTTGTTTTTTAACAATTCTGACAGTGTGTAGTGATACCTCATTGTGGTTTTAATTTGCATTTCCCTAATGTCTAATGATGTAGACCATCTTTTCATGTGCTTATTTACTATCTATATCTGATTCAGTGAAGTGTCTCTTCAGATCTTTTGCCCATTTTCTAATTGGATTGTTTGTTGAGTTTTGAGAATTCTATATATTCTACATTATTGCCCTTTGCCAGGTGTGTGGTGTGACAGTTGGAAGTTCTTTTATGACTCCCCAAAAGAAAAAGGTTATGTTTTTTAACTAATCAATTCCTGTGGGTGTGGGGCTCTTTTGATTGGACTACATCAGTGAGGCATAACACAGGTTGGGTTTCTGCCCTCTTGCTGTGCCAGATATAATGAAGACGTACAGGAAAAGGGAGCTCTGCCATTTTTTATCCAGTCATGTGAGAGAGGGGACTCCAGGTTTGCCTACATGTGCAGAAAGGCTGAGAAGCCCTGAGAGGCTGAGAGAGGTCTCAGAGGCACAGAAAGAGCCCCTCCAAGGGGCCGGGCTCACAGAACAGCTCAAGGCTGAGGAGGGGAGCCCAGCCACGTGCCTGATCGCCATGTGGCAGGACGCCAGGATCCCCAGTAGCCGACTTTGGTGAGAAATCATTTCTGATAGTGCCGTGATTTGGACATTTCATGGCCTCAGAACCATAAGATTTTCCCCTAATAAATTTCCCATTAAAAAAGCCAACCCATTTCTGGTACTTTGCATTAGCAGCCCTGCGGCAAACTAAGACATGTGGTTCACAAATAATTTCTCCCAGTCTCTATAGCTTATCTCCTCATCTTCTTAACAGGGCCTTTCTCAGAGCAAATGCTTTACATTTTGATGAGGTCTAATATGTCCATTTTTCCTTTTATGGATTGTGCTTTTGGTGTCAAGTCCAAGAACTTTTTGCCTAGTCCTAGATCCCCAAGATTTTTCTCTTATGTTTTTTTTTTTTCCTAAAAGTTTTATAGTTTTATACTTTATATTTAAGTTCATGATCCATTTTAGTTAATTTTTGTATAAGGTTTAGGTTGATGTTCATTTTTTGGCCTTTGGATGTCCAATTGCTCTAGCACTATTTGTTTAGAAGGCACCCTTTGTCAAATTCAGTCGGGGGGGACGGATGTGGCTCAAATGGTTGGGCGTCCGTCTCCCATATGGAGGGACCCGGGCTCGATACCCGGGACCTCCCGGTAAAAAAAAAAAAAAAAAAAAAAAAAAAATTCAGTCGGATCTCTCTGTGCATGCCTATTTCTGGGTTCTCTGTTCTCTTCATTGATCTGTGTGTCTGTCCCTCCACAATGCCTCACTGATTACTGTAGCTATATAGTAAGCCTTAATGTTAAGTGGGCTGATTCCTCTCTATTCTTTTTCAAGATTGTCTTAGCTATTCTAGTTTCTGTGTGTTTCCATATAAATTTTAGAATAAGCTTGTCTATGTCTACAAAAAAATCTTGCTGGATTTTGATAGGAATTACATTGATTATAGATCAATTTGGGGGAGTATTGGCATCTCTTTTATATTGAGCCTTTCAATCCATGAACATGGTATGTCTCTCCATTTATTTAGATCCTTGGTTTCTCTCATCAGCATTTTGTAATTTTCAGCATACAATTCCTGTATATGTTTTTTTAAGTTTATATCTCATATCTAAGTATTTCATTTTCTGCCTAGTGATTATAAATTTTATTGTGTTTTAATTTTTGTTTCTATATCTTCATGGTTGTTATAAAGTAGGATGTACAGAAATGTGAATGCAATTTCTCTTAGAAAAATATAAATAGTTGTGGGTCCTAGATTAGCCAACAATACCAGATTAAAACTCATAATTAAAGCTAATACCATGAACAATTACTAAGAATAGTAGACCACTATAGTTTTATAATACTAGCTTGAAATGATAGTAAATGAGAAATAGTTACTTGTATAATATACTAGTATTTGAGGAACAAAATAATAAACAATGAGCAGGTACATCATGACTTCGTAGAGTATCTTGGAGAGATGTAAATCTAGTATATGTCTAGCTTTTGTTTAGAATTTTAATTCATAATATATGATTTTCCATTTTTTTTATGGGTATATCACAAAGTCTACTCTCACACATGTCAGTTCTTATGACTGTCATTTTTTGGAAAGAAGTGTGGCAAGAGGGTTTTCTGAGTCAGGCAGATAGTGAAAATATTTAGGAACATGTTTAAAGGGATTGTACAGTTAAAATTAATGGGGATGCAAACAAAGACAAAGAGGGCTGGGAAGAATTATTCTATTAGACTCCAGTGTGTGGCAATGCCACTCATCTAGGACAATTTGGTTCTTATAGGGAAGAGGTGAGCAACAACTTAAGGGGCATACAAAAGTTAGTTGCTTATTTTATCAGAATGAATCTTTTTTTAGGGAAAAAAAAACACATTGTTTTGGTAACAGTGATTCATTTTCTCCTCCTACCTTTTCTTAAAAGAAAAGTCAACTGTTATTACATAAGTTTTTATTTTTACCCAGCTTTACTCCAGGAGAAATTTGGAGCTGCTTAACCTAAATACATAAAACAAGATAAAATAAAAATTAGTGAAAATCAAAATTGGCCAAAGGGAAGATAAGATGAGGGCCAGGACTGCGAATTAGGATGCAAAAGTCCTGCCATCAGGTTGTGTCCCTTTTCTTGAGTTGGGTCCGAAAGTTGGCTTGCATGAATTGTTTTGAACCCTTACACAGAATAGTCGTGAGGCTTGTGCAGAGCCTGTCCGCCTTTCACCTGGCCACAGGGCTGTCTGTTTAGGTGGAGCCATTGTTCCGCGTGGTTAATTAGTAACCGGAACTCAGGGCCTGCTTTGTGAGGCCTCGATGAGGGCTGCAGCTGGTGGTGGGAGAAAGCTCACACCCGGAGCCAGACCACCCCAGGCCCGGGCTCGCCAGCAGAGCCCCTCTGCTCCAGCCTGGGTGTGAGGGAGCTCCTGACTTACACGGACATTGAGACGAGCAGTGAAGGCTTTCTGTTATCCCTGGTAATCAGGGCACCTCCGGTTGTAAGTATTTTTGTAAGCATGATTTTAATCCTTAATTTTCATTCTTAAAAAGTATAAATGGCCTTTTAAGAAACGGTTGTGCTTAATCATTCATTTCTTCATTAGCTAAAAGTCCATCTGGTTTTTAAGTGAGGTGAAATCCTTCTGAAAGTAGAGCTTGTCAGTTCACAGCATTGTCTTTGGTTATAAGACAAACTGTGTTGTTTTAGAGAAAGTATTTGCAGCACGATTCTTCTGACAATGAGTGTTCTACAATTGTTGGAAGGGGTAGGGAATCCACAGATGTCTACACAATTTGTGAACTTGTAAATAGACACGTGCTGTTTAATACAAACATGCACACACACATAAGTGTGTATGCTATTTACTCTCTGAGCTTTATTGAGGATTGTTCTTTTCGTAAACTAGAGTTAGAGAGATGCTTGTCCATCTAATTCTATACTGCTGTGTCCTGTTCAGGACCCTGCTGTTGCACTTTTAATTTCACTATAAAATAAGCTGAGCAGCCGCGTTGACAATCTAATTGCATTTGAAGTAGCTGCTGGCCAGGCCGGTGGTAACAGCTGACGGGATCCTCTGAGTTTCAGGAGCTATTTCTGGTGGATTAACTGGTACCCAGACTCTCCAGTTCAGGCCATAAAAGGCCCGTCCCGGGTAGAGCTGTCACACTGCTTTTGCCTGGCCAGGCTGAAGCTCCTCAGGTTTCATGTGGATTTACCCAGTAATGGATGGTCACACAGAGGCCAGCTTGGGGAAGCTCAGCGTCGAGGACTCGACGACCTGGAAAAGAAGGCTTTTTTCCATAATATTTTGGCATTCTTTTTTTCAGAGAAACTTGGGGGATGTAGCCTTTACCTGTTTGCTGAATTTGGAGTCCAGATGCCTTTGGAAAGCACCGTTCTAAATTTATCCTGTCCTGAATCACCACTTCTGATAGATGCCATTGCCTTGTTTTTGCGTTGTGATATTTGGTTTGTACAGCATTACTTGGGGTAACTTTTGAGTTTTGAATTTTTGTTTAGAGTTTGAAAGTAGTAGTTATTGAAAGGAGACTCAAAGAAAATACTTGGACAACCAAAGCCAGATTAAAGGATATAACTGTTTTGTTTTTTTTTTTCAACTAGAAAAATAAGGAATTGCAGTGTGATACTTTTCCCCCCTTAATTTAGAGGAACAAGGATTATACAGAAATTTAAAGTAAGTGAACAGTCTTGCTCTAAATCTAAATACAATTGCTTTTTTTTTGGGGGGGGTGCCATCTGTCTGAGCATGCTTCCTAAAGATCTGTTGACTTCAAGGATTGAAACGTTCTTGCTGGTATTTGCTAGTTATTGCAGTGACTCTTCTAGATATCCTGGGGCATATTTTCTGGTTTGGGAAGGACTGGAATTTTTTTTTTCCCTTAAAAACAATCAGGTCTTACTTTGATGGTACAGAGAGATTTGTTACTAACAATTTTATTAATGTAACTTAGTAAGTTTATTCTGTCTAAATGTTCGCACTTAAATCTTGAAATTAAAAGCTTGTTCTCAGTAGAAAGTGCTTTAATAAATTACCTTAAACGTATGGGGTGGAGCTGAAAAGAGCAACTTTTATTTCACTAATACTATTAATACACATGGAAATATAAATCTTCAATGATCCTTTTGCACAGTCTTTGTTTTGAGAGTTCTTTGCCTTGCTACTCTGACTCCTCAGATATGATTTATAGAACCTCTGATGTTTCAGAATGTATGAGAAAAATTTTGCTTTAATTGAAATGTTTCATTTTAAAAGAAAAAAAATGGCCATATCAGGCTTTTTAAACCCTATACATAGCTGTGGCTCCGTGATGATTTAGCCTGGCAATTCGCTTCTGGTGAAAAGTAGCAATGAGCTGTGGAGTGCTTACGTTTTATTTAACGTAGTGGTCCTTCAAAAAGGAGCATCCCACGGACCAGTATAGAAATTAATTATTTTTATCAGTGAGAAAAACAGGAGCGCTTGTAGAGAAGGCTTCTTTCTGGGGTGAGCCTCTGGTCATTCTCCAGCTGAGGGCAGGCCCCGCCCTAGGGGGCAGTTGGCAGGGCTCGGGGCTGATTTTCACAGTAACTGGCATTTGGGAGGAATGTGGCTAAGACTTGTAAATGTCCTGAATGTGAGGCAGCCCCATACAGCAAAGAATTGCCCTGGCCAAAACGCTGAGGAAAAGGGCAAGGTGTAAATTATGCACTCAGTCCCGGGAGAGAAGCCAAGGACTGAGGATTAGCGGAGCTGCCTCTTCTTCCCGAGCCAGGTGAGCTCTCCTGGAGCTAGGAGCTGGCTGGCCTGCCAGGCGGGACCGTCCGTGTCCCGTCTGTGAAGAGAAGAGGTGACCCATGTGGGCAGAGGGAGGGCGCAGGGGGCTCCTTCTCCACGCTTCCTTGTTAGCCTTCAGAGAAACGAGGCACTCTTGGTAACCAGACCTCTGAAAGATTTCAAATTTTAATTCGGAATGAACACCTCTGGCAACACCAGGGATCATTTGAAATTCTACACTGAGGAATTGTACCAAAGAAAAAGGCCATTTGCTTTTATAAGAAGTCCAGAGAGCTACATCATTAAAGGGCCACAGGCTGCGTGGAAAGTTGCGGAAAGAGAACCACTGGAGGCCTCTTTTTAATGTTAGCATAAAGGGCAGCCTTATCCCTTGCTAATCCCTGGTTAACAGGGAAGGCCATCTCCCTCCAGGGCTACCTGGGTTTTGAAAGCACCCAGTGCAGTTTTACGGGAAGAGCTTGGTCTCGGGGTGGTGCTTCCCTCTGACCAGGAGCACTTCCAATCTGGAATGTTCCTGGTCCCAGAGAAGTGATATTGAATGAGATCCGCCAGAAGGTTCCTCTGACCAGAGCTGACTCCAGCCTGTTCTGCTGTGCGTGTCCTGGAGGCCTCTTCTCCCCGAGGCTGAGTGTCCAGGGGCTTGATTGAAAGGACCTGGATGCATCATATCAAATTTAGCTCTGTTCCATAAAATAATTTTGCCATCTTCATATGTAAGTCACTGTTGAAGCGAGTGTTCTGTATTAGAAATTCTGTTTTTCCCTCGTATCTAATAATGAAAGCATAAAGATTTGTCTTACTGTAACGAGCCTGACCAGGTTTCTGTAAACAAGCTCTTGCCAGCGCAGGAAATTAAGGTGCATTCAGTCAAGCCAGGCACTTTATTATTGGAACCTTGCCTAAAATGAAGAAACTCATCTAGTGGTGGGATTTGACTTACGTACTTTTTCCAGGCATTAGACTTCCTCTTCTTAGGTAAAATATCTCAGGAGTGCTTTGCACTGTTGACCTGCAGGAAGGAGTGTAGCACCTTGACAATGGCTCAAAGTGACACTCCCTCTTGCGTAGGTGTTTGAAAGAAGAATATATTTTACTTTGTAACTTGTTTATTCTATTCTGAAAGTGGATCCTTTAATCCCAAACAAGTTCATAACCTATTTATAACTGGCTTTCTTGTAAATATAATAAAAGACATAGCTTTAATGCTTGCTGGGGGATCATTGATCTACCAGTGTTATAGTATGGGTTTAGTGAGCCCTTCCGCTGTGGCGAGAGCTGTGTGTTGGATACTATGAGACGAAGGTGACTGAAGCACATCCCCTATCCTTGGTGAACTCATTCCAAGGGGTTTCAGACATGCAAGCGAAGTTACTATACAAGTCAGGCTGGGAGAGTTGGACAATGACGACATGTCATTCATTATCACTATGTGCCAAGCTCAATGCCAAGTCCTTTACCTACATTATCTCATTTAACTTTAAAATAGCCCCAGAAAAATTGTGGAATTATGAGCCCCATTTTACAGAGGAAAAAACTGAGGCTTCAGGCTAAGGAACTCATTCAAGGGCGCAGACTGCTCGGTAAGGTAGAGTCTGCATTTGAACCCAGCTCTGGCTTCAACGCTTGTTTTCATAGCCACAGCTTTAAACCTGCACTTCTGACTTTACTGTGCACAGGAACCGCCTGCATCTTGTTAAAGGTGCAGATTCCGATTCTGGAGGCCTAGGGTGGGCCAGAGATTGGGCAAGCAAGATCCCCAATGATGTCCGTGCCTCTGGTCTTAGGACCAGCTTTGAGCTCCTTCCCTCTGGAACCCAGAGACCAAAGCAAGCAGGCGGACGAGGGATTTGAAGACGCCTTCTCGGGGTAGAGAGGGTCTTTCAAAGCTAGCCCCTTCCTCTGCACTCTTCATTCCAGCACTTTCCGCTCCTTGCCCACACACTTATTTCCTCTTATTTTCCATTTGTGTCTTCCTTCTGACTCCTTCTCATGTGGAAAGCATGCTCAAGTTTCCTCCATCCTAAATAAAGCTGCTCTTTATCCAGCTATCACTTGCTCCTTTCGCCACCATTCGTTCCTCACCACTCACGACCCAGGGGAACTGTTCTCTCCAAGGCCGTGTGTTACCTCCCAGTTGCTCTGAACCCCCTGCAGCTTTATCACTTCGTACCGCTCTCTCTGTGAGAATCCCGTCCCAGGTTCTGCTGGGGTGGACTGAGCTCTGGTCTCTGCGCTGTACGTCCACAGACTGCTGTGACATGGGATTCTCCTGTCGGCTTAATTTTTAAAAAGCAGAACCTCCGTGTCTTCACTTGCTCAGCTGTCCCTTCTTGGCTCCAGGTAAAGGGAAACATTCTCGTGCTGCTCTTCTGTAGGTAAATTACATGACCTGGCCATTTCAGACGAAATGTATTGACTGGATTTTGTTATTTTCTACCAACTTTAAGGAACTTTTAAAATAGCAAACAAATCTCATAGCAGCCCTTCTTCGCCTAATAAATTAATTCTGATTAGCGATGTTAGGCTTGTCTGCTAGATAACCAGGATCGATATAATTATGCATAAAGAAAGAACAATTAGGTTCTGGTGAAGACCCAAAGAGCTTCTACAAATAATGTACCTACAATTTGTAAATGATTTTTTGGTTAATCAGAGACCCCCTTTTTTTTTTCCTGGATTTTCAGTTATGTTTGAAGTAGGGAAAGTTGGCATCTAATCTTAGCCCAGATATGTGTGGTCATTAACAGAAAAATCAATCTGATGTTTTTAGATTATAATTTAAATATTTATAAGATTTAAGTACGTCTTCGTATACTATGAAATAGTATACCTGATTTCATCCCACTTAACCAAAAATTTAAAATGCACACACATTGCGCTGGTGTGCACTTGCACACCTGTTGCACACTCACTGAAGACAAACAACTCCAGTCAAACCCAAAAAGAAGAGCAGTTGATTTTCAGGAGCTAAAAATATATTGAGTTAAGAGGTAGGCTGTTAAAGCTAAAATAACCTTTGAGAGTTTTAATACTGTTTTAGTAAGCAAATTTCCTTAGAAAAGGTGTCTTTATGAAATTTAAACTGATGTTTTAGTTTACTATGTGCTAAGATGGTTACAAAATTCAGCTGCATCAGCTTATTTTGCAGTTCATTGCTTTAACAGTCGCTAGTGTGAAATACAAACACAAGTGACATTTTACGGTCTATTATTTATTTGCAAATATTGTTTCAGATACCTACAGCAGCTAGTGACTGTATAGGTTTGGTGTAGGTTAGGGGAAAAGCTTGGGCACGCCGTTAAGAGTAGATGGCCTGCCAAATTATGCTTATGGTTTTAATTTCCACCAGATGTTCATTTTAGCCACACACACATAATCACTTGGCTTTATTAGTTCATACAATTTTTATTGGAAGTGTTGAACATTTAAAAATTCAGTGAACAGATAAAAATTTGTGTGATGCCTTCAACTTGGATGACTAAACTTCATGAAATGCATTATATCCTAACACAGGACCCTCCCATCTGATATGGAATTCGTTTATTTGGATTTGTGTCAGTTCTTCTCTCCAGAGGCTTCCAGGAGCTTTTAGGCAGCTCACATTCTTAAATATTTCAAAAGGAAGTTGCAGTAAGACGGTGGAGTGGGGAACAGATAGGAAGAAAGTAGTATGAAGCCAATGAGAGCAAACAGTTCACTTAAGCCTCTGCTCTACGTACCCTCGGCCACACACACACACACACACACACACACAAGCCGTGCAAAGCTTTCAATAGAGGAAGAAAATTGCTGTTGGAGGTTGAAGATATTTGACATTGAAGAATGCTCCGGGGCAATGATAAGAGTAAGCAGGTGCAGCCCTGGCCTAGTTAAGAACCAGCTGTGTGGCCTGGGGTAGGTTACTTAACCTCTCTGAGCATTCTTGTCCTCATTTATTAAAATGAGGGTTGGATTGGAGGATTTCTATGGTCCCTTCTACTTCTTTGGATTCTGAAATCCAATCTAAGATTTCATAGTCTGTCATACTCTGGGAAGGTTCAAGGAGTCAACGCAAGAACAAATTAGATGTGTCTTAAGCAAAGCATCTTTTTTTTTTTTTTTCCTTAACATCGTCTCACTGTACTTGCTTCTCTTGAAGTATACATCCCATTTCTTCTTTATCTTCTTAATTGGCTTGATTGGATTCTTTGTCTTCAATCCATTATTTTTGGGAGTTTCTGCTGTCTCTTCAGATCAAGCTCTTATAGTTTGTTTTACCGTCGTTTAAGTACTTAAATATCCATTGCTCTACCTGCTTTATTCTTGTCGACTTTTGAACTTTTCCTTTTCTCTTGGTGAGAGACTCCAAAGTGGCCACAGCATTCTCCAGGAGGGGTACCTGAGTATCCTGCCCTTAGTAGGAGTAGGGTTTCTGAGCCTTTTCCCCCCTTTCTGTTTATTAGCTCTCCATTGGCAAACATGGTCACTATGTACAATGACTTTCTGAATATCTACTGTGTGCAAGGTCTGGTGTAAGTGCTGGGGAATCCCTGCCCTCCTGGAACTTAAGTTCTAATGGACTGAATATTCATGTGGCCTGCGTGGTTTTCTTGAGCTTCAACCCCGCAAGTGTCTTTAAAATGTAATTAAATGACAGAACTTAAAATACCTGCCCTAGTTCCTAACCCGTAGAAGGTGCTTGTTAGGGCTGGCATCTAGCTACTCTTTGCTTTTTCTATCTTCTAAAAAAATCCCCTCTTCCCCTATAATTTATACTGATAAAGTTCATAAGATTTTTTTTTTTTAATCTGTTCAATCTAGGCAAGTTCAGATCAGATCTCCACCTCGTCCTCTATTTTTTCATCTGTGTTTCTCTCAGCCACCATGAAGTACTATCTATAGCAGATTGCTTCATTGCTGAGGCAAAAGCTGATGTTGAATCTTTCAACCAGAATGGTCAGAAATAAATAATGGAATCAACTTGACATCTTTCTTGCCTTCAGACTTTGCCTCTTTTGAAACTTTTATTAGACTTAGCCAAAAATAGAGCTTTTTTAAAAAAATTAAATTTAGAAAAAATAATAATTTTACCTGAAGACTTTGAGGTGAGTTTAGCAGGACGCTGGTCACTTTAGCACCAACACTGTCAGAGAAGCTGCTCACAGCTGGAGCTCTGGAGTCTGTAACCTCTCACTCAGTGTGTTCTTCTTTTTAAGATGATCCGTGTGGTCACCTCTACCACCGATGGGGCTGATTTTATACAAATGAGATAAGAAGCTCCTTCCTGCCTGCATTTTATATATATATATATATATTTATTTATTTATTTATTTTTTTATTTTTATTTTTATTTTTTTTTATTTATTTTTTTTTTACCGGGAGGTACCGGGGATCGAACCCCAGTCTCTCCATATGGTAGACAGACGCCGAACCTCTTGAGCCACATCCGTTTCCCTGCATTATATTTTAATACTATCCCTACATTTAATTTTGCCCTAGATGTAGAGAGCATTTTTGGCTCATAAGGTGATAAACATTTCAACGTTTGTCCTTCACAAGATAATTATTTCATTAAAAGTTAATTGCAGCATATTCAGTAGCTCCAGATGAAAATAGTAATCAATGGTGAATGGATACAGTAAGATTTGAGAACAAATTGCCTTAGTATTTTAACAGGGAGAGTTTTCTGAGCTCATTTTCATGCACGCAGCCTCTCCCTGGTTTATGTGAGAAGGGCTGATGATTTCTACAATTAATGAGCTCAAATTTTTTTAAAGTTTAAAAAGACTGACAGCTTACAGTCAGCTCTGTTTCAGACGACCACTGTAAAAGATGACTGTGGAACGGACGTTTTTAAACTTAGGTCTATGAACAGGTTTCAGAAGCTTAGAAAGTCTCCTGGAATTATTTGAAAAATGTTAACTTTTGAAAGCCCATTTTACAGAGAAGAAGGTCCATTGTTTTCATTATTTTTCTTAAAGGGACTGTGACTTCCAAAATGCATGAGAGGCTAAAGTCACATTTGCTTATTTCTTAGAAGTAAGGATCTTAGAAGACTTGCCTTGTGGTCTCTAGGTAAGGGCCACCGGAGGGTGGACCTGAACTTCACAGCTCCTTAGCGGGCTCCATCTAACTGCCTGGGTCAGCCGGTGTCAGTGGAAATTTGCTTTTTAATTTGTGCTGTCCGCAGGGAGCCACTAGCCACAGGCGGCTTTTGGGCACTTGAACTGTGACTGGTGCAACTGAGGAACTTAACTTTTACCTTTACTTTAGTTAGTTTAAACTGAGATAGCCATGTGTCTTTGAAAATGCAGGTCAGAGGAAGTGGATTTGCACTTTACACACCTGCTGTTACAAGTTGGAGAACTTCACAGTCACCTGTTGGCCTAGCCATGTAATTTGTGATGCTTGGATTACAAGAGAAAAATGTGTAAAATACTGTGTTCTTCAAAAGAAATCAGTCTTTTTTTTTTTTTTTTTACAAGATTCTATTTTGTTTACACATTTTCAATTATGTATTCAAAGGTACAAGTTTCACTGTCTCGTCACTAATAGCATGAGGGTTGAGTCATTTAAGCTAACAAGCATCACCGGATGGCACTTACGGAACTTTGTAAAGGGAAAGTGCTGAGAATCAGTGATAAAATGGTGTCCATGGGCTCGTGGTCTCTGCTCTTTTGGCAACAAGTCCTTTGGAGCTCCTTTGTTGTAATTTCCTAAGTTTTGGCTTGAGGTCATGGGCGTAGAGTTTAAATGATTTTGTTCTTGTTTGTTTTTGCTTTTCCCTTTTTAAAATCATGTGCTTTGGGGCCCAGGGCTGGGACGTCTGCGAGGTCCGGCTTGTCCAAGGTGAAGGTGGAGTGAGGTCTGGACCTTAGAGTGTGACCCCTGCTGCTCGTCGTTGCTTCCTTCACTCCCGTGGTTTCTGAGTACCTACGGGGATGGCTCGAGAGATACCGTATGTTTCCCTGGGTATTTTCAGCTCATAAGCCTCGGACGGTTCAGGATATGGAGTTGGGCAGAGCAGTGGGGGGCACGGGGCGGCCCCTGTGGCCCTGGACTCCTCAGGTGCCCGCTGGGGGGCTCCTCATCTAGAAGGGAGGGGTTGGCCACACATCTCTAGGGTCTTTGCTGCCCTCAAGTTTCTGACTTGTGTGGTCTTTCAGCTCTTTCTCATAAACTTTACTATTCAAATGAATCCACAGCAAAGTGGGATGAGAACAGTGGGCTCCGGTGGAGGGAGTGTGGAGCTGGGGTATGAGTGAGGGCTCGAGAAGGCTGTGGACCCCACCCGAGCCTCCTGGTCCCCAGCCCGGGGGTCGGAAGCCCCGTTTCCAAGCCTGTGGGTCTCCCCCGCTCCGCCCCCGCATCACCCTGGAGTGCCGCTCCCCACCAGCCCACCCAGCTTTCCAGCCCAGTGAAGCCGCCGCCTTCTCTGCTCAACAACCTTTGGGGGATTCACCGCTCCTCCTTTTAGGCTCTCCCAGCACGTGGCCAGTGGTGGACTAGTAGTTGTGAGGAGCTCATAAAAACTACCAAAGTCCTTATGTGTCTCTTACACAAAAAGGTAAGATAACTGTCCACTGCTTTGCTTTTCAACCAAAAGTATAATAGGGCAGAATGAGTTTTCAGAAGTACCGCATGACTTACCTGCTACTTAAATACAGTAAATAAGAAGGCAAAGGTAACTCCTCACTTCCACTCTTTAACACTTGTACCAAGAGTGGATAAGTGAGCAGGTTTAATTGGATTAGGTGACTATAAATCAAAAACAGTTCAGCCCGGCTGTTGAGCTGAATGATGTTTTTAAAATAACCAACAACGTCGACCATCTGAGTTACCACCTGGCCTTATTTGGTTTGTTAAAGAAGTGGGTGAATATTTAGGAACAATATAAGGAGAGAGCCTTTCCCATTCTCTCTCTCCTCTTTCCTGTTACCCTCTTCTCCCCTTTTCCTTTTTCCTTTCCTCCTTTTCTTCAACTTCTTTTACTTTCTCTTCTACTTTCTCTTTTTCCTTCTCTTTTTTCTTCCTCCCCTCTTTCCTCATCTCTCTTACATCCTCTTTTTCTTCAATTCTCTTTCCCCTGATGCCTGTCCTTTTTCATCGTCAGCTAAATTAAGATATAACCAACGTAACCATGAATATATGTAAGTTTTACTGATCTTAATATGCTATGATTGTTTTTAAACATATATAATATCCCTTTATAGTTCTGATAGCTTTTGTGATATTCTTAATCCTACAAATGGTCTTTTAAAAATTTTTGTATTCTCAAACATGGAATCTGCCTCTTAGGCATCATTGTATTTTGTGGAAAGAGACTCTTATTTCTTGTTAGAGTGAATTGGTAATGCTTCTTCTCTGTTATCTTTGTTTATATGGGTATTGTGCACATATGTGTGAATATATATGAATAACAACCAAAAATATGTATTTATACTTTAAGAAATAGAGTTTGTCACTAGTAATATAGAGAAAATGAGTGGAGGACATTCTAGTTTAATTTTAGTAGAGCAAAAACTAAAATCAAACCTCAGCTCCTGCCCTGGTGTTTGTTAACTCAAATTTAAAATTAGAAATGTGGTAATTATTTGGCAGTTCTGACTTTCTAAGGGAAACCACTTCATATTGTGTGTATGTGTGTGTGTGTGTGTGCGCAGGCCTATAAAAATAGATATTACCATAAAAAGATGACCTTCATCTCAGCTCATGGTAGATTCATGTGAATCAGTGAACTTGGAAACTGTGCCTCTAAGTTTGTGACTCTTCGAAGAAGCATTAAGTACCAGCCTTAGCTGTGTTTAGTTCATATTTGGTCAAAGCTCTTTTGCTGTAAAAGCTAACTGCTGAAGTGTAAACAATCTTGACCCTGGCTGCAATTATTTGTCATGCTTCTGATTAGATTTCGTTTGAACTGACCAAAATCATTTGGGCAGAAGAATCATTAAAGTTTGAGGCCAGCAAATTACAAACGAGTCCTGAACTTTGCATTTCTTGTTTCTCTCAAGTGTCTATCCACTGTAACCCAGGATGCATTTGAAAACATTTCTTCGCTGGTGTTAAAAATCTACTTAAATATATATTCTCAAGTAAATGATGACTGTAACAGAACTTAACATGGAAGACCAAACAAAAGCATTTTTTTGAGTATATAGTGGCTTCTGTCAGTCTTCTGAGGAATTCAAAGAGGATAATTAATTTTAAGAGTCTCAGTTCTAAATTCTAGAACCTCAGGCCAGTCTTAATGATGTAATCAGTGCTATGTCACGTTTGATTGTCTTTCCCCTGGGGATTTGGTTGTCGTCGTTCTGGGCTGCGTAGGCGGTGGCAAAGCCACTTGGATCTTGAGCTCAAACCCCTCCCCCCATGTGTGTAAGGGTCAGCAGGGCACTTTGTGGCCAGCCTGTGTCTCCAGGGTACTCAGTGACCATTGCAAAGGTATGCCTATAGCCTGAAAGGAAGGGAGGCAGAGAATTTGGGGCATAGACTATTGACTCTAAAAAGACCCATGATTTTCTAGGGCCTGCCTGGCCCACCCCATTATATCAGGATATTCACCCATGAAAAGCACAAAGGCATTTGGGTTTTGTCAGTTCTGTTCGTCTCAACACTGGTTGCGAGGGTCCCGGCTGTGCCAGGCATTGTGGGTCCGTGGGACATGCAGAGCTGAGGAAGGCTTAGTCTGACCCTTCTTTGACTTTGGCTTTGTGCAGCCACTAATCCAGAAAAATTCTGCCGGAGGCCCCAGAGGCTGTGCCCCTTCTCTGCAACAGGGTCTTGCTTTGTGAGGGAGCGCCAAACAGCCTGTTGTAGTCAGAAAAGACAGCATTGCCCTTTCCATGGCTTCCGGGCATAAAGTAAAACTTGAATCTGACAGACTCTCCAGTAAGTCTCTCTGCCCCTCCCAGAATTATGACTTGAGGTCTTGATTCTTCATCTGGACTGTCTGTAGCTATTGGCTTTTGGCTCACTATAGAACTTTCTCCAAAATCTAATTAAACATCCTCCTATCCTGTAGAAGACTGGATAGGAGGACCAGAGTCCCCACGAGAACATTCCTCTCCCCCATTTTGTCAGTCAGCCTCTGGGATGCCATTTAATGGCTACATACGCTGTTCCCAGTAGTCTGCCCCCACTCATTTAGTCACATAATTAGAGGTTTACTAGACATTTTTATATGACCATAATATTGAGTATGTTTTAGAACTTGGAAACTCTTAACACCTCGACCAGAGCATGGAATATTCCAGTAAGCACCAGTCTTCTAAATCAATAAATATCCCCATTTCCTGTCAAACTTGGCATGTGCAGGCCAGCTTTTTTCTTCTCTTTCTTTTTTGTTTTGCTTTGTTCCATAGAGAGCCACAAAGAAATCTAATTTGAGAAAAGTCTAATTCCTGTTGAAAACCTGGAGCCCACCAGCAAGGTCACTGTATGCCTTGGAGGGTTTCCAGAAGCATCAGTCTTGTACCTAACTGGGGCCTTCCGAGGAGCCTCCAGGAGCGGTTTACTTTCACAGGTTTTATGAGGATTCCCTCGCTGTGCGGACAGGATTCCCTGGTGTGAGTTTGCTTGTCCTCTAGTTGATGAACATTTAAAGAGCCAGACGGCATCCTTCAGAACGTCCGTTCACACACATGCTTGTTAAGGTTCTATATGATCCTCTCTTAGGTCTTGCCATGTGAGAGAATGTTCTAGAACCGTCGGCAGCTTGGCCTCTGTGTGAGCCTGGCCCCAGTCAGAAAAATGGCCTTGCTTGGGCATGCCCTGGTAAACTCTGTTCTTTTAAGATCGGGCAAAAGAAGTGAGTAATATATTATTTGAAATTTAAAATAAAAGCTCATAAGGGAAATACACGACCTGTTATGCTCTTTACATAAAACCTTTCAACACCATACAGAACACTGTCCTGAGCCAATGTTATAGAACAGGTGTAAGCTCTTTTGTCTTAAAGAAGGAAATAGAATAGCTTCAAATAGTGAAGATTTACCAAGTCAAAGTCACCCATCTATATGTTGAAGGATAAAGATTTGAACAAAAAATAAATTGGATCTTCTTTAGAAGCATATTATTTAAATGAGGTATTGTATAAGGTCATTGCAAATTGTAGAGGGAAAACATCAATTTAAGTTTAAACTTTCTAGTCTAGTCTGAAATAAATCTGAGGAAATCAGTGGGGGAGTTTGTTTGAAGTATGGTGGACTCTTGATTTTTCTGAAAAATTGCCTATTTCAGAGTGACAGATATTTAAATAGGATTTGAAACATGTTTTTGTATTTGTATTTGTATTTGATACAAATACTTCTAACTAACTATGACTGCCCTCAGTGCTTGAGATCTAGCAGATGCTCAGTAAATATTTGTGAAGTGAAGAAATTAATGAATGGAGCACACACACAATTAGTTGAAAGAGCCTATTTGATTCCTTCATCTTTCAAACTCCCTATTGAAAATTTGCTTTGTAACACTTGTGATTCATTCAAGCCTTCACCAGAAAGAAAGTAATTGAGTGTGTTTGTTTCAAACAGTTTCATTTTTATACTGCAGGTGACAAGCGAGGGAAAGCCAATTTTAGCTTTTAGGAAAATGAGCAATTAAACAGGGAAGGTACTGCCAGTAAAATTAAAATCAAGATCTGTCATTTTAATCCAGTGTTGTGATGAATTTGCTTTGTGAATTGGTGGAGAAAATATGCTAAATAATATACTATTGAGTGTTTAAAAATAGCTGGGATAATTAGGATACTTTTTCTAAGTTTTAAAAACAAGGTGGCAAGTGTCTAGAAAATTGTTTGATTAAAGCAAAAGCACATGAGATAAGGTCAGTCCTTGGATTGTGACAGGAAAATTTTTTTAAAATGGCAATCAATTTATTTCTTAGATTCTGCCTTTTACCTTTAAACGTTCAATGACATATTACACTTATTTGGAAGCTCAAACCTGATGTCTAACTGCAGGCTTTCTCTGTGGCCCCTGGAGCCGGGTTATGTTTCACATTCCACACTAATTTTAGCTACGACTTCTATTAGCATGGGCAGGTGACTTAGCCTCTCTGCCTCAATTTCCTCATCTGTAAAATGGGAATAATTCCAGTACATGACACATCAGGTTGTTCCAAGGATGAAATGAGTTGACTCACAGAAAACACTTGCCACATGATCATATTTATTGAGTGATTGTTATTATTGATCCTCATTATGGCAAATATGAAACTCCTAGGATTTTTTTAAACTAAAATTTTATTGCAATGGTTTTTTTTAAAAAAACTGATACTAAAAGTAAATGATTTGAGCCTACGATACCCATGAAATCTAGGGACATGATTTTAATATCCTGTAATTTTAAAAAATAGTTTAAAAATATATTATCTCAGTATTGGTAAGAATGAGAGGAGGAAAAGCTCTCACTTCCAGAGCCCAAGTGGTCATTCCAAGGATAGTTTCCAGGGCAGTGAGTTCAGCACCTTGGGTCTAACCTGCGTTCTACAGCTATTTCACACCCCAGAAGCCTTGACCAATGTTTTTAGATGTCCCTTCCACAAGGGGAAAAGGAAGACCTTCTTGACGTGAAGTTAACTGGGTTTCTGGAACTCATATATAAGATGCTTTACCTGGATTTTAGTATCCTTATGTGGGTTCGTAAAAAGACACATACAAGGAGACAATCAACTTTGGACTCAAATGTCAAATTGTAGATGTATAGCTGCATATTTATCCACCAAGGGAAAATTCTGGATTAATTGAAGTAAATTATTTCAACTCATGACCTATCATTTTGGGTTTGGAATGGATCATAGGTCATCAAAGTCATTGTTCTCCAAAATTGAATGATCACTTGATAAAGCTCTTGAAAGACAGTTGGCTGGGCCTCACCCAGACCTCTGCAACCCATCAGTAGAGGGAAGGACCTATAGCCTGTTTTGGTTTTGTTTTACTTTATTCTCAAAAATCTCCCCGATATCATTGTGATGCACACCCGGAGTTTGGGGCATCCCATCCCACAGAATCTTGAGTTCCCTTTATAGCATCTCGGTCCCCTGCCTGTGAAAGAACCAAGCAGCAGTGGGGCTTGTGGACACTGCTCCACTCAGTGTAGGCAGTCGGAGAAAAGCACATGTGCCAAGGATCTAAGTCCATTTACAATTTTTGAGTTTTCTTTTTCTCAGTTTTCTAGAACTATGTCACATGAATCTCTTAGAACTCATATTATTTAAAAACCAGGAGAAAGTGCCCAACCCCATCGCTGCTATCATCTGCACTATAAAGAATGTTCTAGTATCTGATGACATTCCTGACACATGAGATGCTATAAGAGGGATAAGATACCAGAAAACTCCAACAATTTTTTCTGAGCATGATGGAAACAACGGGTATTAAACTTCTTTTGACAGTTGAGGAATCAGAGATGAGTCAGTGTCTTCGAATCTCCAGGTTCCCCAGGAACCTTCTTTGGTGGCCTGGCTGCCTCCTGGGGCACGCACGTGCTACCCGAGGTCGAAGCCCATTCTCTTCTTACTTATAGTGGAAAGAAGGGCTGAGAATTGATTTTTCTCTGAGATAATGGAGGAGACGGGTCCTGCCAACATCTCTCAGCTGTCCCCTAGGGCAGAAAGAATATTTCTAGAGAAAAATGAGCCCCCCATTTTGCTGACAGATTTCATGCCACTCCACACCCACACCCCATCTGGGAGCTCTGGAACCTTCTGGAGCTTACTGGCCTCAGGATGATAGATTCTCCCCCTGGTTGCTGCTCCGGTCCCTTTGTCTAATGGTATACACATGTAGCCTTGAGCCTCCAGACTGCCCAAGTTGGGGGGCTGGGGGGCCAGGGAACTGAGTGGTTCCAGTCAGCTGGAAGCAGCTCTGAGCTGTGAGACCAGGGGTTTCCCAAGGAGCTGCTTTGCTTCTAGGACGTTCCTTTGCCTCGTCTGCAAGACGCTACAGAGCTGAGGCTCTGCCAGCCTTCCCACCAAGTCCTGCAGTAGACAGCCCTCAGTTTTAGTTTTACCCCTTGAAATCAAGGACGTTGCACTTGCACTGGTTTGCCCCTCATTGCTCTCCGGAAGGTTCCAGGTCTTATAAAATGGCAGTAATCTTTATCTTAAACGGGGTGGCATTTGAACCATCATGTCGTTGGACACGCCAGAGCTAAAAAGAGACTCTTATCGCATCCTGTCCAGGCTTAGGCGCAGTCGGGGATGAGTGACCACTTGACACTCCCCGAGGTTCTGCCCCCCAGGTCCCCATCCCAGAGGAGCTGGACCTGTGACTGCACCAGTGTCCAGACCTTATGTTCGAGACGATTTAAAAAGAGGGGCTTTCAAATGCCTTTAGACGTTTAAAAAAAGAGCCAGTGTTTTGAAAATAGCGAGCAAGCCTCCTCTCCGCTGAACACAAGAAGATGGCAACGTGAAAGGGATTTAGGTGAGGCCTGAGGAAACTGTGGACTGTAGAGATTGTTCACGCTGAGAACACTCGACCGAGGAAGGAGGCAGCGACATTCCTCTTAGGCACTTTGTAAACGTTGGGTAACTGCTTCCAGTTATTGTCCAAAAAGGCAAAAGTGAACCAAGGTGGTACAGATTGGAAGGTCAGAATGAGGTGGAAAGCTCTGATGTCCAAGGCAAGTAGGAGATACTGATTGGTTGGTGTATAAATGTCAACTGAAAATGCTTGTGAGCCAGCAGTGCCGTGGGGACGACAGAGCCCCCCGAGGTGGCTGGGGGTCTTGTGGGGAGTGAGCACATGCAACGGTCAGCTCAGTTGGCTCCAGGGTGGATGAGTTATGGCAGTTGAGGAGCAAGGGGCTGAGGGAGGCAGGGAGGACTTCCAGGCGGCAAGGACAGGTGGGATTATGATAGGCAGCCAGATGATGGTCGGTGTCAGGGGAAGGGCGAGGGAAGCAGATGGGTGGAGTGTGCTCAGGCCACGGCGAGCTTTGAGTCAGGAGAGCAGCGGCACATGTTTCTTGGCAGCAGGAAGCCTCAGTGCTCTGCGGAGGGAAGTGTCATGGCAGTGTCAAGGTGGGGGACCAGATCTGGGGAGAACTTCCCAGGTTGAGGGGGTAGTTGGATCTAGAGACCTGAAAGAATTGCAAGTGCAGTGGGACAGATCCCTCGGAATCCACGGGGAGCCCCAGGATCTGAATTCAGAGGGTGGGGTGGCTGAGTTTGTTCACTCCCCGCCGTGCTCCCTGGCACAGGCAGGGCGAGGCCAGCAGGAAGCAGGCAGAGCGCCAAGGCCTCAGCGGAGCTGGGCTTTGCTGCAGAGGCAGCCGCCAGCGCTGTCCTCCACTGCCTGGACTCCCTGCTCGCAGAGGAGCAGGGATCTGTCCAGCCTGGGGGTGGCACTCGGGGGGCACTCGTGGAGTGTGGCTGACCGGCAGGCGGGAGGCGGGGCAGTAGAGAGGCTCACGCTCAAAGTGGCAGCAAGTCCAGGGCTGCGCGGACTGCTGAGTGCCTTTTATAACCTTTCTTGGGAACGCGAAGGAGCTAGTGGGTGCACGCCCATCTTGCACAGTTAATCACCTAGCAAATTTTTTATTGCATATTAGAGAAAAGCCTGAAGATACGGATTTTCATAGCTCCCAAAGAGTTGGCATTTCACGACTTGCTTTATGGCTTCCATTTACTGCAGATTCCCGGCCCTGAGCCCTGTGCTTGAGTCGGAGCGGGAATGCTTTGACCCGCACACAATGCTGTTTGGGGAGTGCCTGATGGTCACAAGAGCCAGCCCCAGCACAGGGCAGCCTGGGCCTCTGGGTACATTTGAGGCAGAGAATCTGGCACTGTTATAAGCTGGGCCTCCCAACAACCATCCCTTAGAGGACATAAAGGGAAAAAAAGCTGCATTTACAAATGGAGCAAAAAAAGATTAAATGCCAAAGAATAAATTTAACATGAAATGTGTAAAATATTTATGTAGAAAGCTATAAAACATCTTGCAGAATACAAAAGAGAATTTGAAATAAAAATTGGAAAAGCACACAGTATGTTCCAGAATAGGGACATTTAAGAGCACAAATCGATTCTCCCAAGTTCATTTAGTAAATTTAACACATTTCCAATAAAATACCAAGTTTTTTTTTTTTTTTTAAACTAGACAAGTGGATTCTAAAATTCATGTGTTTAAACAAGAACTACCAGTTTTAAAGTACATTGTAAAGGTTCAGTAATTAACACAATGTGGTACTGGTGAGTGAATAAACAGAGCAGAAGGACAGATTGGAAAGGCAGGCATCGTCCCCATATATATGGGAGTAAATAAAAGAAGTGAAAAAGGAAGTTTAAAACCAACAGGGAGCAACAGACAATTTGATAAATGTTGGACAACTAGGTAGCCGTATAGAAAGACAAATACGATAGACCATAATAAATTTCTCACAGATGAAATATTTAAATGATTTTTTAAAAAGCTGAAGCCATAAAGGTTTGAACTACATCCTAATTTGAACAATCCAACTGTTCAAAAGACATTTTTGAGGTAATTGGAGAAAATGGAATATAGTTTGAGTATTAAATGATACTAAATAACTATTGTTAGTTTTGTTACATATGAAAATGCCAACAAAATGTCCCTAATTTTTAAGTGTATGGGTAAAATGATCTGATAGCTCAGGTTTTCTTTTTCTTTTTAAGATTTATTTTATTTATTTTTCCCTGCCCCCTCCCTTGCTGGCCCCGCTCTTTGTACTCACTCTCACTGTCTTCGCTGTCTATGTCTGTTTGTTGTGTGCCCGTCTTCTTTTTTTTTTTTTTTTTTTTTTTTAGGAGGCATCAGGAACCGAACCCGGGACCTCTCATGTGGGAGGGAGGCAGCCAATGGCTTGAGCCACCTCTGCTCTCTGCTTGTTGTGTCTCTCATTGTGTGTTTTCCTTATTGTGTCTCTTCATTGCGTCATCTCATTGTGTCAGCTCGCCACGCCAGCCCATCACATCAGCTCGCTGTCTTGCTCATCTTCTTTAAGAGGCACCAGGACCCAAACCCGGGACCTCCCATATGGTAGGTGGGCACCCAACTGCTTGAGCCACATCCACTTCCTCTCAGGTTTGCTTTTAAAATAATTCGTTAGAGAGAGAGGGATAGAAGCAGCCAGCATGGCAAAACGCCAATAGCTGTTGAATATGGGTGGTATGTGGGGCTTCATGTAGCATCTCTCTATTTTATGTAGGTTTATGTCTTTTCAAAATTTAAAAAGTAAGTACCAGAATAAAACAGGAGATTTTCTTCATAGCTGTGGATTTGGCCAGGCTTTTAAACTGAGGTGGAATCCAGAAGCCATGAAAGAAAGGATTATTAAAATCAGTTATACTTAAGAAAAGGAAAACACATTTTGTATAGGGGTAAAAAAGCCTCCAAAGAGAAGGGAGAAAACTAGGAAAACTATTCACAACTCACATAACATAAATGGCTGATATATAAAGCGTCTAGAAATCTTTAAATTAAGTGCTACAGAAAACTAGGCAAAGAATCTGAAGAGACCCTCACAAAAGAAATTTAAATGGCTCTAAAACATGGAAAGATGTTCATCCTCGTTCATAGTAAGACAAATCAAAATATGCTCTTCTGAAAAACCACGTAATAGCATCTAGAACTCGATAATGATACATGCTACTTGGTGAGACTGGGGGAAACAAGAAGCATTGCTGATGGAAATGTAAAATGGTAAAGTGCCTATGAATTTGACAGGTTCTGTCAAAATGACTCAGGCATATGCTCTTTTGCCTGGCGTTCTTATATTTAGGGTTGTACACTGCAGCTTTGTTTGAAATAGCAAAAGATTAGAAGCCTTCATCCCATAAATAGGGGGCTGGTTAAATTAGGGACCATCCGTACATTGGAATACTGCACAGCTGTAAGAAAATGAGAATGCCATCTGTGTACCCGTGTGGAAAGATCTCCAGAGTACATTGGTAAGTATACTTTGCATGCTAGTATTTGTGCATAAAAGGAAAAATAAGTATTTGTTTGTTTTTGCTTGCATAAAGAAACTCTGGAAGGACAAACAAGAAACCAGTAACTAATACCTAGCAAATGGGGGAGAGGTATTTCACTGTGAACCTTCTCCTAACTTCTTTTGATTTATCTTAATTCTCTAAGTGTATTACCTATTAAAGAAATTACATAAATAGACTGGATGTTTAAGACTGTACTGTAGGCTCAGTTTTATGTGGCCACCTTTGCAGACCAAGCCCTGGCTTTATGTATTACATCTATTGGCTGTCCAATTTTATATGAGTGAAAATCCAAAAATAACAGTTAGGTCATTTGAAAACATATGCCGTGAGCGCCTTATTAAATTTTCTTTTCAATATATGTGTTTGTTGAGAATGTGGTCTGACTGGCCCTGGATGGGTATTTCGGTTAGTAAGATGTTGTGACTATGTTGAGAAGGCAGGATCCCCCTGCTCATTCCTACAGCATTTCATCACCTCCCTCGGATCCAGCCAGCCGCTGTAGTAATACGAATATTAGGTTAGAAAACTACAGGTGGAGAAAGGCGATGAACAGTCTGTCCCTTACTGCATCATGATTCTTGGAAGAGATTTTAGCCTGGAGCCAGAGCTATTTTACGCATTGGTGACTTGACTGCAAGCTATGCTTATTGAGTGCTTTCCCAGGTTCGTTTTAAAAGCTGCATATTAGCACCTATCTTACTTACTTCACACCATGCCCAACAGAATTCCTTCTTTACACACGAAGATCCCTGTTTTTAGTCTTTCGGGAAACAAAATCACTAACTTTCTTACCCTTCCCTTCCCCCTTTTTTATTCTTTAGAAAGAAGAAAGGGTTAAAAATGCTATTTACATTTTTGTTCTGTGTATCAGGGAAGAAGGTGAAAGAGGACAGAGCTTGTGGGGTTGTCATTCCTTCACGTGGGACTAAATGCCATTCATGTGGGCACTTGTATCCCGCTCAGCAGTGCTTTTACTTTAACTTCGAATAAAGGCACATCTTGTAGGGGAAAGACAGCCTTCCTGACTTCCAGGAGTCAGACCAGCTGTTAAAAAGTCCTTCCTTATAATCTCAATGGGAGTGAAAAGGGTTAAGTAATTTTTTTTTTGTCCCTCTCCCCTCTTTCTTTTTAAAATTAGATTTAGTAGTCTTTCAAATTTGAGAGTTTGCATCTTTAAACAGTATATCGCCAAGCCACTGAAAACTGCACTTCACAAATTCATAGGGTTCACAGGTTTTTCCTTAGAAGCCGTGACCCCACAAGCATTTATAAGCAAGAATGGAAACGTGTGTATTTTCTCCTTCCAGATCATTCTGGTGGTGGACACTTGCACCTGCCCCAGCCCCTTCATGAACAGCTGGCGCAGTGTGATCCCTTTGGCTTTTGGGGGCTGGGGGAAGCCAAAGGGAGCCTGCCCCACAGTCCAGAACGGAAGGTGCCACAGGTCCAAGCAGGGGAGTTGTGCAGGTGTCTTGTACTAGGTCCGAGCACTTCATGAAACCTCCAAAAATGTTCTTGTTTTTAATTGATTGCTAAATAATCAAACTTCTGCTGGGGCGGGTGTAGCTCAGTGATTGAGCACCTGCTTCCTGTGTACAAAGCCACGGGTTCATTCCCCGGTATCTCCTTTTAAAAAAAAAGCCAAAAACTGTACTGACATGGACAGCGTTTCTGTTGTCAGTACTTAGAATTGCTAATAGCTAAATAAACTGTTAAAAGAATAAAAGACTGAAATATAGCCTAGTAATCCTGGCGCACTGTTTGAAAAAAAACCACCAAATCACAGAGTTTGGCTAAGTTGAATTTATACTGATCCACAGGCGATGACCTGGTCAAAAGAGAACCAATTAGCAGTCGATGAACTGGATAAATATCCGAGTGATCGTTTGCACGTGCAGGTGATAAATTAGGAAGTAATCCGTGTATTTGTGTGCCTGGGACAGAACACGATGGTGCAGGGAAGGAGTGGACAGAGAGGGCAAGGAAGGGGGTAAATGTGATGGAGGGCAGTGGGCGGTGCCACCACCTGCTACCTGACAACCAAAATGACGGAAGCCTGGCATTGTGCCACCTGCTCCATTATGTGTGAGCAGTTGATCCTCAGAGCAAGTTATGATCTTCACCGTTCCAGGGGGAAACGGGCCTAAAAGTCACAGAGCTGAAGCTGGGGTTTGAGCCCATGTCTGTCTTAAGAGCCCAGGCCTGGCACCTCGGGCCTGAAACACTTCTCTTGGCCTTAAGTAGCATCTGTGATCTGTCATAACTCACCTGTCCCTACAGCCGAGCTAAAAGCCAGGCGTTCCGTCTATGGCAAGAACCTCATTATACTGTCACAGGTTGTAACTCAAGCTAATCCATCTCCCAAAACTGGGGCCCCAGTCGGCCAGGTGTTAGGATGAAAGAATGTGTATAGCTTGGCTTAAACACATTTCCACTTCTGGAGAATGAATTTAGAATGCAACTCTCACTAATGAGGGTTCAGAAGCCTCCTTTTCACAGATAAATGAGAGCACATTTTGATGTTTATGATTACTTTTGGGGTTTGGTAAATCTGGCGTGTGCATTGCTTTTAGTTTAAAACATGGCGTGTAGCATTTTGGAAAACCAAAGTGAAGAATAAAACTCGGGGGCAGGGTGGGGGGGTTTCTTGTATGCCTTTGCCCTGGGGTCTTTTTTATGCTGGTATTGTCAGTCGTTTTCTTTGGATGACAGACTTGTCTAATCGCAGTAACGCGGTTCTGAGGTATAGAGGATGAAACCACAACAGAATGGAAGCCTTGCAAGTGAGCACAGGAGGACTGTGCGTTAATGACGGGCAAGTGGAACCAGGAGAAATGGTGTTTAGAGAAAGTATAGCACAGACGTCAGGTGGGTCCCTGCAATGTGGTGCAGGGTGTCTGATTTCTAGACATGATTTGCTCACCATCTGGGGCAACTGTGTTATGTTGTCTACTGAGTGGCTTTTGGGTCAGTCGAGCCCTTCTCAACACATTGTCTACAAAAGTGGTCCCATACAGGGACCCATGGGATGGGCTTGTGTTGATATGGCAGTGGGACTGTAGTGACATCATCTCTCACTGCCTCCGCTCCTCTGCCCCCTGGTTCACTGGGAATTTGTTGTGATCTTATATAGTTCCGCTCCTTGATTTTAGAGTGTGGTCCTTTCCCCCCAACATTTCAGGTCTTGGGCAGATAAAATTGTAATCGCATATTCCCTAATGATAATTGTTTAAAGGCACCCCCGTGTGACAGATTTTGCTCTGCAAATGATGGTGGTGTGTAAGACAGAAAACCATGCATTCTTAGAGTCCCAGCTTTGCTGCTGACACCACCTTAGCCAGCTCTTCCTTCAAATGAGAGGTTCAAATGCTTCTCCCCCGGGGCAGTGCCCTGGAAGCAGCTGGGGAGCTGTAAAAAAAATTCTGATGTTTGCTTTCCACCCCAGAGATTTTGGTGCTCCTGGGCAGGGATGTGGCCGGGGTCTGGGGATTTTTTTAAAGCTTCTCAGGAGTCTAGCAATCAGCCGCAGTTGAGAACTACTCATCCAAAGATTTTTTTTTTCTTCTAAATTTAATTTTACCACAACAAGCCAAATAAACTTGACTGCCCCCTTTCTAGTTTGCTGTCAAGGCAGATGTAACTAATGACCAACATTCAGAGTTAAAAATTTTTGACCATCCTCGAAGACTCTCATCCAGCCCCAAACTGCAGGGGTAGCCTGTGTTATCAGTTCATTCATGAGCTTCCTATAAGTGACTCATCCTACCCCTACCTCCACTTCTTACACCATGATTTAAAACAGCAAACCAAACAGAAAAGGGCTCTCCTCAATAATATCCAACTTTACATATACTTATGAGCCACAGTTCTTGCATCTCATGAGAAACCCAAATCTTGGCTGTCTGACCTTTTTAGGATGGGGTTTTGTTCTTTTTGCTTCCCCCCTGGGGGACTACAAAAACTTTTAAAACAAAAAGAAAGACTGAGCAAAACAAACAAACAAAAAATTGGAGAGAAAGTTAAAAATATTCTCATGATTCAGAACTTGTTCTAAATTTTCCTGAGAAAAGAAAAAGAAGCACCTATTATCCTGTGTGGTTACCTGAAGGGTAAAGTCAGGCTTTAGCAACTGAGTGGTGCCCTTGGGGTCCGGCAGAAACCCCAGTCTGAGGCTGCCTGCACCTCATCTCTTACCTGCCCAAACTAGTTATTGCAGAGAAGAAAGATTCCTGCTACAGAAAACATTTTTTTCCCCAAATCAGCATGATCACATATTTCGAAAGCTAGACAAAAAGGCTTATTGGCTTGCAAGGATTACCCACACCCTTGAATCAGTAAAAAACAGAGCTGTGCAGGGAGGGATGGGGAGAGGTTATTTCGCGCTCAGAAGGATGCCCCAAGGCAGCTGTAGATAGCATCGTTTTCGTTCAGCTCTGGCTGGGCTGGTGTGCACATTAGCTCAGTTTCCAAATCTATCACCAGAAGTCTGCCAAAGTCCAGATCTACACAGCCACCCCCGCCAAGACTCGAAGACAGCAGTTTTGAATAAAGGCTAACAAGCGATTCATATTGCTCCTTAGAGGAAACCGAGGCTCTCATCCCGCCAGACCCTGGCCCAGGCTTCCAGGCCCGGTCCCCACCCACCCTGTTTTAGAGCAAATGGGATAATCCTTTCCCTAGTTCCAGGCTCCTGCACTGAACTGGAGACAGCAGAGAGAGAGCGGGGCAGCTGGGCGGTGTGCTTGAGTTTGCTTCTAGGTTGATCAGGGCACCTGCAGGAAGCCAGGGCTCTGCAGCACTCTGGGAGCCAGCAGCCTTTCTCCAGGCCATCCCCACCTGCCCAGGGTGCACTTGTTACCTGTGCCATCCTCACCCCTCTCACTGGCGGTTTTTTTCCTTTTTTAACCGTCCTGGAGACCGGTGTCCCCATCTGTGACAGGGAACCGTAATCCGCATCTTCCTGCCAGCGGGATCCCATTGACTGAAGCACTTGGAAAATCGTAAAGCACTCCACAGTATCCGTTTTTTGTTGAAGTGAAGATTAAGTGAGATAGTAAAAGCCCTTTGCATGCAGTTAAGGACTGTATAAATGTCAAGTGATAGTGTTATTAATGGATGCTGCCCAGGTGGAGAATTCCGAACCTGGCTCTGGGTGAAAAGTTCATTTCTCCAGGTGAGAAGGTAGGAAAGGGGGTGGGCAGAGGGGATGGGGAGACCCCCTCTAGAGGACACTCGGTGGGCTGCACCCAGGTCCACCCCCACCGCACATTTCCTCTGTGGCGGGATGGCTTACTGATGCTCTCACCAGGAACTCTAGGTGCAGAGGGAAAGCGTTTTAAAAAGACAAATTACAGAGAAAGAACTCCATAGAGGGCAAGGGCCGGGGCCCAGCCTGTGCCTTCGGGCTGCCTGTTTAGGGTGGCGGGGAAAGGCCGTCGAGGCCGATGTCGGCAGGAGGGCGGCTCTGTGCAGTGGCGGCCTGGCTCGTCTTCTTATGGCCAGGGTAAAGGCTGATCTCTGAAAACCAGCTTCCCCCTGACCCCCTCGGCTGATGTAACTGGGCATCACGGCTGAGCTCCTAGAAACAGCCTGTCCTGCTTGCTCACTGCAACTGCAAATCCCACCGAGGAGACCCATTTAGTTAGGGTTTTCTGGGGCCCCAAAATCGTAACTAAAGAAATAAAAAGCTCCCACTTAGCTCCTCTTCCCCTCTCCCTGTTAGTGTGGTCTTTTTTGTTGTTCTTTACCAAAGTAGGTGTGGGTTTACAGAATAGTCATGCATAAGATACAGATTCCCATATACCACCCTGCCAGAGTGGTCTTGACCTTGCTGAAATTTCTCAATCTATGAACCATGGCAGGGGCTGGGGAACCCAAAACCAAGCTTTTCAGAATTGGGTGTCACTTAAGAATAAAAGGACTTTTCAAATTATAGGGCTTGGAGTCAGTCCATTTAACAGTGTTATTGTCTTAAAAAAAAAAAAAAAAAAAACACACTAGGACTCATTTATTGACTTTAGCTTATATGTGCTTGGATTAAATATTCCTAATAAAATCTGACATGTCAGAAGTATTATGTGGATGAGTTGGGACGGGCCCCAGTACATCCTTACTTCCCTTGGAGAGCTCGGGCTGGAGTGGATTGCTGATTTGCTGTGAGTTCCACGCAAGCTAAGGGAAGTAGGAAGGCAGGGAGTGGCAGACACCCACACCTTTGGGTTTTGATGAGGAACCTTGTCAAAAGGTTGTTTAGTGAAGACCACCTGGTTTTTGGGTGTTTTTTTTTCCCCTTTTTTTTTTTTTTTTTTTACCGGGAGGTCCCAGGGATCGAACCCGGGTCCCTCCATATGGGAGACGGATGCCCAATCATTTGAGCCACATCTGCCCCTCACCACCTGGTTTTGAATGGCCTGAACCTGATGGCCTGAAAGAATTAGTGAATGTCTTGGAGAGTAATATAGAGAGAAGACCAATCTCTTGCGAGACAAGTGGGCATGAGGATAGGCTGAAACAAGCAGTGTTTCCCAAGGGCCAACTCACTCTACTTCAGGTTAGATTCTTGGGCAACTCTACTTACCCTGGAGATGTTAGTTTGAAACATTAAATGGATTGTTTTATTTAAAGCAAAACTCTTCCTTAAAATATTTAAGAGGTCAGAAGGTGCTCTTGTTAGTTTCATTTTACAGACTTGGAACATGTAGCCCAGAGATGTTAGGTAGCTTGCCCAAGGTCACACAGCTAGTAAATGTTGGAGCAAGGATTTGAACCCAGGCATCCAGGAACAAATCCACGGAGGCCTCCTAGAGTCTGCACTGATTTTTTTTTCCAGTGGAGGGGCTTGTGATCCTCTGAGAGAAATTAGTTGCCTCTATACAAATATTACCACTATTGATAGTAAAAGTTTTAAGCATAGTACGGAGATTGGGGTCACAATCTTTATGGTGGTGCTTAAACCTGGGTCACTATATTTGATAACTTTTCAACTGACTTTGAATATCCAAAGCCCTACTTTTGTTTAAAACTGCACTTCAATCAAAATTTAATTAAAAACTTTTGCCGGCCATGCTGGTCCATTCTACAGCACCCAACATGCTCTAAGGACTTACGTACATGGAAATGATTAGTTCTGATACTGCCGATTTTACAAAAAGGGGGGCAGCATGGAAGGAGAGAGAGTAAAATCACAGTGTTCTGCAGCTTTGGAATTCATGACTTGTTTTGTTCGATGGGAGATCCTGAATAAAGTGTTCACTCAGTGGTAGAGTTTGTATACAAAAGAAAGATGTGTCATTATGGCACCTTATTATTATTATTATTATTTTAATTTATTTATTTTTTATTGTGGGTAAAAATCAAAATTTTCGCAATACATACCACTATTTGTAAAATGATATATAAATATATATGCATATATGTGCATTTGCTTACAAAAATGTTATTTATATATATATATATATAAATATATTTTAAGAGGTGCTTAGATTACCAAAAATATTACACAGAACCCCCTGGGATTCCCATGTTGCCCACCTCCCACACCTCCCACCACATCCCACACAAACATTTCCCACAAGTGTGGCCCACCACCCTCAATGGACTTACACATCCTGGGGTATGGCACCTTATTGAATCAGGTTTTTTATATGTAGACCTGTTACTCTTTTATGGGATTGCCTCACCTTTCTGTTTATAACTATCAATATTTTAGTTTATAGTAAGGCCAACACCTGAAAAGAGCAAAAGCGCTTCTCTTTGATGAAGAAGGCTAGATAATTTGGATGCCAAGGGTAGTTGCGACCCGCAGTCATTTTATTCACCAGATACCAAAGAGTGCCGAGCTCTGGGCCTGGCCTGGGGAAAGGCAGGTGGTAAACAGGAGAGAATGAGTCTCTGCCCTCAAGGAGGTAAAGAGATGTACCACACACAAAATAACCAGCATGCACAGAGTCTGAGGTTTCACAAAACCCTTTCAAATGCATTAAAATAAAAGGCTGCTGGGTGTGTGGGCCTCTGTGGGACCTTTGTTCCACTTGTTTCTGATAGAACAAGATTTGACCTCCCAGGCTCTCAGTGAATAGTGGCTGGATAAATGGATGAAATAATTTGCCAGCATTTAAGCTCTTGTGTATCTCAGAGATGTTAAAACCGCTTTAAAGAAAAATGTCCTAGCTTCAGGCTGTTAAGAGTGGCCATGGTGAGGTTAGCTTTGGGAGGTGCACTGGTCTCTTTCTGACACTAGGGGACCACATAGTGCAGTTAAGGAGTCAAGTTTTTAATGAGCCTTTTTTCAAAGGAAGATTAGTACACGAGCCAGTGCTCTTGGCACTGGCTGCTTGTGACCGAGTGGAATCCCTACTGCAGGAAGAGGCTTACAGCTGTGTCAGCATATTTTAAGCCTAACATATGTTTCCCAGTTAAAAACACATGCATAAAAATAGCCTGATAGTGTCCTTAAAAATAAAGTATTATCTAAATAGGTACCAAATAAAGATTTAGTGTTTAATCTTTTTTAAAATCACCTTCTGCCACCCAAATAGCATCTGTGATACGCTGGCCAAAAGGCAAATGTACGTATTCAAGCGAACACACTGTCCTCTTCAGGACAGGAAAACATCTGAAAAGCCTCCGTCATCCTGCCTGTGTAGTTATAATTGGCACAAGTCTAATTCCA
Organism: Tolypeutes matacus; assembly: GCA_026826555.1. Lineage (NCBI taxonomy): Eukaryota > Metazoa > Chordata > Mammalia > Cingulata > Chlamyphoridae > Tolypeutes > Tolypeutes matacus. Next base: position 12,393,821 of record JAKSZT010000049.1, read on the forward strand.
GTGGGGAAATGCAGTAGTTCTGGTTCTGCTAGATTAAGTATACACCTTCAAAACGGAGTATCAGTTGCTAGTTTAGTATGATCAAGTCAGTGAATAGTTCTCTTTGTCAGGAACCTGTTGGACAATCTCGATTAAGATATAAGAAATGACAACGGGAGGGCAAGTCCAATAATACCCTTTAATGTCAAAGAAGGAGTCATAGGGGCTGGAAGAGGGGCCTTTGCTCTTATAACATTACTTTAATTAGAAGAAAACTTGTTCCTTCAGTAGACACTGGTGATGGAGGAATCAATTTACTTTTTTTTATTTATTTTTTATTAATAAAGCATACAATTCATCCAAAGTGTACAATCAATGTAATTTATTTTTTATTACTCTCTTCAGTTTGTGGTTCCTAAGTTCCCAAGGGATGGCCCTACAGGCATCTCCAGGTAAAACCAAGTCACCAAACCATCCGTTCTCCAGCAGCTTCCTCTTCTTTGTTGACAGAGCATCCTGGCAAGAGTTGATAGCCAGTAGCTCAGTTGTTTCACCGCCTTTCTTTTCCATGCTGAGTCTCTGGTGGAAGTACTAATTAGGAATCAAAGACCCACCGAAGCGGGCAGCTGCAGGAGAAAGGGGGAACACAATACTTCATCGCTAGCTAACTCAGCCTTACATAATGGAGAATTAAAACAAACACAAAGCCAGCCAGTTCGGAGGTGGCATGCCGCAGTGGGCATGTGACTTTCCTCCATGTTCTGGGGTGACAGTGGACAGAGAGCAGCTCCATAGCCCGCCAGGTGCTCGCTACACCTGCTGGCCACCTGTCGTTCCTCTCCCACTTTGCCTAACTCAGGTAAATAGATGCAAGCTGATCCCTTTGGTGCTGGGATTGTGAGGGCAAAGGTGTCTTAGGACACTTTGCCCGGGAGTGTCCCACACCTCTTGCCATGAATTTCCAGACAATTGCAGATACCTCTGTTAGAGAATCCCTTAGGACTGAATCGGGAAACCCTCGGATTAGTGAAAACTGAAGGTTGATCTGATATCTAGGGCCCCATTGTATTTGCATTTCATAGGCATCTGCTTTTCCTAACCTTTGTTTGAAACGCTCCAAGCGCCGTTCCTCAGAGAGGCAGAGGATGAGTGGTAGACGTTAACTGTTGGGTCTCTGAGACGTGGTAGAGGAACCGTGTCAACACGACAAAAGTTAACTCTGGGAAGGATTAAGTGACGAGGCTGTCAGGTGAGTTTCTGCTGGACTTCTGTGGGACTCTGAACCAGGAGTTGGCTGACCACTGTCCTCAGGTGTTTCCTGACCCTTCCTAATTTTGCTCCAGGCAACATCGCCAGTCCAGGGTTGAAACCTGACGTGCCGCAGTGCTCACAGCTCTCCCGGGACCTGGGCGATTCTGGTGAGCCGGTGTGGAGGGATGCCTCCGAGGGACTAAGGGGCCCGTGGTTAAAGCTAAAGGAGAGCTGTGCCGTGCAGCAGTCAGTCGCCTATGATCTGTTTTTCCTTATATGTATTGAAGTGCCAGGGCTCAAGCACGGTTTGGCCAACAATTCAGCCTCCTTAGTTGAAAATCCAGACCTTTGTTTTCCATTGGTACATGCTTATGTTTCTGGAATGCTGAGGAATTGTTCACTGCACCTGATCCAGTGACTCCTTGTTAAACATCCAGGGCATGCGATCTATTTGGAGGCAGGAGGTTGCTATTTTGCAGTCAAGGAGCCTCAGAAAGTCATGGGGCAGGCTGAGTTCCTCCAAAGATAGCCTTTCTGTGAGTCCACCGACAAGCTGGGGTAAAGGGTCGGGGCAGCGAAGAGGAAAATAAGTTTAACAGCCTGACGTGATGCAGGCCAAGGGCTGAAGTGAAGCTTTCTTTAACCCTGTAAACCAGACCCTGTGCCTGGAGTCTGCCTGGCTCTTGGAAAGTTTCTATTATTATGTATTATGTAAATGCACCTGACAGTGCAGCGTTTTAAGAGTTTTTTGGCTAAGGGTAACCCTTTGTCTGCCAAAAGGTAGGCCCTGGCTTTGCTTGCAAGCACGGCGTTTGCACAGTAAACAGTGGGTGACCTCTAAGCCAGCCAGCCAGTCAGCGTACACATTGCCTTATTAGGCAGGCGGCCGAGACTGCCGTCTGGGGACTGGCAGCAGAGCCGGTGGCAGCGGGCTTGTGTCCTGCGAGGAGCCGGAGAGCCCGAACCCTGGAGACGTGGCCTAGTACTGTTCAATTAATTATAGTGCACTGTGATGACAGCGATATGCACTCTCCTTGGCAGGTGACGTGCTTTATGGTATGGCTCGAAAGAGGCAGTAACTTCCCAACGGACAGAATAGTGTGTGTCACTTTGCAAGGGCTCTGGGCTGTCAAGTCCTGTGTCAGGCCTGTTCTGGGAGAAATTAGGAAAGAGGACCCTTTTCTGTCTTGACGTTTTTGTGCCACCTTCCCAAGTTCTGGAAATGAAGCTCGTGAGCATGTGGGGCAGCTGAAGGGGCAGGGGGTGGAGCGCAGATGTTACTGATGTGACAGGTGACCACACACAGGGGCCTCCGGGCTGCTGACCCTCTCGCCCTGCGTTTAGCATTCCTGGACCTGGTGCAGGAGCTGGGCAAGCAGGAAGGCCGAGCTGCCCTTCGCCTGCTCCAGTTCTCTTCTCCCTCCAGAAATCCTGTCAGAGCAAAGCTCGCTGGTTATTTCCTGAGAGCAGGGACAGTTCCTACGGCTGGAGTTAGACTAAATATATCTGTGTGGACTTTCACCCCAATCGGGAGGTGACATCTGAGGAGCCGCTGGCTTGGGTCTGCTGAGACCACAAATCCTTTCCCTTTTTAATCATTTCACTGACTCCCTGTCTCCTTGTCATTCAGAGGAAGGAGTGAACTCACTTTTCCCTCCTGTATAAGAAAGGCAAAAACAAAAAAATTTTTTGTTCAGTTTTGCTGTTTTAAATGTCTGCTTCCCCCTCTCTCCGTGACTGAGCCGACCCACTCCTGAAGGCGTGGGCTGTGATTTTCTGAAATACGTGTTAATACGGGAAACTTTGGCCTGTATGAAAGGGCATACGTTAGCCTAGTGCTGAGCTCCAGTAGGACTTTGGGAGACCCTAACCCTGCACGCAAAGGTTTTTGGCTCTGGGGGAAACTGTTGGACTTCAAAGTTTAGGGAGAAAAACATCAAATGTGTCCAGTCCAAAATGGAACAGAGAGCGCTCTGCCATGGGTGTATTTTCTTCACGCATCACTAAGATGTCAGATGACGGGAAGTGGCTTCCTTTTGAAACCTAAACTTTGTTTGACTCCCTGTAAAATATGCCACAAAAGCCTACTGCGTGATCGATTCCAAGGCTATTGCTTGAGATGCTGTCATCCCAGTATCTCAAATGAGGAAGGTAGAAGTCTAGCAGGTGGGCAACTGAGTTTTCTGATTTGATTTTTAAATACATGTATTATATTCACAATTTTTTAAAGGATTTGGAAAGATTTCATCTATATAACATTCTTATAATGACAAAAATGAAAGAGAGGGAAAACAGACGACTAATGTCCAGAGTTAGGGGCAATGAGGAGGTTGAGGGGTGTGATGCCAAGGGGTCGAGCCCGGAGCCTTTGTGGGAGTGGCATCGTTCTGTGTCGAGACTGTGGTGGTGGGTGCACGAGTCTGGGCACGGGATACAGTGACACAGGACCAGACATACATGGCACCAGTGTGCAGTCACTGATTTTAATATTCTCTTCTAATTCTGCAAGGTGTGACCATTGGCAGAAACTGGGTGAAGGGTCCAGGGCTCCTCTTTGTAGTGTTGCAACTCCCTGAATCTATAATTATCTTTAAATAAAAAGATAATAGAGTAAAAAGCATATATAAATGTGTGTGTGTATATATCTTTTATATTTAAATTAAAAGTTTAGAATAAAAAGTACATATAAGTGTATGTGTGTGTGTGTATATATATATAGTTTTGATGAGAAAGGGTTATTTGACTTGGGGGAAAGATAAAGAAAGGTTTGCCTTTTATGGAGGAGAAATATTACATAACCATAGACTCAAATGGATTAGACTGTTTTAATCTTATGTTTGATTATTTATTCCTTAATTACTTTACAAAGTGAATAGCTATAGTGAATGGGACAGTAATAAATATTTCACTCCAAATCAGTATGAGTGTAAAAAGTAATATAGTTTACACTTGCCTGGGACACTACAGTTTACATAATCATTTTGTGTGCATTGTCACAGTTAACATACTTGTCTCACGTAGCTCAGGGTTTTGAAGTTAAGAAGGAGAAGGAAGAGTCAAATGTTCTGTCTTTTAGGAATAAGTCCTTGAAGTCTTCCTGTAAATGATGTTTGTTACAACCCTGCTTGTGGTCTTGGTGGGTATGAAATTCTGGAAAACTGTCTCTCGTTATGTCCAGGAAGGATTTTCCATATGTGGGAAGACAAATATATGTACTTGATTACAACAGAGGAGAAGTAGGAAACTTCACAAGGGCCAGTGCATAAGAAGATGGCGAAGGTCCCTAGCCGCTTTAATTCTTTAGGTGAACCCTTGTCTGGACTCCACTCCTAGAGATCAGGAGCTAGTGCTTACACAGCACTAACCAGCCTTGTGCCTGACCCCTCATCACTGCCCAGTGAACCCTGTGCAGAAAGAAGTGGTGTTTCTGGTGCTGGAGGGAGCATGCTTTGGAGCAAGTAGGAAAGGTGTGTGGCAAACGTGGGTAGGAGGCAAGTCTTTGAAGTTTGCCCTTTGCGCATTACATTCAGGGAGCTGGCTGAGCATCTATCCGGCAGTCTCGCAGATAACAGAAAATATCAGCTTCCAGGTGACATCTGGCTCTCCATGCTGGATTCCCCAGGTCCGTGCATCCTGGGCATTCCCTTTGTTTTGTAGGCTTTAAACAGCCAGTGGCATGAGGGCTGGCCTGTCATGTCTGATAAAGAGAGAACGAGGCCCAGACAGCTCTGCTACCAACCATGGGCCCAGTTGTGACCCGTGAAGGGACCATCAGAACAGAGTTGGCTTTTATACGCATTTTTATTTCATAGTCCAGGGCCCCAGTTCAGAGCTTGAAATGGTAAGAGGCAGACAGAGCAGGTATTAAGAAGTGCATGGGGCAGTCCAGCTATGTTCCTAAGAATGGCACTTTCTCACTGCCTGAAGGCCATGCAGGGTGTAGTTGAGCTTGGTGCCAAGGTGTGAAGAGAACTTGGAATTTCTTTTTCTCTTCAGATTTTGGGGAAGGTCCTCATTTTTCTTTCACATCAGGTCCGATCTCCTCCTTCCCCCGCTCGTGTGTAGCTTGGTCTGGTCCCATCTCATTCCTTAAAGCAGGGTTCTCATTCCAGCTTCCATGCTTAAACCCCCTCCTCTTCCTGGCATCTCCACCCCTCCCATCTCCTTCCACTCACTGGCGTGACTTCTTCTTAGCAAAGCTCAGCAGTCACCTTCTCCACAGAGCCTTCCTTTGTCAAACACCTCATTTGATTGTTCTGTTTTTCTGCTTCCTCCTGGACTTAATATCATGAATGTCTGGGGTTGATGGTTTTCAATCTTTGGAGCATATCAGAATCATCTTTTTAACAGGGTTCTGAGGTGCACCAAAGTTTGGCATCATTTGCCTTATGTGAGATGTTAAACCTACTTATAAGTGTAAAACATAATTTTAGTCATTTCAGCAGGCAGAGCACAATGTTTTCCATTTCTTTTCATAACCTTTTTAATCAGTTCTGTGAGCTCAGAATCTGCTTTTCTAGTGCTTACTGCAGGGATGAATTAAGAGAATTACCCTCGGGAAGCAGATGTGGCTCAAGTGATTGAGCTCCCGTCTACCATATGGGAGGTCCAGGGTTCGATTCCTGGGGCCTCCTGGTGAAAAGGAAGTGGCCCGTTGGTGAGCTGGCCCACGTGGAGTGCTGGCACAGCAAGATGACGCAACAAGAAGAGACACAGAGGAGAGACGAGACGCAGCAGACCAGGGTGCAGAGGTGGTGCAAGAGATTGAGCACCTCTCCCCCACTCTGGGAGGTCCCAGGATCGGTTCCTGCTGCCACCTGAAGAGAAGACAAGCAGACACAGAAGATCACACAGAAAGCAGACAGTGAGTGCAAAGCAGCGGCAGCGGGGGGAATAAATAAATCTTTAAAAGAGAGAGAGAGAGAGAGAGAATTACCCTCGTTTTATATGGAAAAAAGTCATCGTGATCGCGTCATTGCACTGACACTCCCTTCCCTCCATCCCCCACCTATCAGCTAATGTCTTAGGAACCTGCTCTGACAGGGTTAGGTCTTGGGGACCAGCTTTTTGTAGCCTTGTGGAAAGCATTTGGACAATTGGGAAGCAGCAGGTTGCGGAGCTTTTCTTGGATTTTCATGCTGATGGTTGTTGCTGAAGTGGCCATTGTTTTTATTATTACTAAGATGCCCTTATGAGAGCAAAGAGACTCAGAAATGCTTTTATTCACGCTCTTCAAATTATTCGAGTGTAGCTCCGCAACAGCTATGACTTACCAGGTATCAACAGTCATTTTATATATTTACTTGTCTGCCATCTGGGTTTTTAGACCCATAAAAAATTCTCACATCTGATGATTCAGTGTTTCCTTGCTTTTGGTTCATGTGAAAACCATCAACTCGCAAGTAATGAATTACTGGCATTGGCAGCCTCCTCCCACCTCCCTGGGTATCGTTCCCCATCCTCGCCCAGCCTGAAGGAGGGGCACGGACCACGTGCTTCCCAGAGCCCCCACAGCTCGAGCTCGGAGCGCCCGCATCTGCGGCATGTACGGTTCAGATTTTATACAGTAAAAGCCTACGCATCCCATTACTCATCAAGCAATTGTTTAAGAACCTTTTGGTGCTCGCCACTTTGAATAGGTCAAAAACTTCTTGGTAATTCAGGACGTCGCAGGATCGGAGGCACGTGCCCGGGACCTTGGCTCTTGGGTCCAGTACCCCCACCAGGCTGCTCGTGCATCTTGTGACAGTTTTGTGTTTAACCTTAATTGTGCGCTTTAAACGTTACGTGGAACTCACCTTTGTCCTTTTTTCTCACCCTGAGAAAGCCTTGACCATCCTCTCTTCCTTTTAGGTACCTGGATTTCCCCCGCTAAGAATCATTAAAGATTCAAAATAGGTCAGAACTTCAAATGATTAGACATGAGAGAATTTCCACTTTCAGTGTTACCCTCACTCTTTTGGATATTCACTTTAAAGACATTGAGAAGTCTTTGAAGGGGTTGCAATAAGCCTTTCCTTTAAAAAAAAGAATCTTTAAGTAAAGCAAGACTGGTACGGTTCTTTCAACACATCTGATAAAGAAATAGCTGTGGGTTGTAATATTTCTGATTGTTGAAAGTACTTTGCCTTTTCATCTCCACATACTTGGCCTGTTTTAAATTACCTTACATGGTGATGCCATGCAAAGTTTTATATGCAGACTTGTCCACGCTATTACCACCAACCAAAATCTGCAGAGCACTTCATGGTCCACCCAGGAGGAGAAATGCACCAAAGTAAGGAATCTGGAATTCATGGATTACCAGCATGTGAGAAAGGGCAAGGAAAAGGCCTCTGTGGGTTTCCCACTGGTGCAATTACTTCAGGTCAGGCAATTTTGCCCCTATAAGAGTCGACCTACATAAATAAAATCCACCAAAGAAAATGAGAAGACCATTTCTGGCAGTTTCTAGCATACAAAGTACTCTTTTATTGGGCTGTAAAAATATATCCTTCACTTTGGAATTTCAGTCCAGCCGTCATCTTTAGTGGCCCATGGTAGATTTCATTAAAATCATTTCTGGGCCACTTTTTGAGAAGTGTATTGGTAACTCGCAAACAGTCTGCATTCAGACCCTTGTCAACGTTGTCATAATTTCCCTGCCAGATATTGCCATGTGGCTTTGAGCTCCTTTTCCCACAGGCTGGGAGGGCACCCGCTGCTTTCAGCTTGTACGAGTGCAGCCCCCGGAGGAATGGGCCAGCCACCCGTAGCTCCCTCCAGCATGTGGTTCCATGCCTGGGCTCCACGATGCCCTCCACTTCTTAGTGCGCTCCCACGTGCCTCGCCTCGTTTAATCGTGGCCTCACCGTCGGATCCACTTTGGTTTATTTTTACTGACGAGTGAGCAGTGCTTCTGTCAGCATGCACAGGTACTGTGTGCCCTTAAAGATGTATTTTAAATAGCCAACCTTGGGAAGCAGCTGTGGCTCAATCAGTAGGGCTCCCGTTTACCATATGGGAGGCCCCGGGTTCGGTTCCCGGGGCCTCCTGGTGAGGGCAGGCCCGCCCGCACGGCGTGGTTAGCTGACCCAGCGAGCACAAGCAGCAACGGGGGGATAAATGAATAAATAAATAAAACCTTTAAAAAAATAATAATAAATAAATAAATAGCCAACCTAGACCTGAGTATTTATTCAGCTCGCACCGTATCTCAGTTTTTAAGGGGATCTTGCTCTCAGGTTTTTGCAAGAAGTAGGTGAGTCCGATGCACCCAGAATACAGAGCATCGTGCCTGCCACGTGGCAATTGTTCTGTGAGGATAGGAAGATCTTATCCATGTTCCTTACACGTCACACCAGGTGTGGGAGAAAGCTGCCGGTGGCCAGTTGGGGCCCTGGACTCCTTTTCATTCGCTTTGCTTCCATTTCGCTCTCCGTGTGGACTCCCGCAAGCACAGTGGCCACTCGAATTTCAGGGGCAGGAAGAAGGAAGATGGGCTGCTGGATTCAGCTTCCCTGTCGTCCTGAGCCACAGCTGTGAACATGCTTTCCAGCCCCCGAGGATTTAATACTGTCACCCTTTGTGCCCTCATCGTTTGGGAGCTGACCCCGCTTACCTGGACTCACACTGACGTTGTCCGCCTTGGGGCTACAGGAATCATCTTCCCTGACTTTACCGTCACACAACGCCCCAGCACATCTTTAATATTTATGTTCTACATCGTCACTTCACATTTTAAGAATGACAAGAGGCTTGAGTAGGAGCTTCAAGTTGAGTGGCAATAATTTTCCTTCACGGCACCTAATTAATAATAGAGCTGGCTCCCTATCAAAGAATGAGGAAGAATAGAAGTGATTTCATCACTTGCTTGCTTGCTTGATTGATTCATTCATTCATTCAAGCAGTATTTGTAGCCCACTTGCTCTGAGAAAGGCACTACGCCAAACACTCTGTGGGTTGGACACAGAAGTAGGTCACAGGTGCTACCCTTTAGCTGAGAGATGGTGGAAGTTTTTGACCAGGAAAAATTTGGTAATGAAGTGCTGACAGAGAAGAAGGTGTATAAAGGGGCCCTGACAAATGAAGTCAGTGTTAATAGGCAGAAGAAGGTGATCCGACGCTTCCATGAGACCATGCTCCACCTGGTACAAAGTTTGAGAAGCTTTCGTGTTATTAAGGACCTTGGTGATTGTCTGGGTTAACTCCTAAATTTTACAGCCATGAAAAATGTGTATCTTTAGAGGAGGTGGGCAGGTTGTCGTTGTATCATGGACCCACTTGTACAACTCTGTTCTCAACCATCTTTATCTTGTGGATCAGATCAAGAGTTCTGATTGCCTCATCTTTATTTGTACGTAATTGTTTTGGTAATTATAGAAGTAATACTTATTGTGGAAACATGACCAGAGCTACCTGAGTGCTGAGGTGCTTGATGTTTCAGTCCACTGACCGTCTTTCTGGCTGGGTATGGGTATGAAACTCTAATCGAGCACATCATGAAAAATTTTCCAAATCGCTCGTTGAATTTCAAAACCCAATTTTATCGTCTAAATTATTTGCCAGCTCTCTATTATGTGCCCTTATTTAGACTGGTTCCAGTTTTATACATTTATAAATAAAACTGTGGCATACATCTTTGTACTCACTCATAGTAATTTCCCGGGGAACATTTCTAGAGTGGAATTACTGTGTCTTTGTCTCACATAGTCTTCAGAATTGCATAGGAACATTCATATCCTGTCCTTCTCCGATGAGGTGGGAGCCTTGGGAAGGAAGGATCTTTGTCAGCTGTGTGCCATTTTCACCACCCTGTCCCCTCGCCAGACCTTTCTGAAGGTCTTAAATATGTTCTCGTTACTCATGTCTGAGCCAGTCCTGATTTTGGGGAACGTCTATGGCACCAAGACTAGACCCAGGAAACATATGAGGTTTGAGGAAAGCAACCATGCTGGCTTGCTCTCTTCTCCTGGGGCCGGGCTGGCCTTTCCCAATACGCCAGCATAAGCCATGGAGCTGGGAGACCCTATAACCTCAATCCATAGCAAGTTTACAGCCGGGGCCTCTGTGATCAGGCCAAACAGGAATATGGAAATTGTCCCCAGGGCAGCCACCATGGCTATGTGACCTTGGGGCAGTCGTCCAACCTGCTGTGAAATGAAGGCACTGGAACAGCCGGCCAGAGGCTCCTCCGGTTCCACACTTCCCAGTGTCCAAGGCTCTGGATTTACCAAGGCCTGACACACTTGTCCCAGTGGTCCCACTGTTGGGCTGTCGGCATCACCATGACCCATTTGTTGGTAGGTCCCTCTTGGTCATCTGGATCCTCTCCAGCTATCACCCCATGCTCCTGAATATTCCAGATTATATAGTGCTGTGGAAGTGGAAAAGATTTGCATTTCCAAGTGGACAGAGTGGCAGAGAATTTTGTGCATCTCCTTTCTTTGTGCTGAGCCTGGTGGCTAGGTGAGCTTGTTGGGGAAGACATAGGGAACCATTAGGGCTTTTAAAATACTATCTCTTCTCCCTGAAATTTAAGGAAATCATAACCACAACTTAGAATTTCCTCTGCAGATAAAGTATGTTAGCTCGTAGAATAATGTGAAGAAATATTTGCTTATTTATTTTGTAGCTCTCCTGTGTGAATGAGCCAGCCTAAAATAACAATAATAGTAATAATTTATTATAAATATTGGAGAGTAAATGAAAAACATCATGGATACTTTATACTGCTGATGTAGAATGTAGATTTCTTCACAGTATTATTTGGCTTCCTCTGCATGGGATACTTAAGTACAGAGATTAAATTTTATATCCAGAGTTTCCATAGAGAATTATGTGCTTTCTCTTTTCAGCAATATGCCATATTTAAAAGTTGATCTTGCATCATAACTGATGGGTGAGACAAGTAATTCCTGAAAAGGAATATCCAAATTTTTTTATTCTATGCTAGAATTTGATTTTTTAAATTTAAATTAGGCATATTCCTTAATAATAGCTCAAAAGAAACATTTAGATTCTTTTAGGATAATTATAATTGGGAATTCTGGAGGAAGAGTAAGTTTCAGGAATGTGAATAAGCAAGAGATACTAGTGTTTTATAAGTCATCAAGTCCTGTGTAAACATTAATATTATTTCATCACATCTAACTATTGATTTCTAGACTCAGTTGCCTCCACTATTTCCTCTCCTTCTTCCAGCCATCACCTCTTTTCTCCCTTTTTGTTCCTAATGAGACTTTATCTTACTTGAACATACCCACTGTGGATATCCACCGTCCTTAGATTGTTTCTTGCTGGGCTTTTTTAACCTCCCTTTTTGCCACATTTCTCTGCAGGTTTGTAGGCGCTGAAGAAATCAGCAGTGTAGGGAAAATGCCCAAAGCTCACCTGGGGAGTAGACAGGGTTGGGGTATCCCTTAGGTTTATGTGCCTTAATTAATTTAGCATAAAATATGTTTATTTTCAACTGAAGTTTGTATTTTAGAAATCAGTTGCCATCGATGTGATTTGAAAGCGTGACATCATATCAATGTAGTCATTTTAGGATGCCACCTCTAGCTTTTAGAAAAGAGGATTCCATTATTTCATAGAGTCAGTCAGCAAACATTCACTGAGGCACAGTGTCCAGTACTGAAGATACAACGATGGGCAAACTCGTGGCCCCTGCCCCCGGTGGGGTGGGGTGGGGTGGAGACATGGCCTCCATCCCACATCCCCAGGAAGATGAGCTCCATTGCTAATCAATTCTCCATCCTGGAGCCAGGTCCCTTTCTCACCCTCTGTTTCCTGATTTTGCAAATGAGACCATTTCCCTAGGCTTGTCCCCTTCCTCTGCCAAATGGTCAGTCTTCAATGATTGCGAAGTATTCTTGGTATTATATTATCACTGCTTGGGCTAAGTTGAAAATAAACGGGGGGCAGTCTAATTGGATGTGCTTAACCCACCACTTCTGTCTCAAGCTAACATTTCTGAACCTCTGGTGATAGCTGCCTTTTCCTTTCCCACAGTTTCACTCATATGTTGTTCATAAATCTGAAGTCTGGGGTTTTTGGCTCCCTGTTAGGTAAAATACTTGATTTAACACTATTAGCCAAAACCAGTTTTGAGCAGCCTGGGATTAGTTAGACAGGCAACTTCCCTTCTCTCCCATACCTCCAGAATCTCGGCATTTTGTTTGTTTGTAGGGAAAGAAGGAATAGTTTTTGACCCCTCCGGTGATGGCGAGGTCTCAGCATTGTCTGTCAACTTAGCAGAAACATGCAGTGATTTGTAAATGCCCTGTCCCTGTCCCTGGAATCCAGTCTGTTCCAGCAGCCCAGGCCTAATTTCTCCTTGTAATCTGATTATGGGTTTGAGCTGTTCCAGCCTGCAGCCTTTTGCGTTGCGTTTACTATATTCTCAAGACACACAGGCCTGATAGCTCAGCCCTGCGCTGTGAAAAACCTCAACCCAGTTTTACCTGACAGGCCTCGGGCCGGCTGCCGTAGCCCTGCTCTGGCCGTGCACCTTCCTGTGTGCAGGCATGCTCAGAAACCCGGGCACCTCCAGCTACCTGGGGGCTTTCAAGTTCTCTGAGAAACAAGGTAAGGCAAGAGAGAGAGAAAATGCACTTTTGAATTTATTTTCTAACCTTGTGAATGCCGGGCATCTTACATTTTACCTGGAAGTTTCCCGTAAAATCATGTGAAGAAATATTTCTTTCTCAGTTTCTCACAGGACACTTTAAATATGTAACTGAGTTTACAAATTGCCTTATCTAGTGATTGCTGAAACTATGAACTTTGTTTTTCCTCTTGTAAGTTAAAGGTATTGCTAAACCACTAAAGCCTTTATATAGGAAAAATTGTAAATTAAATCAGAATGCCCAGACTTTGGATCAAATTCTGTGTGTGCTGCACTTTAGCTGAAATATTTTTCTAAACCAAATGCTATATATACTAAATCATTGCCAGTAGGCAGTGTTGAGTGTTTTGTCTTTTTATTAAATCTTCATGCAGGACATTTTGTAACAAATTTTTGTCTTTTTAGTGGCTTCCTTTTGAGCACAGAGGAAAATGTATGCTTTCAATTTAGCTACAGAAGTGGTACACTATATTCAGTTCACCAACTGAACAAAAAAATGAAGTGCTGAGTTATTTTGAATGTCAGATCTAAAAATCAGCCATTATATAGCAAAAGTAGTGCCTATCGCAAATGCACTATTTGGATGTGATTTGATTAATCCAGGCCTCAGATTCAGGAATTTTCTTCTATAATATTTGATAGGTTTTTGAACCATGAGTTCTCTTTCTTTAAAGATATAACAAGAAATGGCATAATTAGGAGAAAAGCCTAGCTGTTTAAATGGCATTATACCTTTCATTTTGTTGCATTTCTCCTAGTTGCCAGGATTTCCAAATACCAGGATTAAGGATGCATGTTGATGGATAATGAAGTGTCAGGCATCTGGTGTATTTTGAACACCTTTTTCTACAGGCTTCTGCTCTCAAATATGAAATAGTAAAAGACACTTCCTTAGGGGAAGAAGTTTCTGTAAATGGTCTACTTGCAGTTTTCTTGGTGGACAAACCGTTACTGTGCCAAAAGCTGTAAAACATATTAATTGCCATTAGACTGCTTATAAATTTTGCTGGTGCCTGGTTTTGATTAATCCATTCACCCGGGATATGTTTTTCCTGTATGGAATTGTTACCAGCTGTCCTTATATAATATATATCTCGTCTTCAAAAATAAACAAGTAATTAATTTCATGTGCTGTTATTGTTTGGATTTCAATGTACTCTCCATCCACCCTATCCACATTTTTAAAAGGCATCTCAAGGGTATCAGACAGTGATTATTTTCAACAGTTCTGGTTACCTTGACCAAAATTATTTCATTAATTTCTCCAGTTTTTTCTGGGTATATAGATATGTTATCTAGTATTTAATTGCTTTTAGTTATTCTTGTTCCCATAATGAATTTAAATGATAACGTTGAACTATGTCAGAATTGTTTTTTACCCATGGAGTATATTAGTTACTCTTCAGTAGGGAAAAACAAACAAAAAACTTGGCCTATGTAAAATTTATATGTGGAATTTGATTCTTAGAAGGTCTCATTTTTGTATCCTTCTTGTTATTTGCTCGATGAGACTTTGAAGAATTTTTCCCCCATTGGCATTTGTTTGTTTGGTTTAACTTATTGTGTAGCTAAATCAATGTTATATTATGTCCTTTCCTTAGATTTCAACAAGAGAAACTTAAGCTTCATTGGATTCCCACATCAAAGAAAAGTCCCAAGGTAAAATGGCCTTTGCTTCAGAAATCTTAAGTTTTGAAGATTTCTAATAGCTTCTTAAATTATTTTCTTAAATTCCTAATTCATGAGTTTAAGTGTTTGGCAATATGTTTCCCCAAGTTTGATTTAGTAAAATATCTGAAATTAGCTGACTTAACAGTACGTTCAGCCAGCAAAGATTCTTTGTATAATTAATGCAGTTCATGAGAACTATTTGGAGAACAAGATGTTGGTGGCTCTTGTACTTGCAAACTGATAAAGGGTATTATGTTTCCTTTCTCACACCCCCTTTATCATAGGATGTCCTTTTGCAGCCTGTCCCTCAACTAAGGGAGCCTTTGGTTGTTTTAGAAAGGGTTTGGCCTTGACCTTGGTTTTGTCCTTCCTCCCTCCCTCCCTTCATCCTGGCTTTCCTTCCATCCTTCCATCCTTCCGTCCATCCTTTCTCTGTCCCTCCCTCTCTCTCCCTTCTTTCCTCCATCCTCCCTTCACTCTGTCTCTCCTTCCCTTCCTCCATCATCCATCTCTCTGTCCATGTGAGTTTTTGATGTCTGGTCTCACCATCTCTCCCTCAACCTTTTTGTACTTCTAATTCCCTTTGCTGCAGGATAATATGGGTGCTAATTTGATTAACTAGTATACTAAAGCTCTGTGGTCCATCACTATTGATATAAGACAATGTAAAAATTAAAGATTCTGCCAAGCAAACGAGCGCTACCCCAGTATTTCTTATTGATATATCTCACAGTCATCCCGAATAGAGTTTGGGGTTTTCAAATGGAGGCACAGACTTATCACCCCCTGTCCTCAGGCACGGATGCCAACCTAAATGCCATATGTCACAAGGCCTTGAGCCCCGCTCAAGCCTTCACTGCACCCCGTGTTCTTGCTCCTCACGTATTATGACATTGCTTCTTAACTAAATAAGGGTTTTACGTTTCAATAGCATTAGAAGATTGTTGTCTAACCACTGTCCTCTCAGGCCAAGGCTGGCTCTGCATTTGGAGATGGCATAGTGAGTAGGATAAAGACTAACCCTTCTCTGTCCTCAGTGTGGAGCAGGGGTCACCCAGGTCATCCATGAGGTCATCCAGGGTCATACTTTTCTAATGCATCTCCCAAATTTCTTCTTTTTGCATATTTTTAAATTGAATCTGAGACTCCTAATAAGTTCCCAGCAGGTTGGCTCAACTGTAATAGAGCTGATGAGTGTGTAAGAAGAAGGAAGGAAAGGAAAGGGAGAGGGGAAGGCTTTGCTTAGTCAGCATTTGGCAGAGCATGGCATATGAAAGGCAGACCCCTCGGTGGGGAGGCGCAAGGGGACACAAACTATTCTGAAGTCTCAGGTGTGCTTTTCCATGTGTGCCTGTTAAAGTCATGCCCTGCTTGCCATGGTACTGAATAAAAAATGGGCTGGAGATACAACGACTTGCCACCCTAAACAAAGTCGAGTCATTGTAAGTAAATGAGTTTTCATCTCCTGTGTCTCATAATTTAAACTTCAATAGAAAAGCCACCAGATTGAGGGAGAGTCTCATACACAGTAGGACTGAATAGCTATTTTAATCATACAGCTCACATTTTGTAAAAGAGAAGAAATAAGAAGAACAATATATTCTGCACACACTTTAATAAAATTTCCCCTTGTTGCTGCTGCTGGGCATTTAAGTAGGTTATTGGGACACATTTTTAAAAATTATCATGTAAGCAAGGAGCAATCTCTTAGATTATTAGAGCAGAAGGGAGGCAGAGTATGAAAAGATTAGACATAAAGAGTGAGCACTATTTCAGAGGAGATGACAATGGGTGGATAAGAACTGTGGGTGATACTTAGTATTAGAAAGTTTTAAAATTATATTTTAAAAATGAAGCCTGTAATGCTTACTGTAGTTCTATATGGAGAGACTGTTTCATATTGAAGTATGGGCTCATGACTTGAGGGTGAGCTGTGGCAACACCCCAAGGCCTGCAGAAGTTGTCCCTGCAGGATGGGACCACCCGTTGACCCCTGATCATGGATAGGATGGCTGATGAGGAAGAGCAGGGTCCCACTCCAACATCTGGAGAGGTGTGAGCTAGAAGAAGAGCTGGAAGCAGTGTGAGCTGGGAACAGTGTTTGCTGGAAGCAATGGGAGTTGGAAGTACTGGCAGCTAGGACTGGTGTGAGCTGGGAGTGGTGTGAGCTGGGGGTGGTGTGAGCTGGGAGCGGTGTGAGCTGGGAGGGGTGTGAGCTGGGAGGGGTGTGAGCTGGGGGTGATGTGAGCTGGGAGGGGTGTGAGCTGGGAGGGGTGTGAGCTGGGGGTGGTGTGAGCTGGGAGGGGTGTGAGCTGGAAGCGGTGTGAGTGAGCTGGGAGCGGTGTGAGCTGGGAGGGGTGTGAGCTGGGGGTGGTGTGAGCTGGGAGGGGTGTGAGCTGGGAGCTGTGCTCTGGAGCCTCTGACTCAGCACAAGGAAAGGGAGGGTGAGGTCAGGCTCTTTGGGATATTTGTTAGGTGCTTGGTCAGCCAGTGGACAGCCAGCAGTCCCTCATTCATGCAAGAGCCAGAACGCCTTCCCCCTGCCTCTCACCTGTGTGTTCTTGCTGGGTCGTGCCCGTGGGCAGACAGTCCACAGAAGAGAAGAGTCGTGGTTTTTTAGCCGGGTTTCTCGTTTGCATCAGCACAGCTTTTGTGACTCTGGAGCCAGGGCCACACCTTCTGACGCAACCTCCTTGTTCTTTCCTTCTGCACGTTCTGATTCCTCACAAGCTTTTCATCGTGGCTGGAGAAGTTTCCGTCATTTAGAGTGTATAGGGGGAGAGGGGAGAGAAACAAGAACACGGTATAAGGGCAGCCATGCGGATTGCCGTAATTAAACTTTACCTTGAAGATGTCGGTGTCAAAGACAGCTTTTTATAAATGCATGCACATATACTAATATTTTCATACATGTACACAGATGTAAGGCGAGCAAATGTAATGAGGAAATCTGCATTCCCAGTGATACACTATTCTAAAGATGAAAGGAAGAACAGATGCTTATAACTGATGCTTATTGAATGTCGGCCCTTCTAATTATTCTCAGTGTTTACAAGGATATTTGTTCCTGGGCATGACACCAACATTGTATAAAGCTTATATATATATAAAAAAATACTTTAGGATGAAATTTAGTATACGTTGAGCTATTTTGTCACACTCATTTATGTGATCACTCATTCAACACACAGTTATTGAATAGCAGGCAGTAAATGTGCAAGGGTGACATCGGGCATAGAGCTTGGACCAAACAGACCTGGTCCCACTCTTAAAAATCTCTAGCCAGAGACATAGACTTTTTGAAAAATCATTCAGAATAACTCTGTAATGCCACTTGTAAGACATGCTGCAAGGAGAACAGCATGAGCTAGCGTGAGAGAGAGTAACCCAGGGGCATAATACAGCGAGGGGCTAGCTGTGATGGACAGAGGGTCGGGGGTCTTCCCTGAGGAAGTGACCCAGGCCAGGAGCAAGTCTGAGTCAGGAAAGGAGGCTGGAAAGGGAGAGTTCAGATGGGGAACAGCATTCACAACGAACCATGTTAAGAAGCACGAGAGATTTCCCTGGTAGGCTTTCTGACCAGCGGAGAAAAGGCTTGAATTTTTATTGGTGCTGATGCTACTTGGATCATTTTTAAGGAAAGTAAATTCTTATGGAGCTGGGGGCTGCCAGGATGATAACTCGTCAGGCCACTTTGTAAAAGTTCAGCCGAGTGTCTCATCAGGTGGATAGTTTCTTAGTCTTCGTGGTTTGAAAAGTGATTTATAAAGACTAATTCTTTTCCAGATTTGTTCTTTTAAAGCATGTGAATACCTGGCACTCATATTTATGAATATAAACTTTACCGTATTTATAAGCAATAATTAAGCTTTGGGTTAGCCTGGCTCTGGGAAGGCAGGATGGTGCACTGTCTGGAAATGTGTGGGAGTTTCTGGCAGTTGCATCTGTACCAGGATGCCGGTTATTCGTGTGTGCACTCACAGCACCTCCTCGGGCTTCTGCCTCTCCACGGAGGAGCCAGTACATGGAGGTCAGCTTCACACGGAATGCTTTTCCACCTGTCCGTCACCTCTCTGGAAGCAATAGTGTCATTGGAGAATATTCAATTCCTGTTTCCTAGGTTTTGCTTTCTTCCTGTGAGGCAGGAACAGTGCCGACCCCATTCCCATAGAAGACCCTGGGGCGCGCGGACAGCAGTCTTGGGGCCACCTGAGCCAGGGTTAGAGCGGGGCTAGACTGGAATCTCATCTCCTCTAACTAAATGGAGGGCAACGCAGCCTGGTGGGGTGCTGGGGCAGGCTCACCCGCCACCTGCTCATGAGCGCCGTGTGTGCCTCTCTCCCAGCTTGGAGTTGGGGACCTCCCAGGGTAGCTTGGAATCAACCGGAGCAGGAGTATTTACACTACCCTCAAGTGCTTCAAAGCCAGGTGATCCGACGGGGCGTGGGATGGGGGGAAGCCAGTGGTTAAACATTCCCCAGCACACCGGTGAAGAGTCTCTATGTCATAAGGTTCTCCTGAAGGTAATTGATATCACACCTGGGTATTTGTGGTACAGGGAACAAGTACGTAGTAAGCACGCAACAACTTTTATTCTCCCTTTTTGTTTGCTCTTGTTTTCCCAGACAGTTTTACCTGAGAGTTTCAGGCCTTTTCACTGTATCTTGATATATTGGTTGTTTGAAGATATTTGTTACTTTATGTAATTTTAATCCTGGAAAGAAGCTTGTAGTTGCTGGTTTTCCTGGGAAAGAAATTGTATCACAGAGAGATTAAGTGATTAATAAAAGCTCACACAGGAATTGGTGGGTCCAGAATAGATTGTCAGTCTAAACCGAGATGTATGGTTCCCAGTTTGGTCTTTGATCCTCTAACCCTGCCACCTGCTTATCCTGATTTTATGATTTAAGGGCACAAACAATAGCATGACTAACTGAAATATAAATAAATGAAAATAATTGATATTTAGCTCCACAAAACAAAACTTTTTACTTGTGATCTACATGTTCATAGTTAATCACATGTAACCGTAGCACAGATAAATTTTTATTTTCTGCACTTTTTGCCTGAAGTTATATATCTTGGTTAAAATTGACTTTAAAAAATATTACTAACAGAATAATTTTTAGCTTTCAGGGAGAGTTTTCACTTGAAGACAAAGAGCAACTTGCTAACAGCAAAAGAGAAATTGATGTTAAGTTTTTAGCTGCACTTCCTAAAGGTAAGACTTGTTCTAAATTGTTAACAAGTGTTCAGGGCATATAAATGTGTGTTCCCTGGTTTTCTTTCAGGAGAGTTCTTTCTCACTAATCTCAACTTGCTTTGTCCTTTCTCACCTCCTCTGAGAATTAGCTCAGCCTCAATTAAAATACCTTTCTTCTTGCATTTTTATTCCTCATCTTTCTACTTGATCTTTCCCTTTGATTCTAGGGATCCTTGAGTTTTCACTGGAGGCTTGGTGGGGAGGGTGAGAGAAGGAGCATAGGACCACCCTTACTGATTCTCTCCTTCCCACTTTTAAACTTCTCCAAAGAGCAATTAGTCTTGCTCATCCCTAGAAAACTGCTTCCCAGTTTTATGACATTTACATTTAATATATTTCTGCTCCTCTACTGGGCTATAAATCCCTAGTGCAAACTATATCTTAATGATTTTTCTTCTTCTCCAAGTAGGCATTCATAAATATTTAGTGAATTCATATGTTCATTGGTAAAGATGTGCATGCAGTGAGACATTTTCATTTGATAAAACCCAACTACTCCTAGTTTTGCCTATATATAGTGATGACTATATCAACATGGCCTAATGTTTGTTTTCACAATTATAACACTAGCACAGCAAATGATCAATTTAGGTCTTCATTCTGAATGAGCTGTGTAACCCTCATATTTAGAAGAAACAGATTTGGTGGGCAGCCAGATTTTTTTCCTACTCTGAAAGAAAAAAAAAAAATCAAGCCCAAAAGAAACTAGACCAGTTAAAAATACTCTTTTAATGGAAACCAAATGCACTTTAAAAGCCCGCTGTCAAATTGGAGTACATCCTGAGGAGTTGAATAGGATGATATGCCTAGACATAGTTGGTGAGGAGAGATGTTTGAGGGACTGAGGCGTTTCGCCTGGTCCATAAAAGTTAAACAGGAACGTTTTGATCTTCAAGGACTTAGAAACCTGTCACCTGAAATGTAGGCTTATTCTGTGTTGTTCCAGAGGCCAAAAATAAATAATGTGTAGAATTTTAAGAAGTCTCTGTTACTTCATTTGAGAAAGAAGATTCTGGCAGTTCATGGTACATAGAACTGCAGGGGACTATGATGTGATATCAAGCTCCTCTCATTACATGTTCAAGGAAGAGGTTAAACAACCATGTATGTATTCAAGGGCATGGGTACTGTACAGGGTTCCTTTACTGATGAGTATTTGGACCAAGTGTGAAATGGAGAGGTCCTTCCAATTTCTGAGACTCTGTAAAATACAGAGAAACTCGATCTGATCCAGACATAAGTGTTTAAAATTGATGAGGATGATCAAAACAAATTGATTTTAGCAGGAACTTAGAAAAGTTGACTGATTAGGCACAGTAAGAATTGGCCACTTAGGTCCCAGTTAGGCACCCAGTATGAAGGGTCTCTCTTGCCCCTTCTCCACTCACTTTTGTCTTTTTATTTGTTGCAGTTTTATTTGTTTTTGTTTTTTAATGAATAATACCATAGGCAATGTTAGGAACAGAAAAATTAAAAATTATCTTTAAGGTACAACAACTTGTAACTCCATACATAAGAAACTTTAAAAACACATGAGTTTATTAACCAGATTTATTAGAGAATTTATCATAACCTTACGTCTTTAAAGCATGCTTGAAAAGTGCCAGTTCCCTCCCTTTCCCTTAGTTTCATCTAAATTCCCCACCATCTTATTTCACAGCCATTGGCTTTTCATGAATTTGGGCAGGCATAATTGGAAAGATCCACCTGTTATCAGCCGTCTTCTCATTTCTCCATTTTAGCAGATGTGTTAATGATTCTATCAGCTCTCAATAATATAATGTTAAAAATAGGAATTGCTCATAACTGTGTTTAATGGCATAGTCTTATGTTTGTTTTTAAGTTAACAGAAGTTTCTTTCTGTTCATTTACTGAAGGATTCTTGCATCTGTAAAATTGAGCATTAAAATGGTCATTGATTTTTTTCCTAAGGGTCTTCCTAACCATGTATCAAAAACAGGTTATCAAGGGATTAAAAACCTTTACCTATGTAATGTTAGACTGTTAAAATAGATTTTTCCATTTAGGAATTATGAAATGCACCGAATACATTACCCTACTTTTTAAAAGCAGTTTTGTTGAATGTAACGCACATACCATACAATTCACCCACTTAAAGCGAACGATTCAGTGGTCTTTAGTATATTCACAGAGTTGTGCACCCATTGCCACAATTTTAGAACATTTTCCTTACCCCCAAAATAAAACCACACAGCTAAGCCATCATTTCCCTCCTTATTCACCTAGTTTATAATTACTGATTTTATAAGCTGCTTTCCTCTATATTAGTGGCTCCCATCCAAGTGTCAGTGTCCCAGCGCATTTCTCCTGTGGGAGGAAAGCTCAGCTTCAGGGTAGTTGGCTGCCGGCTTGAGCCCTCAGGCTAGTCAAGTGCTGGAAGGGGGGAGGCCGTTCTCAGCAGGACCCCAACCCTTCCATTTCCTTAGAGGTTTCTATTGTACTCAAGTCTGGGGGACCCAACTCGTGTCTTTACCAGAAATGCTTTGTTTCTCAAGTTAGTTGAAAGAAACACACCTAGAAGACCAAATTATCCTAAATATTGGAATTCATATTCATATTAAGTATACTAGGCAGTTAAATAACTTCGTAAAGTATCACAGCCCTGATGCTAGATTCCCCTTAAATTGCCTTACTTGGAAAATGACCAGCTACCTCCCATCAGAAGTAAGTAGGGGCCTCAGACCCGAGGTTGCCACAGAAGTGCTGTCCAGAAGTGCTCAAACAAGAACACACTAGGACAGCAGGCACCGTGGGGGATCGTTGGTGTAAGTCTTACTGTATTTGGATGCAAAGTAGGAACATTCTTGTTAACAGGAAATTGGGCCGTTTGTGCTTGTTTATGTCTGGGTTATTAGATAACCAGTATTATCATAACCTAAGCCATTTGTGACTTGTGGGCATAATGACACAGCATACAGTCAATTGAATTGTGGAGACTGAATCTGATTTTTAAATTCCTTGTTTGTAGGAAATACACACTGAAGAATTTGGAGGTAAAGGGGCATTGTGCTATAACTTCCTCTTAAATGGTTCATAAAAAGTCTTGTTGCTGAACCATTTAAGTCTGCACACACACACACATACCCAGAGAGAAAAGGATAGAGATAAACCAAGTGTAGACATGAGTTATAACATTATGAAGGGCAGCTTTTAATGTTCCTGAAGGTCTCAAATTATAGAAAAATCTTAAATTTTGGAAAAATGAAAGAAACCTTTTGTAGATCATTTCAGACTTTCTTCCATGATTTTTTAGTATTAGCTCTTTTCAATATTTTATAATAAATCTGTCCAAAATATTCATCCAGAGGGTCTAATGAGGACTGTCTTTCCTAGAGAGGGAAGAAAAAAGTATACACATCAGCAATCCAAATAAAATACCATTCTCTTTTGTACAACAGAAACGTTCTCCCTTGGGATAGATATACTAAGAGTAAATATGTTACGTGTCTGTTTTACTAATTTTATATTTAAAGTATAGACTTGGGAAAAGGAGCCACACTCAAGAAGCCTCTCTGTAACTTCCTTTTCTCTTTCATATCATTTCTTTCCTCTATAATTTTATGTCTGTTTACATAGGCAAATCTTAGAAATGGAAAAATATGTTAGAAAGAATAAACTAAGGGGAATTATATGTTTACTGGAAGGTTTTTAAAATTTTTCCTTAAAAAAATCCCTGTAGAATATAATTAATAGGTTCACCAAACATATTTAAAATATGCTCTAATTTATAACCTCATTTTATTCCTCATAAAACGATCAGAGAGGACTCCAAAGTTCAAGCACCACTGTGCTGGTGGGTACTAGCTGCTGGGAGCATGAGGCTGGAATGATTTTGAGCTGATGTCTAGGCTTGATTGAGACTAGTAGGATGGTGGCTGGTGGCATCTGCCGATGGTGCCCCCTAGGGCTTGGGTGCCTCCGGGACAGGGGGCCCATCTGAAATCTTTGTGCAGGGATCAGTGGGTTTTAGCCCAAGACTGTACCATCCCTAGAGGGCTTTGGAAACGTGGGGCATTTTTGTGTCATCACACTGGGGATGTTTTGGCCTTTAGTATGAGAACAGGAGCTGCTCGGCATCCCGCAGTGCGGAGCTCACACCAGAACCGCTTCCCACCCAGAGGCCACGCACGCACCCCCGGCGCCCTCTGACCTCACCCAGAGCCCCCGTTCCTAGTCTGGGTGAAATGCTGCCCTGAGCCTTTCCTTCTCTTACCAGGAGTGAAGAGCTCCCGGGCAACCAGCGTCGAAGAGTGGGTGCCCAGGAGGGGGCCAAGAACCCAGGGACAGTAGGATAAGGCGCCTTGCCCTTGCCCCTCCTCCTCTCCCTGTCCCAGGCATCTTGGGGTTCCGTTCCAGTGACCCAGCCTGCTCCCTCCAATTGTCTTGGTCCTTGTGAAAGACCGAAACAGTGGCCATGGCAATGGGAAGAGGACAGACTTGTGGGCAGGCAGTTTGCAGAGCGCCCCATTTAGCTGCTCTTTCCTCTTAGACTATGGGGGGGAAAGAGTGACAGGAAGCAACTGGTTACTTAGCTTTTCCAGTGTACTGCTAGGATCTTCTTTTTTTTTTTTTTTTTTTTTTTTTTTTAATGTGTTGCATAATTTCTATAGAAAAATTTTTTAAATTAAATTTTAAAAATTTAACGAGATGAAAGTAATATTTAACAGACTCAGAACAGAAAAGGGGGATCTTAATGTTTTCCAGGGGAAGTTAGCCGACACTTTGTGAAATCAATTAATGTTTTGATGCTTTCCCTGGTAAAAATAATTTTGGAGGAAAAAAGGTACTAGTGAGGCAAGGGTCCATATGCTAACCCAGTAGACTCTTCTGTCTCTCAGTTGTGGGTTTGAGGCAGGTTTAGGGCATGCCTGTCAGAACCCTTCGAATTTGGTTTCAGTAGCTTCTTGAATAGTCTTTTTATTTTTATTTATTTTTATTTTATTTTTTTAATTTTATTTATCTATTTTTTGAACAGTCTTATGCAAACTCTGGAACGCTTCTCCTCCTTGGGGTTTAAATAATTGATTAAAACTGTTTTAAATCATCCTCGAAAGTATTTTCAAAATCTGTACTGCCTGTCATTAAAGTTTTACCACCCTGATCACACTAGAGCTGGTCTGCTAACTGGGAACTCTGTTATGAGCCAGGCTTCCTCTCAAGGCACCCGGGCCCAGGGTAGCCTTGACCGCTAAGTAGGGCACTAGTTATCTCGAGAGAGAGAGAGAGAGAGAGAGAGAGAGAGAGAGAGAGAGAGAGAGAGAGAGAGAGAGAGCGTCGCTCTGCCTCCAGCCACCCAGGTTCCTGGGGAGCCAAAGGAGAGAGAGGCTTTCTGAAGCCAGACACCTTCACATAACCCACTTTAACTAAAAACTTGAAGTGCCTCTCGTTTAAAATAAACCAATAAAACAGGCTTGTATGTCTGAGCACAAAGAGAAATGTAAAAGTCACGTGTGTGCTTTTATTTGACTCATTACTAAAACTGACCACACAAAAAAAAAGGAAATTGAAGCAGTTGAAAATTCCATGGACTCATATCCTTTGAGTTTCTCCTTTGACTCAGCCTTTCAAAACTTTCATTGGCCTGGGGCTATCCTGAGACTCCTCTCCCTGTGTCACCCCTTCCTGGGTCCTCAATGGGAGCCACTCAGAGGAGCCATTATGAGTTTGCACGATGGAGGTAGAGGCAAGAAGCGAGATCTTTATTCTCCACCCCATTCTGCCATTTCTCCAAGGAACAGCTGTTTGGCATCTCAGTAATATCCTTGTGGTCAGTATCACGTGAGCGCCTCCCAGCCTCTGCAGAACATTTGTTCTCATCATCCGGTGCTGCGAGGAGAATTGGGGTAATTACTTCACCCACATCCGGGAAACAAATGTGAACATTTCCTTCTGGTGAAAGCCTGTATGGGGAGGCT
Organism: Tolypeutes matacus; assembly: GCA_026826555.1. Taxonomy (NCBI): domain Eukaryota; kingdom Metazoa; phylum Chordata; class Mammalia; order Cingulata; family Chlamyphoridae; genus Tolypeutes; species Tolypeutes matacus. The sequence goes on from JAKSZT010000049.1 coordinate 12,419,529, forward strand.
TGGCAACTGCGTTCCTCTAAGCTGTAGTTAATCAAGGCATGCCCTGTTCGGTGCCCATGAAGACCCAGTCAGATGCCTGCAGATTAAAGGGCAGCATGAGCTAGCAGGGGCCCTGGGCTCAGCACCGTTGCAGCCTGTTGGGGGGCACCTGTCTCTACTTGTGTGTGCACGTGTGCAGGGCCACCTGCCTCCCCTACTAGAAGGCAGCCTCCAGGTGAGCAGGCACTTCATCAGTTTTCCTATCCCTGTTGCATGGAAGCCAGGGACAGAAACATGAGTCTGATAATACATGCTGCGTGAATGAGTAATATGTATACTGACTGCTTAGTATTGGACTTTCACTTTGTCCTTTTTTGTTTTGTTTCAGTGGCAGAGTTAATAAAAATCTTTGAGCCAAAGAGGAAAGAATTTTTAGAAATGAAAAGGTGAGTTACATACATTGTGTAATGAGGAAGTAGATGAAGAGCTGGGCAAAGCAGTCTTCGGTTTTTCCTCAGAAGTGATTTCTGACGCCCCTGTGCCTTTCTGGTGTATTGCACAGAAAAGAAAGAATTGCCAGGCGCCTAGAAGGGATCGAAAATGATGCCCAGCCCATCCTCTTGCAGAGCTGCACGGGGCTGGTGACCCACCGCCTGCTGGAGGAGGACACGCCCCGATACCTGAGGGCCACGGACCCCTCCAGCCCCCACATAGGTGAGCGGCCCCGGGAGCTCGTCGAGCTGCTCAGCAGGTGACTGGGCAGCCTTTTAACCCAGCAGGATTGGAAAAGGAGAGATTCCACAATATTCCACATTGCCTAGACATCGTTTTAAAATTCAGTATATGTATTTATAGATCATTTTGCAAATGTTGGTATGTATTGTGAAAATTTTTATTTTTACCTACAATTAAAAAATAAATAAGTAAATAAATAAATAAATAAATAAATAAAAGAAGGGGATTGGAACAGGAAAACTTCAGAGTACCATGAAGGGAAAGCAAGGCATGGAGGGCCATGGCTCTTGGGGCTTTATAAGAGTCAGTGCCTAGTCTACAAATTGAGAGCCTATTGGGCCAGTATCCTGGGGTATGCAAAGCCAGTTAACATTAAATGGCTAAAAAAATGAAAAAAAAAAAAAAATTAAGTATATGTATTTGTTAAAAACAGCAACAACAGATTCCCCGTGGCACATCGTTGGATAATGCATGACCCGTCATTTACCCCCTGCTCGGGCTCTGCAGTGTGAGACCCTCAGTACATGTTTGTTTGGTAGAGAAATGAATGGGCTGTGTGTCTCCCGGGTCTCATAGCAGGTTTAGACAGAAAGCCCAGGTGGGCGCTTGGCACAGGTGTGACTGCTCTCAGAAGGGGGCGCTAAGGGAAAAGTGGTACCTTGAGGGATCGGAGTTCTCACTCTCCCTGTTAGTGCCACGAAACAGTCTGTTTAGGCTGTTTTCTAAAACATGTAGTTTAAAACGTTTTGGATATTTATTTCCGTATTAAACGGTACGTCAAAAGTGAGGTAGCTTTTCTTTGATAACTCAGAGCCATTGTTATGGGCATCAGATGCTCAACTTGACCCTAGGAGTAGGTGATGCATACAGCAGCTGTTTTCCCACCCTAGTCCCTGACTGTGAGGCTCTGTGCTTCTCTATGCCCGCACTTTCTAGTCTCTTCCTCAGAGAAGGGTTTTGAGCTCACCTCGTGCTGCCGTCAATTTGCTTGTTTCTGCAGTTTCTAATCTTCTGTGGCTGGAACACTCAGTAACTAGGAGTTTTTAAGTTACATCCATGAAGACTCAAGAGTAGGCACATCAGAGTACCAAAATGGACAGCCCAGAAAGAAACCCTAGTGTATATAAAATATTAATCTATGTAATACATGTTAATTGAAGCATCACATATTAGCAAGAAAAGGAAGAATCATTTAATAAAATAGTATTGGAAACTTGGCTAGCAGTGGGGTGGGGGTGGGACATATTCTATTCTCACTTCATACCAAGGATAAAAATAAATTATAATTAATTACATAATTTTAAGAAAATAATTAAAAACATGAAAACACAGGTGACTATTTAATTCAAGTGTGGATGGAAAAGGACTTTCAAAACACAGAAGCAGGGGAGTGGATATAGCTCAAGTGGTTGAGCACCTACTTCCCATGTGCAAGGTCATGGGTTCAATCCCCAGTACCTCCTAAAAACAAAAACAAAAACAGAAAAACAACAACAACACAGAAGCAGCCAGAGGAATACCAAATGACCAGATTAATTGACTTGACCTGCAACAATTAACATCTGTACTTCAGAGAAAATTTTCTAAATGTATAGACATCACAGTAAAATTAAGCACAAATAAATTAAAAAACATTCGTGACTAAGACAAAGGTTAATATTTTTAAAAGAGTTTACACAAATCAAGAAAAATGACCCTGTGAATAAGGCACAACAAGTATTATAGAGAAAAGATAATCCAAATGGCTAAAACACAAATGAAAATCTGGCAATCAAAGATATTCTTTATACTCAGTGTTTGTAAAAGACCAGATATTGCAAATACAAGTGTGAAGTGGTGCAGACTGCATAGAAATTATTTTTACAGTCTAAGTGTCTTAAAATGATTTACCCATTGATAAAGCAATTCTACCCTGACAAATCTATCCATGTGCTAGTAACCAGAAAATCAGACTAATTTAAAGTTAGAAACAACTTAAATCGCAGCTATATGGGCAGGATTGGATAGACTATTGTGAAGTCTTAAAAATGATATCTTCAAAACAAAGATTTCCAAATAGAGATGCATGTTTTATATAGAGCATTAATATTATATAATATTATAATAATTATAATATTATATAATATATATTAAATGTTTTATACAGAAAAAAGGAAGAAGGCAATCGTATAAAAGAGTAGATGTTTGGCCATTATCTGCATGGTGTGATGATTAGAGATTTGGGTTTTACCTTCGCATGTTTTCATATGTTAGGCATTTTCTACCTCAAGTCTGTGTGCTACAATTGGAAAAAAACAAATCTAGTGACTATTGCTGAAGGCCCTGCTGTTTAGTTACCATCAGATCCTGTGGCATAGCAGTCACTTGTCAAATTACAACCGTTCTTATAGCTGTGGTCTTTTCTAAAGGACTCTGAGCGTGTTCTCCGCCTGCACATGTGAACTATTAAACTCAGAAACAAAAACAAGTAAATAAATAAGGGGAGATGGGCACCAAGCAAGGACTGGTGAGAGAAGGGGCTGAGCTTGAGTTTGTGCTGTGCACTCCGGGGCTTGCAGAGCCTGTGGAACATTCTCCATCTTCATGCACTTCACTGCAGGTCTCAAACTTGTTCGGCACCGCAGGTAAATCATTTGAGCTAAATGCGCCTGTGTGGGAAAGTGGCCCTTCACATGGGAACACAGGTTTATGCTGGGTGCAGTGTAGAGTCAAGTAAATACGTTTCTTTACTTGAAATCCATGTGAATTATCTGTGTGATCTTCTTGTAGGCCGTTCGAATGAAGAGGAAGAAGTGTCTGATTCTTCTTCAGAAAAGCAAACTCGCTCTAAATACTGTCCCGAAACACCCAGCGTCCATGGTGATCCGTGCTATAGCTCAGGAGCCATGGACTCCCAGGGTCCTGAGTCCAAAGCGGAAAGAATAGCCAGGTACAAGGCAGAAAGGAGACGGCAACTTGCGGAAAAATACGGGTTGACTCTGGATTCCGATGCAGACTCCGACTATTTTTCTCGATATATTAAGTCCAGGAAGGATCCCGACGCCACGGAGAAAAGGGGAGGGAAAAGTGACAGGCAGGAAGATCCAGGCAAAGATTCGAGTTCTCTGTACTCCAGGACTGAGTCCCAGGGGCTCAGGACCTGTGCAGGTGAATCCAAGGACTATGTCTTCCATGGGCGGGACAGCGTTTCAGACAAGGAGGCGCTGCTGAACGTGGAGAACCAAAGACCAGCTCGAGAGCTGGGTGCCACCAGGCAGGCCCACGAGAGCACCTCGATCTTCTCGTTCTCCGAGCGAGAGTCCTCTGTCAGCGACGTGCCAAGGTCTCCAAAGCAGACGCCCAGGGCAGCTCTCTCTCCCCTTAAGCAGCCAGCCTCGCCGAGCCCCTCCGTGGGCGACCCGCCGCCGCACGTGGAGGCGCAATCCAGGTAAGCCGCAGGCTTGTGCTCGCTGCCTCCTCCCTGCCCTTACCTGTGACCGAATTTGGGTGTTTTTGACTTTTCCACAGAGGACTCGGCTCACTGGAGAAATGTATCTGCTGTGATCTAGATTTTTAATCTCCACAATATCAAAACAGGTGCTGCTGAAGCAGGAAAGTCTTCTGTTCTTAAAATTCCGTTTAAAATAAGCGGAACAGGTGTCTTGGAGACACATTCACGGGAACCTGGCTTCCGAGCACTAGGGCTCTTTTTTACGTTCTCCCATGCCTTTCTTTAACAACTGCCTTTTACTGTTAGCTTTCCTGTACTCGTACCCGAGACTTAGGATTTGGGGGGATTGTGTCTGAGGCCATTGTTTAGGATCACAAAACAGAAGGACCACCTCTAGCCAGTGGAGGGCGGAGGGCAGAGTGGCCGTGATGGGCGCCGGCCAGCACTCTAGTGATACAGTACCCCAAGAAGACAGAGCTGTTTCAGGGCACCGCAAAGACCAGGCAGTAAGGGAATCCACATGTAACAGGATCGACTTAAGAACAGCTCTCGTTTGGGAAAACCAGAAAAAGCGTAAAGGCAGAAAGTCAATTGCCAGAAGGGAATATTTGTTTATTTCTAAATTTAAGTTGAAGAAGTATGATGACCGTATTTAAAATGAAATTTACTTACGATTCCTACTTAGAGGTTTGGTGTAGTTCTCTAAGTAGACTATTAAGTGGTGTATTTTTCAGTTGAAGCACACGTGGCTTCAGAGGTGAGCTAAGAAGGGATGAAAACATAAGGTGAAGCCTTTATTCGGGCGGGGGACCGCTGGACAATACCCACATTGCCTGTACCTTGGATCTGAGCTGGCAAGCATGGGGGCTTCTTGAAGGAATACTTGTGAAAAAGACCGTTTTAGTTACTGACGCTTGTTGAGCCAAAGACTTACTGCCACTTGCTTGATGACCCAGACCAAAATATTTAGAGACAAAATACTCTAGATCCGAAGAATGTATTTTGACGGCTTTTGTTCAGCCTTTGGACTTAATTACTTGATTTTTTTTTTTTTTTTTTAAACTTAACTGCTTGACTTCTTGAAATATTTTGGAAGGAGGGTCTGTTGTTTGAGAAATTTGCATTTCGTAGGAGAAACTGTTCTCAGCTTAATCACTCTCTGCCGAACAAATTCCTCATGTGCTTTGTGAGTAGGACAAAGAAACCTAACAGATTCCAATTTAGGAAGAAGATTAGAGATTTATAATTACGTTGATGAATAGAAAATGGGGACTCTAATTTCTGATTGCCGTGTAATGAAAAGCTGTGTAAGTTATTAACCAAGTCCACACTGGTGACCTAGATCAAATATTATTTCACTTTCAGGAAGGGTTTGAATCCGATGTGGAATAGTAATCAACGCTCTGTGTGGTATTCCTAGTAAAAAGGCAGGATACTTCCTAGTTTTGTGTGAGTTAAAATCCGAATGTTCAAAATTTATATTACTTAAGAGTCTTAAGACCTAGGGCAAAGCATGACTGACTTATTTGGGCCCATACCAGAATAGAGGCTCTTCTCCTATAGGTTATTTTGAAGAGGTGCATTATCTGGTTTTCATAAACCTAGCACTTTACTTTCAGGAAGAATGGCTTGAAAGAATTAGGAAATTGTAAGAGTTCTTGAGGCACGTGCTTTCTATTTTGAAGCCGTGGAATTCTGATTTATAGACATAGCAACACAAATCATTTCATAACATACCTAAGGTATATTTACGTGAAAAGGGATGGAAAATAATTGATGTGACATGTCAGACATTAAAAAAGTAATAATAAAACTTTATAAAGGCTACAACTGTCTAACTTATGAAGATGGATTTAAATTGGATTAACAATCTGCTATCAATTTCCTTTAGCTTGTGCCAGTAAATTCACGTTTATGACAGTCAAATGAACCTAAAAGATGAGGGGGACATTGTGGTTGTCTGATTTCCATTTGAGGGAAGTTACAAAAGATGAAAAAAAAACAACCTTGTGACCTGAAGCAACAAAAAAAGAAACCTCAATAACCTAATAACCCTAAGTAAAAATAATGCTGTCATCTAATAGGGAAATATGAAACAGAAAATTTTAAGGTGTGAGAACAAAAAGTATCCACAAATAATAAAACAATTTTAACACAGCATTTATTCCTAGAATTGTTCCATCATTGAAATGGGATATTTTTGTCCATTGGACTGACATCACCCAGCTTTGCCAGGTCTTTTGCCTGTTCATCTAGGAATCGTTCCCATTTAATGATTTTGTTTTGTGCTCACCAGCAAGAGGCTGTCTTGTCATGAGCAGACACCCCCAGATACTACCTGTGGTATCCCAGAAATCCAAACAGGAACCGGAAATCAAATGCACTCTTTAGTATTTGCTCATGGACACTGACGCCTGTACAGACCCGTCCTTAGTTTATGTACTTTGCTGTACTACGCGCTCATTAAAAATAATTTTTAGGGCAATATTTTACTGAGTAATTTATTTTGGAATTATTTGGTATTCAGTTTGTGGGATAAGAAGATTTCATCTATCTACTCTCTCTCTCTCTCTCTCTCTCTCTCTCTCTCTCTCTCTGTCTATCTATCTATGTTACAGGGTCTTTAGCTCAGAGCTTAACAACTTTAGCTGCCCAGGAACTCAGGTGAACAGACTAAGACCCTGCGTAGTAACATAAAAGAGCACAGTATCCCCCACCCTACCAAGCCCCTTTCACTTGGAATCTCAGAAACTGTGTTTAGGAGAAGTTGGTGTTACTGATATGAACCATTCTTTGTTAATTCTGCCACTGTGGATTTTAAAATAAGAATCAAAGACATTGGAGGCCCATGGACTGACTATTCAGACTTTTAAAAATCTGAGCTTCTGCGACTCCTTTTAAATCCACAACTCTGGTTGGATTTCCTGCTTTGTAAACTGTTTTTATTTGAAACAAACAAACAAAAAGTAAGTGCCCCGTATTTGTTGCTTCTGTGTGTTGAAAGGCTCACTACCTGGAGAGTCAGGAGCTGCTGCTTTCCTGAGCATACACCTTGGCTTCCTAGCCTCTGCAAACCGTGTGACTGGAAAAATTGAGAATGAAATGGAACCTAACACCTAATTTTCTAATGGTGATCCACGTAGAAAACCCTTATTCGTTACTTTTTTTAAATTATTACTCCACAGCAATCACTCACCACTCGTTCTCCCTCTTAGAAAGTGTATCAGGAATGGCTAGAAAATGATCGTGCAGGTTTCCTGCAGAGCTGACACTAGAACATGACTGGGGAGAGCTGCCGTCAAAAGACGGTGCTGGCAGGCCACCGCCCGGACGCAGGAGCTGGGGGCGGGACAGCTGTATCGGGCTGGGAAGGCGGAGCGGGCACCCAGACCAAACCTTCCACTACACTGTGACGTGCATACCTGGCCACCAAGAAGGAAAGGGGCCGTCAGTTTATTTCTGACCACGTTTGCTCGCCGCCTAATGAGAGTTCCTGGTCTAAAAAGGCTCTCCAGAGCCTCCAGCTCCCATCCTTTCAGTTGCTAATTGTTTCCATAAATGTCTTCAAAAGAGCCTGGGCCTCTTGACTCCCAGCACAAAATTTCAGCTGCCATCTCGTGCACAAGCACCATCCTTGGTCTTGGGACAAAACCTCGGGGAAACAGAGCTCCCTGGAACCTCTAAGTCCTCCCCACAGACTTGTCCTCGTACTGAAATGGGATCCTTTTCCCCTTTCTGACCAGCACCCCCAACACCCGCCCGCCTCACCCTGCTTTGCTAGCTTTGGGCTGTTGATAGAGGGTTAACTCGGCCCCCTCCTTCTTTCCCCCATTTTATTTTGTGCTCACTGGTAAGTAACAATTTCTGTTCGTTAAGTTAAATATGAATATATCACCCAAAATACTAGCTGCAATGTTCTGAAAATTCAAATATGCACCAGATGTAAATGACTGCTTTTGTCTGTGTGCACTTAACCTTGTGCCCTCCTATGTACATGCATCAAAAGTTATTTGCAGTTTCTCCAAACAAGCGACTTCTGGCAAGTCAAATGGGAATTTTAATAGGAGAAGCAGAAGTTAATAGTCATTCTTTTTTTTTTTTATCATGGTTGCATATATAATATAAAATTTCCCATTTTAACCATTTTTAAGTATACAATTCAGTGCTGTTGGTTACAGTCACAATTTGGCGCTACCATCACCAACATCCATTACCAAAACTTTTCCATCACGCCACGTAGAGACTCTGTCCCCATTAAGCAGCATCTCCCCTTTCCCCTCCTTCCCAGCCCCACCCCACTCCCTCAGCTCCCGGTAGCCTCTCATCTACTTTGTCACTGTGAATTTGCTTATTCTAGATATTTCACATAAGTGGAATCATACAGTGTTTGTCCTTGTAATAGTCATTCCTCTTAAGCTGGATAATAATGTTTTACAATTAGAAGCTGTTTTATAATTAGAGCTGGACAGCACATAATGAGAAAATTTTCTTGCTAAATTCACCTTTGCTTTGGTAGTAGGAAGCATAGTTTAGTTGTTGACACTCAGGCTTTGAACCATATTATTATATCCTTGTAGATATAGACCAAGAGCAACTCCTGGCCTCTGTTATAACTTAGGGTGGAATGTGTCCCTATTTCCTGGCAATATAGTTCTCTGCCAGCAGGTTGCCATATCAGAAAAAAAACATTCCACCTGACATCATCACCTCGTGATTTCTTCCAGTCCTCTTCCAACTGAGTTAAATCAACCTCTTCCCTAAGGGCAGTTGGCTCACCCCCAAACCCTGCAGAACAGATTCTCTGTGCTAAATAACCCTAGACTTGTAGAACCAGAAGTAACCTGGGAGATGATTTCGTTCAAAATTCTGTTTTATATATGGGGATACTGAAGATGAAACAAATGAAGTGACTTGATCGAGGTCTGTGGGGCTTGGAGCTCTATGCCCCCAGAAGAACCTGTTCTTAATTCTAATCCATTCCTGTGGGTGTGAGCCCTTGTAAATGGGGCCTTTGGATGAGATGAGTTCAGTTAACATGAGGCCCAACCCAGTTAGGATGGGTCTAATCCTGTTACTAGAGCCTTTATAGAGAAAGCCACAGGGAGAAGCGAGAAGCCTGAAGTCAGTGGAACCCAGAAGAGAAGGAGAGGATGTCATCATGTAATGGAAAAACCAAGGAACCCCAAGGAACCCCAAGGATCGCTGGCAGCCAGCCCCAGAACCCCACAGTCTTCAGGGAGAAAGCATCACCTTACTGATGCCTCGATTTTGGTCTTCTCCCAGCCTCAAAACCATGAGCCAATAAATTCCATCGTTTAAACCAACCCATTGTATGGTATTTGTTGAGCAGCAGAGAAACTAAAACAGTTTTTGGTACCAGAAAGTTGGGTGCTACTGTTGCAAATACCTAAAAATTTGGAAACGGCTTTGGAATTGGGTGATGAGGAAAAGGCTGGAAAAAATTGTGAGGGCTCAAAAATGAGTGAGAGCTGTAGTCAAAGTTTGTATCATCTTAGAGAATACGTAATTCACCATGAACAGAATGTTGGTAGAAATACTCTTGGTGAGGCCTCAGAAGAAAATGATGTATGTGTCACTGGAAATTGGAAGAAAGACCGTCCTTGCTATAAAGAAGCAGAAAACTTGGCAAAATTGAGTTCTGGATGGAAGGCAGAACTTGAAAGTAATGAACGTGGATATTTAGCTGAGGAAATTTCTAAGCTAAGAGTGGAAGTTACAGCCTAGCTTCTCCTTGCAGCTTATGGTAAAAAGAGAGGAAACAGAGAAACTGAGGAATGAACTGATAAGCACAAGGCAACCAGCAATTTAAAATTTGGAAAATTCTTGGCCTGTCCAGATAGCATGGCTTGAGACCAGGGCCAGAAGTGGCTCAATCAGGGACGTCCCTGAGCTCCTGGGAAGTGAGTCTCCAGAGAACAGGGCCATTTATGTCAGTGCTGTTTTCCATCAGTGGAAAAAAAGAACTTGCTTTTATTAACCTTTGAAGGTTAGAGAATTTAGGAAAGCACATCAGGGAATGTTATAGAAACAGTTCATCTTTATTTTCAATAGGTGTTTTAAAAGTCTGGTCCTCGTGAACAAAATGAACACTTGTAGTCTAGGTAGATCCGCAGTCAGCAAGCATCCATCTGTCCATACCTCACAGGTGTGGGTTCTTGTGTACATCTCAGCGCTAAGGTGATTATTAATTAGCCATAGCTAATCATTCAAAAACAGTTTCTTTAGCCTTCTGGGTGTCAGACCCTGTTGCTAGCTGGACATATCTTTTTTTTTTAAGTATGGGAAATAACTACACCACAGTGGGAAATAAATATGGTTCTAGAGGTCGAGGTTGGCGCCACCAGGGAAGGGGAGTCAATTCCTTCTCCTTGAAGAAGTGGTCATGGCCAAACAAGTCCTCAAGGCTGGCTCTGGATTTACTTGAGGTATTGGAGGGGAGGCTGTTCCCCGCAGGAAGGCAAATGTCTACACAAACCTGGAGGCGGCTGGGGTAGGGGTTAGGGGGAGACCTAAGAGCCAGGGAAGGTCCCAGGCATCGAGCATCTTGGATAACAAGACATTTATTTGGCCATTGTCTTGTGCAGAATGGGAAGTGGCTGAAGGATATCAAACCAAGGGTGATTAATTATGTGCTTTAGAAAGATCCCCTGGAGGAGAGTCAGGATTGGTCTAAAGGAGACTCCATTTCAGCCAGGGAGGCCAATTAAATGGTGATTGCTGTTAAGCAGCCAGGAGATAGGGAATTCCAGGCTGGGCTTTGTCAGCACCCCAGTCCGATTTGGCATTTCATTAGATCCTGTGGAAGGTGATCAGATTTCCAGAGGAGGGGGTGTAAATAAGCTTGATGTCAAAAAAAAGAGTGGAGGGAGGGATGAGGAAGAGAGATGAGTGAGAGAGAATGGGGGCAGGTGGGCAAGAGAGCCTGGAACAATGGTCAGAAACAAACAAGGTGAAATTTAATAAAGTCCTGTGCTTAGAGGGGGGGAATGAGTGTGCAAGCTCAGAATTGAGGAAACCTGATTTAACAGCAGTTCATGGGAAATCAATCCAGGAGTTTTAGGTGACAGCAAGTTCATTATATGACTGCCAAATGGGTGGTCCAGTCTGGGTGCATTAGTGCAGGTGAACTGTCACTAGCACAGGTTAGGTGGTGGTTGTCCTGTGCTCCGCTGCTCAGGTTGCATCTGGATGTCACATTCTAATGGAGCTGTTGACACACGGGAGCCCGTCCAGATGAGAGGCCACCCTGGCCTTTCCCAGTGTTTATAAATTTCTCCCAGCCCTATGAGACACTGGAGTCGCTTTTGGAGTCTCTTACACATTCTCTGGTGCTTAGGCTCTCAAGCCCATGTGTTCCTCTCGTTATCAGATGGTTCTTCTTCCAGAGCAGTTAGGAAGCTGAAGCCTGGCCTGGCATTGGGAACCCTCACGGTATCAGGTTGGTTTCGGGTCGGGAGTGATTCTGCCAACAGGGAAAAGGGAGAAGGAGACCAGAAACCAGAGGAGCTGTCTCTCAAATGTAGCTTCACCTGCACCTCGTGTCCTAGCAAAAAGGATATTCAAATGCCCTTTACACGGAAGAGGATTTTAACAATTTTATCAGGATTCCCCCAAACAAAGCCCTCAGGCCTCTGTCCTACACGCTCTGCAAGGATGAGGTCCATGATAGCATTGCCTTAGGAGAAGCCTAAATGACAGATGCCTTGGCTTGGTCATTTTCATATCTCCTTCCCTGCTCTGCCCAGCATCCAGCACCTAGCCCGCGGCTCAACAAATCGATTTGAATGGATGGTCTGCTATTTTCTGTGTTTTCTTAAAGTGCCACTAAGCTATAGCATTACTATTTGAAATAGCCAGGCTGCCAACTGTTGATCAGTTCACAACCTGTGAGGAGCTTGCACTGAATGTAAATCGTGCTCTGCTTTCATTGAGAAAGCTGTGCCAGCAACGAAACAGCAGCTGAGCCATGTTCAACTTCTTTCTGGTACAAGCTTTTTACCCACGCACAGACGGGACCAGTGCACCAGTTAGCGGCCCTTGACCAGTGCTTGTTCATACTACAGGGCTCTTCCCACTTTGTCTGAGGTTGGAATTCTTATATATTGTCTTGAGTCAGTGTTCTCACAAGTATTATTAAACTGTGAGCGGAAACCCTTGATTCTATTTGCACGGATGTAATTTAGCTGAGGCAGCCTGATAGTATCATAGATTCAGCTCGTTCTGTTGTAGAAAGCAAATCCCACCCCCCGCTAATTTTTTAAATCAAGCCTTATTTATTTATCAAAAATAAGTAAGCATAGCATTAGGGAACACTACATAAAATAGCAGCATCCATGCGAGAATTAAAGAAGTAGAGAGAAAAAGAACCCAAGGCGTAATTGCCACTGATCAGATGTGATCTCTCTTTGTTCATATTTTAGAAACTTCACCTGCTATCATGATACGTCCCCAAAAATATTTCCCCTGGGCCCCAGAAATAAATCAGGTACTTTTATGCAATGAGATGTTTTTCGATCTTGAGTTTTGGCCTCCCTTAGCCACCCTTCACTATGATAATCAGACCATCCCATGGTGTTGGGGTGCCTGTGAATTAGCCGGATCACTTCTATACTTTGATTTCCCATTTTTGGGGAGCCAAGGCACACTTTTAATCAGCTTTCAAACACAAGAATCTGGCTTCTCCACCAACATAAACACATAACATTTGAGCATTTGGGGTTCTTCCTGGTGCCTTTCTCAGCCTTTTTTGGGCTCTTTGGGCTTTGGAGGAGATAAAAAAAAAAAAAAAGAAATTGGATCCAGAACAGACTGATCAACTGTGTGTATCCCACCATTCATTCATTCATTCCTTTTATTTTTAGGAGGCACTGGGGATTGAACCTGGGACCTCATACATGGGAAGCATGTGCTCAATCAACTGTGCTACACCTGATCTCCTATTTATTTATTTATTTATTGCTTTTAAAGGAGGAAAAATATTTTAATTTAAAAATCCAATTAAAGGGACTAAACATGTATGACAAAGTAAGTCCCTCTACTGTGTCTCTTGCCTGGGTCGATTATGAAAGTGGGCAGAAGTCATTTTTACAAGTTTTTTTTAATATTATTTTCATTGAGGCATAATTTACAGACACTATAATTCATCCTATTTAGTGTACTGTTTATGAACGTTGACAAATCTGTAAATTTGTGTACCTAGCACCACAATCAAGAATGGACAAGCCCAGAAAATTCCCTCATGTCCCTGTGTGGTCAGCCCCTCCCTCCACCCTTAGGCCCTGTCCACCACTAATTAATATCTTTTCTGTGCTATAGTTTTAAATTTTTCGGTTTAGAAAATCAAATTGCTTGAGTATTCATTGTCGATCAATAGGAGTCATGAAAGAATTTGATGGAAGTTTAAAATCATAGGAGAAATGGTAGTGTCAACTGTTTATAACATTCTCAAAAAAGAAATCCACCTCAAATGGTTGCAATTTAAATTTATAAGGTGATTTATAGGTGCTCAATACTCGGCACCCAGTGCAGGCAGGGATGCGTGCTAAAAGCAGTTTCCCTGGGGCTGGTTTCTCACCCATGTCCCAGCCTCCCAGGAACAGCTATGGATGAACAGTCGCTATTTTAGCAGTTGTGATGTTGAGCCTACAAAGTGCCCGTGAAACTGGGAGTCCAGTGTCACCCCACATTATCATTCTGTTGTGCCACGGGAGGAGAAGGGACAGCCTAGGCATCAGCCCAACTGAAATCTTTCCTCCGTCCTTGGAGCAGTCCTAATTCCTTCCTGTAACAAGCCAGCCTAACCCGTTCCCAGCTGATTTCTCCCATGAATTTTTTTCATTTCCAAATTGTTGATTCTTCAGCTTGTTTTCCACTGTCGATCGCTTTGGTGGCGTAAAGAGGCAAGGTGTCTCCTGCTTTGCCGCGCCTGGGCCCTAGCACTCCCTCCCTCCACTACCTTGCCCTCCTATGCCGATTGTTCCTCCCTGCCTGACTGCTCTGACTTAGGCTGTACATTTGGAGGACTAGGGGGAGGATCTCGACTGGCAGGTGGTTGGGTGGTCCTCTGCTGGAGGCGGCACAGGCAGCAGAGAACCGAGCATTGGTCAGGAAGCCTTCGGGGTCTCCTGGCCCAGCCCGAAGTGCATGACGTGGCATCCCAGCCCCATTGCCACCATGCAAGCCGGCGCTGGCCGACAGTCATTTCCCGACTCTGGAAGCCCGTAGTTGTGAAGGAGCAGAAGCAGTAGGCTTGGGAGCCCCACAGCCGTGAGTTCAAGTCTTGTCCTTTCATTCACCAGCTGTGCCATCTGGGCAGTCGATACACTTTTTTGCATCTCTCTTTCTTCAGCTCTAAAATGGGATAAGAATCCTTCATAGAGTCATTGGGGAAAAATACATTCAGCAACGCATCCATTCCACAATTATTGATTGAGTCCTCCTGCTCGCCACATGCTGTTCTGAGTGCCAATTAGACAGCAGGGAACAAAGTCTCTTCTCTGAAGAAGCTTATATTCTAGTGAAGGCAGGGAGACGATAGACAGGTGTGTGACGTAACAGGTAGGCTAGGTGCTGTGAAGGCAGAGAGACAAGGCTGCTCTTTTAAATAAAATGGTTAGGAAGGTCTCTCTGGTAAGGAAATATCTGAGCAGAGACCTCAATAAAGCAAGGCAGCAAGCCATGGTGTGGCACTGCAGAGGTCCTCAGAGGACCCCACGCTTGGCCCGTTCCCGTGAGGCAGGAGCTGAGAGGCAGGGCGGTCAAGGTGAGGAGGGGGAGATGGGGAGGGCATGGGGGGGTTGGGGAGGTGTGTAATGAGGGCTGGGAAGATCAGGGAGGCCTTGTAGCCCATGGAGAGGGCTTGGGACTTGACTTGAATGAGCTGGAGAACCGTGTAAGGGCTTGTGAAGAAGGAATGAGGAGGTCTGCCTTGCACTTGGAAGCATGCCTCTGGCCGCTGAGCTGAAGGTGGGCTGGAGGCGGGCAAGGCTCACAGGTGGAATGACCGGGTCATCCGGTCATGTAGGTGAGAGATGCTGGGGGCTTAGAAGACAAGAATGACAGCAACAGAAGAGAGGTAAGATTCCCTCACTATTTTGAAGGTAACCAGTAGAATTTGCTGATGACTGTGGGGTAAGAGAGAAACAGGAGTCAAAGATGAGTCTCCATTTTTAGCAGGCCCCTCCGAAGCGGGAGGTGCCACTTACTGAACTAGGGAAGGCTAGTTCAAGTGGGGTTTGGAGGGAAACCGAGAGTTTACATTTGAACATGTTAGGTGGAAGGTGCCTATTCGATATCCAAATGGAAATGTCAGGTGGCCTGTTGAGTACAGGCACCCAGAGTTCAGGGGGCAGGGTGAGAGGGAAGGCAGGTAAAAGGAGTGATCACCTGTATCGCTGGCTGCTGGTAGGGGAGTTAGATAGGAACCTGCGACAGAGCACCCCTCTGCCACAGAGCAGATGTGAAGTGCCGAGGGCAGCCCTGCAGACAGTAAGTGTTTAATTAGGCTGAAGTCTCCCGATGCCCCTCTCTTTCTTGCTTCTTAAGTGACGTCTGAAAACCTCACCGTAGTACATGCCTTCACCAGCCACCCACAGGGATCCTGAGAGCCTCACTTTGAGAAACACTGTTTTACACCACCCCTGGTTTAAATTTAATAAAGACAGACTCCAGCCCCCCACGCCCTAGTGTGATTGGACCCACTCTCCTTAAGGTCCCTCGACTTCTGAGCTGGGACTGTATCTGTGTCGTCTCTTTGGACGATGAGCAGTAAGTGGTACCGCGTTGTCTGTGAAGAAGAAAGCGGGGGACCAAATGGCAGGGCTTGCCATGGCTCACGCTCCATACCTGCACATGTATTTATTGTTTCTTTTTACCTACGTTTCTGTTGCATATGAAATGTCAAGACCTGAGTATCTTACCCTGCTAGTAGCTCTTCTGTAGGTTGGTTGATCAGTTCCGTATTTTTGACAAGTAATAAAGTTGCCGTGAATAAAGGGAGCCTGCAAGTTGCCCTGTTCATGCATGAGGTTGACTCAACATGTTCTTAAGCCCCTAGGATTATATTCTTGTCATGGAAGGTCATGTTCAAATGTTGTCTAGTCCACCACAGCTCACAAAGCCCTGGGAAGCATTTGAGTCTTAAAATAAGTCCAGGAGGAAGTGGGGCATATTCATTGTGCTAACTTGATGGTTTCCAAAAGCAAGTGCCCTTTGCTCCCTTCTCTCCCCCTATATGCTCTTACCTTGCATTGCCTACTTTCTTAGCTCAGCTTATTCTATGTTTTAAAAAAGTTGAGAAACTTAGAAGTAAAACGGCTTGACATACGTCTCAATTTTTGTTTGATATGAGCGAGATTGCACTAATGCTGGGTTAGGGAGGTGGGGTGATAGTTCAGGGGATTTTCCTGGAGACACAAGTAAGTCCACACCTAGAAAATGACACATCCTGGTGGTTCGAGCAGGATGCACAGCTGTGGCAGATAAATGTTCTACCTGTCAGCTGGAGCCAAAACTGGAACTAAAATGATTTCATAAAATTAAGTTGATTTTATCATAATTACCATTCTACTCAAAATGTTTTGAGGAATTCTGATAGATCGGTTCATAAGGCCTTTTAACTAGCATGTAGAATTTGTGTTTGTTTTTCTTTCTACAGATAAGAGGACCTAGGTCAGTAGTTTGAGTACCTCAACTGTGACACTTTGACATAGTTGCCAAAAGGTTTCCTTGCCTATGATTTCTGTCTAAAATATCTTTAGCCTGGCATAATGACTTTGCCACATTCTACCTTGCATTGTAGTCAATTGTGTGTTGAGGACACGTGTAAATCAATTGTTTTCTTGCCTACTAGAATTTAAGCTTTTGAATGGCCGGATAATGCCTGCTTCACCTTTGCTACTTCTCCGAGCCTAGCTTGGGACTTTGCACAGAGAAGGAACTCAGGAGGCTTGTATTGAATGGACCTGAATTGGTATTGGCAACGGTTGTGCTGGATTACTCAGTGATTGATATCCAAGGGAAATGTGTAATAGCAATTAGAGATGTCATCTTATGGTGTTTTATTTTAATAGAAACCGTCGCTCTCCTTTATCTGATAAGTTTGGTTTTGCATGGATGTTATTTTTCTATTTGGCTATTTACCCATGTACCTTAACAAAACTTGGGGGAGGGGGAGTTAAATTGCTTTGTTTTTAATATTCAGCTCCTTAGCAAGAGAAATGTCTGATATTTGTGGTTGGAGTATGGTTAGAAAAGACTCCTCTCTAGTGCTTCAAATCACTTACAAAACATTTTATTTGGTAGCTGTAGATGTCTTTATTTCTGTCTCTTGATTTTAATAGTGAATATAACCCTCATGACAAAATGTGCTTCTGTCTTTCCAAAGGCAGTGCTATTCTTTACTTAAGTCAGCCTTGAAGTTTGAAGTAATAATTCCTGTGTATGCTGACATCTTCACAGGCACTTACCTGAAGCTTTGTTTTTTGTACATGTTAGTACAGGGAAGCCCAAACATGAGTGGTTTCTCCAGAAAGATTCCGAAGGGGACACACCTTCACTTATCAACTGGCCTTCCAGGTATATCTCAAGTTGGAGTTCTGTGGCTTATGTTTAGTGAGTGAGTGAATGTATCTGCTTCCCTTTTTGGTTTGTCGCGCTGTCCCATGCTAACTCCCTGCCCCAGCTTTATAATGTCAGTGCATTTGACCTTTGTGTGTTCAAGGGGGGCTATTGGGGGTTGTTTCCTAATGGCTTGCTTTTCCCCTTCAGTGCCCTAATTCCTGCTGATGGTATTTCCCCCTGCCTCTCCTCCCTTTTCCTCTTCTGGTAACCCTTTGGCCCCACTCTGGCTTCCCTTTCTCACCACTTTCAGGGGCTTGCCCCTTTGGACTGCCCTGAGGTCCCAGCCTGCACCTCCTTGTCGCTTTCCTCTTGAGTCAGACTAACCAGCTTGTTTTCACTTCTTCTCGTCTCTAAACCAGTAGCTCATTTTCAACAGTTAAATCCAGGGTGCGTGGATTTAAAGGCAAACAAAAACCCCAATCATTTCATTTTTAAGATTGGGGGCAGGGAGAGGTGGAAGGAATAAGAATGAATGAGCCGTTGGAGGGACAAAGCACCCATCTACTGAGTTTCTAACAGTCACTTTGTTCTCTGCTGAGGACAAAATTCAGATTGTCTTTGATTAGAAACACACATTCCACAGGAGAACTTGAACCACATTTCAGTCTCCTTTTGATTAACAAAGGTTATAAATATGAAAACCTCCAAGTCTCTAGGAAAAATAACTTTTTTTGCCTCAACTGCTCATAACAACCACTTTTTATGTGTGCCCTTGACTTTTGTTTTAATGAAGTAAACAGAGGTATCTTGCATCTTATTTGGAAAACATAGATATATAGGAGTTTACATCAAGTTTAACAGGATACACTTGACATTAAAGAGGACGTTCTCTGCCATGAAGTGTATATCAGAAGTGCGATTATATTTGCTGACTAATCTTAAGGAAAGGTTTTACATTCCCCAAGAAATCACTGTTCGTACTCTAAAAACATTCTTTGAATTTTAAAAATTATCCCCAATCATTAATTCATTCTCAAACAGTTTGGGTCATTTCTCCTTTCTCGCTACATGGTATTTCAAAAAGTAAAAAATGGAAACTAACACTATAAAATATTCGCTCTTTGCTAAGCACTAAGCCATGTGCTTTGCAAACATCACATTACATAATGTCACTATTGTTTCCATTTAAAAGATAAAGCAAATCAGCCTTAAGAGGGGCAGACAAGTGACCCACAGCCACAGGGCTAGAACTGGCTAAGTCAGGATTTGAACCCCACAGCCAGGCTCCTGGCTACTTGCTTCTGCTGTAGGGGGAAAGCGCTAAAGCTTTTGAAATGGATTTCAGTTTTGCTCTCAGATATTAAATAGCTCGAGTAACAACCAGAGCAATCTCTTTTTAGAGATTTAGATTGTTTCTTAACTAAGGGCATGACAGCAAATCCAGAAGGTCAGGAGCTGTTCAGTTCATTCATTCTTACAACAAATATATTTTCTCTAATATCTTCTTGATGTGACTATTGTTAGCACTAATGATGTCCAAGCTGGTGAAATGTCTTATGAATGAATGAATATAGTATGCATTGCATGAAAAAGCCTGCAAATGTATAGTTTGAGTTGAGTGCTTCAAAAGAGAGATATTTATCTTGAGCTCAATAAAAAGCATAAACAGTCTTGAATGCCTTTACTGTTACAGCAGATAATGAAATTACGCCGTTTTAGTTAGTAGGTATATGTAGGTAGGACTAGAAACTTTCCACAGCCCCTATACTGGCCTGGAACTTACCGATTCACAGCACCAGCCTCGGTTTACCCTGACACACATGGGTGGTATATATGCAAAAATATTTAGCATGGCTTCCGAGTATTTATTTAGTCAGAAAGAATGAGGGACCCATGCTATCCTGGAAGAGCATCTGAACCCTCTCAGCTTTTACATGAGCTAGAATTATTCTGCACCACACTGGCCTAAGTTTGGGAACTCAACTCAAAACCGCTCATCGGGCAAGCAGTAGGTTTCTGACATTAAACACCAAAATTGCTCTTTCAAAAGTTGTTCTCTCTTGGCTTGGTTTCCATTCATTTGTAAGCTGTGATCCACGCATGCTTTCTGCCCATTAAGAAGTGACTGCACTTTACAACTTAAATCCTTTTTCTTTCTTAAAGAGTTAAAGTTAGAGAAAAATTGGTGAAAGAGGAGAGTGCTCGCAGCAGCCCAGAACTTGGCTCAGAGTCCTTAACTCAGAGGAGACACCAGCCAGTGCCAGTCCATTACCTGTCCTTTCAGTCAGAACGCTCTGCCTTCGATAGGGTCACGAGCAAGGTGGCCAGGTCTGCGTGGCAGCCCACCCGAGGCTACATCCAACCGGCAGAGCCCGTCCATGCCGCCAAAATGGTTCCCGCAGAAAACCCGGAAGGTGCATCCGAGCGCAGCTGGGTGGGGTCAGCCACCCAGCCTGTAATGAACCCTCCCACCCTGAAGGCTTTAGGAGGTGAGAGAAGGGACACCCCAGTTCTCCATATCTGTGAATCCCAAGCAGAAGACGACGACGTGTTGTTAGCCGAAGCTCTTGAGAAAAGCCGGAAATCACTCTTGACTTTAGAGGATCCTGGGCTCATGAAAAGCCACGAAGAACCTTCTGGAAATGGGGGCGTTGACCAGCCCACCACTGGCACAGTCACTGGAGAGCCCCAGAAGGAGCAAGACCAACTCTCACGCCTGCGGGAAGCACAGCACCCTCCCCCTGGGCCGCTGGGCAGGAGCGAAGTGGTTTTGTATGTTCAGAGCGAGTCCACGTCATCCCAAGACGCCAAGGTGGCAGGGCAGAAGAAGGAAGTGCCGAGGAAGAAGCACAAGGTCCTCACCCGCTCGCTGTCCGATTACACCGGCCCCCTGCCGCCCCTCCAGGCCCTGGCGTGTAAGGACTCGGTTTCAGAGCGCGAGGCGGAGCCACGGAGCTCCAAGGCCGAAGGGCCCTCCGTGGAGGTTGGAAGAGTAGACACCAAGGTCTCTGTCGCCCAGCTCCGAAACGCGTTTCTGGAGTCAGCCAGTGCCAGCAAGAAACCCGAACTGTAGGTGATGTTTCACACGTCCCCCGATGTGTCACTTGCACGCCTTTGGCCGAATGACTCACTTCTCAACTCTTGTTGTGTCCCGCATTGAATCATATTAGCTTAGCTCACAAGTGTGTGCAGGGCAGGCTCTCCGAGGAACTGGCTCAGAAACTACCATTTTGCTTCTGCCTACTAATGGGGAAGGAGTACTGGGTCGCTGGAATGCTCCACCTCCATAGGTGCATGGTACAGGCATGCCGACAGAGCTCACGGGATCTGTGCCTTGACTCACCCACATGCGTAAACCTCTGCTTTATTCTCTCTCTCTCTGTCTCCCTGTCTCCCTCCTGTGTACTCTGCCCTCTGATTCTAAAAGCCCATCCCGGGGTGAGAGGTCGACCAAAGGAGTTGGCTTGCCCGCCGGCATGGAACGGGAGAGAGGGTCTCGGAAACCAAGACGCTATTTTTCTCCTGGTGAAAGTAGAAAAACTTCTGAGAGATTCAGAACTCAACCTATAACATCAGCAGAACGAAAGGAATCGGATAGGTAGGCACGTTACCTGTAGTTCCAGAGGTCTAGGAGAGGAAGCTTTAGAATAATAGAGAATTTTTACCGCAGTGAGCGTCCTGATGTTTACATAGTCTATATTGACTTGGCTGATTTCAATGTCTTTTTAAAGGATATGGACCTTTACAGCTATCACAACCCACAGCTTTAAATTGCATTCAGAGGCAGTGCAAAGGCGCTGACTGCAATGGTTTGAGAAGTAAATCATTGTTCTTAGCTTAATGTTTTAAAGTATTTATGCCCTTGTTAAATTAGAATCCACACTGAGCATTCATGCAATTTTACAGTGAAAATAACTAAAGAATTTTATCTTTGTTTTATAAATGTCTGCCTGCATATTGTATTTGAGTGTTGATATTAAATTACCATGTCATCACATAGAAATGAAAAGGCTGGTCTGAAAAGGTATCATCAGTCACGTGTAGTAAGTTGTGCTTGGTCGTCATTTTCCTCCCCAAGTGCAGCATTTGGCTGGGATTGTTTGCACACGCTCCGCGTGTCAGCAGCGACTGTGTATGTGTGCACACAGCCAGATTCACTATCGGGGTGATTTTCTTTAAAGAGTTTAATCGCACTCTTTACTTTTTACTTTTAACTTGTTTCATTTGGATCTTCTGTGCCCACAAACTAATTTTTTTAAATCATTATTTGCTAATGTCTTTCCTAGGTCTGCTTCACATTCAGAAATGCCAACTGCCGAAGGCAAGTAGCCATTTTCCTTTTTCTTATTCTTTATCATCTCACCCAGGTTGGATTTAAATAAGAAGAGTTTGGCTTTTTGAGAGAGTAAGATTATGGAACCTATCAATTTTTCACTTTTCTGCAGGTCTTTCTGTGAGTACAATATAGCCTGGTTGAGATATTCAGATGAGCATTCCTTTATTTTTTAGAGGAATTAGAGAATAGTGAAGTGGACAATTTAATACAAGCAATTTGAACTGAAGAAGCAAGTTTTTCTTGTTACTGCTGCTAGTTCACAATAAAGAAAAGTATACTTTTCTTACTGAGAAATTCTTTCCATAAAATAGCTTCATAAATTTCAATTAGTCAAATACTCCAGTAGAAAATTACTGACCAGACAGGGGTTTAGTTCCCTTTTGCTTTAATTGCGATGGAAGTTAACACCTGTTCACTGAGTGGAAAGAATGGGCTCTGCCCAAGGGGAAAATATTGCCGGTTGCTATTTTTAGTACTCCTCTACTTGTGTTCAAAGGATTTCCAGGTCAGCCTTGGGAAACTTCTCAAAAGTTGTATTTACATTTTCTAATGATGTTCAGTTTTTATTTTGTGGCTTTTTACAGAAGAGAAGGTAGATGAACGAGCCAAACTGAGTGTCTCTGCCAAGAGGCTTCTTTTCAGGGTAAGGAGCCCCCGCGTGTAGGCCTAGAGCTGGGACCCTGCGCTGCGCCTGCCCGCGCCCCCCGCTCTCGCCCGCCTCCACTTCTGACAATCGGGCGTGCGGCTCAGCGGCCACCCTCCCGTGGCCCCGTAGTGGAACGAAATAGGGACGTTTTGCTGCCCCGATTGCCTGTTCTCGGACTTAGAGGGATTCCACAATGCTTCTCCTCGTAGGAAATGGAAAAGTCATTTGATGAAAAAAATGTCCCCAAACGACGCTCCCGAAACGCGGCCGTGGAACAGAGGCTTCGCCGCCTGCAGGACAGATCCCACACCCAGCCAGTCACCACCCAAGAGGTGGTCGTGGCCGCCACGTAAGTCTCTGCTGGGAGCGCCTGCCCTGGGCCGCCGTGCCTTCTTCAGCCACACGGGAGGGTCTCTAAGCAAAAGCTGGGCGCGGGGAGCTGCCTTAGCTACACGCCCGGGGAGGCGCGGGGAGCCCTTTTCCTTCCCGCTGGCTTTCTCAGCTTGGTGATGGCACTTGTTACCTTTCACGTCTCCTAGAAACCCGGGAAGGGTGACTTCACTTATTTCTTTGTCTTTGAATTTTGCTTTTCATCTCCTTTACCATGGAAAATTTCAAACATGAAAGTAGGCAGATTAATACGACGAACCCCCATGTGCTCGTCACCCAACTTCAGCAGCCGAATTCAGGCCCACGTTGGTCTTCTCAGAGTCCCCCGCACTTCCCCTGGCCCTCCTGCACCATGGCAAGCAAACCGTTGCATTCATAAATATTTCCGTACACCTCCAAGAGATAAAGAGATAAGTGTTCTCTGTATTTGTTTTAAAATAATCAGCAAACTTAAAAAAAAAAAAACGAATTGGAAGTTTGATAACTTTCCACACTATGGGAAGTCAGTTTTGAGCAATGTATTCAGAATTAATTTCCCATTTCATTCAGAGACAACCGTTGCGATCAAGTGAAAAGATTTATCACTTTTTAAAACTTGTTTTCATGCCTGCCTTGGACACATACGCCCACACACTCCTTTGCTGAAAAACTGAAGTTCAACTCGTTGTGCATCCGCATCGCAAGAGGCCTCTTGCCCCTCTGTGAGCCTGCTGTTAGATCAGCTGGCTTCACTTCCATCCCCAGTTGTTCCTCAGCTTCTTGGTGTATTTGTGGATAAGTAAGTTCTTGCACCCATTAGGAACTCCTAGCAAATCAGTTTGTATTTTTTTAAAAATCATTTTGTGTGGCTGTCGTAAAATGACAAGCACTAGCCGTGGGGGCAAAATAGCAAATATAGGCAGAGACTATCACCTGGAAGGCTCAATGACTCCAACGTAAGGACCCTGGTTTAACAACAACAAAAAAAGATTGAGAATGAGATTTTAAATCAATCATGAGCAAAATCTCCTGATTTGCTGGTGGTTAATATAAGCTTGCTTGTGTATTATTATTTTTTAAATATATTTTTATTTATTTTTAAAAGATACTTAGATTACATAAAATGTTATGTAAAAAAATATAAGGGATTCCCATATGTGTATTCTTTTTTTTAAACCAGAATATTTGTGCTAAAGATAAAGTCCTTTCCACGCTCTATTCCCTTTATCTTGGGCTGCCTCTTGTCTCATGTTTCCTGTTTGGAATTGCTTTTCAGTTCTGTTGTGATTTTTTTTTTTTTTTTCAAAAGTAATCAGCAGATAATTTTGTAAAAGTATTTGATTTTTCTGAATTTAAAGCACCGCTTTCCTTAATGCTTCTTTTCTTCTCTCTCCTTACGAACGTTCCTTCTTTGCAATTGCTTTTAAAGTGAACCTATCCCTGCTGCGTGTTTCATGGCCACCCACCCTGTAGCAGCAAGACTGCCTTGTCCTGCTCTAGCTAAGAGTACTGTGCAGCCTGCCAGGTACTGGACAGAAATAGCTGCTCGAGGTACTGAGTGCAGAGGTGCTGGGCAGCAGGTGCATCTTAAAACCTTGAATGTCTTTCTAATGTTTGGCACACAAGTCAGCACAGTGAGTTGTTCTGGGAATGTGTGGCATTTCATTGTGCCCTAATGCCAGGTACTGACACCTCCACGTAGGCCTGTGAGAGGAGACGGAGAATGCCGTGTACTGGGACTGGGACCACACTAACCCACTTACCCATTGGTTTTGTTTCTGTTTTTCATAATAATGATCATTCCTAAAAAAAAATTTTTTTTAATTCATCCTTCATCTAAATTACTAGCACTTAATAAAGATTAATCCAAAAATGGGGAGTTAACATGCATGTCGATTCTGGTCATATCCAGTTTTTTAACACATGTAGACACAATACATGCTGAGACATGTATTTTGAGTTTATAAGCCAACCATGCGGTTGTATGTTAGGATTGAGAGAATAATGGTTTGTTTTGTCTGACCATAGGTGTTTTTCTATTGTGTTTTAAATTATTGTGTTTTAAAATTATGTTCTTAAAGCATATGAATATCCCCTTTATTTTACTCTTAGGGGCTAAAATAAGATTAAAAGAAGTAATATGACAGTTCAGAATGAAGTTGCTACAACCTAGAAGCAGGGAGCTCTTGGGGGGAAAGTGGGTTATCGTTGGTCTCCCCATTCTGGACTGGGTCAGGGCTGCCTTATTGCTTTCCTCATCGTATATCTGAAACAGAGATGCTGCCCTTTGGTTTAGGACAGTGTGTGAACTGGTGATTAACGGGGGTGAAGGCCTTACTGGATTTGAGACTTAGATTTGTCAGAGGCAGAAAGAAGAAATTATCTTGAAAACTTTCTAAGCTGTGGAAGGACTATGTAAACTGGAAACCTTCTCCTCTAGCTGGAAGTTGAAGGCATTTATATTCGCCTGAATTTTCCTTCTGTTTTCAAGTCACTGGGGATTTTAGATTTAAGTACGTTTTAGAAAACTAGTAGAAACCCCTGAGTGAAAATGCAATACTGAAGGACTGAAAGAATCTTGAAAATGACACGTTTTGTGTTTGACAGGTGAAAATCAAAATCCCATGACTATATTGTTTTCTAATTATTTAAAATGAAAAGACCACCTTCTGAACCACACATTTAAATAATATCTAAATATGCCAGAAGATATATCTCAGGACTCCTTTTAGTCTTATATATTACTGATTCTCACAGTACACCTTCTCTCTCTAAATAAGATATGGTATATCCAAGCATTCGTCAATTCCTTAAATAGGAAGTTTATTTTTAAGAAATAACTCAAAGCTAGAAATCTACCCTTTGTGGAATTTAATGCCAGTGTCAGCCTACTCTGCAATTCACTGTCTTGTTTGATAAAAAAAATCACTCCCTACACCTGTTCCAAATTTATATAGGGAAAAATAAGGCCTTTTCAAAATTAAGCGACACATTTAAAAAGTGTTGATACATAAAATTAGCAGCGAGCTTTTGTTTGTTTTTCTCTGTTACTGACTTCTTGTTCCTTTCAGGTTGCAGGCATCTGCTCAGCAAAAGGCTCTAGCTAAGGACCAGGCAAACGAGGGCAAAGAGTCGGTGGAACCGGGTGAGCCTGATTCTTCCACTCTGAGCCTTGCAGAGAAGCTGGCCTTGTTTAACAAATTGTCCCAGCCAGTCTCAAAGGCTATTTCTACTCGAAACAGAATAGATCTGAGACAGAGGAGAACGAATGCTCGCTACCAGACTCAGCCGGTCACGCTGGGAGAAGTGGAGCAGGTGGGTGCCCATGAGTCCAATTCCAGTTTGAGGGCATTCTTAAAATACAGGAGCCACAATATTACTCTTAGGTTAATGATCTAATTTAGGGGATCTGACAGTAAACTGTGCTACCTGTAGGTGATTTGGTAATAACTTGATTACTAAGAAGGACGATCAAGTATGTTTCTCTCTTCTTGTTTTCATAATTTGCTTGCTGAAATCATCTGTACATTTTGGAGAGAAAAAATGGTGTGCACAAACTGCTTTTCATGCAGAAAACCTACTTTTTGTTAAGGAGATGCATTGTATGACTATGTCCATAAAAGGTTTCCATTAAGATGAGCAATGAAACTGCACAAGTAGTATTTCGGTCGACATCCATCCGTAAACCAGGGCTACATGGACAGTCTTTTTAACCATCTTCTTACTTTGTCACTGTGTGCCCCCAGGTGCAAAGTG
Organism: Tolypeutes matacus; assembly: GCA_026826555.1. NCBI lineage: Eukaryota > Metazoa > Chordata > Mammalia > Cingulata > Chlamyphoridae > Tolypeutes > Tolypeutes matacus. The sequence continues at coordinate 12,446,361 of JAKSZT010000049.1, forward strand.
GAAAGCTCATTCCTTTCTCGCCCACTGTCAACACGTCCATATCTATCGTGGCATCGACAATCACGCCAATGTACACAGGGGACCTGCGGACAAAGCCGTCTGTTGATGACAGCACAAGTGCCACCAACTGTAAACGTCCTTCTTCCGTAGAAAATTCAGACTCTCAAATGAGAAGCATTCTGAAATCACAAGTGTGGCAGCCTTCGGTAGAGGATGGTGGGCATGGAGGAACGCTGAGTGAACTCACAGAGCCAGAAAGCATGGGAATCTTGACAGATGGAGAAACTGGTGTTACCAAGTCCCAGTCCTCGGAAGAAGCAGAGCCCTCCTGCCCCGTCCTTTCCAGAGTCAGGGAAGGAGACAGCCATAAGGAGCCTAGCTACGCGGCTCCGAGGAAAGGCAGCATGGAGCTAGCTTCCACAGCCCGTCTTCGTGATGAGCTGAAGGAATGGTCCCCTGTGCAAGGGAGCCAGGACTGGAAAGAGAGGCAGCCCTTAGAAGAGAAGGTGGATACAGAGAACGTCACAAAAAGAAGGTTTTCTCTAAGAGGTAAAGTATTTCTGCTCCTAGAGGTTTATAAACCAGCTGGCTTCTGAGTTTGTTTGATTTGTTGCATGCATTTTTTATCATTTTTAACTGAATTATACAGGCAGTTTACAATGATTAGTGATTAAAGGTCCAGAGTGACTCAAACTCTGCCCCAGACTTGTCTTTCCCTTTAATTTGACTTTTTCAGTGCATTTACCAAGTTTGCATCAGTAAAAGCACCTGAAGCTCTTTCACACATCCTGATCAGCGTTTTGATCACGTTAAGTCCCACATTTGCCCTCTGACCTATTAGTTGTGTTGGTCCTTTTATAAGGGCTCGGGGGAGCACAGGGAATAGGGACTTGAACCCAGGTCTTTGGGTTTCCAGACTCTTCTACACTCTTTTTTTTTTTTGCAGACTAGCAAGCTGTACTGCATGGCACTTTAATCCTCTTTCTGTAGTTACATGAAATGATCCTCTGTAAGTTGAAATAGAGGTTTCAGTTTGTGAATATAGTGCACGTGAAAGATAAAAGCGTTGTTTTGGGGCAGTAGCGCCATTGCGTGGTCTAGAGTTGTGACTAGCGTCCTGTGCCCTGCACACAGGAGAAAGGCCGGTGGTCCCCGAGAGATTCGCAGTGTTAAGTAACCCACTGGGAAGTGTGGTTTTCTCACCGAGTGTAGCATGTGCAGATCTACAGAAACCCGAACGGATTGGCTCACCCGGCCCGTGTCCACGGATTGAACTCCAAGTGGTAGTGTTAGGGGGTTAATAGCTGGAGGAGTCAGTGCTGACGCTGCTGCTTTCCTTCTCAGCGGCAGAGCCCGCGGGCGAGCACACAGGCCCAGCTGCCGGGAGGACTGCTCATACTGCAGCCCCCGGGCCCTGCAGGCAGCAAGATTCTTCAGAACCACCTCCAGAGACGTACTTTAAGAGTCCTTGTGCCATGTTTGCTGATGGGGAGATCCAAGCGCCAGCCATGGAAGGCATCCTCGATTCACCAAGCAAAACAATGTCAATTAAAGAAAGGTAATAGAGATTTTTGACCACCAACTAATTCTATCGGGGAAGAGCTCACGACCTGGTTTTAGAAAAAGATCCAGGTTATGCACAAAGAGCAGAAATTGGGAATTCAGCTACCTGGGAATATGCTACTGTTACTCCAGAAATCTTTCAGAAAGTGGAGGTGTTTGACTCCTCCTGGTTTGGTGACACTGACGGAGTGTGCCAGCTCCAGGCTCAGATGAGGAACCAACCAGAAACATACTTTCTCTTGCTTCATTTGTTTGCAGTTTCATTTTCTTTCTTACATTAAGTTCTTTGTTGGCCTGTGGCTTTTTCAGATGCACGTGGCTTCAGGTTGAATGCACGAACTGCTTCTATGTGTCTTTGTAAAATAGATGTCGAGGGGAGGAAGAGAAATTCCTGTTTAGAAACAAATCTTTGGAATTCAAATCTAAGCTTTGTTTATTTTACAGAAGATAGAATGGATGGCTTTTCTGAGCTGCATTTAGACATTTTATACGGGTAATAGCTATAAAGATGGCCTTTGAGTATCAAATAATACTGTGACCTTATTTCATTCAAGAGAGTGAGGTAGGATTGAGAGGATATAGTTAAATGGGACAGGTACAGAGAAGAGGAGCTGAATGTTTGGGGGATGTATTTTCCTTTTTATTAGCCACAGTTGAATTGAGCAGCAGAAATGAAACAGTTGACAGGAGAATTGGGTAGAGAAAGGACAAGTTAATTTCCCAGGACGATTAGCAGAAACGATTCCCACAGTCTATTCCTCACAGTTCTGCTGATCTGGACCCTTTCTTAGCAGCTCCCACCATTCAGAAGTTCTATTGATTTGTCAAGCATCAGCCCCTCTTATTTTTCTATATACATTTCAATCGGTCCAAGACTATATCTTAAACTCTGATGAAAACTCTTTTTTTTTTCCCCAAGCCAAACTTTTTGAACATTATTCATGAAGATATTAACTAGATGGAGCCTTTTTCAGCTCACAGATAAGAATGTTAAATTTTATGATTTAGTGTAGACTTTACTTATTTAAAATTCACAATGAGTTAGGCCTGTGAGGCTGAGGAAGTAGCAGTGAAGAGGCAAAAGGTGAAAGCTAAATAAATTCTTATTTGAATCAGGTAGCCTTCTCGGCCTGATTTCACATGAGGTCCTTCTCTGTGAAAACCTGGCTCAAAAAGAATTTGATCCCAGAGATCTGAGAATTGGTGACGGGTTATGTGAGAAGGAAGATATGCCATTTAAGGGAATTAATGGTAAATAGCACATACACAAATTCTGGTGTTTATACATAAAGTACTCATGAGGTAAAATTCCAAAGGGAAATACTATTATACCTCCTGCTTTCGAAGGCTTTTAAAGGAGACATCTCATCTTTGGGATATTCTGTCTATTGAAACTTGGGACTTTTGAGGAAGAAGTTCTGTGCCTATCCATGTGCAGTAGTTCTTAATTTCCTTGCCTTTTTTTCAGTGAATTTGAGTTTGTCTTTCTGAAAGTGGCTTGAATCCTACTTAAAAATTCTCATTTTTGAAAATGCAAGTGACTACAAAGGCATGGCTTCTTAGGTGACCTCCAAGGAATTCAAGGACCGCTGTAGGGTATCTGTGAACTGCCTGAAGGTATGTTCACAATTGAATGAGTTCACATAGATACCCTCTGGCAAGAGGGATCTGTAACTTAGCACAGTCTCCGAGAGATTTCTGGCCCCATCCTGTTCAGAATCGTGATAGGATGGAATGCTTGGTAAATATTCAGCTATTCAGTTTAGTTTTTAAAATACACATTCAGAAAAGGATGAGGGACACTTGATTTAGCAGCTGTCTTTGTAATAGATTGTGCTAATACAGAATCTATTGCCAGTGATTCTCTTCCACTTACCTTAACAGTGCTTTTGTTTGTACTTTGCTGAAAAATAACAAAACCAGGTATCTTTAAAAATCATCTGTAACAGCTTTCCCCTAAGTGGGGCTCCAATTCCCTCCCTTTTGTTAAGATGAAATAATGATGCTGTACATTTTAAAAATAAGAATGTGATTCATATATTTATAAGTATTTCTTTTGGGGAGTGACATATAAAATCATAGAACTTTTCAATCTCGTTCTAACTACTTCATTTCATCCAGTGAGGAACTAAACGCTGGGGTGGTCCAATGGCCTTGAGGGCTATTTAGTGTCTTGAAACACCCCCCCACACCCCTGTCTCCCTCAGGTGCAAGCTTGCTGCACATTTGTCCTGCCAGATAAATAAGAGAACAGAAATTCTTGCAAGTGTCCGGAAGTTTTTGCCCTCCTCCTAAATCATTTTTCTCAGTTGATATTTTCTTGGCGTGGACTCACTCATCATCAAATTTCAGACTCCAAGAAATAGAGCCTGGAGCCTGCAGCTGGCCTTCATCGTGTCTTCCAGGGAGGCAGCCCTAGAGAGGGCAGTTCTGTCTTCCTGACTGTGGAACTGCCAATCGATGGCTCCCAAGTGCCCTAAACTGCCCTCAGCACTTCACAGGTGTTATCTCGTTTTGTTCTCAAGGCAGTCCTTGGAAGGAGGTGATGTTATTCCTGTTTGTAGAAGAGGAAACTAAGATTTAGAAAAGCATAGTAATTAGGAAATTGCAGGAAATCCTCAATACATTCCTTTTTCTAGAATATGTTTGATGTTCAGGGGCAAATATCCAAAAGTTCCTTTTCTTTTTTAATCTTTTCTGACATCTGGTTTTGAACTGTAACCAGCATGAAATTAGGAGATAAACTACTTTTTTTCCTACTCGATTAATAACATTACTCAGTTTCACATCTGGCTGAATGATTTTGTGTTTAAATTGCCCCTCTTTCCTGCAAGTTCAGTGTGAACTGATTTGAAAAGCAGAGTGAACCAAATGATTTTTATGCTATACTGAGATAAAGGCTTTGATACCGCTTAAAAAATATACTCTTTAAAACAATCTCTTCTCCACAACTGATGAAACACCCGCCTCTGAGTTTTCATATAGGTGGAGAAGACAGCTGGAGAAAGAAATAGAACCATCCTTTCACTTAGAGAAAGTGGTGGAGAGCGAATGTTGGAGAATCCACTGTATGCCTCTCGCTGTCCTGCAGAGTTCTGCCTTGGGGGGCCAAGGGGTCCCTTTGTGTGTCCCCCCATGCCTTCTCCACTCCACCCAGAGGCCACTCTATCCAAGCTTCCCCAGCAGGCTCAAGTCCTTTCTCTGTCGCTGGGCCATTTCAGCCACTAGAGGGCCCCCTGGTTTGTGTACGAATTAGGGATGGAGGGAATAGTGTCCCTTAGTCCCCTCCTTCTCTGCTCTCTGACTTGTCCTCCCTTTAGAGACACTAGCTCACTCCTGCAGCCTGCAAACCAGTCCCAGGCCAAAGCCTGCTGGAGTGCCATTCAGCCCCAGCTGAAATCTCCAGGGTCCCTAGGCTCCCTGAAAGGGGGAAACAAAAACACCTATTTAGGAAGAGGGGCCTGTGTTTACCTGGCACATATTTGAGCCAGCCCCGATGGCTGTGGACTTGAAGACCCTGTTGTAATCTAAGGTTCTCAGGTAAGTGAAGCTGACGCAGCCGTCTCAGGCCAGTGTTCCCTGCTGGAGGGAGGGGGCTGTAGAAAGCAGTGTTGAAATCCCCCAGGGCAGACCCGCAAGCCCAGTGTCTTGGACCTGGGCCAGACTGGGGGGTGGGGGGTGAGGAGTCCATCGGCCAGAGAAGTGTGCCCATGCAGAGGCTCTCAGCTGTCCCAGGTCCTGCAAGCAGCAGCTGGACGTGGCGAATGCGGACAGCTTGACTTGCGCAGGCGGGAATTTGCTTCACAAGGCGGAGCAGCCCTCCAGCCTTCGTCCTTCTCCAGGGCACCTTTGGGAGGGTCCTGAGGTTGCAGGAGGAGAGAACACATTTGGAATGCCCTCCCTGTGCCCCTCAGCTTGCCGAAGAGCTAGTAGGAAATCCAAAGAGACAGGAGTAATACTTGGAAGTTTTAGTGCGTGTTATTTTAAAGTTACTCATCCTTCGTGCTCTGCGGAATGGGCTACCACGGGGGCTCAGTTGAAGCAGGTTCTTCTGTGATGTTTTTGGTTACTTTGCAGTCTTTGGAAGTCCCTGATGAGGACCCTACCAACTCATCCAGAAGCCAGATTTCAGGTTCTTGGAATGGTGGAATTCTTTGAAGGCCATGGGTGGGGAGGGGACACGTTATTAAAATGCCAGAATACTATGCTACTCCTGAAACATTAGGGCAAAAATGTGTCTGGTTAGTAATGTAGTGAAACAAACCACCAGCTAGAGGCTGGGCACCCCAGGGTGACGTCACATTTCCATGTCCCACCAGCGGGCAGTGGGATGTTGGTCCATGGCGTTCGTTCACAGTTTTTGGCTGTCAGATGGGAATGACACATGCACGTTCTTAGAGATGGTTGAGAAGATCGTGTGAATTATAAAATGATTTGAGATTCCACAATTGTTTTCCCTTAGTCTGTTGTAGATTCCTCATAGTTGACTCCAGGGGCACCATGCAATTACTTAGAGATCACCGCTACCGATATTTGGGAGCATGCTGAGAATGTCTTCAGAGACTGTAGCTCCTCATTTTTAATAAACCCTACTCATGAGGATGAATTTGATTTTTTTTCTTAATTCCTTCAAATTATTTAGAATCCATCCTGATTCAAAAGGTGGATGGTCAGGATGAATAACTACAGGTCTGAGTCAAAGGTGAAGTAAAAGATAGAAACTGGTTTGGAGAGCACTTTGCAAGGAGAATCTCTGAGATGGGCACCATCTTCACAAGATGAAGATGGGAAGTACCTCTTCATTTGGGTATAAAAGTACTAGCACACTTACTTTTTAAAAGTCTCATTTATAGATACTTGGAAACCCTTGAAAACTCAAATGCAACGTGCAAATTATTTCTCTTAATTATTTGATCTTATTTTATTCCTTTTTCTTGGAATAAAATGGACTCATTCAGACTAACTGGGGAAAAGATAAATCTTAGTCATTATATAGTCTGGAATGCAGCTTAAAACATTTAAAGCTGTTTCGATTTTATTTTCAAGTATGTAAACTAGTCCTTGTACTTGCAGAGTGTTGTCAAATGTCATAGAGTTATAGGATTTAGGACAAAGTGGGACCTCAAAGCAAATGGGACCTGCCGTACATAAGGCAGTGTTATACCAGTTTTACAGAATGGGCAGCTGAGGTCTCATCTGCTGTCACATAGCAGAAAGAGCGAGAATAGTAAGGAAGGGAAAGAAAGGAAAAGGAAGTGACGGGAAGGGCATAGGTCCAGAGTTGGAAGTTCTTGCCTTCTTTTGAGGGTGCTTTCCTTCCTGTCTTACTTCTCATTATTTGATTGAATGAATAGGGAAGTATAAAGTGTGATTATGTATAAATTTGTGGATGTGAATGGATTCTTAAGTACTGCAAAGTTTCTTTTCTTACATGCTTAGAGTATGATATATTTCACCCTATCTCCAATTCAAATGTTTAATGGAATCATAAAATTTAGTAGAAGGGGCCCTCAGAGGTCGTCCAGCACTGATCCCGACGTGACAAACAAGGACAGGAGAACCAGGCTCCTTGTGCAGCGGTCACAGACAGTCCGGGGCTCGAGCTGATGTGCTGCTTCAAGGCGCCCTGCCCGTGGGTCATTGCGCATTGACGCTGTTTAAGAGACCGTGGTCCCTCAGGCCCGGCACAGACAAATTCCCAATCTTTAAATTGTTCAAGCATCAACTTAAATGAGTTTGATGGTCACTATTCTTGTACCTCTTTGTGTTTCCTGTGTTTGCCCAGCTTACATGCTGACGACTTCTTCATTCATTTTGATACAGTTAGCTGAAACAGCTCATCTTAGCCCAGATAACCTTTCACTGGTTGTAACATCCAAGCAACTTTATATCAAGTCCCTCCATAGTTGAACCCAGGGTTTGAGAGCAATCCCAGTTCATTAGATTCTTTTTTGTATACATTACTGAGGGAAATTGAGTTAGTAAGTTTTACAAAATGTGTTTGTAAGGTTTCTGTAGAAGAAAGATACATTGAAGACACTAAATTCATTTGGAGAAAAAGAACAGGGCTTAGAGTACAGGAAGAGAAAAAGAATTGTAAACATTATCTTTTACCTTTATTTGAAGGGAATGGTATTAAGAGATTAGTCAATGTCTTAAAGCTTTGTTTTTGAACCCATTTCTGCAATATTTTCTGCAAAAAAGAACGACTTTCCAGATTGAGTCATTTAATGTTATTTCACCTAGTGACCAGACGGGGCCACTAGAAGACATTTTTCTCTGGGGAAGGTTACTTTTCTCTCTTCCAAGCTCTCTAAGGAAAAGCAGATAGTTTCTTTGCTGGAATGATGGTGCATCTTTTATCTGGCAAGTCAGATTTCAACTTTGCATTCAGTCAACTCTTTAAATCTTTAGGGCTGTCTTATAAATGAGATGCCTTAGAAAGAGACATGTTTTCTTCAGAATAAATGAAATTCCAGAAGGTTAAAATTAGGTAGCCATGTCTGTTTGTGGGCTAAAGACTTCTAATTTAGGTCAACGATAGCTTTGTTACAATAAGAGCTTGACGATGGACTCTTTTTGGTTGGCATGCTTTCCCTTAGATTGGCGCTGTTGAAAAAGAGCGGTGAGGAAGACTGGAAAAACCGACTTAGCAGAAAGCAGGAGCACAGCAAAGCATCTCTCACCAGTAACCTGCATATCCAGGAAGCGGAGCAGTCACTCAAGAAGAAGGTAATGTCCTCCGTGGTAGGAAAATCATCCTAACTAACATCATGCTTGGCATGCAGCTATGGACAAGCACGCTCACCTTAACCAGTGGCCGCTGTGTGACGCACCCGTGCCGCCTTGCCTTTCGGGAACACGCGTAAAACCTGTCACGTGGCAACTTACAGTGGTGAATAGGTCAAGTCTCGGGACTTTATAGAACTGGTAACAGCACCGCATACATAATGCATCAGCAAGTGAGTTTTTAAATGTGAAAGTGTGCCTTTTTACTTTGTTTTAAAACCTTCTTAATGAAATCTGGCTTTAGAATGTTATTAAGTCTTTATAACGAGAAACTTGAATTCACTGCTAACAGTTTGTAAGTTGCATATAAAATATGGTCTTGAATTTCACGTGATCAGATTTCAAACCTAAGTATACGAAAGAAGGGCCTACTTGTGATCAGGGAGTACTTGGCTGCTACTTTGAAGCATGTCTCACAGTGGGTAGGTAAACCTTTTATGGAGCCCCTTTGAAAGAATATACAGAAACATATTTTACAAGTTTAAATAAAATTAAGTAACACATTGTTATCTATAGCAGCAAACATTTCATATGTAAAAGTGTTGATGAGTTGTGAAATGACTAAGTAATAACGACCAGCTGTTGTCATTTAGTGCACACTGTCAAAGCTTGGTCCTGCCCACTCCTGGAAATGTTCTTGCTGGCTGGAGGCACTGAGAGGGGCTGGGACACGGCACAGGCCAATTTCTAGGACTAGCAGTCTTCAATAGGAAGAAAAATATATATAATTCCAAGCAGACGATCACCTAGACCCCTTCTATTATAAAAAAAATTTAAGCACCCATGAAAGATGAATGTGACTTTATGCATTTAGATGAATGTGACTTTATGCATTTAGAAACTTGCATAAAAGTGAAGTTTACATTTAGGGCTGTGAATCAGGAGCTCTGCCACTGTTTTAGCTGGTACTTCTGTATCTTCCTAGGTTAAACTGGAACAGCATTTCTCAAAGGGAATTCTCCTTTTTGAGACCTACAATGTCTTTAAGATAATGACTAAAGACATTTAACTCTCAGTCATTTGTAAAGTTCTCGAAGTTTACGTGTCAAGAATAGGATGCCAAAATGAAAGAAAGCTGGATCCCTCAAATAATTTATCCTCATTACCCGTAGACTTTATTTAGGTGGATCCTTAAATCAGTTCAAAAACAACCTCTACACGTTAATTTTACTTCGTTGGCAAACCTGTCACCCCATATGTCATGCCCCAGGCACCGAGTCATACCAGGTATCTCGTGGGTCATTTTGGGAGACACAGAGAAGCCCCTGCCATTCAGGAGCTGACAGCCTAGTGTGGTCAGGTGAAACTTTAAAGGCAGCTAAAAAGCACACTGTCAGGTAGATTCCTCATGAATAGAGCTCCCCCCTTAGGAAAGTGAGGGGTCATTTTAGCCCGGGAAACCCAGAAGGCTCTGCACAGAGGGTGAGATTGGAACAGCTGGAACATGGAGATAAGGTTTTTAAAAGGCAAGAGATGGGAGATGGTTCCTGCAGGTGCCCCTGGGGTAGAAGCCAGGTGAGCAGAGCACGGGGGAGGTAAACTCGATTTGGGCTGAGGGTGAAGTGCCTCTGGCTGATGCACGCAGCTGATTCCAAGGCCACAGTGGCCTCACTCTTCCAGCTCCCCCTCGGTGACCCAGTTCACTTTGGCCTTAGACAGTAAGCTCTTTGAAGTTAAAATAAGCCTGTCTATTTTAGGCCTTCATAGCAGACATTGGGAAATCTCAAGTTCTGTTGCGGTCAAGTGGTTTTCGGATGGCCTCTCCTTCCTAAGGACTGGCAGTGTATTTCACTCACACCTTAGCTGTGCCCAGCCGTGGCAGGTGAGGTGTCTACCACCTGCTCTGTCTTAAGAAACCCCCAACGGCCGAGGGGTACTTGAGAAATTGCCACCGCCTGCCAGGGCGTCTGCATGCTGCCACAGCCATCTCCAGCTGCCCAGAAGGACGGACACCAATGCCACAGGGAGCACGTAGATTGGATCTACACTTGCTGCCAGAGCACCACTCAGTAGAGCAAGTGCTGGAAAATTCCGTCTTTACCATAGAGGGTTGAAAGCAGCTGGTTTTTACATCAGGCATCACTTACATCATAATCTCTGAATTCATCAAAAGGCACACACTAGTGGTGAGCAAACATTTTACAGTTTGTCCTCCTCCAGGTTCTCACGTGAGGTAAGCATAGCCCCGTGAGTCACAGCCTGTGGGAATTTCTCGGTGACAGCAAATAGAGACGAAACTCTAAATTCATTGCCCCTATGGAAATCCACACGATAGAAGTCAACTTTGCTCAATACATATATAATGTGAGCCACATATGTAATTTAAAGTTTTCTAGTAGCCACATTTTCAAAATGTAAAAGAGATCAGGTGAAATTAATTTTAATTTCAAGATAGGAAAAGGAATTTACAATCTATAATTAATGTAGACCGTTGTTCATCTTATATAGTCACTAACAGAATTCACTGGGCTCTTACTGGGGTCATTTAATGAACCAACCCCGAAGACACGGGCACGGGGTTGATGGCGTCTACGCAGTCACGCCCTCTCTCTTGCGCTCAGCCCTTTCGACGTTAGCTCTACCACTGGGCAGTGGCTCGGAAGGCAGATTTCCATATGGGGTCAGCCGCAAGTATCGAGGTCTCGCGTGTCAGAGGCCACTTTTAAAGGGCACTGCATAATGGTTAGAATTGGTATTAGGCGATTCTCAGACTTATTTTGACATATGGTCCCTCGGGCTTAATTTTATTATTTTCCCGTGTCTGGTGCTAGAACTGTATTTCCTTGATAATATTTTCACCGGTCCATGCATGCTGACAAAGTCTCCTGGAGCCCAACATTCAGGACGAGCTGGCCGGCAGTCACCCATACCTGTGCTTCTTAACCAGCAAGCTCTAGAAGGACTTTGATCCACGTGTCCACTATGATAGCCACGGGCCACGTGCGGCTATCGAGCACAGGAAATGTGGCTGGCCCAAACTGAGATGCGCTGTAAGTGTAAAACACACTCTGGATTTCAAGGACTTAGTATGAAATAAAGAATGTAGCATATTATTAACACTTTTATATTGATTTGATGTGGAAAAGATAATACTTTCAATAAACTGGATTAAATGATAATATTAAAATTAATTTCACCTGATCTTTTTCCTTTTTGAAAATGTGGCCACTAGAAATTTTTAAATTACATATGTGGCTTACGGTATGTTAGTATTGAGCAAAGCTGACTTCTGTTGTGTGGATTTCCATAGGGGCAATGAATTTGGAGTTTCGTCTCTATTTCCTTTAACTGTGATGATGATTTTGTTCAACTCTGGTCATAAGACAGCCTGGTATTTTACTTGTTATCTTGATTCTCAGGGCCTATTTAAGAAGAATGCCTTGGAAATCTATCACTGTTTTGTTTCTGCCAAAGGGGTCGTCCCAAAACAAACCGCATTTGAGGAGCTCTAACCAGCATCTTGCTCCGTGTCCTGTTTTGGTAGGAAGATATTCCTTTGGCCCATGAAAAGCTTTTGGAAACCAAGTTAGAGTTGTCTTTTCTATAGTGAAAGATCCGTCAGGGGTCAGAGAAGGTGGAACGGAACGGCAGTTACTTGCTTTCCCGGTTTTAGGAATTGCATCGATGACTTTAAGGTCACTAGGACCAACCACTTGCCCAGCTGACTCTGTCATTCCCTGAGAAAAAATAGTTTAGATTCTTTCTCCTCTCTCTTGTTCTCCCTTCTTCTCTTCTCTTCTCTTTCTCCTTTCCTTGGTTTAGTCTCAGCCGGTGCTAACCTGATTTAAACGTGTTTGCTTCTTGGAGCATACACAATCCGTCCTAAAAGTGGTAAAGCCATTTGGTTTGTAGATTTGGCCTGGTCCACCCTGCATAGAATGTGCCCTTTTGAGCATATCTGTGTAGTTAGGTTTCTTCCACAGTAATCCATCCCACCTAATGAGTAAGAGAAAGGAAATGAAGCAGAGCCTGGAAGAAACGGCTTGGCAGGAGTCTCTCTGTTGCAGCTGAATTGCAGTGGGCTCACTTTCACCAAATAAGCATTTGAAATCCCAGCCCCACTTCTGCTTCTGTGAATTGAAGCTCAGTGACTCCACACCCGTTTGTTAAGATAACCATCCACATATCAGCCTTTTTCCAGGAAATAAAACCCTTTGTAGAGTTCACCATTAGAACCTTGCATCTGTCTCTGAGTCCCAGATTCGTGTTTGACATCGTGCTGAGCTGCCATAGTATCAGGTTAGTGAATCGAGCCGAAAAGCTAGGCTGTCCCCAGAGCGCGTGCCTGAAAGTTCAGGGAAGGTAAATGTCGCGTTCAAGTCCTAATTGCCTGCTGTCATTGAGGTTCCAAATCACAACTCAGGAGACTCAAGTCAATTTAAAGAGGGGGAGGAGGGGGGAGAAGCCGATGGTCCAACCTCCAAATTAAAGATTATCTCCATGCTACTGGGGAGTGAGTTCACTCGATGTTTGTGCCACCCGGTGTGCAAGCATGTGCATGCATCTCAATGAACCTGGGCGGCGAGCACTTGAAAATGATTGTGGCACCCTAACCAGACCCTTCTCTTCCAACACTCTGCAATGTCTCCTATTTGTTTTAACCTGTAGGAAGAAGGAGGATTTACAGATGATAATGCCATTTCTAATCTGCTTTGGGTAAGCGTGACTCTTAACACGGGTCCTCTAGGTAGTTCCCTGTCAGGCCTCGCCATCCAGAATTCCCACCGTCCAGAATTCCCTTTCATGCCACCCAGTTTGGTGTTCCTTCCCGAGGCGAGGCTCCGCTTTATCCAGAGTGGAGTCCTGATCCTGACGCCTTAAATGGATTTTTAAAATCGTATAACAGAAAAACGAAAGAATTTACAGAATATGGTATTTTTATTAAAATCTTAAAACTGCCCACAAAAATCTCAGTTCTCTCTGCAACTGAGTCTCCTCTCTGAGTTGCAGGGACCTCATCATTAACTCATTTAATTGCTGCACAAAACTGACTTGGGGTATTGACTGTGCTTCTATGAATTTATCTGAGCATTCTGGAAAAAATACACAACTAGGAAGGAGTCTCTTGAAAAGAGAAGTGAAATTGCAATGAGTCAATTAACATTGTCAGAAAAATCGGTTTTTGTCTCCCCTCCCCCACCCCGCTCTGATAGTCTTTTCTTTTCTCACTTCTAATCCTCTTGCTTTGCTCTGTAGGAACCTGTTTATGCTTCTACTTATTCTCCTGCTATTCCTGCTGCCCATAAATACCTGTCTTTTGTATCTATTAATCAGGTGAGGAAAAGCCTGTGCACATCAAGCCTCATTGCAATTTCTGAGCTGTAGGGATGCTCTTTTCTCGCGTTTGGGGAGGTTACTCCTTTGCTGAATTTCACTGGGGGGCAGGGGCTGTTTTTTCAATCATTCTTCGTCTATTTAGTTGCATCCTTGGCTCAGACTTTTAGGTAGTCCTGATGGTATTAATTCACCTTGTGTCCACAAAACTGGTTGATGAAAAACGTCTCACCCTTTTAATCTCCAAGCTTTATATCCTAACTTGGGTCAGGAGCCTGAGAAATACACGGCAGTGTCGTTGCTGCAGCCCAGGCAGGATGTCACCTGGCCACAGGACGCGCTGGAGGCAGTGTGGGGTGTGGCAAGGACGGGGTGAGGGCGCCGGCCGAGGATGCTCTGACCTGGCGCGAGCTGCGCACGGTGGCTCTGGTAAAATGTCAGACAGCAGAGTCCCGTCCCCAAGCCTCAGCCTTCCCTGCAGCCCTCTGGCCTCCAGCCTGTTGGTACCTAATGGGCAATAGTCTTTAAAACGGAAAATGTCGGCAGTGGTTATATTCCAGTTCCCTGTGGATTATCCATGGTGTCCAAATAACCATGCAGAACAGCTGGACACACTTGTCCCTGAGTCCCAGGTCCTACAGCAACCTTCTCCCTGAATCTGTGGGACCTTGTCCTAGGGTCTCTGTCCACTCGTCAGGACTGGGATGTTGTTATGTCTATGGTGGCCTCTAACTTAAAAAGTCAGCATTTTACTTTTCCTTTGGGACCACTAATTGGCAAAACAGATCTTTAAATAAGAGGCTCGGGATATCAAATACTAAATTGAGAGGTTGACTAAATTGTGTGTTGGGTTCTAATGTCTTCGTTGTCCCTCTTCATATGTGGAAACTCCCATTTTCTCCTCAGGTGGCCTTTTCCCTCACTCTCCTGGGCCCTTTCCTGGGAAGCTGGAAATGTGGGTGTGTGAGAGCCCAGCTCCAATGCTCCCACCCCCAGGGGGAGGGTGAAATCCTGAGCAAACTTACTGGCCCATCACTAACAGGGAAAATGAGTTTCTAAAAAATAAGCATTTAAATAAGACATTAAAGGAAAAGATGTTATTGAACAGTTTTTAAGTGTATGTATTTTTTAAGTTTGGGGAAAAAAACATGTTCCAGAGGCAATTTACATTTTTTCACTTCAAAATTAAAATGCATAGCTTTTTTCCCTTCATAAAAAATTCTCTATTTTTTCCTTAACTATCTCTCCAGATAGGTGTTTTAGGCGCCTGTTGTGTAGCGATAGCTCGTCAATATTCTCTGAGATCAGGGGACCCCTTTTCCTTCCTCAGCCCTCGAGCCCTAAGATTCCACAATGCCAAGGTCCAGCAAAGAAAACTGGGTGTTTCAACAGCAAGCCAGTGCTTTCTAAATGGGCTGTTTGTCTCTTGAGCATCAACACGCACTCACTTTTCCCTCACATACCTGTGGCCTGCCCAGAATAAGAAATCTTTCCTTCCCTTCCTTTCACGTAAGGACTTGGTAGAAGATGACAAGACCTGATTGTGCTTGCTCAGGGGTTTAAGCTTCCTTGTGGCCTCTTGTCCAGCTTTTGTTCAGGTTGCCGGAAGCTTCCTAAACTGCTATTAGGCAGAAAACACCATTAAGGAATAGGAAAAGCTAAATTTGTTTAGCAGTGGACAAATTCTAAAAGAAGGGTAGTATTCTAAAAGATGCTGTCAGCTTTGAGAATTTTGAAAAATGAGAAGTACTGATTTGTCACTTTATTTCTGTTACTTAACACATGCTCTGATAATTTCTTCCTATAATTTAGTTTGACTAGATGTGAGATAAAAAGGTAAAAGCCAGATCACAATATTTTCTTTGCATAAAGCTCTCCAGTTGTGGAAGAGTTTTACCCTCAAATCTGTACCATTCTAAACAATATAGGTTAGTTCTGCTCTCTTGTTGTATCACATCCCCATGGCAGGAACCTTAAGTGAAATCTGTACTGTGATTTCTCAGTAAGTGTGGAGAGAGGAAAGAGGGAGAGAAAGAGAAAGAGAGAGGGCGTGAGAGATCAGTAACAGTATAACAACCTAAAAACATTCTTGCAGCTTGAGGCTCTGCAAGGTTTCAACCTGAGTCCTTCCAAGTCTTTGCCTTTAAGAGAAGATCCTCCTTTCTTCCCAGCTATTTTACTATCTTCCACACACACATGTTCCCTCCTCCATCCACTCTCACCACCTCTCACCACCTCGTTCATGGGATTTACATCTGGAAGAGTGAAGGGGCAACGGGATAAGGCTTCTAATCATTCTCGTCCTCAGCTTCCTCTTACTATCACGATGTCAGTCTAAACATCGGTGAAACCTGGGAAGTGTCACAGTACTTGTCACAATACATCTTATGGACTTGAAAAGAGGAAAGAAAAACTTAGAAGGGAAAGGCAAGACAACAACGATGAAGTTTTAAGCTTTAAAAAAAAAGCAAATGACAATGCTATCCATCTTACTTGTTTTTACATTTTGAGTTCTCAAATTTAATAGTGGCATGGGATAAATTCTATTAGATTCTTCCCAGTGAGTAAACTGTCCATTCCACACTCTGTTATAGAACCAGGTAAAGTCAGACAGCATGAATTAGGAGGCCCGAATCCAACCCCACTAAGTAGCAAAATTATGTAGAAACTTCTAGAAAAGCAAAAGCTCTTATGTTTAATATTGTAATTTACAGTGGAGGGAATATATTCCTTTTTGACGTAGATCTGGAAAACTGATGTAAACTTTAAATCTTAAAAACCTCTGTATCCACCCAGGGCTCAGATTTATCACATCCATGCAGGAGCTCTGGGAAAATGAAACTTTTGATTCGGGGGATACCGTTTTTCTGAGTCACTTACCACACCAAACTACCACACCCTGGACTGGGGAGATGAGTTACCTCGAACTAGTGATATATGGACCTTTGAAGAAGCAAACTTTCTTGGTACTTTGTATGTTTCTAAAAGTATTTTAAGCCAAATTCCATATTTGGTTTGATTAAAATTCACTGCTGAAACTTCATTTTACTTACTTTCCTGAATGTTGATGGGGTCTTCCTGGCAGAGTCAACCTCATAGCTTATTTAATAAGGGTATGTAGTTCCCAACAGTTATTTGGAATTAGAGACACCTCCTCCATCATGAGTGGGAAAGTAGCTATATATTTTGACAAAATTTCAAACTTGGAGAAAAGTTGCCATATCAAGCAGAGCATGCCCATATACCTTTTACCAGATCCACCAGTCATTGCCATCCACTCCCAGCCCCCCTCCGCATTCCTCCCCATTCCTCCCCACCCCCCCTGCCCCTTTTTTCCCTGAACCTTGTGTGAAAGCTTGAAGACAGCTTGCGCCTTCCTCTTTCAATACTTCAGTGTATAGTTCCTGAAGTCAAAGATAGCCTCTTACATAACCACAATACACCTACCAAGATGGGGACATTTAAAATCGATAGGATGTTTCCTTATCTCATTCACAGTGCATGTCCATTTGCCCCCAGTAATGTGTTTTCCAGTCCCCACTTCCACCCCATCCAGGACCCAAGCCAGGATCATGCATTGCATTTCATTCTCATGCCTCTGTAGGAAAAGGTTTTTAACCTACTCTTAACTACCAAGGATATCCAAATCCGCTCTGGATGATTACTCTATAGGAGAATCCTGAAAAAGGAAGATTCACAGACTAGATGGTGGAGAAGTTTATCCATGGCCTGAACCAAATGTCAGCAGTGCAGAGCTGTTTCGTGCTTCCGGGAAGGACGGAAAGGCCCCTTTCCTAGGCCGTGCTCCCTACCCGCCCCTGTTGCTCCATCATCCCAGGACTTGAAGAAGATGAACTGTGCAGATCTCAACTTCCTTCCTGTCCTTCACTTCCTGTGGGTCCATGAAGGGAAGCTAATCTGCCGTAGTGGATGGAAGGTCGTAGGGGAGAGGAAGGACTGAGGCCCGGGGTATAACCCACCTCAAGGCTCTGCCAGGGTCCCCCTGTGGAGGCCCTTAGGATGGTTTCCATCTGCCTTTAGCTTGCCTAAGACGTCTTATCCAAAGAGAAGCCCCTCATGCTTGAAGAGGAGCTGGGGACGCTGCCAGAGGAAGTTAAGGAGAGCTGGGTTGTAGACCAAATGCAAATGCCTGGCAAAAATGGGCGTTCGAAGGTGATACTGCAGTTAAAGCTAGACAACAAACGCAGGAGGCCTTTCCTAGGAGGGCTTCGGGCTGGACGGCCGGGGAAGTGCTCTCTGCTGACAAGGAGGATCTGGCTCCCCTGCTCGGCATAACCGTCCACAGCCCCTGCCCCCTGCTTCTCGCCAGCCCCAGGCCCAGCCTCAGAGAGGGGCCGTGTTGTCAGAGGGAAGGCGAGCTCTGTCCTGCCACCATTTTAGGACTTCCTGCCCGGTCTCACCCCCACCATCTTCCTCCTCTCTTCCTCCCAGCGACACTTTGTTCCTTGGACCACACTGGGTTCCACCAACCCAAGTCCTGGAGCCCCTTCCTCTGCCTCCGTTCTTGCTTCTCACCTTTTCCTCAGCCCCTGCCCTCATCACAGGGTGGTCCTGCTGCCCCCTCACTGGCCGCCATGTTCCCCACCAAGGGCTTAGAAATTGAAGAGGCCACTCTCCCCAGAACCCCAGTAGAGACTCTTGAATGCATCTTTCGGTAGAAACTATTCTAGATGTACGCTGTGTCTAAAGCAGAATTCATCCTCTATGTCAGCTAGACTGTGGCTTCAGTTCTCTTCCAGGGGCTGACCCAGCTCCTAACTGCCCACATGATGCTTGCCGTACAAGAGCATGCAGAGTCCTAGAAACCCTTCTCAGAGCGGGTTTAGTGCTGGCCCGTTTTCCCTACTGAGCGTATGTGAATAAAACCGTCCACATTGACCGGAGGCTCTGTGAGTGCATGTGGAAAACGTCTCCTGATCAACTGAATTTAACCAGATAGGTGAACAGAGCAACTTTAAAGCTCTGTAAAGTTCATGGCTTAAAACAATCACTCCATTTTTGTTTGTTTCTTTATTTCTGCAAAGTATCATTTTGGTGTTCCAGTGTTTCAAACAAATAAGTGAAACAGCAAAGTTTTAACCTAAAGCTTCAGTATCACTCATGGCAATCCCTAATCCAAGTTGGAAAGCATAAGGAAGCCAAACCCATCGCAGAGGCCAGTTTAGAAAGAAAGTTTATGGACCTTTTCAGAAAACGTATTACTCCTCTTTTGCCTGATTTAAGCCCATGTAACACTACAAGTTAACGGTCACGTCTACTGTTCCTCTCTCCTGTTTTCTCCTTTGTACATTTTATAAGCAGTGGGTCGCAGACGGTCGAGAGAGCCAAATGACTATTGAGGAGCGGAAGCAGCTCATCACGGTGAGGGAGGAGGCCTGGAAAAGCAAAGGCAAGGGGGCAGCCAACGACTCCACCCAGTTCACCGTGGCAGGCAGAATGGTGAAGAAAGGTCAGTGCACGCGTGCGTTTGCGTGCCGTGTGCACACGTGCGTGTATGTTGTGTGGGAGTGTGTGTTTGTGTGCCCACGCTGTGAGGTTGGAGTGTGATAGATTTCAAAAGACAAGCTATGGCGTTTTTTAGCTTTTAACTTTACTGAAATTCTCTCGGTGTTTTGGGGGGAGGTTCTGTGAGATATTCCTACTGAACACACTTTCTTCATAAAACGCCAGTGTCATGTTCGTTCTAAGAAGCATATTTAGTTTCACTATTTCAGATTTTACCCGTTTCAAAATTAAGCTCAGGTTTCAAAAGCAACTGCAAATCAACTAACAAATCTAAGTCCTTTTCCATAATGACTTTCAACGTGTTTCCATGTTCTTGGAATCTGACAACCAGTTAACCCAAGTGAGCCTTTCTTAGTGCAGGCGTTTATCTCCTCTCCCCCTCAGGTTGATTCCGAGCTCCCTTTCCATCCAGCCAGGTTTCTATGGTTTACAAAGCCCGATTTCCACATATATTTTAAATAGCCTTCTAAAAGATGTATCCAGTTCCAAGAAGGAGGAATTTCTCTGCAGCTGATGTCTCTTAGAACTGATTTGAAGCCTGTACCCCAAGATTTATGAAATGGGATGACATTTCCTGTGGTTAGAAAAGTCATCGCAGAGCTTTGAGGCTCCATGCGAGTGTGTGGAACCTCCTGTCAGGGGCTTTTTTCCTATTCTTTAGTGACTGGTTAAGATTCAGGGTCCCTCTATCACCTGTATGCACATACCTTCATATGTTAAGCTATTATGTTCAAGCAAATTTCCTAACTTCCTTGTACAAATGTTCACGTTCAATTCGAGTTAACTTATATTGCTGTAAGTTACAGGTTTACCTTTCCTTGTTCTCAAAACCTTTAGGCACCCTCACTTTTATGAAGCATGCCTAACTCGGTGCAGGTGCATAATAAACATTTGCAGAAGGGAGGGGAGAACCCTGAATTTCAGTTAACTCAAATCTCAGTGGAAGAATCCTTCCTGGCAAATCTATTCTTTCCTCATCTTGGACTTGTCAAAGGATGACGGAAGATAGATCATGCTCGTAGAACGGGCTAACGTCTGACTGTTTTCTTCATCAGACTCACAGAACTGCGTATAATCATATTCAGCTTTCTCCACATCAGTCCCATCCCTGTTGCAACAAAAGGCAGAGCCATTGGCCTAGGACACTTACCAGCCCTGGGGCTGGGAACATGAACCAGAGCTGACGTCGCCTCGCTTCCAGCCTGAACTGTTGTCCTGATGACTTTCTCTTTTGGTTTCTTTTCTCTTCTCCCATCTTACAAATCATAATTTATTTGTAAGCAAGTCCCACTCCCCATCACCGCTGCGCCTTCCACAGTGAGGTCAGAGGCTGCAGAGTCGCACCTGACACGCCCCGGTACTGGCTGTATCCGGGGCGCAGGTGACCCTGTCATTTCTCTTACGCAGGTTTGGAGGACGAGGTAGGAGTACTCCGAACAAATCGGGCGTCTTTATTTAACAGGTGTTATATACATGCCCAGGAAGTAATTTTCTTGGACATCTGCTTTTTGATGAGTCTTTTATTTTTTTTACTTCAAGACATTGAGGGTTTACAAAAATATCATGTGTAAAATACAAGGCTCCCACATACCATCCTTTTTTTATTTTTATTTAATTTATTTTTTTCCTTATTAGGAAATTTGTGGGTTTAGAGAACAATCAGGCATAGAATACAGAACTCCCCTGTACAACTCCACCACCAACACCTTGCTTTGGTGTGGAACATCTGTTGTAACAAATGATGACAGCATATTTTTAAAATTATCCTTTTTTTTTTTTTTTAGGATTTATTTATTTCTCCCCCCCTCTCACCCTATTGTTTGCACTCACTGCCTGCTCTCTGTGTCTGCTCATCTTCTTTTTTTTTAGGAGGCACCGGGAACCAAACCCGGAACCTCCTGTGTGGGAAGGAGGCCAATCACTTGAGCCACCTCCGCTCCCTGCTTGTTGTGCCTCTCATTGTGTTTCCTTGTTCGGTCTCCTCGTTGCGCCCATCGCGTCAGCTTGCTGTCTTGCTTGTCTTCTTTAGGAGGCACTGGGAACCGAACCTGGGACATCCTATGTGGTAGGTGGGCACCCAACTGCTTGAGCCACATCCGCTTCCCATTTATAACTGTACTATTATTTAAAGTCCATGGTGGAACTTAGGGTTCCCTGTTTGCATAGTGTAGTTCCATGGATATTTTTAAAATTTTTATTCTGTTAACCATATATACAATCTAACATTTCCCCTTTTAATTATATTCATTTATATATATCAGACTGTTAATTGCATTCACAGTGTTGTGCTGCCATCTCTACCATCCAGTACTGAAGCATTTCCATCATTCCAAACAGGAATCCTGTGTGTTTTAAGCCTTAACTTCCCATTCCCTATCCCCACCCTGTCCCCTGGTAACCTGTGTTCTAGATTCTGGCTCCATGGGTTTGCTTATTCTAAGTGTTTCAAATCAGTGAGATTATACAATATTTGTCCTTTTGTTTCTGGCTTATTTCACTCAACATGATGTCTTCAAGGTTCATCTATGTTATCACATGTATCAGGACTTCATTTCTTTTCACAGTTGAGTAATATTCCATTGTATGTTTAGACCACATTTTATTTAATTATTCGTCAGTTGATGCATACTTGGTTACTTCCATCTTTTGGCAATTGTGAATATGCCGCTATGAACATCAGTTTGCAAATATCTGTTCGAGCCCCTGCTTTTGATTCTTTTAGGTAGATGCCTAGTTGTGGGATTGTCAGATCATATGGTAGTTCTATACTTAGCTTTCTGAGAAAGTGCAAAACTGCCTTCCACAGCAGCGGCACCATTTTACATTGTTACCAACAATGGATGAGTGTTCCTATTTCTCCACATCTTCTCCAACATGTGTTATCTTCTGTTGGTCTTTTTTTTAATAGCAACCTTTCTAATGGGTGTGAAATGCTATCTCATTGTGGTTTTGATTTGCATTTCCCTGATGCCTAATGATATGAGCATCTTTTCATGTGCTTTCTGGCCATTTGTATAGCTTCTTTCACAGAGATTCTTGTTCAAGTCTTTTGCCCATTTTACAATTGGATTGTTTGTTTTTGTTGTTGTTGTTAAGCTGAAGGATGTCTTTCTATATATTGGATATTAATTCTTTATCAGATATGTGGTTTCTCAATATTTTCTCCCATTGTATATGTCGTCTTTATATTCATGATAAAACCCTTTGAGAAATGAAAGTTTTATATTTTGATAAGGTCCCATATAAGTATTTTTTCTTTGTTGCTTGTGTTTTGAGTTTAAAATCTAAGAAACCATTGCCTAACCTAAGGTCCTGAAGATGCTTCCCTACATTTTCTTCTAGGAGTTTGAAAGTTCTAGCTCTCATATTTAGGTCTTTGATCCATTTTGAATTGGTTTTTGTATATGGTGTGAGGTAGGGGTCCTCCTTTTTTTTTTTTTTTTTTTGCAAATGGAGATCCAGTTTTCCTAGCACCATTTGTTGAAGAGACTATTCTTTCCCAATTGATTGGTCTTGCCACCTTTTCAAAAACCAGTTGGCCATAAATGTGGGGGTTAATTTCTGAGCTCTCAATTCCATTCCATTGGTCTGTATGCCTGTCCTTGTGCCACTACTATGCTGTTTTGATTACTGTGACTTTGTAAAATGTTTTAAGGTCAGGAAGTGTGAGTTCTCCAACTTCATTCTTCTTTTTCAAGATGGCTTTAGCTATTTGAGGCCCTTTACCTTTCCATATAAATTTGACAATTGGCTTTTCCATTTCTGCAAATAAGGTTGTTGGAATTTTGATTGGGATGGCATTGAATCTATAAAATTATTTTGGGTAGAATTGACATCTTAATGATATTTAGTCTTCCAATCCATGAACACAGAACATCCTTACATTTATTTAGATCTTCTTTAATTTCTTTTAGCAACATTTTGTAGTTTTCTGTGTATAAGTCCTTTACATCCTTGATTAGATTTATTTCTATATATTTGATTCTTTTAGTTGCTGTTGTGAATGGAATGTTTTATTGATCTTTTCTTCTGATTGTTCATTGAGTGTGTATAGAAGCCCTAATGATTTTGGTGTGTTGATCTTGTAATAATTCATTTATTAGCTCTAGGAGCTTTGTTGTGGATTTTTCAGGATTTTCTGTATTAGAATCATACCATCTGTAAATAGGGAAAGTTTGACTTCTTCCTTTGCAATTTTGATGCCTTGTATTTCTTTTTCTTTCCTCATTGCTTTGGTAAGAACTTCCAGTACAATGCTGGATAACAGTGTTGACAGTGGGCATCCTTGTCTTGTTCCTCAGTCTTTCACCGTTAAGTAAGATGTTAGCTGTGGGTTTTTTCATAAATGCCCTTTATTACGTTGAGAAAGTTCTTTCCATTCCTAGTTTTCTGATTTTTTTCATGAATGGATGTTAGATTTTGTCAAATGCCTTTTCTGCATCAATTGAGATAATCATGTGGTTTTTTTTCCTTCATTGTGTTAATGTGGTCTATTACATTAATTGATTTTCTTATGTTGAACCAACTTTGTATACCAGGGATAAATCCCACTTGATCATGGTGTGTAATTTTTCAATATGCTATTGGGTTCAATTTGCTAGTATTTTCTTGAGGATTTTTGCATCTATACTCATAAGAGATTGTGGTCTGTAGTTTTCTTTTCTTATCATATCTTTATCCAGCTTTGGTGTGAGAGTGATGTTGGCTGCATAAAATGAATTAGGGAGGGTTCCCTCCTCTTCAATTTTTTGGAAGAGTTTGAGCAGAATTGGAAATAATTCTTCTTGGAATGTTTGGTAGAATTCCCCTATGAAACCATCTGGTCCTGGGCTTTTCTTTGTTGGGAGTTTTTTATTCCTGATTAAATTTTTTTACTAGGCATTGGTTTCTATTTCCTCTTGGGAGAATGTAGGTAGTTTGTGTGTTTCTAAGAATTTGTCCATTTCATATAGGTTATCTAATTTATTGGCATGCAGTTGTTTGTAGTATCCACTTATAGTCCTCTTTATTTCAGCAGGGTTGGTAGTAATGTTCCCCTTTCCATGTCTAATTTCCATTATTTGTATCCTTTCTCTTCTGTTCTTTATCAGTCTAGCTAAAATTTTGTCAATTTTGTTGATCTTTGCAAAGAAGCAACTTTCAGTTTTGTTGATTCTCACTATTGTTTTTTGTTTGTTTCTGTTTCTTTTATCTCTGCTCTAATCTTTGTTATTTCCTTCCTTCTGTGTGCTTTGGGGTTAGTTTGCTTTTCTTTTTCTAGTTCTTCTGGTTTTGAGGTTAGATCTCCAATTTAAAGTCTTTCTTATTTTTTTAATGTAAGCATTTAGAGCTATAAATATCCCTCTGAGCACAGCCTTTGCTGCATCCCATAAGTTTTGTTATGTTGTATTTTCATTTTCATACACCTCAAGATATTTCCCAGTTTTGCTTCTGATTTCCTCTTTAACCCATTGGTTGTTTAAGAGTATGTTGTTTATATATCTGGGAAATAACTGTTCTGTAACAAAGATGCTGCTGTTTAACTACGAGTTTTCTTATCCTGTCACTAATTGTGGTATCAAGAAAATTGTATTTCCAGGGAATGATATGATCATACTATGTGAGATCAATTATAGACCAACGTTGGACACCACCTATGAATTTGAGGTGCTGTGCCTTATTAAGAGGCTTATATTACCACCTATGGTGCCTTTTGGAATGAGTGGGTATGATGCCAGTACTTTAAGTGGCAGCTGTCCAAACAGAGCAGAAGGGCAGCAATCATCAGCTGATCACCAAATAAAATATGAACAACATTCCAGTAATTACTGCATCAACAATGCCTACTTCATTACTTCCTCTCTTCCCTTAGACAAGAGAGCAGATGGTACACACTGGTCTGGGAACCAGTTTCAGTAATGGTGTTACTGTGTCTGTCCAAAGATGGGACACAATATCTCTTATGTTATCTTCTAGAAGTTTCATAACGTATCTATAACACAACAAACTTTTAAAAGAGGTAATTTTAAATGTAATTGCCATTCTGTCTAACATATGTGAAGTCGGGTTCATAATAAAGTTTCTATATAAGTTTGCCTATAAAAAAAAAAAAAAAAGTATGTTGTTTAATTTCCACACATTTGTGGATTTTCCCTTTCTCCTTCTGTTGTTGATTTTTAGCTTCATTCCATTGTGGTCAGAGAATATACATTGTATGTTTTCAATATTTTATTTATTTGTTTTTTAAATATATTGGTCTTTTTAAAAAAAGAAGAAGAAGAAGCTTTAGAGTACATAAATGTTACATAAAAATATTGGGGATTCCCATATACCCTACCCCTTCCCCCTCCCACATTTTCCCACATTAACAACATCTTTCATTAGTGTGGTACATTTGTTAAAAATGATGACCACATGTTAAAGCATTGCTACTAACCGTGGACTATAGTTTACATCATAGTTTACACTTTACACAATTTTATAGGTTTTGACAAAATGTATAATGGCCTGTTCCATCATTGCAATTTCATGCAGGACAATTCCAGTGTCCCGAAAATGCCCCCATGTCAGTTGCAGACACTCCCTGGTCCTTGGGATGGGCATTGTCCATCATCATCTCCTTGTTAGTTGTCCTAGAGAATTGTTTTGCAACCCCATATATGGTCTATCCTGGAGAATGTTATATGTGCACTCGAGAACATGTATTCTGTTTTCATTGGGTGCAGAGTTCTATGTATGTCTGTTAAGTCTAGTTGGTTTGACGTATCATTCAAGTCCTATACTTCTTTATTAATCTCTGATTAGATGTTCTATCTGTTATTGAGAGTAGTGTGTTAAAGTCTCCTACTGTTAATGTAGAATTGTCAATTTCTCCCTTCAAATCTGTCAATATTTGCTTCTTATATTTTGGGGCTCTGCTGTTGGGCACATATATATTTATAATTGTTACATCTTCCTGTTAAATTGTCCCCTTTATCAGTATGTGATCTATCGTTGACCCTCACAATGGTTTTTGACTTAAAGTCTATTTTATCTGGTATTAGTATGGTATATTTTTTTCCATCCTTTCACCCTTAACCTACTTGTATCTTTGACTTTAAGGTGAGTTTCTTGCAGACAACATATAGTTGGGTCATGCTTTTTTATCTGTTCTGCTGATCTCTGCCTTTTGGCTGGAGAATTTAATCCATTTACATTTAAAGTCACTACTGATAAATACTGGTCTTTATTCTGCCATTTTGTTATTTAGCCTTTGTAGTCTTATACCTTTTTTGGCCCTCACTCCTGATAAAGCCTACTTTCATATTTATTTGCTTTCTTGTGTTGTACCATATTGAGTGCCTTCTCATTTCTATCTGGATAACTTTTTCATCTGTTTTTCTTGTGGTTACCATAGGGTTAATTTTAACATACCGAATACATAACAGTTAACGTTTGTTTGGATACCAACTTAACTTTAATAGCATGCACAAATCCTTTTCCTGTACCCCTCTGTCCCTGCACCATTTTTTGTACTTGTTATCACTTCTATCTTTGTACACTGTATGTCCAAAAACCTAGACTTATCACTACATTTTATGCATTTGCATTTTAGCATCATAATTTAGCAGCCTCTTCTTCCCGCTCTTCCCTGGACTTTGAAAATAGTTGTTTCAGACAGTTCCTGCCTGTTTAATAGTTGTTTTGTTAGAAGCATGGAATCCTGGAGCTCCCTACTCTATCTTCTTCCCCAGAAGTTCTCCAGAAACTATGGGCATCTGCTTTTTATGTATGGACAACACTGTACCCTTTTGTTCTGATATTTGTCACCACCAGCTGTTTCATTTGAGTCACAAGCTTTTTCTGATTCACAGGGCTAGGACTTCCAATTTCATTTGCTACAGATTAAAATAACACCCACACTACAGCCTACAGAGGCAGGACCACCCACTCATAAAGGCTCATGGTGCGATTCTGCCACCCTACCTCACCATGAATCAGTACATACCATGCAGCACCCTGGTTTCCATTCTCTCACCCCAGAAAACCCTCCTTCTCCTCTAGCCTTGTTTGGGCCGGCTTCCTTTTTGACAACACCTTGATTCCACCTAACAATTAGTACTCTAGGCATTCTAGGATTGCTCTGGAGGAAAAGTCCTCTAAGCACATCTCTGAATGAGAGGTGTTAGAATATCCCCAAAGAAACGAAGTGCCTGGTTATTGGAGAATTTATTACCAAAAGATATGGGGCGAGGGTTCATGTTGTCTTCATTCATTTTCTTTTAACATTTTGTAATTTATATGCCCTCACCCAGTACCAAACAATCCTCCTCTCTAGCCTAGAAAAGGCTGTCCCTACCCCCTGGAGATCTGAGTGCTCAGCAGGGGAGACAGGGCATGGGGATATGGCCCCACCCTCCAACAGGACCAAGGGAAGGATGTCGATGGTTACTTTGGCAATCAGCCTTCTGAGTCTGCTATTTATCGGCTGCAAAGTTAATTACCTCCATGCTAATAAGCTCTTCAGTGTCTCCTACGCATCCTTATAATAGGTAATGATTCACTGTCCTAGCCTGGGATAAACCTAGTATATCAAATTTTACTTATTTTTATGGTCTTTCCAGAAAGTTTCCTTCCTCCCTTTGCAGGTCTAGTAATTGAAATAAATATATATATACATTTTTTAATTGTATTGACACTATCAAGCAAATATATGTATATATTGAATACTTCTAAATTTTAAATTTTTAAATTAAAATTTAAATCTTAAATTTTTAACCACATTTCAGTATTTTTCCTTTAAATTTTTGTGCTTTAATAAATACCTCTCCAGCTCACAGGAGGAAGGAGCAGAGTAATACATTCATTTGTTTTCCCTGAAAGCAAAAGTAATTTATATATTCACCTATTCACCAGTGTTGTTCTTCCAGGGATGCTTTAAGCATCTGTGTCATCTGAGGAGTTCATATTTATTATATATAAATATGAAGAACATTAACAGGTCATTTTGTTCTTTATACATGTACTATTAACTTCCCTTTCCAACCTCTTCTACTTAGGTTAGGAAAAACTGCTCGTTTTTCTCTTTATTAAGGCTTCTTCTTCCAACTGGATACCTTCTCCCTGCTACAACTCCCTTCTTTCCCCTTTATACATCCTTTGAAAGAGCCCCCACCCTGCTTCTCCATAAGTGGGTGAAAAGCGTATCGCCAGTTTCCAGCCACACTGGGACATTGCAATACAACAACCCTCCAACAACCTCAAATCAGCTTAAATGTAGACCCTTCTGTTTCTTGTAGAAGGTGAGCACACCTTGGGTCACTGCTCAGTGCAAGCACCCTGAGTGATGCCCCAAGGCCGGACTGTCCCTCCCTCACCTCAGTGCTGAAGTCACTCGCCCTCTGGTAGGACACCGCTTATTCTCTAATTCCTCTGAGGGAGGTGGTGGAAATGTGTGCTCTCCTCAGCTACGCCTTGCCTAAAACTCAAGCCCATTAGGGCAAGTACATTCTGACTGCCTCGTGTACTCCCTTACTCAGTTACGTGTCAGTGGACCTGGTTTCCCACGTCTTCATTGTTCATTTTTGAATGTCAACAACTGCAGCCCTTAGAAACAAGGGAACCCTTGCCTACATTTGCACTTGTCTTACACAGCCATGCTTCCTGCAAAAGGTGTCTGTGTGTAATGTGTGTGTATGTGTGTGAGAGAGTGTGTGTGTGAGCTTGTATCAATTCCATAACTAGTGAAATCTACATTGGGGTAATAGAGATCCAACAGGGTTCTGGGAATTTCCAGAAATGGTACTGAACTGCTAAATAACTCCTTTGTCTGTCTGCAGGTTTGGCCTCACCTACTGCCATAACTCCAGTAGCTTCCCCAATTTGCAGTAAAACAAGGGGCACCACTCCAGTTTCCAAACCCCTGGAAGGTAAGTCATCGAAGTGCCCAATATACCAATGGCTCTATGATCAGAAGACGTCTTAGAGGTGCTCTCTCATTAATGCTTTCTGCTTGCTCAGATATTGAAGCCAGACCAGACATGCAGTTAGAATCTGACCTGAAGCTGGACAGGCTGGAAACCTTCCTAAGAAGACTGAATAACAAAGGTACATCACAGAAGCCAGAAGGAAAGCTTTGGGTTATATGCTTATAGCACACTGTGGTTCTTATTTTCAATAAGTAGCTAAGGAAGACTTAAAAACCTGCTCCTCTATCAAAATCTCCAAACCGCAATTCTAATCGCTTTTTCTCCTCAGCTGAATTGTCTGCTTTCTATAATAGTTCTCTTTTTTTTTTTTACTATAAATTTGCATTTATAGGTAAATTTTAACACTATTTTTAATGTGTCATTTATATTTCTATTCTGTCTTCACTGGTTCATATTTTAAGCATTATCTTTGTTATCTTTCAAAAAAATGAAGTTGCTGGTCAAGACTGATTGCAGGCTCTGATTCACTTGATAATGTGCTAAATTTGGGGACCCAATTACACATTTTTTCTTGTATCTAAACCCTTGGAATATCATCTGATCAGAATCGTAAACTCAGTAATTTTGTTTTTCACACCAAAAGCAGGTCAGTATACATATAAAAATCAACATCATCTTGGGCCCCTGATGAACTTTAAATTGTATCTGTCAACTTCCAATAAGGCAAAACTGATATTGCTTCCAATAATAGCATATGATTTCTAAAAGAAAGTTCTAGTAAATAAATGCTGGAATAGAAATTCCAGCACAAAGTCAGTGAGCTACACAGAATTTTAAAAATGTATAGAAACGGTCTCTCATCTCTTAATAAAAATGTCCAGTACTTGAAACCTAACCAATACTAGGAGCTGCGAGCCCCGCCTTTTGACAGTGATTCCTAATAAGTTGAAAGTAAATAATACAAACAACTACTTTAAAACAGAAGTATAAAGGTGTAATATAATAACTAAACTGCTAGGCAAGGAATGCAAACAATCCGAAGTTTATTACATACATGTAACAATGATCTAGCCTGAGGGCCGACAAACTAGGACCCAGAGGCCAGAGCCAACTCTCCACCTGTTTTTGTAAATAAAGGTTTTTTTTTTTTTTTTTTTAAGATTTTTATTTATTTTTTCATTTTTGGCCCCCCCCCCCTTGCTGCTTGTGCTCGCTGGGTCAGCTAACCACGCCGTGCGGGCGGGCTTGCCTTCACCAGGAGGCCCCGGGAACCGAACCCAGGGCCTCCCATATGGTAAACGGGAGCCCTACTGATTGAGCCACAGCCGCTTCCCTGTAAATAAAGTTTTATTCAAACACGATCACACCCCTTTGTTTCTATATCATCAGTTTGCTTTGGCACCACGACAGCAGAGTTGAATAGTTACAAGAGGTTGTATGCCCCCATGCAAAGATTAAAATATTTACTACTTGGCCTTTTGTAAAAAAATGTCTGCTAATCCCTAATCTAGATTGAGGCTGAGGCTAGCTCTACCTTCAGTAAGAATAGAAACATGTTAGGAAAAGCATTGCTTCGTAGACCTGTGCACCGGCCAGCCTCACGCTCTTCCCGAGGGAGCTTTGGGTGGGAAGGCCTTACCTGTGGAAGTCAGGTAAGGACCGAGCAAGCTTCCGCCAATCCCTGTGTATCACTGCCCTGCTGTCCTCACTCCTGGAACTTAGGGGGATAAATAAATTTTAAATGTTGTGGGGCGGAGTTGGAGCAACGTTTTTACACCCGACTCCTGTTTGCTTGTTTGTTGCCAGTTGGTGGGATGCACGACACTGTGCTCACTGTCACTGGCAAGTCTGTCAAGGAGGTGATGAAGCCGGATGATGACGAAACCTTTGCCAGATTCTACCGCAGCATGGATTATACTGCGCCCAGGAGTCCTGTGGAGCTAGACGAGGACTTCGATGTTATTTTCGACCCGTATGCCCCCAAGTGAGTTCTCTCCCTCTCATTCTCTCCCCACTGCTCAGAACCGCTTCCTTCACTGGTTTCCACCCTGAATCTCCGCAAGGCTCTTCTGTCGCTCTGTCATCGTCTGCAGCAGGACTCGGTTATGGCCACTTTATTATTCCCTGGAGCAGAGGCGGCACCCTCGACGGAGATGAGCATGTGCATCCCAGAACACCTGGGCATCCAGGCAAAAAGCCTCCAGTGACCGGCCTCGGCCACAGATGTTTGTCCATAAAAAGAGCAGAGTTTTTCACGTGACTTGAATATTGT
Source organism: Tolypeutes matacus (assembly GCA_026826555.1). NCBI lineage: Eukaryota > Metazoa > Chordata > Mammalia > Cingulata > Chlamyphoridae > Tolypeutes > Tolypeutes matacus. Next base: position 12,477,672 of record JAKSZT010000049.1, read on the forward strand.
TTTGCAAGTTTTTAGGTTAACGTAGTTTAACAGAGATTTCTATACCTGTCTTTCATCTGACATATTGAATTCTTACCCGTGACTTTGAAAAATTATTTGGCTTCTACGGGCTCAAGTTAATACAATTAACTAGGAAATCAATAAAGAATATTAATTTATAATAACCTCTAAAACTCAGTCGAGCTGAGGGTTTTCTCGGTGATGTCCAAGGCTTACTCGTCACACAGAAGGATGATGAAACCACGGTGGCCACCAACAGCTGCAGGTGTGCTGGCCACCCCGCACCCATAGCTTCTCAACAAAAGTGCCATGCCTGCTTTTCTTTGGTCCTAAGGCCACCCTTCAACCAATTATGGTGGCCAAGAGGAAGAAGATGCTCACTGGCCACACCTGGGTCTCTGGATCCCCAGCAGAGCCAAGGCGGGGGTGGCGATGGCATGAGGGGGTACCCCAAAGGAAAGTCAAGATGCTACTACCCAAAGCAAGGGCAGAGAAAACCCTTAGCTGGCCACCCCATTTTTGTATCCTTTCCTACAATATTATCAGAGTGTCAGCCTCCTTAAAAAGCCTGGCTCTTTTTTATGTTTGGACATTATAAACTACTCCTTAGGCCTGCCCTGGTAACATTCTTTGCCTATTTCAATTTGTTCAATTTGTTTCAGTTGGCATGTTTCAATTTCCTACTTTTAAAAGGTGAGCAGTTTGCCATTTCCCACCTCAAAATAAATAGTGATTTCCCCATTTCTGTCTTCTCCCCACCCCAATGCCATTGCTTAAATTGCTATAGATAATCCTTTAAGTGCACGTATGTGTGTGTGGATGTGCATAGAGTGGTGTGACAGCGTTCTAGTGCAGAAGGCTTTCAGGCACAGAAGCTGTGCACTGGGAAGGTCAGAGCAGCTGCGGGACCCGCTGTGCCATCCTGGCCTGGGGCCTCCATCTCCCCCCAGCCCACCCTCCTGCCCCAAAGGTGTGTGAGTAGGCGGTAGTGATGGCTGGCTGGGCAGGACTGTTTTATTTCAATATGTTCTTATTTTTCAGCGAGGCAGTGGGTAAAGAGGGAGCTAGTTATAGAGGGATGGCGAGGAACCAAAAAACTAAAACCTAAGAGAAAGCTCAGTCCAGAAAAAAGAGGGATAAATCGAGAAGCAAGAGCTGTCAGTAAGCTCCTAAAGGGCTTGCTAGTGACAGAAGCGGCAGACACATTGTGCAATATTCCAAAGGGAGAATTAAGACCGAGCCCAAGCATTTCTAAGAGAGAGAAGAGCTTCCAGCATGCAGACCTCCTCGCAGTGGACTGAGCTGCTCGTGAAGTGATGCCCCCCAGGCAGAGACCAAGGGGCGCCACATGGAGGGGTGGGGTCTGCCCTGGCTGGGATCTTGAAGGACATGGGCTTGATGCCCCAACCCTAATCCAAGACCCTCTGACTCTGAGTTGGGGGTGGTGGGTGGGAGGAGGAATTGTAGGATCTATATAAAATCAGGAAATGAGACGGTGGTGTCCCGCTGCTCCAGGTCAGGGAGCCCAGAGAACACTTTTCCAAATACCCCAAGTGTGGGGTGGGCTTTGCAGCCCGGGACAGCGGCTCTGCTCTGCTCCCCAGGCTGACGTCGTCTGTGGCGGAGCACAAGCGCGCCGTCAGGCCCAAGCGCCGGGTGCAGGCCTCTAAAAACCCCCTGAAAATGTTGGCGGCAAGAGAAGATCTTCTCCAGGAGTACACTGAACAGAGACTGAACGTCGCGTTCATGGAGTCGAAGCGGATGAAAGTAGAAAAGAGTGAGTGCTGGTGGTCTCCATCTGCCTGGCTGGGGAACCAGGTGGGAGGGCACTTTAATCCTCTCTTGTTTTACTGTCTTGCAAAGGCCAACACTGCTGCTCAAGAGAAAAATTTAAATAAAAGTTAGTAAGTTTACACCCACATGTGTTCCCCCCCAAAAACCCCTGCCTGGTACTAAATGTTTTTCACAGAAATTCTTGCCATGTGCATCACTTAATTTGTTTAATTCAAATTATTCTGTTTTTTTCTGAGGTTTCTTTCAAAAGGTAGGAGGAGAAGGATATTTCTGAATTTTGTAATTCAACCCATTTTTAGCTCTGAGGCACCTGGAACACAGTAATTCTTCACTTGATCTTATTCAAGAGCAAATCATTTCATCTCTCCTGGGAAAATGTCCCAAATCACTGCTTTTCCTGAGCCTAGAATTTTCTATTACTAATTAATGGCTTAAGCCAGTGCTTTTCGAATGGTTTTTTGACAGGACCCTTTGGGCTCCCTGGCATTGGGGCTGTGGGCTGGTTGAAGTGGGGGTGGTTGGGATGGGGGTAACGAATGGGGAGAGAGGAGGTGGGCTCTTGGCTGAGCAGCTCTGCTTTTATCTGCCCAATAATTTGGGGTTCCACAGCTCTGAAGCAGTGGTTTTCTTGGTGGAAATAACCTTGCTGTATTGAATAGTTATGACTTATTATCTTATAGCCCTCATAAACTCATTTCCTTTCTTAGAAATGTGGTGTTTAGATGAAGAGGCTGTCCTTTTATTATACCTTGTTTACTAAGAAAGTATATTTCTGAATTACTTATGCCATATGAATTGTCAAGCCGTGTTATATTCCTTCAATAATAGAACCTAATGCCAGCAAAACAATTTCCTGAATTTCTCTCCGGCTTATATTTTTTCAAACAATGAGTTGGAGATATAAAGGTTTATTGGCAGAAATTTTCAATATTTCTCCTCCCCTCCAATTTTGGGGACTCTGGGGATTGATTTCTGTGTATTTTCTGAAGCACATACATTTGTTGGTCTACAGTGAAAACTCAGTATCTTGTTATACAGTCTGAGAGCAAGGACGTCACAGTGTTTAGTTGCCTCCAGAAAAGATGAGAACGAAACCATTCCTTACAAAACCTCCCTTTTCCCATGTACAAGGGCTTTTGGTGAAAGACACCCAACAATCTTCCTCGGGAACACGCCCATGTCTGAAAGCTGTTAGGGGGCTGTGACAGCTTCTGGGGGCTGTGACAGCCTCTGGGGGTTGCAGCTCGTGAGCTCAGCTCATGATTTCATGCTCGCCCAGCAGCCCATCTGCTGCTCTGCCCTTGTCTGTGAGTAGAGGGAGTGATGCTGTCAGCAAGCGGCTTAAACCCGCAATACTGGCTTTAATTCTTAAGACAGGGGTAAGCACTGCACTGAGTAGACAAACTTGAACATGCATTCAGATGCATTCAAATTGAATATGTTTCTCCCAGGATTAACTTTTTTAACTTTCTCCAAAGTTGGTTTATTTTTTTAAATCTATTTTATTTTAGTAACATATATATTTATAGCCTAATTTTGCCATTTTAACCATATTTAAGTATAAATTCAGTGGCATTAATTACATGATATCAACCCCCAGCATTACCATTACCAAAACTTTTTATCACCCCAAATAAAAACTCTGTACCTGTTAAGCCATAAATAACTCCCTCTTCCCTCTCCCCACAGCAACCTCTAATCTGCTTTCTGCCTCTTATTCCATATATTTCATGTAAGTGGAATTGCACAATACGTAGACGTTTGTGTCTGACTTATTTACCTGACATAATGTCTTCAAGGTTCATCCATGTTGTCACATGTATAAGAACCTCATCCATTTTTATGGCTGAATAATATTCCACTGTGTGTATATTCTACATTTTAGGATTACTTTAAAAGAGAGATGTAGTGAGTCAGTTATGAGCAGTTTCCAATGGTAAAGATTGCCACGTAACCCAAACCTCTCGCTTCCCTCTGCCCGTGTGTCCCTCATCGACCCTCCCCAGTGTCGTCCAACTCCAGCTTCTCAGACGTCACCCTGGCGGGCTTGGCCAGTAAAGAAAACTTCAGCAACGTCAGCCTGCGCAGTGTCAACCTGACGGAGCAGAATTCCAACAACAGCGCCGTGCCCTACAAGAAGCTGATGCTACTGCAGGTCAAAGGTATTGCTGAGCCCAGGGGGCCCCACAGAGCAGGGTCTGCCTGGCCCAGGAGCCCCAGGCGCTCCTGTCTGTGAGGGGCTTAAGCAGGAGAGGGGTGGGGTGGGCCCAGGCTGTGCCCGCCCAGGGTCTCGGCATCCGCTGCACCTCACCTGCCCGTCCCGTGGTCACCAGCAACCCCCGAGTCCTTGTAGGGGACGCCCCAGGCAGCCACGGCCTCAGTTCTCCAGCCTGAGGGAAACAAGCCAGAGGGAGGACCACAACTTCCCAGAGGAGGAATTGGGGGAAGGAGGGCCGAGGAAAGGGGGCCGAGTCCACCCCAGGGCCCTTGCCGTCAAGGGCAAGGGAAGCCGAAACAGCAACTGTAGCTCTGCTCCACCTAGAGGCGGCCTCTAGCGGGGAATCCTCTAGAAAGATGCCAAACCAGCCTCCAGCTCTGCAAGTTTCGGGCATGCTTCTGCATAACCACTATCCTCTGGAGTGTCTTTATAAAAGACTGCCCTAGGGACAAGCCAGATGGTCAGTCTCCGCACCCTGTTCTAGCCTGGCCACTAACAAGCCATGTAGCACAAGGGGTGGAGGCAGAGCAAGGCAGCGCTTCCCTCGGAGCTGAACGCTAGTGAGAATCTCCCAAGGGTGATGGTGCACCCCACCCAGCCTCTGCCTTCTGTGCAGCACGGCCCACCCATAGGTGAGCCCACCCATAGGGTGGGGGCCAGGCACGAGGAAGGGGCTGGGAGACGAGTGCGTGAGGGGACAAAGGAGCATGTCAGTAACTTTCCTGGAGGAGAGAGAGCCTTGATCAGTCCATGCACAGGCTGTAAAATACAGTGGTCCTGGCCCTGAGGAGGGGGCGGCCTTCAGGAAGGCATCAGCAAGGGAAGGGGACCGCCAAGCTGCCCACCCCAGTCCCAGGGACACGTGTTAGCAAACAAGACTCTAAAACTGAAAGATTCCTAGCAGGAGTGCTTTACTATTATTACTAGTTCTCTGTCCTGGGAAAACGACTCTTGCCTCGTGTTCAGGAAGAAGACACATGCAGACGCGGCTGGTGGAGCCACGAGCGTCGTCTCTGAACAGCGGGGACTGCTTCCTTCTCTTATCTCCCCATTACTGCTTCCTGTGGGTAGGAGAGTTTGCCAATGTCATAGAAAAGGCTAAGGTTGGTATCTGAAAGATAATTCCTTAATGACGCATCTCTGTCGACATCTGTAGAGTGTTCTTTCATTTGTCAGATCATTACAAAGCTTCTCAAATGCCAAATGTTTCCTTCAAGCCAAAAGTGACAGTTAGTGTTGATTTCCCTGAATCAACAAGCTTTCATTGAGTGCTTGAGTGGGATGTTCTAGAAGGACAGTGATCTATACCTCCAGTGTTTAAATCCCTGGTCTCTTCTTGCTCTTGTGAAACAAAGGAACAGACCCATCACTTCAGAATTGTATCTCAGGTACTTGTGAGGTTCTGCTGCAGATCTACTGAAACAGAAGCTCAAGGGCAAGAGCCCAGAGACTGGGTATTTCTTTTAAAGCTTCACAAGTGACCTGTTGAATATTTAAGATTGGGAACTACTGCTCTAAAGAATTGATCAGCCCCAATCTTTCGGCAGCATTTTTTTAATTTCATTGAAAATACCTAACAAGCAGTGTCCTCCAGCACCCTGCAGTCACCAGGATCTGCTTTCAGACACGCAGCCCTGCTCGTGGCTGATTTTGCTCGTGTCACTATGCTTAGCCACGAGCCATCCCGCCCAGGTAACTGTGTTCCTCCCTCAGGCCTCGGAACTGGCAACTCTAATCCAAACCAAGAGGGAACTCGGTTGTAGAGCCCCTTATATCCAGACTATCGAAGAAGGAATTAATACACACACCCACGCAGCCAGAGACTTCTGGAAGCTCCTGGGCGGTCAGACCAGTTACCAGTGTAAGCCTTGCCTCTCCCTTCTTCTCCCCCACTTCATTTCTTTAAGCCGGGCACGTTCCAGCATCAGTGCAACCCTCCTTTTGTTCTTACCCCAAAGCTGCTGGAGACCCAAAAGAAGATGAGTTGTATGAAACAGCCATAATAGAAACAAACTGCATTTACCGTTTGATGGATGACAAGCTCGTCCCTGATGACGACTACTGGGGGAAGATTCCCAAGTGCTCCCTTCTGCAACCAAGAGAGGTACGGTGAGTGGGCTCTGCCATCGGCGAGAGGTGCACATAAAGCATGGCACAGTGCCTGCCCAAAGAAAGAAATAGGCAGTGCCCAAGAACAGCCGGCCAGTGTTGGCACTAACTGCAGAGCACTTACAGCCTTTTAAAGGATATTTATTTGTGATTTCCTGCCATTCCTACCGTCTCAAATACTAAGATAAAATCCAACATATTGTTCAGCAGTGACATAGGCTGTTGATGGCTTTCCTTTTATATTTTAGGCAAAATATAGCTATTACTTAGCCCTTTCTTTTGATTTTTATATAAATGTCAATTGTTTTCCCTTCTTTAAGTCTTAGGAATAATAGATGCATATATATATAATGTGGGGGGTAGCCAAGTAATGTACTGGTTTTTTTTTTTTTCCCGTCACATCAATAAATGTATGTACTAAACACATATGTTTCTAATACTGTTATATATTCTAAGTGTTGAGAAAAAAGTGCAAGACACAAAAGGACTTAAATTTAGTTGGGTAGGATCTAAAGCTAGATTGTATGCTACAGGCTAAATAAAACATGGGCTCTCAAATGGGTAAAAAAAGGCACAGGAAAAGAAATTGACTTGGGGGATCATTTTAAAGAGAATGTAAAATTGAGCCTTGGAGTTAAGTCGAATTTTGATTGGGAAATGAAGGGAAAAATTATTCCAGGAAGAAAGAGTAGAACAGACCAAAGTCATGGAGGTCAGAAATAGCATTACATTCGCATACTCCTTCAGCTAACATTTAGTACCTCCCCACTGTTTGCTTAGGTATGCAGTGGTATCAGCCCTCAGGCTCTGGGAATTGTATATCCATTGGAACTTGAGCCCCTGGCCTGTATGAAATGACCTCCATGGGTTAGTGGAGTGAATGAATGAACAAATAGGGAGGGGAGAAGGAAGAAAGGAAAGAAAGAGGTTAGGAAGATGTGCTTAACTCTTCTTTGAATTGAAAATTGTACATGGTGTGTGCGTTCAGAGGGAACATTGGGTGCATTGGACAGCCAGGAGGGACTCTGTGGGTGGGAGGGCAGTGATGGCCAGCTGGTCAGATCTTGAGCCCTTTCTGGGTTTCCACTGATTGCTCCCCCCATATTTGTGTCATCGCCAGCTGATTCAGTTTCTCTAGAGACCCTGAATCAACCCTGAGCATACCCTTCAAGTCCAAAAGCCCTCTATACCATTTTCCCAGGTGCTGGTGTTTGATTTTGGTAGTGAAGTTTACGTGTGGCATGGAAAAGAGGTCACATTAGCACAACGGAAAATAGCATTTCAGCTGGCAAAGCACTTATGGAACGGAACCTTCGACTACGAGAATTGCGACATCAATCCGCTGGATCCTGGAGAATGCAACCCGCTTATTCCCAGGTACCCCTGCGGCTTGCCGATGCCCTAGGCTTGCCTCAGCTCTTACTGTCGTCATTCACTATTGCTCTGTGTACGTTTTAGCTTCCGTAAGTGATTACATATTGCATATCATGAATATTCACATATAAAGGCCTTTCTTTAGCTTTTAATAAACTAATACAGAAACACGGATTTTGCCATCTTAGTGAAGAAATTGTTCCCACCTGCAGCTTTCCAGGTGCTAGCGTGGCAGATGAATAGCAATTGTTCAAACAGATTACCTGCTAATCTGAAAAACTTCCCAGGACCTGGGATTCAGCTACTGATGCCAAGACCACAGTGTCCTTTTAACTTCCTACCACCGAGCATAGCCCTGGAATTTCAGCCTTTATCATTTGTTTGGCCGTAGATGATTTTTATGCCTTTTTTTTCGGTATGTGGTATTGAAATATAATGATTACCATTTTAATGATTTCCTACAAGGTACTAGACATTTGAAAGCCATTATGGCAAATATACACAAACCCTAAGAAATACGCTCATAAGAAAAATGATTCTTATGTACAAAGGATTGTTGTTGTTTTTCTTAACCAGCAGAAAAAAAGAAGTCCTTCTAAATTATGTGTGTCATGTAATCCAGGTAGCATGTTAGAAATGATCTAGGTGGTTCTATGTGTGCCGTGTGATCTAGGTAAGAAGTGCTTTTAAATGCTATTTCTAATAGGTTAGAAATAGATCCACCCGCAAACAGCATAGGGTACTGGGCATCACAGAACTACACTGGAATGTTTTTTATTGAACTAGTGTACAAATTTCAACTCTCCTACCTAATTTCCTGTTTTAAAATCCAATTCTTGATTTTATTAATTATCAATATAGAAACAATTAAAAATTATGTCAATGGAGATGAAGAAATCCTTTCTTACAAGTGCACACTTAACAAAATTAGTACCATAACCACCAGTGTTTTAAGGACTGAAATTAAAGCTAAAAAGAATATTTTATTTGATATAGTAGAAAAAATAATGCTGAAGCATCAAATCTATATGATAGACAATTTATGTTTAATAGTGGCATAATCACAGACCTTATAGTAGATGAGTGGGCATTTAATCCATTGGGTTTTCAACATTCCTGAGATCAGAATCACCTGAGGAGTTTTAAAAAGATAATCCATGTGCCAGGCCCACCCCCAGAGATTTGCTTTCAGCTTGTTTGGGGTGTAGCTTATATGTCAGTATATTTTTTAAGTGCCCCAGGGACTTAAAGGTACAGCCAAGGTTGAGCATCCAGCCCTTCTTTACAGAGACCTCTGGGTGTGATGATGTCACCCCAGTGAAGTGTGACAGTCAGCAATGGTGGTAGAGAAACACGCCCGCCTCCACTCCCGGTACCAAGCCTTCCTGCTGCAACCTGCTGCCTCACTTGCTCACTTGGCTTCAAAACATAAAAGATATATTTCCAAAGCTGAAGCCAAGGACTCTCTTTACAGTCATCAGTACAGGTCTGCACAGTAGAGTTAAAGACAGTCAGACAGGTGTTTTCCAATAAAGACCACAGCCTCGCCAGGTAGTCCTGGATTTTCCGTCGTTGACAATCTTTGGTTCCTTACGGCCTGCTAGAACGCTTGTCAGAAGCACTTCACAAAGCAAAGAAACCCCTGCACGTATTCTCAGGCCTGTGCCCTCCACAGCATGTATCTCTGAGCGCCACCTTGTCCTAAGTTACCTGTCTTCCCAGCAGGATTTCAAATCCTAAAATCCTGAGTCAGTGTGAGACCTCCCAGTTGGGCTGCGCCACTCTCTCTGCCCGTCCAGTGGCCTGGAAATAAATATTTAAAAACGCATTTTGTGATATATGAAAATGTATTCATTTTAGTAACACAGAAGAATGTCAGTTCACTGGAGAGCTTCGTTGTTGTTAAAATAAAGGAGAATTAATTCAACAGGAATGTTGGGAGCCCTGTCTCAGTTCGCCAGGCTGCTATGACCAATACCACACAGTAGGCGGCTCAAGCAACAAGCGCTCGCTCACTCACAGATTTGGGGGCCGGGAGTCCAAATCTAAGGCGTCAGTGACGCTGTGCCTTCTCCCAGAGTCCAGCGTCTGCCGCTGGCTTGCCCCTATCCTGGGGTTCCTGGAGGCAGCTCTGCGTCCGTCACTTGGCCATCTCTCTCTCCCGTGTCTGCTCCTCCGGTTTCTGCTGACGCCTGGCCTTTCCCTTGTGACCCTCTTAACTGACTGTGTGTGGGTTTTTTTTTTTCCCCTTATTAAGGCCTCCAGCAACCCGGGTTAAGGCCCACCCTGCTTCAGTTGGCGACGCCTTAACTAGAACAGCATCTTCCTGAGGTCCTATTCGCAGCGGGCTCTCAGCCACGGGGACACGGCTGGAGGCCAGGAACATGGCTCTTTGGGGTACAATCAGTGAAAGGAAACCATTCCTTCTTTAGACCACGTGTCTATTTCGAGTGTTTTTTGGCAGCAATGTCTTTGTTCTAGATTTCTTTCCTTTGTTTCCACCTGGCCCAATCTCTCTTCTTTTTCTGTTCTCTACCCTTGGGGTCTCCCTGCTGCAGGAAAGGACAGGGGCGACCCGACTGGGCAATATTTGGGAGACTTACTGAGCACAATGAGACTATTTTGTTCAAAGAAAAATTTCTTGATTGGACGGAACTGAAGAGACCTAATGAGAAGAATGCCAGCGAACTTGGCCAGCAGAAGGTATTCCAGGAGACCATCCTCTGTACTTGGGGTTTTGTTTCGGTCCCCACAAAAGTGGCCTAGAAGCTAGAAGCCCTTCCCGGGGTGTGCTGGTAAAACAGCAGCTTTTCCCCTTGGTTTCTCATCCAGGAGGTGAAAACAGCCCTGTCTGTCCCCCCGTCCCAGCAACGAGCTGGGTTTACAGGCCTCCCATTGCTATGGTGGGGAGGGGTATCTCAGGCCTCCCTGACACTCTCCCCTAAGTGCAGATGCCACGGTCCCACGGGTGTGTTGGGTGAAAGGGCGCACTCCGAAGCGGGCCCCTTAACCGGTGAAACAGCGTCGAGCGGGACCAGAAACCGCTCTAGAAATACAGGCGACTGCGCCAACGATTTTCTGTCCCCCTGTAGGAAGACCCCAGGACCGAAGCCAAGCCGTACGACGTAGCGCGGATGGTCCCGGTGCCCCCTGCGACGGCCGGCACCGTCCTGGACGGGGTGAACGTTGGCCGAGGCTACGGCCTGGTGGAGGGCGATGACAGGAGGCACTTTGAGATCGCCAGCGTGGCTGTGGACGTCTGGCACATCCTGGAATTCGACTACAGCCGGCTCCCCAAGCAGAGCATCGGGCAGTTCCACGAGGGGGACGCCTATGTGGTCAAGTGGAAGTACATGGTGAGCGCTGCAGGTTAGTGAGGCCGGCGCCGTCCCCAGGCTGCGGGGGGCTCCGGGCGCCGGGCTGGGGCTCGCTGTGGGCCGTCTCTACCTGCCAGGTGGGTCTCTACCTGCCAGGTGGGGGCCTTGCCGCAGGCTCACCTCCTTTGGGGCCCCACTGGCTAAACCTTACAGACTAAAAGAGGTGGGGGAGAATGGCTACCAGCCAGCTTAGCTCCCCCTGTGGTGGTTTCTTCCTCTAGTACCCTCACTCCCAGCCCCTTGCCTCTCCCCAGAGGTTTTCTGTGAAAGTGATGATTTGCCTCCAAGTGCTATTTACCACGTGGCTCTATGCCACTTACATCAAAGTCATTAAGTAAAGCACACCTGCGTGATTTAAAACCTAATGGTAAAGGGAGACTCTGGTAAGAAACGCTAGTAAATGCACACACAAAATACATTAAAAAATCAAGGAAGCAGTTCGCTCCGAGGTTGGGAGCCCTAACCGCGGGACTAGATCTGGTAAAGGCATCATCAAAGCTGCCCGATGAAACGCCCTTTGTAACAGAAGCCTGCACACTGGGTTTTTCCCTCCAGCGCGTGACAGGGAGGAGAGGGCAGGGGGGGGGCGCTGCCCGGAGGCAGAGGCTCCCCACCATTCCCCTCCTCCCCACCCATTCAGGAGAGCGTTGGCGCCACAGCTCTGAGTTTGCCATTGGCGAGGCTGCCCCCAGGCGGTTGCCTGCCCATTAAAATCATTTGTTTTCTTTCCTGATTGACCGAAAATTAAGTCTATTAATCAACCTACGGCATTTACTGAGCACCAGCTCTGTGCACAACACTTACCAGGAGCACAACGAGTAAGCGAGACCCTGCCTTCAAGAAGCTGACCGTCTGAAGGGCAGTAAGGCAAGAGCAGCAAAAGATCACGGGAGCTCATGCCCTATGAGGAGAGCGAGAATCCCAAGACTGGGCTGTCAGCAAGCGGGAAAAGCCGGGAAACCAAGGCCTGGGTGGGCAGCATGTGGGTGGGGGCGGGGCGTCGCAGCCGGGCAGTGGGGATCCTGGGCGAGTGCTGCCCGCGGTGGGCAGGAGGAGGCGGCCGGCCTGGAGCTGCCTCTCCCCACACAGTGCTGCGGTGCTCCTGCATGCCCTGGCCTCCCAGCCCCTCTCTGGAATGCTCCGTCCACTGCTGACAGGAGCAGAGGGGGCGCGACTGGGCCAGGCCCTCCCCTCTCTCAGCCCCAAGCTGGGCTCAGCCAAGCCGTCTACCTGCAGGCGACAGCAGCGTAGTGGAGGCAAAGCAGAGATGCGGGGAAACTGGACGTGGGGCTGGCTGGGGGTCTGGTGACAAGAATGCAGGAGCCCATTCCCCAGAGCCCTGGAGAGGGTCAGGGCTGAACCAGCGGCGAGGGTGACTCGAGCTTGTGCCACCAAACTCGGAAGGTACCGGGCGTCTGAAGTGGCCCCCGAGCAGGAAGGAGCAGGAAGCTTCTAGGACTGGGGCAGGGCCCGGCCCAGCAGCTCAAGGCCACTCCTTCTAGGGTGGTGGGTTTCAGACAAGGACCCCGGGGTCACTTGGGCTCCTTCAGCTGCAGGACATTTCACAGCTTCTTCCTCTCCAGAGAAATCACAGCAGCCCTTTTCCCTGGCCTGAGGGCAGCCCTGTGCTCCCTGCGAAGGCTGCAGGTCCTGGAGCCCTCCACTCTGTTTCCTCATCTGGGAAGAAGGGATTGCATTGCCTCGCCCCCAGAATGCACCATGCCTGGGGCATCTCCCACGGAGGGGCTGGAGACAACCCAGCTGAGGTTCTCCCAACGGCGTTAATTACTGTGCTTAACTTGAGGATAAGCTAAGTCAGATCTACCGCAAGATCATCGCCATTCCCAGAGTCACCACGCTGGACACTAATGGATTTTAATTTCTTTGAACTGATGCAGAGTTGGCAGACTAAAGGCAATCTGGGCTGCTAGTTGGCAGTGGAGACAATAACAGGCTATTTAAAGGGGGGGGGAATCTACTAACTTTTGGGGTGGTGGAAGTGGGAACTTTAAGGAACAACCTTTAAAAGCATAGTTCCCGTTCTTAAATCACAGAAAGGAACTGCATGTTTTGTAAAAAGAGACAACAGGCCTCCAGGGTTTGAAATTTAGTGGTTTTCTTACCTTAGCTGTTGGTTATGAGAAAGAAGGAACGGTCAGTGAATGGCTGGATGAAATTATATTAAAGCAAATTAATTAAAAACGATAAATCTGAGATTTCCAAGACCTGCAGAGATCGTTTACTTAGAGGCCCATCAAAATAGCGATTTGACCCAGGCAAGTGCTTTGTGTATTTCTTTTCAATAACCACCATGTGCAGCTCTCAGCCACATCCTGCAGTATCTTTACGAGCAAAGTCACAACTTTGAAGAAGTCCAGCTGTGGAGAACTAAATTAGAGCAGGGAGCATTCACTCCAGGCCTTCCCTCTGGGAGCAGAAAAGCACGGGGCCCATGGCGTTTGCGGTCCCCAGAGCTGTCCCTGGAGTGCTGGCCGCTGGCGACGCGAATCCAGCCCTGTCGTCATCCGTCAGCTCCTCTGAGGCGGGCTCAGCTGAAGCTGCCACTGTAGCGGCCGTGGGGGCCTCATCTCAGCTGACCCTGGCCGGCCAGTGCAGGCACAAGGGAAGGGAGCAGTGGCAGTCAGAGAAGGGTGGACTGAGGCAGGGGGCCAGTGGCCAGTGTTCTCCCCAGTGATGGACCACTCCTTAGACTGCCCCAGATGCAATTGGGCTAAGCCAGTGCTCAGTGAAGTGCCTCCAGTGCCAGACAGCTGACCACAAGCGATTCCTCACACCTCCGTTTGCTTTTTTCCTAAACTGAGAAATATTCGCAACAAACTCTCTCTCAAAAGTATCTTGAGGGCCTGAGGCATCAATGCTTTAAATTGGTTATTTAAAGAGGCTGTAAAGAAATGGAGTTGTATTTTGTAGGATCAAATGTATGTTGAGGAAAATGAGCAAAAAGACTGTTTTGTGAATTATTTTTAAACAAATGCAATTCTTTTTTAGGTATATGACCTCAGGTCTGTTTTAGAAAGTTAGGATGTGAGTGTTGGCTATTTAGACATAAATATATCTTTACACAATGTATTTGAGTGTTAACCAATTTTAAGGTATGTATAAACTGTTCTAGTTTAAGCATATCATTCCCCAACACTAGTTGAGGCTACTAATTTTCATTACTTTGAAGAATGGGATTGCTAACTTCAGACAAGCTTTTGTTCCTTAAATTAGCAGAAATTTCAGTTGAATGGCTTCCAAATTAATTGGGGAGCTGTGTCATCTCTTCATGCCTGGTTCCTATTTTACTTTGTCCGCTTAAAAATGTACAACCCTGCCCAGTTCAGATCCACAGCAGATGGCACTAAAGGCTGTGCTCATTCAAAATATTTTGAGAAATTATCATAATCTTTTATGAAAACTGTTTCCTACAGTATTTGGCTAACACAGGACCAAAAAAATTAAATAAATATGGCCTCTGACCTCCTAAGAACATAAAACAAGTGAGCTTTCTTTCTTCTTATCTTTAAACCTCAACACAACTGGTTTTGGAAATGAAATCAGAACTGAGAAAAACTGGAGGAAAACATGGAACCAGAGAACCCAATGCTATTTTAATCGTTTTTAATATGCATAAATGTTATAAGCACCTGCATTCTCCCAGTACTGACCCCACACACTGGGACCACCCGGGCCCTTGAGTCAAGAATCTGGTCTCCTGACCCTCCGCCGAGAAGGCTCCACCGCCGAGTCCCCGTCAGGGCTGGGACCCAGTGTCGCCCGTCTCTGAAGCGTCCGCCTGCCCCCGGAGCCCATTAGCCTCCACCCACACCGAGTCTGTCCCCTGCCTGCTCTCTTTGGCACTTGCCCCTGCCTGAAATTACCTTGTTCTTCTCTTCTGTTATTATTCTTCTCCCCCAACTAGTCCCAGCTTTCCAAAAGAGAAAGTGCTCAGGAAATAACTGTCGAATGAATGCATGAGGACAATTTACAGTTAAATACATCCCTGACGTTCGCGCTTTGAGGCCCGAAATGCTGTCCAAAATGACCGTTTGCCCAGTTAACTTTGCACGGCTGCTCTTCAGAGCCAGCGGCTGGAGCCTGTGCCCCGTGTGCCGCTGACGTTTACTGAGCGCCGGCGAGCACGGCCAGACAGTGAGGGGGAGCAGCCTTGATCCTGGCCACAGCCCTGGTGACAGTACTGAAATCCCAGATTATTTTATGAAAGTGGTATGTTAGCAGTTTTTCGGTGCCGTGTCTGACAGAACTTGGACACGGCTCCATTTTCTTTAACTGGAAGAGTTCTGAGTGTCTAAATGTTTTCCTTTGTGCTTAAAGCTGGCCCAGCTGTTGTTTTCAATATCTCCTCTCCCCTGGCTAATCTCTTGCCAAAGGGTGGCGTGAGACGGAGAAGAAGCATATCTTCGCGAGGCGTGGGCCCTGCTCTCGCCACCATCATTTTTCTCTGTCACTCACTTGGAGGGCCTGTTGCCACCTCCAAGATTGACTGTCGTTTTTTTAGAGTCCAAGAGGACCCTCGGATCGCTGTTCTCTAACTGGAGGAGCTGGGCCCCTTACCTAGAGGAAAGGTGGCTTTTCTCTTCTCCTGTGGTCCCGTGTGCATTCCTTCCATTTGTGAGTGATTGCTCCTCTGCCCCCTGCCCGAAAGCTATTTCTTTACCATTTGTCCTTGCAGACCCTGGAGAATGGAAATTGCTCTTTATTTGCTCTTGAATGTGGTTCGCCAGCAGCTTGCCTCATCCTCTGCTCTGCTGTTTATTTGCAGTGGGAAGTCGGCAGAAGGGAGAGCATTCGGCAAGGGTGGCCGGCAAAGAGAAGTGTGTCTACTTCTTCTGGCAAGGCCGGCACTCGACAGTGAGCGAGAAGGGGACGTCGGCTCTGATGACGGTGGAGCTGGATGAAGAAAGAGGCGCCCAGGTGAGCCCTGCCTGGGCCCGTGGGACGTGCTCCTTCCTCCCTAACAGCCTCCCTGACAGCCAAGTCCAGTGAACAATGGCAGCGTCATTCAAAGCACTTTGAGTCCTGATCTGGCTTCTCTAGACTTCCTCTCCCCACCGCTCGGCCAGGAAGATCCCGCAGCCGTAAGATGATTTTAAACAAAATGTTGTACCTGGAAACAGTAAGCTCACCAAGCAAGTACAAATGGCCAATGGACAAGTTTTTAAGTTTCCACCTCACTAAAAATAAAAAGGTTTTAAATAAAGAGATGCCATTTTCCACTTCTAAAATTGGTAGAGATTTTCAAAAGAGCAGATCCAGTATTGGCAAGGACATAGCTGGATGGCTCAAGAATCTTAAAATGCTTATGAACTTCAATCAGTCATTCCACTTCAGCTAAGAACATATCAGAGACTATTGTAAAAATTGAGTACTCTTATATAGTCTGTGTTCCTCACAGTGACCCGGGTGATTTTTCTGAAACATAATCAGACTGTGTCACTGCGTTACGCTCTATCATACTTAGATGACAATCTAAATACCACCCCAGTGGTCTCTAGGACTCCATGGTCTGCCCAGACCACCTCTTCCACCTCCTCCTCCCCTCTGCACCTGCCCCAGCCACGCCAACCACACCTCTTTCTTGCCCTTCCTCAGACTCACTTCTTCCCACCCGCCCCAGGGCCTTTGCACCATTTCCCCTAGATCCATACACAGCTCTCAACCTCATACGACGCAGGTTTCTCTTCAAACATTGCTTCCCTATTATATCCAAATCCCTCCCCATCTCTCTAAGTCTCATCCATTTTCTGTGCCTTGTTTCCAAAGCACCTACCGCTACGTAAGACTAGATATAGCTGTTTTGTATGCTCATCCATTATCCACCTTCCCCACAAGCATGAGAGGGGCAGTGTCTGTCTTGTCTTACTCCCCTCATTTTAACCCCAGTGCCTGCATCAGGCCTGAAATGTACTCTTGTTTGGTAAAAATCTCTTTTTAACATCTGGGTTATCTCTGCCTCATGTCCTACTCTATAGTACCAGTAATGAAGAGTTGACTCTGGGATTCTGGAAAGCAGGACACCATGTTCAAATATTTTTATCTATACTAGATGAATGGTTAGCAATAGCATTGAGGGAAGAGAAAAGAGGAATTTTCTCCAGAAATAGATCAACACTCGGTCAGCCTTCCAAAGCCCTAAGAACAAATCATTTTCTCTAAAAAATATTTAAGTGCATATTTTCTACCATAGACTATATTTTTAAAATAGTTGTTAGCAACAATCACATTTTAATTTTTTTCTAACAGTGGGTGATTTCAAGTGCCTTTTTTTTTCCCCCTTTGGTAAAAGCTGTGTTGCCTCTCTTTGGAGGAACAGGAATGAATATGTTTTAATTGTGCCTTCAGAATCATCCAGAGAGTTTTGAGCTTTAACCCCTCTAGTTTGAGCATTACTTTTTCTTTTTCTTTTTTTTTTTTTTTTTTTTTGTTGTTGTTGTTTTATTCGAGCATTACTTTTTTTTTAATCAGTGCAATAGATAGGAAATCACGCTAAACATACAAAAGTGCCACAAAATGGTGTGGAATTGGGCCTGAGACAGACAGATCAGGCAACTCGCAGGGAGAAATGCTTCGTCCCTTTGTGCTCCCACGCTCCGGGCTCAATAGACAGTTTCCTCTTCAAGGGAAAACTTTGTCTTGCCGAAGTGAGAGTGAGGTGAATCGCCCTAATCCCGTGCTGCCAGCGCCTCGTGGAAGAGCCACATTTGCGGGCAAGGGAGAGGCTGCGTGTGCCGGCTCATCCCTCTGTGAGGAAGCTTCTGGAATGCTTGCGAACGATATCATTTTCCCCCAGAACTGTTACATCACTGATCAGCCATCCTCACTGCTGACAGGTGTGCTTGGTGAAAAATGTGCTTAAATCCCTCGTAGTACGCTGATCCAATGGGATACCGTTAAAATATCAACTTTCATGTTTTAAAAGGACATTTGATGACCTAGAAAAACATTGAAGGAGAAATCAGGTATAAAATAACATAAAACGACAGTCCTATTTTTGGTTAGAAATAAAATGTATACCTGAAAAATCCTTTTTTTTTTTTTTAATTAGCATTTTTTTTTATTTTTAAAACTTTAGATTACATAAATGCTACTTTAAAAAAATAAGGGATTTCCAAATGCCCCACTCCCTCCCCTTCCCATATTTTCCTGCATTAACAACATCCTTCATTAGTGTGGTACATTTGTTAAAATTGATGAACACATATTGAAGCATTGCTACTAACCAAGAACTACAGTTTACATCATAGTTTACACTTTGGACCACACAACTTTGTAAGTTATGACAAAATATACAATGGCCTGTATCCATCACTGCAATGTCATGCAGGACAAATCCAATGTCCCAAAAATGCCCCCATGCTATACCTCTTCTTCCCTCTCCCATCCCTCAGAACCTCTGGTGGCCACTGCCTTTACATCAATGATAAGAGTTCTTCCATTGCTAGAATAATAATAAATCTATAGTAGAATAATAATAAGTCTACTATAGTCCATTGTTCATTCCCCAATCTTGAGGATTTTTGGATAGTGATGCCCACTCTGCTGCTAATTGAGAGGGGGCTTAGATCCCATGGGGCAGATGGATGGAACTATCTTGCTTGCAGTTGCAGACACTCTCCGTTCCTTGGTATGGTTGTTGTCCATCATCATTTCCTTGTTAGTTGTCCTGGGTGAGTCCAATGAACTGGAGAGTAGGTATGGCAACTCTGCGGAAATTCAAGGCTCAACTTGCACATGGACGGACCAAAGAGTTAAGTCTCTGGGGACATATATTTATCAAGTATAGTGCTAATTATAGGTTCAAATAAAAGGGGCAGAAGAGCCATGTGTAGAGAATCTATAAATGAGTTTAACTCTGTTATACTGGAAGGCATACATTCCAAAGTAAGGCCCACTGACAGGGTGCCAAATTCCTGAGCTGCCTGTCCTGCTTATAGTTTCTGGATATCTCTAGAGCCCTCAGGAGCTATTTGAGGCACTGTTTACTGTGGCAGTCAATGAGATCCTGCTGGGGTGTGCATAAGTGCAGCCTCTGGAATGGCCTCCCGACTCACCTTGAAATCTCTTAGCCATAAAAACTCATTTGTATTTACCATTTCCCCCTTTTGGTCAAGATCTTACCCAAAAAAAAATTGAAAAATAATTTGAAAGGAAGCCTATGCACTTGAAATTTAGTGGTCATTATCTCTAGATAGCATCATTGGCTATTGTTTGTATTTCTTGATACTTTTCAGATTTTCTGTAATAGTCCTGTGCTGTGTTTATGGTTTTGAACACCCAGTAAGTGTTATCTTTTTAAACAGGTCCAGGTTCTTCAGGGAAAAGAGCCCCCGTGCTTCCTGCAGTGTTTCCAGGGGGGCATGGTGGTGCACGCGGGGCGGCGAGAAGAGGAAGAGGAAAACGCGCAAAGTAAATCGCTTTTACTGTTGGAATTAGGTTGTTTTTCTCTCTCCCGTGAGGTGTTTTTACAGCCGGGGGGTCTTACAGAAAGTCTTCTTCCCACGGCTGTGGCTTTCCCTCTGAAAGCCTCCTGACGTTTGTTTGCCTTATAAATCAGCTTCATGAGCGGCTCCGAAGCCCTTGGCGCTCACCTTGGGCGCCAGCTTCGCGTGCAGAGCCGGGGCGATGACTTCACGTTTAACTGAAGCCTCACTTGGCTCTTCTGGTGTAAATCCTGAGCTTTTCCCTGACCTGCATCCAGAAACTAAAATCCTAACTTTAGGGCCTTTTAGAGAACACCTGTTACATGACTTAACCAGGTATTTTATACATTTTTGTAAAATTGGGTTTTCTGTGCCGTAAGCTTTTGGCAGCCTGCTTCTAACTCCAAAAGGATTTGCGTTCTGGAAGGGCAGTAAGAGGGGCCCTGCCCTGGCTCAGCCTGGGCCCCGCGCTGCGCTGGAATGGCAGGTTTCCTGCTGGGAACGTCCATCCTAACTCTGTGCCGCTGGCGCCCCCTGCAGGTGAGTGGAGGCTGTACTGCGTACGAGGAGAAGTTCCCATGGAAGGGAACTTGCTGGAAGTGGCGTGTCACTGTAGTAGCCTGAGGTCCAGGACTTCCATGGTCGTCCTCAACGTAAATAAAGCCCTCATCTACCTGTGGCACGGATGCAAAGCTCAAACCCACACAAAGGAGGTGGGACGGATGGCAGCAAATAAAATAAAGGAGCAGTGAGTATTGTGTTCCGGGAACAGAGTCTGTACCCCACAGGGCTTCCTGGGGGACCCAGTGATTTACGTGGGGTGCAGGCAGGTTAAGGCTGAAGGGATTTCCAGGAGTCCCGGGGGAACCCCCTATGTGCTTAAAGTGACTTCAGCAAGGGATGTCTCTAAATGCTGTCAGCCACCTGCAGGTGTGAGGCTTCCCCACTTTCCGAGGCTCTACCTGCTCCCATAAGCAACACTTCCCAAGTATTTTTCAAGTACACATTTTTCTCTAAAAGGGTGGAGGACAAGGAGATGACCCTGGCTGGGACTTTATTTTCTGTCTTTATAGGCACAGTGCAGCTTTTGAATTATAAAGCTTGGGGTCCTTTGATATTTAAAGAGAGCAAATTTCAAATACCTTTTAGGGATTCAGAGTTTTAGTTCTGCCAGAACCATGGATCGTTAAACACAAGAGTTTGTCAAATCACCACCTGGGTGAGACTAGAAGCTGGCCCCTTTCTAGAGAATACCTGTGTTTCTCATTGTGAAGGCAGCCCCCTGCCTTGGAGTTATTGTGTCTTGGAGCAGTCCATGGGCACAGCACCCCAGGGGTGGGTGGCTCAGCCCAGGGCTGCACCTCCTCCTCCAGGCAGGCACCCATGGTTGGCCCCTGGAAGAGATAAAACACACCATGACACAGCACAGTGAGGAACTCGGGAAGAGTGAAGCCAAGGCTAGGAGAAATCAGGCATAGGTCTGCTGTCATGTCCTCGTCACCTGTGCAGAGGTGGCCTGCCCTGGAGGCTCTGCCCTTCCCAGAAGCCATGCAAAGTGGGAACCACAGCCATCAAAGGAACCCCATCCTGAGACCTAGAGCACCCAGTAGCATCCCTGCCATGCATCAGCCAAGTGCGATTTGGTCAAAGCCTTCTCTGGGCACCACGGCAGTGCAGCCTGAGCTTGCTTCCCTGTGGTTGCAGTGACACCTGGCACTGCACAGGGAGGTCCACAAGGAACATGGGGGCAGCAGAGCATCCAGCAGGCGCAAATCCAAAGCAGAGGGTCTCATCAATACTTCACGTGAGGCATGGGGTGGGGTGGCAGCCAGTACCTGGGGGGACAGCAAGAGAGTACAGGGAGGGACTCAGAGGCACCCAGAGATTCTTCACTGAGCCCCTAAGAAAAAAATCAAAATAAGCACGATCTCATTCACTTACTCATCCCCTCTTTCATCCGGCCAGGAATTCCCAGTACCCTGCTTTGGGCCAAGCCCAGGCTTAGGGACTAGGGACTTAGCAGTAAGCACACGCGGGTCTCTGTCCTCACGGGGCTTACGTTCTAGCTGCAGAGGAGGACAGGCAGCATTAACCGTGCATTGCAATATGTAAACATACTGTAAACACATCCCTCCCCAGGCAGGGCAGCCACCACGAGCCCCTTGCCCACGCACACACGCAGCACGTTCCCATTCAGTGGTGAGAGCTGCACTCGGTTAGAAGGTGGAAGAGAAGCGGTGCACTGATGCAGGTGTCTGGGATCGCCAGCAGCCGGCCCTTCTCCCCGCAGGTGCCCCCTGGAAGCAGGACTGCACAGCAGCAGCAAGGTCACCATACACGAGTGCGAGGAGGGGGCCGAGCCCCTGGGCTTCTGGGATGCGCTGGGAAGGAGAGACAGGAAAGCCTACGACTGCATGCTGCAAGGTGGGACACCCACTCACTCTAGTGAGCACCTAGCACGTACAACACACATTAAATTAAACCCAGGCTGTCTTCTCGGAGGCTGTAAGTAATGTATATGATTAACCATGACGCAAAATGAAAAAAAATTGCTGTGTGTCGTAAAAGAGGCCCTGGTGACGGAGGTTGAGAGTTAAAAAGGAATAAAGCTGCTTCCACCAGGAAAAATCAGGTGCAGCTCCGTGGAAGAGATGGCGCTTGCATGGTGCCTTGGAAGATGTTGTAACTGGAAGAGAAAATTCCCAGATGCCGGATGAACAGTGAGACAGCTGGCTTTCCCTAAAACACAGATAAACATAAGCTAGCATTTCTGAAGCAGTTACGATGAGCTAGGCACTGTCTAAGCACCTATGTCTATGAACTCATTTAATCCACACAACCCAGCACTTAACCATTTTCACAAATGAGGAAACTGAGGCACAGAAGTCATCAACTTGCCCAAAGTTGGACAGCAATGGAGTGTAACCATAACTACTCCATTATACTGCCTCTCGCTTTATAGACACTATTATGTAGCTTTTGAAACATAATGCATATTGATGACAGAAAATGTGTGAAAGCAGACAAGTTTTAAAAAAAAGAAAATCAGAGGGTAGTGAGTATAGTTCAGGAGCTGAGCACCTGCTTCCCATGTACCATGTACAGGGTGCCAAGTTCAATCCCCCGGGACCTCCGAAAAAAAAAAAAAAAGGTAAAGGAAAGAAAGACAATCAGACACTTAAAATCACAGCCCTCAGAGGTCACCAGGATTAACATTTCTCTATGGTATATATACATATCTGTTTTTAAAAATAAAATCTGGATCATATGAAACCTACTGTTTTGTAACCTGCTTTCCCCCTTAATTTATTATTTTCCCAAGTTGTTGATATTTTGATTTTTAAAGGCTGCAGGGTGTATGCAGTGAATATATGCTACTCTCTACTCAGCCAGTCTACTGTGGTTGGAGACTTGAGTGGTTTACAGTTTTTCTCTATTAAGTAATAATGCAGTTGCGAACAATTTTCAAAATATCTGCATTCATTCCTAATGACGATAGATTCCTAGGTATAGAACTGCTGTGTTAAAGTTCTCAAAGTCTTATGGTCCCCCAAGCATTCGCACCAAGTTTCGTTCTTGCCAGCAATATTCAGAAGCATAGTGTACGTTTCCTGGCTTAATCATAAACTCGGCCTGCCATCTTTGTCCTCTTCGCTAAATTGCCGAGGACAGCTGACATTTGGACATTGTTTTAAATTAGAATTACTGTTAAACACACACGTATATGTTAGCCATTTGTATCTCTACTTTGGTGAATGTTTTATTGTGCCTTTTATACACTCTTACTGGGGTATTTATCTTTTCCTTACTATACTCCTTCATTTAGTAAGGATATTAACAAGTTGCTATATATTGCAAATATCTCCCATTTTGTTACTTGCATTTTCATTCTGTTCCATTTTTGCCTACAGTGTCATGTTTCGTTTTTATGTAGTCAAAGCCTAAGTCTCTTCCCTTTCAGTGACTTCTTCTGTTATGATTTAAAAAGCCTTCCCTGCCTACAAACCCAGATAAACCCTACCGATTTTTTACTCATTCTTTATTTCATGTTTTACATTAATTCTTCAGCCTGTCTGGAATTTACTTCAATGCACACTTTGTCTTTAGCTTTGTTCTCTTTTCTTTCAAAGATCCTGGAAATTTTAACTTCACACCCCGCCTGTTCATCCTCAGCAGTTCCTCTGGAGATTTCTCGGCCACGGAGTTCACCTACCCCGCCCGAGAGCCCTCTGTGGTCAACTCCATGCCCTTCCTGCAGGAAGACCTGTATAGCGCACCTCAGCCAGGTGAGGCTGTGGGCGGGCCTGCGCAGGCCGAGCAGCGGAAGGTGCACCTTCCGGAAGCCTTATTTCACTTTAGCATTTATTAAGCAATTTCTGTTTCCCAAGGATCTCTGCCAAAACACTTCCTACAGTAGCCCCTACCCCAAAAGGAAGGTGGCATCCACACGCC
The DNA here is from genome assembly GCA_026826555.1 of Tolypeutes matacus. Lineage (NCBI taxonomy): Eukaryota > Metazoa > Chordata > Mammalia > Cingulata > Chlamyphoridae > Tolypeutes > Tolypeutes matacus. The sequence goes on from JAKSZT010000049.1 coordinate 12,501,440, forward strand.
ATAGTCAGAGACGCCAAGGCGCAGCTACTTAACCCGCCCAAAGGTGTCAGGGACCAGGTTGAGCGTGTGCAGACGTGTCCGTAGGAGCAGGATTCACAGTAAACAGAAGACGGAAGGAGTCCAAATGTCCGTCAACAGGCGAACAGATAAACAAATTGTGGTGTAGCCCTTCAGTGGGCGCCACGCCAGCCATACAAGGAGCGAAGCGCTGAGACACGCTCTGACGCTGACACAGCTCAGAAACAGGATGCTGAGAGGGCCAGGCCAGACACAAAAGGCCACCATTGTCTGCTTTCATTTATATGGAATGTCCACAGTCCGTAATCCATCACAGCAAGAGGCACCTTGGTCTCAGGTGCAGGGGGGGCAAGTTGAACTCCTATCGTTTGCTGGGCAGCCAGAACCAGCAATAGGGCAGCCGTGGCATGCACTCCAGGTTTTTGTTTTGATTTTTTAATAAAATAAACCTCATTTTTAAGGGGGTTTTAGGCTACAGAAGAGTTGCATCAAAAGTATAAGGAATTTCCACATGCCCCTCCCCCTCGCCGTCTCCAGTTTTAAACGCGCTTTTTGGAGATGACCACGCGCGGCTCGTACGGTGGCATGTGTGTCCTCCTCTCCCCTCCCCCATCTCCGCCCTGGCCGTCGCGGGAAGGGCCCCGCAGGCTACAGCTGAGTGAGGCAGAGGACATGCCCCTCTCCCTGCCCACAGGCTTCTCCTGCTTGGACTTTCTAAGGACTGGGGTGTGGAGGGGTGCAGCTCAGTGGTTGAACCCCAGCTCTGCATGTCCGAGGTCCCAGGTTCAATCCCTAGTACCTCCTAGAAGAAAAAGGAAGGACTGAGTTGTTGGGGGGACCCTCAATTTGTCCCTGGTCCCTGAATTTACCCCCCAAAGGGATTTTCCCTCCTGCTGCCTTTGTCAAAGGAGAGAATGAAGGGGAACCTCCACTTCGGGGAGGCGTGGCCAGGGAAGTGTCAGAGAGAGAACCCCAGCTGTCTGTCTGTCCTCGTCCCCCAGCACTCTTCCTGGTGGACAACCACCACGAGGTGTACCTCTGGCAAGGCTGGTGGCCGATGGAGAACAAGATTGCCGGCTCCGCCCGCATCCGCTGGGCCTCGGATCGCAAGAGCGCTATGGAGACGGTGCTGCAGTATTGCAAAGGTGAGCGAGGCCCCTCCCGAGAGGCGGGAGCCCCCCCAGAGCATCAGGCAGGCACCCACCTAGGGGCTCACGCCCCAAGATGGAGCCCAGAATCCCAGACCTTCCTTCCTGCGTGAGTCAGACAGCGCTGATAAAACTGGGCAGACCAGGGCAGGGGACAAATGTTCCCTTTAACTTTTTGAGGCTTATTGATTTCTGAGGTTAGCAGCTTCTCAGCTGCCAGCGTGAAGGAGAATGAGTTTTCCTCTTTTATAGTCTGAGCCTATCTCACTTGTTACCTCCAAGGTTAAATGCTGCACGGTGGAAAGCCCTGAGCTGTGAAAAACCCTTTTGCACTCAGGATTCATCGTGTGAAGAAAGGAGACGCCATCATAGAGCATCATCTGCAGGCAGCACTGCCCTGGCTTAGGAATAGAAATCACCCTAATGCTGCTTAAAAAGCCAATACGAACCTTTTTCTCATTTGTTGTTATTTTTAGTATTGTCTCTGAAAAGAAAGATCCTTGGTAAATTCTTGGCTTCTTACTATACCGTCCACCTGAAATATGTAATCTTTTCAGATAAAATGAGGATGCCAGTAATTCACCCATCTGAATTTTTAGGTTTCGTCGACTCTTTTAATATCACAGTGATATTAAAGAATTACAGAGGGTCTCTTCTTGAAGAGTTCCTTAGTGATAAATAGCGTTGACACTAAAGTGAACTTAGCAGATGCTGTCACGGGCCGTCCACTCCAGGGAACTGGGTCCTGCATTTAGGAAAACGGAGGAATCCCCTAGGGAGGGGACTCAGAGCCACAGGCTTTCCTCCTTCCTGGCATCCAGAGATCAGAAAGTGTCCACACTTAGGTTGTCACCATTACAGACCTGTAGAAAATTCACCTATTTTAGGAACATCATCTAGTCGTTGCTGTAAACTCCTCCCCACTTCCGCTTTAAGCATCAAGTCAAGAGCGCCAAACAAGGGAAACCAGATGAAGATGGAGGCTTGGAGCCCAGGCTGCAACTGCTAACATTTGCATTCTGTGGAATTCCAGGAAAAAACCTCAAGAAGCCACCCCCCAAGTCCTACCTGATCCACGCGGGGCTAGAGCCCCTGACGTTCACCAACATGTTTCCCAGCTGGGAGCACAGGGAGGACATCGCCGAGATCTCAGAAATGGTGAGCACAGGGCCCTCCCCTAAGAAGGCCCTTTGGGCTGTGGGCTGACCTCACCCTGGAGATAAGCATCCGATTGCACTTTAAAGAAAAAAAAAATCTTTCCTTTGACAACATTTTACATAGAATTTGCTTAGCAAGAGGAAAAGCCTAAGGGGAAAACAATTAAAGTATTTTGGTCATTTCCTACCTATGAGGCTCAAATTTAAAAATTTAAAAGCAAAAGTGAATATTCTGACTTTGAAGAAGATATATAAATAAGAACTGGTATCTCAACATCTGTTAGCTGAAAACCTGTTGCTTCACAGGTCCATATAAGACACAACAAGTCTCATATTTCACCCATTAACTTTGTGTAGAGGGGACAAAATAAATTTGGTGAATTAATGTATTCACATAACTAAATGAATGTATTGTGAATCACTTGGACTATCTCGTTAATATTGTCTTTTATGAAACCGCCTGCTAAAACCACATGAAACATCTGTCATAATCTCTATTTACCAAACTGTGTGAGTAACCACAAATCGCAGAAAAGAGGAAGCGTCCCACAGTGTGTTAGTCAGGGTTCTCTGAGGAAACAGAACTGACAGGAGATATAATAGGAATTGTCTCACGTGTGTGGAGACAGCAAGTCCAAATTCCATAAGGCAGGCCACAAGCTGGGAACTCTGGTAAAAGTTCCGATGAATTCCCCAGGAGAAGCTGGCTGAGGCAGAGATGGAAAGCTCCCTTCTGGCTGCTGAAATCATCACTCCTCCCTTTAAAGCCTGCATCTGATTGGATGAGAGTCTCTCATTGCTGGAGGCAAACTCCTCATTTGATTGTAGATGTCATCAGCCATAGATGTAATCGACTTACTGATGAGTGAAGTCCAGGAAATATCCTCCTAGTAACAAACAGGCCAGTGCTTGCTTGACCAAACAGCTGGACGACAACCTGGCCAAGCTGACACATGAACTTCACATCACACACAGTTATCTAGAATTTCTTTGTTTATGAGTTGTTTAACATTAGTAGCAGAAGCAATTCCAAGGGCTTTGGGTCTGGAAGGGCATGGGTTTGTTTGGGTTTTGTTGCCGTGTAGGGGTGCTGTTTTCCTGCAGGGAAATGAGATTAGTATATTTAAAAGCTATCTGAATAATTTTAAACAAAAGCCATGGTCAGCGCTGCCCGACAGTGGACAGAGCCTGCTTCGTAGTACACGCAGTGCTGCTGACCCAGCCCGGCTCTCCTTAGTCAGGCCCGTCCCATCTACAGTGGAAGGGGGCACAGTCAGAGCAAGAAGGTTCTCTTCACCATAAATCTGTGGTCAACATAAGCTAAAGGCTGTAGGGATTACAAATATTTTTTGTTGCCCCATTCAGAATGTCTGGATTCAGAGATGTAAATTGCATCGATTTTCTGAATTCACTGTAGATGAGTTGGGGGATCCACAGTGGGCTGTATAATTTCCTGGGCCTTCCAGCCGGTGGACAGTGCCTGGCTTCCATGCCAACAAATCATAATAATAATTCACATTTACTGCAAACTCACGCCGGGCATGGAGTGCTCCAAGCACTTTACATTGATTTTCTCGTTATTTTTCACAACAGTCCTTTAAGATTCATCTTCTTATTGTGCCCATTTTACTGCTGAAGGAACTGAGGCACAGAGCGACTTGCCCAGAGTCTCAGAGGTAACGAGTGAAGAGCTGGAGTCAGATGCAGGCTGCATCGGTAGCAGCCCACACTCACCCATGCCCCACTCGCCCAGTCTGGGGTCCCCAGTCTTTCCTTCATTAATGAAGGAAGACAGTTACTCAAAATGACATGTTCCGGATTAAATGAGCACCGTGATTAAATAATAAAGAAAATAAGAGCTCAATTCTAGAACACTCTAGATGCATTCTCTTCCTTTCTTTTCCTGCTGTGGGTTAAGACCTGGCGGGGGAAGAGGCATGATTTCTTTTGAGCTTAATTACTTTTAAATATTTTAAAGCAAATTCCATTATTTGGATGCTTGTGATGTTCAGACTGGAAATTAAATAATCTCTTCCTATAACCAACACATGTGCTGTTCACTAAACCTTTTTTCCAAGGCAGCCCTGAGAACAGGATTTATCTTCAGCTCGGTGGTGGGGAACTTAAGACCCTGGGAAGGGCTGCAGGACTTGGAACAGCACACTCACATTTCAGATCCTCCACTTCCTCCTCCATGAAATGCAGTGAGGAGTCCCTGCCTCTCTGCTGTGCTGGGATGGGACAGAGCTCTCTCTCTGCAAGCACCTGATCCCAGTGTCCAGCTTGGGACAGCTCCTCTCTGCCCCCTTGTCCTCTCTAGGATACGGAAGTTTCCAACCAGATCACGCTGGTAGAAGATGTCCTAGCCAGGCTTTGTAAGACCATTTATCCGCTGGCTGACCTCCTAGCCCGGCCTCTTCCCGAAGGGGTTGATCCTCTAAAGCTTGAAATTTATCTGACCGATGAAGACTTTGAGGTAAGCATTTCACGGGGTGCGGGGGGCAAACGAGCAGTGTGCTCGGTCCACGCATCTGTGCACTCACCCCGTGGCGCCGTTCCGCCTCCTTCAGTTTGCACTAGCCATGACCAGAGCGGAGTACAACGCACTGCCCTCCTGGAAGCAGGTCAACCTGAAGAAAGCCAAAGGTCTCTTCTGAGCATCGAGCTGGGCGCCGGGAGAGAGGACAGGAGGAATCCCTGCTGTCACTTACTACCACTGGGCCAGGAAAATGGTATTGGTTTTTTTTTTTTTTTTTGGACTGGTATTTTTTAAAATATATATATATATATATATATTTTTTAATCAGAGTTTTCAAAACCTGAAGTTATTAGCCCTTACCCACCTGTTCTGCAGTTGTGTATTTTGTAAATGTTTCAGAGAACTCTTTGGAAACCTTCTTTCTGCGACTCAGCAGGTGACGTGAATAAAAGTTTCTTTGATGTGCACCTAAGCCGTGCTTCCTCAGCAACCAGCCTGTCCTCTTATCCCAGCTGGGGTCACCTCTTTTTTTTTTTGAAGCAGTTCTCTAAGTGTTAATTTTGATAGTTTGTGGATTCTAAAATATATATATATATTTATATATACACCATCTAAACGCGTATGTATTTTACAAAGCAGTATGTATTCATTCACTTTTAAGACCTCTTTGGTGTCAAAACAATATTAAAAAGTAGATGGAGTTGCTTCTGTTGAATTAGCTCTCCCACCGAAATGTATCTTGACACACGTTCAGAAACGTTTCCTTCAGTTTTAGGTCTGACTTGTTCTGAGTACTGCCACAGGTGCTAAAATGAACAAAAAATCTTTTCGTAATGGCATGGACTCTTAAGAATCTATGCGGATCCACCTTTCTACCTTAATAGAGCCCCAAAAATGTATAGTGCCTTGTTTTTATGTACAGTTTATATACAGAAAAGTTTGGTCTGCATTTTTGATGATGGTTTGGAACATTATCTACAGTTTTACTCTAAAATAATAGAAATAAAAACATCTTAATTTCTAATACCTGTTATAAACATGAAACATGTTTCTTTGGGCTATAGGACTCCAAAATAAAGGCTTCGGAATAAACTCAAAATTAATTGATTGGTTTACCTTGACTTCCAAGCATGTTCCTTTCTGAAAAATATTTTTTGTGAACCGATATTCCAACATTAAAGATTAACTGCTGTAACTTTGGTTTTCATTTAGGGAAAGATTTTAGGCAAGGTAATAATGGTAAATAGATACTGGTCCATAAAATTTGTCCTAGGTACTAGATCGAAGATGTACTTTTGCAAATCATCATTCGTTCTGCAGAGAAGCTCTTTACACTGCAGCTGTCATAACTACCTCTCAAAGCCAAGGCCTCAGTGCCTTTTTTTTTTTTCAATTGAATATATAAGGCATTTGGAAAACTTAAAAATCAGTCAGAAAACTCTTCACAAGCTTATTTGTGTTTTAAATCTCAAATCTATGGTTTTGCACATATTCCACAGGCCTACTGTGAGTCATGCCCAACCCATCCCCCACTTCCCTGGTCTCAGTTTGACACACCGAATACCAGCCTGTCTGCCTGAAGCCTCCTCACTGCATTATGGGCCTCCATCCTGGGCTGCACCAGACCATATCAGACAGGCACTGAAACGCCCAGCCTCGGTTTCCTCTCTTTGGGGAAAGGAGACAATACTCACTACCCTCCCTGCGTCCTGGGATCCCAGGTGAGGATCCGGTGGCAGCTCTTTGAAAATTATCAAGTGCAAGATCCAGGCTGGTATTCCCATTATCGTTACAGTCGCTGACACGCGAGAGCATGAGCACTGGAGTCAAGGGATGTGCTCAGGCACCTAGAAACTGTAGATAAAACCAAAGCAAGTAGAACTCTCCAAAGAAAAAAATTGTAGATGCAAAAGGCGAGAGGGCTAATAGTGCCTGTTCCATAATCGGTGTGGAAAGAGGAGCAGGGAAATAGTTACTAGTGAGAGCAGGAAAGCACCAATAATCAGAATAGGAGGCAGGGCTGCCTACATCTGTGAGAAGTTAAAAAAATAAAATACATTTAGGAAGCAGGTGTGGCTCAAACGATTGAGCTCCTGCCTACCACGTGGGAGGTCCCAGGTTCGGTTCCTGGTGCCTCCTAAGGAAGACAAGCAAGACAGCGAGGTGACACGACGGGCTGGTGTGGCAAGCTGATGCAACAAGAGACACAAGGAGGAAAACTTAAGAAGAGACACAACAAAGCAGGGAACAGAGGTGGCTCAAGTGATTAGGCGCCTCCCTCCCACAGTGGAGGTTCTGGGTTCCGTTCCCGGTGCAGCCTAAAAAAAGACAGCCAACACACGGCAAATGCAAACAACGAGGAAGTGGGGAGAAATAAATAAATAAATCTTTTTTTAAAAAAATACATTTAAGAGAAATCACAAGTCACGTCACTTAAGTTGCTACGGTAACTTCCAATGAAAAGTTTGCTTTAGTTAATAAGATAGTTGTCATTAGCAGAATTCATTACTATGGGATTGTCCCAAAGTGCTCTAAAATAGTATAAATCTACTACTGTTAAACATGGCCCCCAATGTGTGCCATCAGTTACTTCCCACCTCTTTTCTTTGTAAATAGGACACCCCAGTCTTGTACTTTTCACCTCTTCTCCTCGGAGTCGTTTCCCCTCACCTCTCCTGCTTACAGAGCTAGATCCTTTCTCATATGGTTTTTCTGACCATATTCCTTCCATAACTGCAACTTCCGACCATTAAATGCTAAGAAAGGGTCTAGTCTGAAAATTTGAACTGCTAAACCTTAACAGCTCAGCTGATTAAGTGGCACCCCCTTGAGGCCTTTCCCCATCACTGCTCCAAAAGCAAGGCCACTCCAGGGAGCTTTGGGTGAACCCTGTGAATATAAGTCATTTCCTGAGAAGTGAAATAATGTGAAGGAAAGGGAAGCTTGCCCAGGAGCCCACTTCTTTCTCTCCCCTGTTTTCAAGTTTCTGCCCTTCTCTTAGAGCTTGCATTTTTGACAATGGGAGATGTATTCCAGAAAGTCTGAGAATCCATTTTGGTCCCTAAGTTTGGGTTGTTTTTTGTTTTGTTTTGTTTTTCTGACTATAAAAGTAACACTTAGGTTCACACAGAGACTTGTACAAGGATATTCATTACAGCTCTATTCATAGTAGCCAAAACCTGGAAACAACCCACATGTCCATCCAGTGGGGAATGGATGAACAAACTGGTGCATCCACATAATGGAATGTAATTCAGCAATCGACGGAAACAGACTTCTGATACACACTACGACATGGATGGATGAACCTCAAAAACATTGTTCAGTGCAAGAAGTCAGATACAAAAGACCACATGGTGTTTGATTCTATTTCTATGAAACATCCAGAAAAGGCAAATCTATATGGAGAGCAGCTCAGTGGTAGGCTAGGCTGAGAGTAGGGATTGACTCAAATGGACACGAGGGGACTTTTGGGGGCTGGTGGGAGTGTTCTGGAACTCAGTGGGTGTTGGCTGCACAACTCTGTAAAAGTATAAAGCTCATCAGTGGGCTTATTTTATGGTTTATATATCATACTTCAAGAAAACTGTTTAAAAAATAGTAACTTTCAATCTATATGGAAAAAAAGCAAACATTTCAAGGACATATAATTGAGAAACTGAAAATCATAGATGATCCCTTATCCCGAATACAGGTACTTCAGTAATTTGATTTACATTCTTCTAGATTTTTCTTTACATCTACTAACTTGGTGTGTGTATGCTCGTTATTTATTAAAGAAACAAAGTGCATCTTCTCTGCTTGTGTCCGTGCATCTTCCATTGTCTCCTCCCCAGCCCCCTTCCTCCAGCGCCGTTTCCATATTAAAATCAGAAATCACAGCAAGCTAACACAAAGTATCGTTTGTTAAAGTAGACAGTTTTCTGCACCCTAATTTGTCTGTTAACATCAGGCCCTGGAAGCTGGTCCCTGGCTTTCTCTGGGTGTGTCTGAGGGTCTGAGAATTTTATGAGGCGCACACTGCGGGAATGTCGGGCCCGCCCCCACCCCGTGCTCCCCCACCCACAGCATTTCTCATTCCACACTAAGGATGGGCAGCACCAAGGAGGAGCCAGAGAGAGAACTGAGGAATTGGTTTCCAAAGGCCCTTCTTGGCCTCAGATACAGAGTCAGGGCCTCTGTGCAAAGCCTTTCTGAGTGGCAGTGTGGTCAGAAACCAACGGCAGGAGGGACAGTCACAAAGAAGTCACAGGAAAGGAATACAGTGCCCTGTTTTTAACTCAAAGATCCCAGCAAACGATTCAAAAGCAAACAGTTGAAAACTGACTATACTGGTGTGGCATCTGAGCCCCCCAAAAAGCATCCTGCTTTAGCAGTGCATTGCGTGCACTGGCTCTTTCCAATCAGAGAAAGGACGTTGCTGGCTGCCCCAGGCCACCTGCCAGAGAGACACCTCTCAGCCCAGATCAGAGGGACGGATTTGCAAGGGAAAGGCCGCCCTGTGGATCTGTCGTGGGTGTCCCACCCACTTCACCATTTGAATGCACAATGGAATGATTCTTTACCGAGCTTTTGTACTGTGCTGCTGAGCTTGAAAAGGAAACTACAGGGGCGAAATGAATGCAAGCTATAGTCATAGAAGTGCAAAACAACTCAGCCCTGGCATTCCTTCACGGTCAGATCCAAGTTGTAGGAAAATATTCTTGACACCGAATGCCAAGGAGTTCTGGAAGTCTCTTAAAGGATATATTGGAAAAGTCTTGTATTATCTGAAAATTTATATAAACTTCCTGTTATTAAATCTCACTGAATCATTAAGTCCAACTTCACCATGTGAATACCATTTTGGCATCCACCCTGAATGCTGTATCAGGATTTACAACATTTTGTAAATTTATTTTGTAAATTTGTAAATTTTTGCTCCTGTTACCACTATTGGAAATACCAGTTTACTGAAGTTGTTGTTTATTGAACACAAAGGAACAAAGAGCCTTATGCCTGTATGGAAGCAATGAGAAATGAAATGGTACAAGGTGAGAAGCAAGCATAACTGGTACTTTTGAATAGTGCATATGAAAAAAAAGGGTGCAACTTAAGAATACCCTTGGGAACGGTGACACATTGTTAGTGTCAGAGCCAGTCCCTGTGGTTACAAAAGAGGTACCTCAGGAAGCGATGTAGCTCAACCAGTTGGGCACCTGCCTACCACATGGGAGGTCCTGGGTTTGGGTCTGGTGCCACCTAAAAGAAGACGAGCTAGACGCCAACCTTGCTGCAACAAGCAGATGCCGCAGCCTGCAGGGAGCAGATGTGGCTCAGGCCATTGGGCACGCCCCTCTCATGTGGAAAGCCCCAGGTTCAGTTCCCGATGCCTCCTGGTTAGAAGGCAAGCAAAGAATGAGCAGACAGACAAGAGAATACAATGAGCAGGCAGACGAGGGAATCATCTGGGGAGGGGGAGAATAAAGAAAGAAAAATAAAGTAAAATAAATCTTTAACAACAAAAAAAAAGGCGCCTTCATCTCCAGGGCCTTCCCATCCCCCCTCCCCAGTGGCTCCACTTGAATGCGCAGGGTGCAATGCTGTCCACCAAGGCAGTAAAGCTTCCTGAATCTTTAGGAATCACAAGGAGCTGACACGAAGCATCATTTGCTAGGGACGACATTTCAGGTCCCAGCAGAGAAGGTTTTCTCCTGGTCATTGGGGAGGGTCTTCCCCAGGTTCAAACAGACCACAGCAGCAGGCGCTTTGCCTGCTGAGTGTGTTTCTAGCACCACCTGCAAACTGACGGACCTGCCGTTACCGGCACTGGTCTGGATGCCCCCATGCACGTGGGTTTATTGAGTGGGCACAAGGCTCAATGCAGAATGCAAATGTGGGTCGTAGGCTCTGCGCCCCACAGAGCTGGCATTCCCGGGGAGAACCGAATGATAGTAAATGGCAGAGAAGGGCAGAGAAAGCTGCAGTGGGAGTCCCACCTGCTTGGAGAGAGGAGGGAGGTGAGGAAATGGGGGCTGCTTGGTGGAGGAAGTCTCCCAAGAAACTCAAAGGATGGGTAGCACTTCTCACTGCAGCTGAACAGCAAGCCAGCCAGTCTTGTCTTTGTAGAAAGATGTCTCTGAAATCTCCAGCAAACAACATACTGCAAGGAAAATGCTGGAGTCGGGTTTTCTTTTCTTTTTTTTTTTTTTAATTTTTTTTATTTTTTATATTTTAAAAGATGCTTAGATTACATAAACGTTACACAAAAATTACAGGGATTTCCATGTTCCCCACCTCCCACACCTCCCATACCCTCCCACATAAATATCTTTCATCAGTGTGGCACATCACCTGCAATGGATATACACATCCTGGGGCTTTGCCACTAAGCGTGGACCATAGTTCACACTGTAGACCACACTCTCTCCCACACAGTTCTGCATGGTATATGCTGATGTAAAATGGCCTAAATCTGTTGTTGCAATGTCACTCAGGATAATTCCCAAGTCCCCAAAAAGCCCCTGTATTACAATTGCTTTTCCCTGTCCCTGCCCCCAAAGCATCCAGTGGCCACTGGCTCCACATTAATCTTATAATTTCTTCCATTACTTGAATCACAATATGTCTGTAACAGAATACCAGTAAATCCACTGTAGTCCATAGTTCTCCCCCCAATCCTGGGGAGTCTGGGATGGTGATGTCCACTCCACCTCCAAGTGAGAGGGGGCTTATATCCCGTGTATAAGATGGATGGGATTATCCTGCCTGCAGCTGCAGACTCTCTCCATTCCTTGGGATGGCCGTTGCCTATCATCTCCCTGCCAAGTGTCCTGGGTGAGTCCATTGAGCTGTAGAGCAGGAGTTGCAGCTGCACTGAGATTCTGGGCCCAGCTGGCACATGGGCAGGCCAAAGACTCCAGTCTCTGGAAGTATGCCTACAAACTCCAGCACCACATATAGGTTTGAATAGAAGGGACTGATGGACCTTGTACAAGGAGGACAGCTCTGCCATATTCTCCGAGGGAGCAGCAACAGTCCCCCAAGTGCAGGGGCAGGGTCTGGCTAAGGAGGATGATCCACTGATGGGCTCTTGTTATTGATGACTAGCCTTATGTGTCTTTGCTCTTGAAACTGAAACTTAGCCTATTGTTATGGGGTACCTAAGAGTTGCCTCCTGAGAGCCTCTTTGTTGCTCGAATGTGGCCTCTCTCGAAGCCAAACTCAGCATATGAATGCATTACTTCCTCCCAGCATGGGACATGACTCCCAGGGATAAGCTTCCCTGGCAACAAGGGATTACTACCTAGTGCCAACTGGCAATATGACTGGAAAAAGATCTTGAATAAAAGGAGGGAAAGGTAAAGACAAATGAGTTCATATGGCTAAGAGACTTCAAAGTGAGTCGGGAGGTCATCCCAGAGGTAACGCTTATGCACATCTCAGTAGGACCTCATAGGCTTACAATGTGGATGTCACCCCAAATAGAGGGGCTCCTGAGGGCTCTGGAGACACCCAGGTCCTATATCAGGGCAGATAGCTCCAGAGTTTGGCACCTTATCAGTGGGCCCTACTTTGGAATCTGTGGAGTTGGATTTTCTACAAAATAGTTCTGTTTTTACAGCTCTCCAATGCCGATTCTAGAAGACAAGGATTTACTCTGTCTCACTGAAAATATCAAATGTTTCTGAATCATGCTATTTTAAATATTAAAGTACTTTCAGTCCTTTTTAAAAACATCTTTGGAACTGTATTTCTTTAAAATGATTATGATATGATTCTGTAGTTGAATTGTTACTGATTTAAGGTTTTTTGAATATTGTAATGTATTTTTGGAATTCAGAGGGTGGAGTGTAGCCATTGGCCAATTTAATGTAATTATGAATTCCAAAAATATAATTGGATCATGCTTGTAAACTGATCTGTTAATCTGGGCATGTTAAGTTATGATTAGGGCATTGGGCCACATCAGTAGGGCATTGAGCCCCACCCCTTGGTGGGTAGGGGACTTGAATATAAAAGGCATGGGAAAGGACAAGTAGCAGCAGTTTTTGAGAAGCAGTTTTGATGTTGGAGAAAAGGCCTCAAAAGAAGAGAAGTGAGCCGTTCATCTGATAGTCTATAGCTGACCTTGTGGAGGAACCAAAAGAGCTAAGCCTGGAGAGAAATGCAGCCCCAGGAAGAGAGGAACACAAGAAGCCTGAACCCTGGCAAACGTCCACAGCTGTCTTGCTCCAACACGTGGAAATGAACATTGGTGAGAAGAAACTTAATGCTTTATGGCCTGGTATCTGTGGACTTCTACCCCAAATAAATACCCTTTATAAAGAAAAAAAAGAAAAAAAAAACATCTTTGGATGATCCTGCAAGATAGACTGGGCATGTTATCGATAAAGGGCAAGGCATGAAGCGCTCAAGTGACCTGGCTAAGCCAGCAGACCTGGTTATGGCAGAAGCAATGCAAGGATTGTCTCCTGATTTGATTATTTGTCAGTGCTCCATCTGCATCTGATTATTACTGACTATTCGAGACAAATGAAGGCCATTATCATCTGTTGCATTAAGGAGGTTCTTAGGAAAGGAAGGAGAGAAATCAGTGGGTATTTCCTGCCTGCTGAGCCCTGTACCAGGTACTTTCTCTACATGATTTCATCAGCCCCCCACAAGTGCCCTGGGAGGTCCTTACTATCCCCATTTTACAGATGTGGTTCTCTGAGGTTAGTAAATTCCCAACCTCCTATTGCTAGGAAATGGTAGAGGTTGAACTTCATTTTGCTTCTGACTCTGCTATATCCTGTCTTTGCACAGCTAAAACAAAGCTGATACTAATTCTCAAAATCTCTGACCCAAAAGTTTGACTCTCTCAAGAATTAAAAAAATATTCCAATTTGCCCACCTGTCCCGGACAACCCATTGCCATTGTGTAGGAGGCCAAGGCAATTGGAGGGCCTGCTCCCACTCCAAACACAACAATGCAGGCAGGCAGGATCCCAGGGAAAGAAGCACAGGCTCCAGAGCGTCTAGGGGGGCAAATCTCTGCCCTGCCCCTTAGAGCTGTGGCGCTCGAGCCAGTGGCTTCACCTTGGTGTGTCTCGGGGTCATTTGCATCAAGGCAATGGGCTTCGTTGTATCAGCACCTGCCCCATGTGAGGTTATGTAATGTGTGCAAGCTCTTAGCACTGTGCAGGCAGGTAGCAGTTGTTCGGCAACATGGGAGGAGGACCATCTTGCAGATCCTTTGCCCACTTAAGCCAGACCATCTTATGGCATGTTCCTTGAATGCCATCCCCAAACAAGCGCAGGATCTAAGGACGCAGCCAGAGCGCTGGCTGTACAAGCGCAGCTTCTAGAGCAGTGCCCTAGCCCCACCCCACCCAGACAGCGTCCCCGGCCCCTGCTGGGTCGGAATGCTGGAGCTTCCACTGGGACAGGCAAGGCCTCATCGACCAAGTCTTCAATTTGTTCATTAACAACTAATTTTAATCCAGGAGTGATAGAGTTGGGGTAAGACGGTCGCTCTGGATGTGCAAATGATGCTTTGACAGATTTAGATTACTTTTGAAATAACTTGTCAGTTGCCTTCCTCCAGCTGGTGCAGCCAGGGCCCCGATCTGGGACTGGCCAAGAAAGGAAATATGGGGATTATCTAAGGGAAAAGTGGGCATTTGGGGGCGGGCAGGGCTGAGGGAAGGGCTGTAGGGCCAGCAGGTGCTGCTGCTGGTCATCAGCGGAAGCCACGGTCACCTCCAGGGCCCCCAGCCTCAAAAGGAAATGGCAGTTCCCAGGCAGGGGAGTAGGTAAGACCTGGTCCAGACCTGAATTCCGTGATGGGGTTGACTCTGGGAGAGTCTGTCCCCACCCGAGGCTCCCGGAACATTCCCAGAAGTGAATCCACAGGCCGGCGACTGCCATGTAGCAGCGGTGACAAATCACGCAATTAAGTGAAACTGCCCAAGGGTTTGGGGCATCAGCAGGCCACAGATCATGCCTGCCTGCTGCACACGTGTCATTATCATCATCATCATCATCATCATTTGGGCTTCCTCCAATGTCTCCTTGCCTTTGCCGCTTTGCCATCTACAGAATGAAGGTGATACCTTCCTAAAGAGTCACTTAGTTAATGTCAGGAGAGTGTTCCACAGATGAAAAGCGCTGAGTTCTATTCATCACATCTCTAACTAGCCACACTTGGGACTGGTTCATAATCATCTCTTCAACCTGCTGAACAACCAAGCAGGAAAAAGCGGCACGACCAGGAGCCTCCTTTTAAATAGTTTTTCCTGGGTGGTGTTCCTGCCAGGACTTGGAGACTCCAATCATCGTTCCAGGCTCCGCCTCATCCCCCAGGGCCGTCTCCCCACCTCACACCCTGCCTGGGGAGGAACTGGGCTCCACAGCCCTCTGGCCACGTCCAGGGGAGCCCTGGGGAGAAGCCTGCGGCCACACGGTCCTGGCAGGACACAGGACCCCTCGTTCTGTGCATTCCCTCACTTCCTGCCCCTTCCCACCTGGCAGGTGCTCAGGGGGGAGAACCACGTGGGAGACGTGGGACCAGACCACCAAACAGCCAAGAGGTCAGGGTGCCATGGAGCGCAGCCAGCACTGTCACCCCGTTTGCCACCTCCTCAGGGTCCCACCCGATCAAGACCACCACGTTAGACTTCTGTACTCTAACGTCTGCGCGCAGAAGACTTCCTTTCACATGCATTCACTCGCTCTGCAAACATTTACTGAGCGCCACCATCGTCTAACTGCTGTGCTCGATCTGGCCCTTTTGACAGTCCCTTGGACAAAGTATAATTTCAAAAAGTTAAAAAACAAAAAAACTGTCTCCCCTCTTAAAATGGGTGTGTGAGGAGAGCGTCATTCCCCTCTCAAAGCTGGGGAGGCTGAGGCCAGTCTTGGAGGGAGGACCCCAGTTCTGTTTCCCCATCAGGCCAGAACCCTCTGCAGCCTCCAGGCCTGGGGCTGCCTTGTGGCAGGCGCCTCCAGGCTTCCATCACCACCAGACAGCTCAGATCAGCCTGGCCAGGCCTCCCGTCCATTTCCGTCCTCTGGAGAACACGGGGGCTCCCTTTCTGACGTGACAGCTTTCTTACTGTCCCTGGGTCTTCTCTGAGCTAAGTGCCCTGGTCTTTGAACTGGGTCCCTCCCCCCAGAAGCATCCTCCCAGACACACATCGGCCCCAGGCCCTTTGCACTTCCCCCACATCCACAGGACTCCCTCCTCATTGCCTTCGGTCTCTATTCATCTGCCACCTCACCAGTGAGGCATTATCTGCCCCCCACCGCAGCGCTCCTTACCCGCTTCCTTACCGTGTTCTTCTTTTTCTCGTTAACTGCCCATGTGACATCACTGTAGATGCCTCTTTAACATGTTGACCGTCTCCCCCTATTAAAATATAAATGACCTTAGGACAGGGATTTTAACTGTTTTGTTCAGTACTTAACACACTGTAGGTCCTCAATAAATATTTGTATGAACTCATAAAATAACTGAATTCATGGCTGCTGACCACTTGCCAAATCATCTGCTCTTTTGCCAATACCATCTTACCCGGGGACACCCAGACCAGTCCAGCGAGGGTGCAGGGAAGCTGTCGAGTCTGTGCATGAGCTCTCTGCACCCATCAGTGCAGGCCAAGGGCCTTGCATCTTCATTTAAACCCCGTTAGCATTGCCTCCCTTTACGTCTGAGACCAGGGCTGAACTCCGAGCGCCCTGTCTGCCCACAACCTGCCTGCCTGCGGCTACTGGGCATTGAGTGAGAAAACACGTCTGCTTCAACCCCGCATGTGCGAGTCAGGACAAAGACAGAAGAGGAAATGTAGTGGAGATGGACGCTCCTCCTTGGGCTGCAGGGGGAGGGGGAAGCTCACCGGGATTTCCTTCCTAATCCAAAAGTGCTTCTTTCTTACCATCCAAGATTCGTTCAGCACTATTTCTTGTGCACCTACTATGTGCATTGTGCAATCCCATGAACAACCCAAGCTCAGAGATGCTCACAATCCACCTGACACCAGGGGGCAGGCTGGAAATGCTTTAGGAGTTAGGGAGTGGCCGACGGCATCTGAAAAGATTTTTCAGGAATGACGTGTATTACCCCGAATTCAGATGTGCAAGAAACGACACCCTTCTTGCTTTTTTTCCAAAATCAAGTAAAATCCTACTCCAACGTTCATCCACTGGGTGGGAAACCCAAGCGCAGTCCTATGAAGACCCAGGTCATGGAGAGTGCCTCTGCCTCTTCGGTCCTCTGGAGACACCCCGAGATGCAGCTTGTCCTTACCCACTCAGGCCCTTGAAGGATAGACGGAATTGGGGCGGGAGAGGGGCGACGGAGTATCCCCGTTCCTTCTCCTTCCTGTGCGGGAGGCTACACTACCTATCCCAGCCCCCCTTGCAGGTGGGTGTGGCCATGCACCTGCATTCTGGCCAATGGAAGTGGAGAGAAATAATATATTCTGCTTCCAGGTCTGGCCCCTAAAACACCTCCTAGGAAGTCCTCAGTTTCCCTTGTCTCATTGGCCAGATGCAGAGAATCCAGAGAGGACTCCGAGGTTCCAGGGGACAGTGGAGACAAAGAAGCTCTAAGTCCCTCCCCCGTCAAGCCACTCCAAACCGCGACATGCATGAGAAGTACTTTATTTTGTTCAGCTGCTAAGGTTTGGGGTTGTTATAGCAACTAACAGAGGGTGAGAAAGGAAGGGGAAGAGGCTGCGTGGTACCAGCATCGAGCACGTCTCTCAAGCACTAGGTGGGCTATCGGATGTAGGGAGCAAAACAGAATGTCCCCGCCAGTGGAGAACGAGGAGCCTCTTTCAGACTCTATAAAACGCTTTCCTGTTTCTCCTGATTCTTGGCTGCAGGCTCAGCCAGACCCCTGGGGCTGAATGCCAGAGAAGGGGCCTTTCTGACAGCTACAAAGTGTTTCCAACCCTCTGCCAACTCTTGTTTTTGTTTTTTGTTTCCTGGGTTTGTGGTTTTTTTTTTTTTTCATGGCAGCATTTGCGTGAAAGTAGCCTTGGGTACTATTTTTATAAGAATAATTTGTTGTTTGTACAACATGGCCTTACTTAACAAAATTCAAACTGTAAACAATGAGCATTATTTGGCTTCTCTGTGTTTGTTTGTTTGTTTGTTTTCCAGAAAATGTACGTACTACTACTAATAATAATAATGTGGGAGGTAAAAAAAACAAAGGCAAAACTGTCATTCAGATATTTGGTGAGCATTTGTCGGTCCAAACTCTCTGGGGAAGCAGAGTCAGAACTGCAAGATGTTTCTTGGAGATAAGAAAAAAGAGAGAGAGCAAAGAGCAGGTAGGGAGAACTTTGATGGAGATGCAGGCCTAAGATCTGTGAAGGGAAAGGGGAGGAAGCAGGGTGGGGAGTAAGGCTCAGACTGAGAACAGTGCTGAGACATCTCAGCCCTAAGGGGAGCCCCGGAGCACAGGGTGCCTGTTAGAGAAAGTGGAGAGGAACGGCCAGGCACCAGCCCCTGCTGCTCAGCCACTGGCTGGGCCCTGGCCTGTGCCTACAAGCTGTCACTGACAGCACACCTTGGGGCCGGTTCCCACTCGAAGGGAGCTGAGCATCACGTCACCATGGCTGCCACGGCATGTGACAAAGGTTTACTTAAATCATTATGTATCAGTAACAGTGGAACCCACCAGATGCCAAAGTTAGTTCAGAAGGGGCCTGGAGAAACTGACACAGGAGACTCAGAAGAGGACAGGAGAAAAATACACATCTACAGGCACATATATTTAAATATAGAGGGAGGGGGAGAGACAGTAGAGAAAGGAATGCAGGAAAAAGATTTCAGAGTTCTTCAGTACTGGTTAATGTCCTACAAGGTAACATGACAGTAAACTTTGAGGTCAACTTTCCCGCCCGTCAGTATCATTTGCCCCTCTCCTGGGAAAAAAGGCAATTGCAGCTTCTCCATTCTACAAGTTCACAGGTAACTCGGCCAACTCTGGGTCCTAATCACTAGTAAACATTTATGTCAAACATAACGACATCCCCTGGAGAGTCAGAGGCCCTACGGCAGGCTTGTTACACGATAGTCTGGTATTGGGTATGTGGGAATCTTTGTGGCTCGTTTCCAAGCTTTGGATAATTAATGCTTCTCTCAGAAGACCATTCTAATAGAACAGAGATATAAGAAAATAAGCAGTCAAAATATTGCATGACAAATGTGACCAGAGAGGTCAGCAGGGGTGCTGTGGGAATACATAAGAGGGGCACTTAACTCAGGCTGGGGGGTGGGGCCACAAAAAGCTTCCTGGAGGAAATAACATTTCACCTAAGACAAAAGGATGATAGAGAACCAGATGGAAGGAGGACATGTGAAAACTTTGTGGTGGCTCCTTCCCAGAACTGCAAATAATTCAAAATGGCAGAGGGGGTGGGGATGAGGCCATGGGATTAGAGCAAGCATTGGGGCTGGCAAGGAAAGCAGGTTAAATAATGCCATGCTCAGGAATTTAGATTTTCATCCTGAATGCAACAAGGAGCCATTGAAGTGTGTTTGAAATGAGAGAAGAAGAGGACCAAATTTTTTGTTTCTTGAGACCAGTCTAAGGAACAGGTGGAAAATGGTTGGAAGAAACTAAAGCTAGAATTAGGCAGATGGGTCATTAGCTGTTGTCATCTTGGTGGAAGGTGCTTGTTTTGGTTTGCTGAAAACTGCTGGAAGCAATATACCAGAAATGGGTTTGCTTTTATAAAGGGAATTTATTAGGCTAAAATCTTACAGCTCTGAGGCTCTGGAAAGGTCCAAATCAAGACATCATCAGAGATGCTGTCTCAACAAAGGTCATCTGCTGCCAATCTGGATTCCTACAAGACACAATGTGTCTGGCAAGATACAATGGCAGCTCTCCAGTCTGGGTCTCTGCCTTCTCCTCCAAGCTTACTTTCTCACTGTCACAGTGGTATTGGCCCAAAATGGGGTGATGACTGTGGGGGAACCTAGCAATCATTGGCCATTCATTCAGGCTGTGGGGACATTTGGTGAGCTGGCTGACCTGAACCCGCCTGCTGGAGCTTACCTGCTGTTCATCAGAAGGTTCTTGGTCAGCTGAATGAAGTCTACCAGGGCTCAGAAAGAGACAGTTGGGATGTCAAAGTCCCATGAGCTTCAGAACACACACATCTCAGCTATAGATATAGTTAGAGCACTGGATGTATGGTGTGGAGCCCAGAGACTCCAGGCCAATGAATGCTCATTGTCAAAGGAAGATTCATTGGATTGTTCTATCATGATGCTGGAGGTACTGTGTCAGCACCGGATAAGGAAGGTAAGCAGCAGATAAAGGCTGCTGGTTAGGGGCTGATGTTCTAAGATTAATAATAGCCTTGGCACAGTCATTCAGGAAGTACATTTCACTGAACTTGTTTTCATACACTCACAGGCATGCTCACATACTCTACCAACCTAATGCCTATGCCTAACATGGTACATCATTCTCACAGTCATCCAGGCTCAAAACCAATCTCACTCCTCTCTATTCAGTTGATAAATATTTACTGAGCACCTACTATGTTCAGGGCCCTTTCTGGACTCTAGAGATGCAGAGATGATCAAGACAGATGTGCTCAAGGAGCTTGTATACTGGTGGGGGAGGAAGAGGGGACAGGCCATAAACAGCAACACAAATGTAAGTAATTTAATTCCATTGAGCCTCCTAGATCTGTGGTTTGGTGTCTCATTAATTTTAGAACGTTCTCTGTCATGATTATTTCAAATATTTTTTTCTGCTACATGCTCTTTTTCCTTCTTATATTCCAATATATTTTGCAATTATCCTACAATTCTTGGATGTTCTTTTTTTTTTTTTTTTTAATTCTTTATTCTCTTTTCATTTCAGTTGGGGAAGTTTCTATTGACCTAGCTTAAAGCTCACTGATTCTTTCTGCAGTCATGTCAAATCTACTGATCATCAAAGGCTTTCTTCATTTCTGTTAGTATTTTTTATTTCTAGCATTTTCTTTTGATCCTTTCTTAAGAATTTCATCCCATTTGTTCTTGCATCTTGCCCACTTTTTCCATAAAAGTCCTTGTCATATTAGTCATAGTTACTTTAAATTCCCTGTTTGATAATTCCAACCCCTGTATCACATCTGAATCTTCTTCTGATACTTGCTTTGTCTCTTCAGACTGTGGTTTTTCTCCCTGTTTGAAACGACTTGTAAATTTTTGTTGAAAACTGGGCATGTCATATTAGGTAATAGGAACTGAGGTAACTAAGCCTCTAGTGTGAGGTTTTATGCTATTCTGACTAGAAATTGGGCTTCATTTAATGTTTGCTTCAGCTATAGGTACCAGAGGCTTTAAAGTCCTCTAGTGTCTCGTTTACAGTTTTAGTCTCCTTTCTTGAATTTGGGCCTCCTTAAGTGCTCCTCCTCAGAGAGAGTTTGTCTGTGTCTTGCAGCTCTTTTACCTGCAATCTACTATTATTACAGGAAGCCTGCTGGTGTGGTACTAAGTTGTAGGAGAAGTCTGTAATCTTCCAATTAAATTTCAGTCTTTTAGTCTGGTCTGTGATCTTCACAGGTATTGCTTCCTGAATAGCTTCCCTCCCTACTTTAGGTGAGACAGGAAGGCTAGAGAGGGCTGGAGCAAGAGGAAACCTTCCCCCTGGGCTCTGAGATGAGGCTCTTTCCCGTCACTGGAGGGTGGACGACTGTTACAGAGAGCACTGTGGATGCATTTCACAATGATTACCCTTCACCCCTTGCCAGAACCACAGGTCTTTCTCAGATCTTCACAATGAGAACCCAGTGGGTTTCCTGGAGGTAATGCCCACAAAAGTGGGAGGGGGCCCTAAGACTGTGGGCCCCAGAGTTTTCTTTTTTTTTTTTTTTTTTTAAAGATTTTATTTATTTATTCATTTATCCCCCCCCCCTTGCTGCTTGTGCTCGCTGGGTCAGCTAACCACACCGTGCGGGCGGGCTTGCCTTCACCAGGAGGCCCCAGGAACCGAACCCGGGGCCTCCCATATGGTAAACGGGAGCCCTACTGATTGAGCCACAGCCGCTTCCCAGCCCAGAGTTTTCTTACACTCACACTAGTTCATACTGAGCTTCCAGCAATTTGTCAGTTATCATTTAAGTGTTCTGACCAGTTAATGACTCCAGTGGCTTCTGCTCCAGGTAAGCAGATCTCAGCTGTGACTCTCTGGATGCCCAGGGTGTCTGTCCAGATTCCAGGGTGGTGGGTTGCCCTGAGACCTCAGTTCTCTGATGGGTCTGAGAAAGGTCTTGATTTTCAGTTCACCCAAATGTATCTTATTGTAAGTTTGGGGGTGATGACTTCCAAGCTTTTTACATGTTGGAGCTAAAACCAGAATTCCCTAAATAATTTAATTTCAGGTAGTGATTAGTGCAAGAGAATTGACTGGAGAGATGGGGAAGAGTTCTCAGCAAGGTCATGAGAAGCCTGTCTGGGAAGCTGGCATGTGAGGAAGCTCAATGGTGGGCAGGAGGCAGCCCCATGAAGACCTGGGAAAGCAGGTCCAGGTAGAGGGATCAGCAAGTGTAAGCTTTTGGAACTGAAAGGAGAATGTGTTGGGCACAAAGGGAAAAGGGAGGTGGGACAGAGAAGATGAGACTGGGATGAGGGTCAGGGAAGAGAGCATGCTGAGCTTTGTTCTAATTGCTTTGGAGCCCATTAAGCAGGAGCATGATGTGCTGTAATTTATGTTTGAAAATGATCCCTCTGGCTAAGGAGTCGATGTGCTCAGGACATCCTGGTTTATGTCTTGTGTCCTGGTGTACTTGTTAGAAGTGCATCTTTTTTGCTTTTGAATGTGTCCCATTGGACAACGATTCACAAGATCCCCTGACTCTGGCCACAGAGAGGAGAAGGTGTGAGGGTGGCCACCACGGAAGCCAAGAGGACAGGTGGAGAAAATTGTAGTGAAGCAGATGAGCCATGGTGGGGTCTCAGCCAGGGTGGTGGCAGCAGAGCTGGGGGAAAATGATGCCTCTAGGATGGTTATAGAGGTGGACTCAGCTACTTGGATTGATGTGTAGAGAAAGAGAAAGAGGTGTCAGGGATTCAAGGAATGACAAATGACTCTCCCTAACCCCCATCATGCAGTCTTGTAAATCCTATCTCTGTAAACTCTCTCAAATCTGTTTTCCCAGATTTTCCTTCCATTCCCACCCATCTCCCATCAAGTCCTCTTCATCCCTCACCTGAACTCAGATCTCCCCTCCATTTCCCTGGACACTGCCCCAGGCCAGGCCTGTCATCTCCCCGTGGACAGTGGTCACAACATTTAGTCCTACAACTTACATGAAGGGCAGACACCTGGGCTTGGCAATCCACCCTTCACATATACTTCCCTCGTTTCCCACACAGAACACCTCTCCATTCCTTCAATACCTCTCCATTTTTAGGTCACTCTGGGCCCTTTGCCTGGGATGCCCTCTTGCCATCTCTGTCGACTAAAGTTCTTCTCACTCTTTAGGAAGCTTAAGTGGAGCCTCCTCAATGGAGCCCTCCACCCAGTTGTGATTTCTTTTCTCTGAATATCCAAGGTGCTTGAATCATATCTCCCTTATGGCCCTTACCATGTTCCACCCTGTAAAATAATCATTTGTGTTTACTGTCACACCTTAATTCATTGGTAAGCTTTCAAGGGAAAGGACGAGAGCTTGGCACATCACAGATAGCTCAACTATTTGTGGGGTTGAATACATTAGGCACAGTGGAAGGTTGCCTGCTGCTTTTCTGGGTGTGACTCTGGCAGGCTTATGCCTTGACTTCACCATCAAGCAACAAAGTAGAAAGCTCGCATGGATTTCTCACTTAGAACTAGAAGCAGGATCCCTCTAGGGCACAGTGAAGCAAGGCTGCCCTTGGGATTAGCCCCTGACATTTAAGACTGGTGGTGAGAAGCACGGGTACAGGAGTCAGACTGATTTGGAATTCTCTCCACTTACTAGCGGTGTGCATTGGGCAACTCACTTAACCTCTCTGTATCTCGGACTTCTTATCTATAAAGCAAAAGCAATAATAAAACCTGACAAAGTACATCAAGAGCTGAGCTAAGCTGACAGCTGAGCTGCCAGGTATCAAAGTGGCTGATTAAGACAACAAGTCAAAACGAAAGTGACAGTCAAGCCTTTCATCACTTAACTGTGACGGTATAAGCAAGAGGCTAATGTGGAGAAAGTGCCGGCTCTCTCATGGTTTCATCTTTTGCATGGAACAGAGCTGGGTGAGGGTCAGGTGGACCAGCAGAGACAAAGAGAAGGAGCCCTGAACAAAAGGCTTCTGCTGTTTGGGGGACCTGAGGACCTGGGGGGAGGAAAGGGGAGGACTATAAGTGCAAAAGTACTGAACTCTAAGCCAGAGCAGACAGGAACGTCTTCAAGGCCTTCACCTGTTCCCAAGCCCCTGTGAGGTCCCCTCAGCAGAGGTGTCTGCGTATGGCCTTGGCCTCAAGCCCCTGACAGGGAGGCCTCCAGGTGGAGGCACTGGGGCTGGAAGGCAGTTATGCCTAAGAGCTTGGCTGGCCCAGGAAGGTGGGGGGCTAAGTCCTCAAGTACTGTTCCCTCCAGAGACAGCAATGCCCTGGCCGTGCACCAAGTCTGTGTGGGCAGGGCAGCTTCCCCTGTGAGGATGCCAGGCAGAACCTTCCTGATTGCCTAGGTCAGGGCTGAAAGAGCACACAGAGGATTTTGCTAGGAGCCAGACTCCTCATGGGGCTGCAAAGAAGGGACTTAACCCAGAGCCTGGTCTACAGGAAACTCTCTAAGTGTACATCATCGTCCACGTGCCTGCTAGAGCAGAAGCGATAGAACATATCATGACTGAAGCAGTTTTGATGCACTATGATCACTTTATTAAGTTTTACAAATATCTAACGATTACACTCCACCCAGAGAGGTGGAACAGGTGCTGCTGTTAGGCATGTGGGGGCATACACCTCTGAAAAGCAATTTGTCCACATTTACCAAGAACCTTCAAAATGCTCATGTCATTTGACTCAGTGA
Source organism: Tolypeutes matacus (assembly GCA_026826555.1). Lineage (NCBI taxonomy): Eukaryota > Metazoa > Chordata > Mammalia > Cingulata > Chlamyphoridae > Tolypeutes > Tolypeutes matacus. The sequence goes on from JAKSZT010000049.1 coordinate 12,526,236, forward strand.
GTCTACTGCTGGGGAATCTATATTATGGAAATTCACAATACTACAGAAAAAGATTTGCTCCCAAAATGTTAATCCCAACATTATTTATAATGGCAGAAAATTGGAATTCACCAAGTATTATATAAGGAAACATTTAAGAAAACGTCGGCATGATCTATAACAAATGTACATAGTTATGAAAAGCATATTTACAAAGTTCTCCTAATTACTGAATTACTAATAGAAATGCTTATAATGTTAAGTGAGAAAAGTGTGCTACAAAAATTATATAAATGAACATAATTATGTGAAAAGCATATGCATAATAGAAGATTGTATATAATATACCAAAGCGTTAATATTGAGTTATCTCCAGGTGGTGAGATAATGGACAGTTTTTCTATTCCTCTCTATTCTATACCATTTCTAAAATGAGAATGTACTACTTTCCTAATCAGAAAATAGCTCATGTTATTTGGGAAGATGTTTGCTAATTGGCAGGTTGCTCTTCCAGAGCTTCTCCGATACATGTTTGGTGATGGCCCATCGGTAGCCTCTGAGGTGGGTCATCTTGAGCAAGTCTCTGGGTATGCCCATTCACCTGTAAAATGGCCACATTACCTGTCTGAAGGCAGGGGGCCCAACCCAGGTGACAGCGGGAGGGCTTTTCCAGTCCTGACCTCTTTGAGTCTACGATTATCAGGCAGGAACCTCTTTAGTGGTTTGTTACTGAAACCGGGCCACTTTTCTTTGAGCGTGGAAAGTTGTGTTTAGGACAGGACTGCCTGGAGAGGTAAGGAGTGGCGAGGCAGCTTTTCCAATTCCCTGTGCGAAGCAGGTGAGCACAGAGGACTGGGCCTGCCTGCGCGGAGACTCTCGGCAGGAGTTTTGGAAGAGGAGGGCCCTGGGGCTCCGTCCTTTCTCCTTTGGGGGCTGGTGCCCTGCCAGCTCTCATTCACCAAGGGGCCACAACTCTCTTCCTCCTGAATATTGAAGACGAACTTGAAGAGCACAGGAATTGGAGGAAACCCAAGCTGAGCCCAGGGGCTGGGACAGTAATGTCGAGTCAGTCCGCTCCGAGCCTGGCAGGATGGACAGGCTCTCCCACAGCAGACATGGGGCCCGGGGCCAGCAGGTGTGGGCACCTGCCGCAAGGGATCTTCTCTCTGGAATTAGCGGTGGGGGGGGCGCACCAGTAGCTTTCCACTGCGCCGTCCAGCAGGGGCCTTGTCTTGAGGAAGGTTCTTGCTAAGCTTCACGTTCCCAAAGGCCGCCCAGCCTCAGCCAGGACCAGCCAGGAGCCTCCCGCCAAGGCCACTGGGGTCCCCCTGCCCCGCCCGGCTCAATTCAATAAGAAAGGCTAAGCAGGTGTGCGTGGAGTCAGCTGGGGCTGAGGGCCAAGCCAGGCCCTGCCTCGGACTGGTGGCTGTGCCACGGGGGAGATGACCCAATCATGCCAAGTGTCGGCTGCCCCATTTACAAAGTGAGGATGGCGGCAGCACCTTCTGCAGCGTTGCTGTGAGGATGACACGAGCCGATGCCTGAACTGTGCTTCTCCGGCATCGGGCACATAGCCGGAGCTCCACGAATGGTCAGCTCATGGGGTTAGGACACTCTTCTCCGGACTCAGTGCGGCTATGGGCAGTGAGGAGGGTGCAGAGGTTAGACTACATCCTACCTCGGAAGGACACACACCCAGCAAACGGTTAAACAGCAAGCAAAGACATCTGCCCTGAAGTGCAAACACTGCTGGGAGGCTATTTATAAAAGCAACACGCTGGAAGCAGCCCAAGTGCCCAGCACCTTGGAATTACTAAGCCAACGCCAGGACGTTAGGGTTACAGGCGACGGCACATGTGGAAGTGCACCCCACATCCTCGTTCCTAGAAGTAGACCTAGAGGGCGTGAGCACACTGGTTCCCCCAGCGTGTGGCTGTAAAGTCATTTGCAATGGTTCAAAGGGAACTTGGGAGGGGGAAGGAGTTTGAAGCCTAGCACTCAGTGGGTAGATTTTCCCTGACAAGTTGCTTAAGTCCTCGTGTTTAGAAAAGATACGGCTCAACCAGGAAGCCTCTCTGGAGTCCAGAGAAGGGGGTGAGGAGTGGGGCAGAGCACTGAGGAAGGGTTAGGGAGCAAGAAGCATTTGTGGATTTGAATACAGGCAACGGAGTTGCCCAAGTGGCACAACTTGGTTTCCCCTCCCCCACCAGGCTTTTTGGCTAAAGAGTTTGAGTTCAGACCTGCTAAGGGTGCGGGAGAGCTGGGTGGCTCTTCTCCTTTCCTTGGCAGACAAGGGGAGTTGGGAGAATACTCTGTAGAGGGAGCATCAATGCTTCCCTGCTCCAGCTGGTGGCCTCACTGCCAGGTTCACGCCCACCGGCCCAGTTACCTGTGGGAGGTGACTGGCGGGAGCCTGGTGGGGGAGGACCCCTAACTGCTATGTCTTACAGAGAAGAAAGACCCAGGCCAGTTCTGTCTCTGCTGGGAAGCTTGCATCTGTGGAGACACCTGTGAGCCTCCAAAGGGGACCCAGAGACCCCAGGATAAGAACGTGGAAACACCTGAGGAACTTCCCCTCCGTTTAGCCAGGCCAGTGGCGGCCCGTGCACGTCCCGCCTTCCCCTGGGACCCTGCACCAGATCCCCTGGGTACTTCTTAGCCACCCTCTCCCTGATCCAGTCAGATGGCTGTCGTTTGGGCCTGGCCGGCCTCCAGGGGTCAGCTCCCAAGCCTGACTTCCGTCTCCCATAACGTCAGGCTGGAGGCGTCAGGAAAGTCACTGGCTCCTGACAGATGTGGGCTTGGATCCTGCTGCTGCCACTGCCCACCTCTGGGACCCCGAGCAGGTTTCACACTGCTGGGAGCGCCTCATCTGCAAACCGGGGCCCACTTCCTTCCAGAGTTTGAGCATCATCAACAATGCTGTAGCTCTTGGCCCAGAGGAGAATTCCAGGGAAAAGGGCTGGTGATGGAAGAATTCCTATTCTGAGGGACAACTGCTTGCCAGAAAGACAGTGCGGAAGCTCCCAGCCGCTGAGGTTTGACGCGCATAGTGCCCTGGACTCTGTCCCCCCAGAGGCCACCGCGGAGGCCAGGCGTCCTCTGCTGGCAGGCACGGGGGCTGCAGGGAGCGGGGCTGCCGGGCCAAGGAGGGAGCTTTCGCTTCAGCTGAGCTGCAAATTGATGCGAGAATTCCCATTTGGAGCTGCCCCACCCAGGGACCACTTCTGGAGTGGACGAGCCACCTCAACTTTTAAAGTCACTGGACACCCCACAAGAAGGGAGGGAGAGATTTGCAAGCACAGCTTCAGTAGCCCCAGGCAGGGTCAGCAGTGGCTCGGGGATGCGGCCTCCAAGGAGAGGCCGGCGCACCTTTCCCCCCCAGCCAGGCTCACTAGGGCATCTTGGGGTCTTCACCATGAGAATTCTCCTAAACATGTTTTTCCTAAAAGTTGAATTCCTAACTCATCAATGCTGGTTCATTAAATGATCCTAGACTATGTATTAGTATCATAGACTGCGCTATTATTTTCAAAGGTCAAAATAGTACTTTCACCCTATTTGGACACAGTCTTTAAAGGGGTGTTTCATTTTTTCTCTTATTCTCCTCAAGACGAGCCAGCAGGACTCTGAAGAGTCTCTTGCTGCTTGTCAGGCAACAGGCTGAGTGACAATCCTGGCATCTGGCAGAACCTTCAAGAAAAGGACAACATGACACGGAAAATAAATTTTCACAAAGATCCTGCAGGCCCAGGATTACAATATCCATCCCCACGGCAATTTCCTCCTAGACCTTTCCTCAAAGACACCTCAGCTCAGACTCTCCAAAACCAAACCCGTGGGTCTTTCTCCAGCCTCACCGTCAGCCCCAACTGGCCCCCTCTGACCCCTCTGGTGTTCCTCATCAGTGGACAGCATCATCAGCCATTCTTGAATCTACACAAGCAAGAAAGCGGAGAGTCATCCGCTTATTGGGTCTTATTCTCGAGACCCAAACCAAACCGTCACCAAGTACCAGCTATTCCACCTCCTCCGTGTCTCTTCGGTCCATCCGCTCATCACCAGCTCCACTGCTACCATGTCGGTCCAGGCAGCCAGCCCCTCTTGCCTAGGCTCTTGCAATAGTGTCCTCTTTGGAGCCCGTCTGATTTTCTGCCAATCCTGTCCCCACACTGCACCTGTAATCTTTTCAAAATGCATCTCTGCTCCTGTTTAACATCCTCCAAGAGCATCCTGTTGCTCTTAAAATAAAAACCAATTCTTTAACAAGCCCAAAGACCCCCTGTTCAAATTCCCCTTGTTCTCTGTGTTCTGGCCACATTGTCTTTTTTTTTCAGTTCCCCCAATGCCCATCTGCCCTCTCAAAACAAGCCATGCACATGCTGTTCCCTGCATCAAGAAAAATCAAATGCCACCACAGCCACTCCTTCATCTAGCTAACCCCTGTTCAGCCATCAGATTGCTGCCCAGACTTTTTATTCATTGAACACCTTCTCTGACTGCTCAGCTGAGGCAGTGTTTTCATTTACCCTTGTTCTTTTCTTTTCTCAAAACATGCATCTGGGTTGGCAATGACCTATTATTAAAGTGATGGCTTGACTGATTTGATGGCTCATTGTTGTACCCCAGCACCTAGCATGGTGTTTAACTCATCGTTGGTTCTTAAAGATATATTTACTCAATGGATGACTGAGCGAGTGAGTAAGTGAATAATATTGGGCCTTGACTCATCCTTTGATATTCCAAGACTTAGGCATCACAAAACAGGACAAGGCCACAAGCTCTAAAAGAGTAGGTTCTCGTCTCTCTGAGATGGGATGGGGCAACCCAAAGGCATCATGCCTCTAGCTAGGAATAAGGGACAGGAAAGCCATCAGGAAAATGTGTGGCCTTTCAGCCCTTCCTGACCCCCACAGGAAAAATCGTAGGATGGTGGCAGAGTCAGGTCCAAGGCTTTGCACTCCCTGTCCCAGTGCTGCTGGGATTGTAAACTTATTTCAGAATGTCTACTGCATTTTGGAAGAGTCTTGGGTGCATTTTGCTTATCCCATGGGTCAGAAAGGGTCCTACCGGGATTTACAAGGAGGAGCAGGAGGAAACTAAATGTGCTAGAATGGCAGGTCAATCCACACCACTGCTCTAATGCCAATAGCACCTCTGTTGAAAATTCTGAGGGGAGTCCGTGTGGGGAGGGGATGATACAATGGCATGTATTGTCCCTGGACAACCACCTGATTCTAAATACCAGGACAAGGGAAATCACTGTTTATTAGATGCGGGGAACAGGTGGTGGCGCTCCCAGTGGCCCCATCCCTGTCTTAGCGGTCCCGGGGTGAAGGCAGGATCCTCACGGTGTGGAAGACTTCTCTGCCCAGGAAGGATGTGGTGCTGACATTTGAGCCTGGACAAGGAGAGGCCCACGCTCCTGCCAGGGCTTCTGCTGGGCCCTTAGGGGCAGAGGGCTGCAACTCGTGGACTCGCCTACATCCCAACTCCAGCGGCCCCAGGCTCGCTCCTCACTTAGGGGGTCTCCACGCAGACCCACGCCAAGCAGCAGGGATATGAGTTACAGTGGCTTCACCACTTTACCTTGCTGGATGAACGATCTAATTAAGACTTCTAGATCCAGAGCCATTTTATGGGCTGTCCAGGTTGACCATTTTTCTAATTTATGCTAAATTCCAAACTGAAGCACGTTCAGTACACTGCTACTTATGTCTACTTTCCAAGTTGAGAGCATCATAAACGACGTTCTTTAGAAAATTCCCTCTCCATGGCTGACCCTCAACTCATTCCCCAGCTTTCCTTTCCCTGTTTCTCCCCAAGGTCACCTGATCATAAATACATTGCTAAGAAATCCCCCTTACCCAGGTCCTCGTGACTATATAGAAATATAATACAATGTAGAAATATAATACAATATAATAAATTTTTACAGTCCTTAAAATTTAAAAACTCTGCTAATTTAACTGACTAGTGTTCAACACTCACACTGTTTTTTTCCCCCTTTGATGATAAATGCAATGCATGTTTATTATAGACCATTCAGGAAAGCATAAAGAAGAACAATTGAAAATCACTCACTGTCTCCACCATACAGAAAATCATTATTAATGTTTTGGTGACTCTTTTTCCTCAAGAGTATATAATATATAAAATTGAGATTGCATGATGCATTTTGCTCTTTAAGGGGCTTTTTGCATTTAGCAACCTCCCCACATCTCCCAGCACGACCCGGAAGGTGATTTACGATGTCTGTCAGTACATTGCATGGATGTCCCACACTTATTCAAACAACCCCCTTAAGCTGGACATTTGTTTTCTGTACAGTCTTTGATAGCACAAGTGCTGTGAGCTCAGCAAGTCTGCACTCACTGTTTCTTCCCTTGGGATAAATGCCTGGAGGTGAAATAGCTGGGTCAAAGGTTATGGTACTGATTCTGATACTTATTGCCAGTTTGTCTTGCCCAAGTTTTGTAGCAGGGTATACCTTCCCAGGAGTGCAGAAGACTGTCCGTTTCCCCAAACACCGTCAACGAGTGGTGTTTTCTTCTGGCTTGGATCTTGAATTTTAGATGCTATGTATGTGTTCAATATAGTGAAATCTGTCTTCAAAACTCATCACCATCCTGAGGAAAGTCTCGATACACAAAAGAGCACTGCTGAAGTGGCTAAAGAGGCAGACTAGCATATTTATTGCCAACTAAATGCAGAAATGGGGTTTGCAAACGAAATGCAAGGCTGCCCCATTATGGATGGAGATGGAGAGCACAGCCCTGCCCCTACATTTAAAATCACCGCTTAGGGAGTGGGAACGTCCCCAGCACTCAGCACTCTTCCACTGAGCTGCTGGCAGAGAATACACGCTCTCTAAGCCTGAGTCCCCCACGGGCTCCTGTCCCCTGGTTCTCCCTAAGGCCCCTCAGGCTTACAGCCCTGCATGGCTTCTCTGAGCTGCGGAAGGAGTGGGGCTACTCAGCCAGCACCCCAGGGACAGCAGTGTGGAGACAGAGGATCTGTCCTACCGGCCGTCTGCCGTCTCAGCGACACTGATGCCAATTTTGGGAACAGCCATGGTGTTTGGATGCAGGAAAGTACCAGTGACTCACGCTCTCTGGAAGGCTGGACAAGACCGTGCCACTCTCTTAAGGTGAAGGTGCCTCACCTCATCTGAAATTCACCCCAAAGCTGCAAGGTCTCAAGCTGTCCCTTCCATCTGAAAAGCCTGTCCCATTTGGCTGGGCCCATTTGGCTCTGGCAAGTTCCAGCTCTGCAATTTAATCATCATATTGAACAACTAATTTCTAAATTGGGCTTGTGATCAAGACTGCTTTATAGGAATATTAATTGCTTGAAGCTTGCAGCCAGAAAATGCATGACGTCCTAGGTTTTTTATTGCTCGTTCTAGGTAACAGTCGCCCGTGAATGAGAAATGCATCTGCTTCCGAACTCCATAAATTGAATGCAGTTTATAATAACGTAGCCGCAGCAGTGCCATCTCATCCCAAGAGCTGCTGTCCCCGTGGAAATCATTATTCAGTGCAGACTTGATAAATTGGTCATCATTCACAGGCAGAACAGAAATTGATGTGGCCCATTTTATTTACAGGGGAGCAGGCAATATGTCATCTTTTATTGGGCTGATGTTTTTCCCACCTGGATCTTCCTACCAGAAGGATTCCGTTTCCTCCTGAGTGTCACTCGGAGAACTTTGTCAGTGTCGTTGGTCTTAAAGCCTTAAAGGCCTGCACAGAGGAATAACCCTTTCTGATCCCAGAAGGGGATTTCAGCAGAGAGCTGGGAAAGAGAAACTTTTCGGAAAACAGTTAAATTTCTTACTTTCCAAATGGAGAAACAAAGAAGGAATAATGAATGGCAATGAGCAACTTTGTTCCCCAAAGCTGGCCAGGTCCCAAGAGGCAAACCACCATGACGTCATTTGACCCTAGACTATAAAAAGACCTAGTTAAGCTGTGGTTAGGTGGGTGGCTGTGCCAGCATTCTGGGCATTTTGTCCTCGTTGGCATTTTGTCTCTACTGTGAACTTGGCAACTCTCCCTGGAAATAAAAACCTTTCCAGTGGAGGACGTGGCATCGCTGCAGGTGCCAGTCATCTCGTGGCTGCCGGGACAGCACTGACAGCTTCCGTCTGCGTTCACACAGGCGGTCTGGGTTGGCTTTTGCACAACCTTCTCCTTGCAGGTGAGGCAACTGACACGCAGGAGCTAGGGCAGGGTCCCCCCTACCTGTCACTCCTGACATCCTGGGCAGGATAAGTCTTTGTTGTGGGGGACGTCCTGTGCCTTGTAGGGTGTTGAGCAGCTTCCCTGGCTCTACCCACTAGATGCCAAATGCACCCCCCAGTTGTGACAACCAAAGAGTCTCCAGATATTGCCAGGTGTTACCTCGGGGCAAAACTGCCCAAAGGTGAGAGCCTCTGAAGTGGGTTAACTTGACAAAGGGGCAAGGAGACCAGGACTGGAGCCGGACAGCCTGTCCAGCGGCTTATCCTCTGTCTGCATGGCACTTGTCACGGGGTTTGTTGCAGAGACAAAAGTCCTAGCAAGCTCTCCCAGATACCTAAATACTGCAGGGGTTCAGATAAGGGAGCATTTGTGAGGAGGTTCGGATTAGACAAGGAACGTTGACTGAAGGAGATGAAACTTGGCCTGATGCAGTCTAACAGGAGAGAGCAGGAGGGAAGGCAGTGCGGTGTTGCCACCGCAGGAACGAGAGGTGACAGCCCAGAGGGGGCCGCGACCTGAACAGAGGGGCCGCTATGGGAGGAGAGGAAGGGGAGCTGGGCAGGGAAGCAGGCCCTGGAGGGCGGGCAGAGGCCCTGAACCCCGACACATGGCCTCGTGGGGCACGACGCCCGTCTGAAGGCTCATCTGGAGCAGAGGCGCTCCCTGTGGCCTAAAGGAGGGGGCGGCCCTGGCTGCCCGCAGCAATTCTGACGACTGGCCGGTGTGGGGCTCGCCACAACCAAGCCGGGTGACAGAAGTGAGGTGCTAAGTCTCGGCTCTGCTCATTCACTGCAGCTGATGATGGACGTCCCTGGAAGACCTGCCAATTACACGCAGCCGTGGTCCTTTTCCCACCAGCCTTCCCAGCACAAGAAGCAGAAGGGCCTGGGTGGCAGAGGTGCCGGCTCTAACTGCCCTTCTGGGGAGTCAGGATTTCCTGAGGCAAGAGGCAAAGGTTCCCCCCCCCCTACCGGCTTTAGCATCCTCCTCCTCGGGAAACCCGGCCCACCCGAGCCAACCCAAAGCCACGCACCGGCTGGGCCGACGTTTATTTCCATCCTACGTGGCCTGACTTCACACTCACCTGTCTGTCCCACGGTCTACCTGTGAGAATTTCAACACAAGGTGCGCTCAGGAAGATGTTCGTAGGCTTTCCAGGGTGGAAATTCAGCCGACTGGGAACAGAATCAGACAGTGGTCACAGGTAGTGTGCGTTGGCCTACAGGTCGGACAACTGGGGAGAGGCTGGAGAGTCGCCCAGCGGGCTCTAGGGCAGCGTGCCCTTCTGATTGTTCCATATTTCAGCAAACCAGACCTTTCTCACCCACAGCCCCAAACCGCTGAGCCATTCATTCAGCCGCTCACGCATTTTGTTCAGCAGCATTCACGCTTGCTGTGTTCCAGGCCCCAGACTCGGTACTGGATCTCGGGATGCATAAGGCACATCATACATTTCCCTGCCTCTGGGTGCAAGAAGCAAACCCACCGGATCAACCCCAAGCGACCACCACGTTCGAGGACGGCGGGCGCAGGAGCCGTTGGCACTGCCGTGGCGGCTCGCCCTCCTTGCTGAGGGTGCTCCAGACTGCGGGCACAGGACTGCGCAAACATGGGGACAGGAACGGGGCCAGCTCAGCTGACAACAGGCGGTGCCGGGACAAAAGCAGGGGTTCCCCGGTTCAGTGCGACGAGGGGTCAAGTCCCTGTCTGTCTTCCCCACCGTCGGCTATTTCAGGGTCCCGTGTAAACTGCCTGTTGTTGCACTTCTGAGCCTGTGTCTGCCCGTTGCGAGGCAGCAGGCGGCCAGCAGGGGGGACCCCCGGCTCGCCCAGGCCCCGTGCCGGGAAGAAGCTCCCGTTTGCCCAGAGCCGCCCCAGCCCATGGAAGGCTGGTCAGAAAACTCTTCACCGATGGCGCATTATGTCCAGGATGGAGTCGCATGCAGTGGAGAGTGTCTGAAAATTGGCAGAGGTGACAAAACCAGAGAGAAGAAACTGCTGGCCGCGGAGGGGCAGCGGGGACCGGAAAGTCCCCCCCCACCCCGGCCGTCAGTGCCAAGGCCCCTGCAGGCCCCATGTGTAGCGCCAAAGGGGGATTTGCCTCTTAAGGAAGGGCAAGGAAAGGACACCAGGCGCTGCCGGCGGGCAGGTGGGCCACCCGTCCCAGCTTCACCCAGCTAAGGGAGGCACCTCCCTGATACCAGGTTGGATCATTTGAAGAACTGGAGAGGAAAACCATGCCGGCAAGGCTGAGCTTGCCCCCTCCAGGGAGCAGAGCCTTCCAAAGCTGAAGGCCCGTGAGACGTGACAGCTTAAGAAAATTAAATGTGACTGCAGTGCGGCACCTGCGTTATCTGGCCCTGGCAGGGAGCTGGCGGCTGGTGCCGTCCTTGGACCTAATGACAGCACTGGGAGGGAGAGCAGGAAGGAAAAGGCTGTGACGGACCCCCATTTAGGAAGGTATCTGCCCATCCACTCACCGACGGCCAAGCAGGCCACATCTTAGCCGCACCGCCCAGCCCCTGTGCCCCTGCCTCTGTGCCCTGGAAAGTGACCAGGTACCTGCTTGGAGGAGGGCCTGGCTTCTGCCTGAGAAACAGGGAAGCCCTTGGCAGGGTCACGGCTAGGGTGCCCTCTGCCAGAATAGGCTGGGCAGCACCCCCTCCTTGGTCAGGGGGTGCCCATGGGCAGTGGCCGGTCCCCAGGGGAGCAGGCTCCATGCTGGCTAGAGAGGACCCAGGGCAGCCTCCGCCCCTCGCCCTCGACAGCTCATCCCTGCCGGCCGGATAAAACACAAGAGCCTGCCGCTGCGTTCAGCCCTGGGTCCGACCTTGCAGAGGGCCGGGAACGGCCCCCAGATCCCCCCTGGGCCTCTCCTCACAGGCCAGCGGCTGGACCCGCAGCAGGCCGGGCCTTTTTGTGCCGAAGCGATGTTCTGTGGATAATAACCACTTATTCACCAGTCATAAAAATGATCCGTGGCCCACAAGAAATCAGAGCCAGGCTGGTGAGCACGAGGCAGCCGGCCTAATCAGAAATTCAATCTTCTCCCTCCCCCTTCCCTTTCCATCAAAGGCCACAGCAGCTCCTCGCCGCAGCCTAGCCGTGAAGTGCGTTCGCCTTCAAATGAGCCGCAGCTCCCTGAGCCAGGCTACAAGCGTGCAGGTCTGGGATTTAACTTCTCGGCGCTCGGGCTGGGCCGGCAGGAGGCTGCCTTCTGCCTTCCTGTCTCCTCCACCGCCCCAAGGCCTTGTGCAGAGATGGATTCGGTTCCTGGCGTTTCTAAAGCAAAGCCTCCAGCAGCTGCAGCCACTCGGTTTCCTCCGGCTCATTTATAAGCCTGCAAGGCTGCTCTCTCCCCACCTGCCTCCCGCCTCTTTATACATCACCTGCTCTCTCAGACAAAGCCGGGTTATATTTTCCGTTGCTTATAATCAAATGGAAGACAGGTCTTAGGGAAGGAGTATTAGCTATCCCTGCTTCCTTTTCTTCTTCTTCTAAAGATGGCTCTGCCATCTGCTCTCTGGCTGCCTTGGGCATATTGTAAAGTAGATCAAACATGGCAGCCCACTCCTCTTTCTCCTTCTTCCCTCCTCCTTGTCAGTCCCCGAGGCTCTTGTCATGAGGAAAATGGCCTGGAACACCTTGACCCTGGAGGGTGCACACCTTCCTAGGGGAGCGTGTGCGCCAGGAGGGGCCGCCCGGGTGGTGAGGGACAGCGCAAGGTTCTGGGCCCCAGGTCTGGCCTCCTGGTTCTGGGCCCACCCACTCCTCCTCTCCCAGTTCTTTTCTTCTCCTGTGCCACTCTCCCTCCTTCTCTTCCCTGGCCTGCGGGCAGAACATGCAGGTTCAAATCTTGGAGGAATCCTCTCCTGGCAGGGTGTCTGTGGCACTTAAATGAAATGACTTATTAGAAGTTCCTGGCCGAAGCAGGGGCTCATAAATGTTAGTTTCCTTCCATTGTCACTCCTGCTCCCTTCATTTCAGGGTGCTGGGGGGGCGGGGTTCCACCCCATTCACTAAGTCCTTGTCTGCAGACAGCTGCCCTCTCACACATAAGTGGGTGCTGACAGCCGACGACCCCAGATACAATTTTAGGAAAGGCCCCATAACTCAGGAGAGCACTCCTGCTCCTCCCCTCGCCACCCCTCCCCCACCTCCCCCTCTGCTTTCTCCTGTCCCTCCCCCTCCTCTCCCATCTCTTTCCTCCCCCTTCCTCTCCTCACCTCCTCCCCTCCCCTTCTGCTCTAGCAGGTGCATGGCCTCAGCTGCTGGTTCCCCAGCTCTTGGTCCGTTCCTCCACACCCCTGGGCCTGGGAAGATATTCAGTGCATCCTATGGACAGGTCCCACCCAGCTGGGGCCCCTCCTGGCCTACGACAACAGGGACCCATGAAAGAAGAGCTGGGTGTCTCGGCATGAGATAGCACAGGTGACGGAGGGCAGGGTATGTGGAGGGCTTGGCCCACTGAGTTCTCAAAACCATGTGCACCTCCTGACCTCGGCCCTGCCCTGTGTGTGCCCCTGCAGGCTTCAGGGCGGAAACTTCCGAGAGAGCATGAAGGGCAGCTCTTCAGCACGAGTGGGCATCGGTGTCGACGGGCTCCTCAGCTGGGCCCAGCGTGGGGGGACTTTTCGCACATCTGCCCTCATTTAACCCCCCGTGGACTGGGGGTCCTGGGTGTGGATAGCTGAGGTGGAAACGGAGTGGTCTGTTGGGTGGGGGTTTGCCTTCCATCTCGCTCTCCCTTCGTTTCCCTTCCACAGTCCTGCTGGCCAGTGGCCCCAGGGTGGGGCGGCCTCCGTGCAGCTCTCTGAAGACAGGACAAGAGAAGCACTGGTGGGTGACAGTGTAAGAATTTGCCTGCTATGTTCTGGTCTCTCTAAGCCCCCAGGACCTCAGCCCACCCCCACGCTCTCCCACACACCCCTCTTCTGAGGGGGAGACCCTCACAGCACCCCTCCTGGGAGAGGGGGAATTTCGCCTCTTCATGGCAAGCCCCCTGTGTTTATTTGATGGAGGTTCTGAGAGGGGAGGTTATTCGGCTTTTGTTTTCCAAAGGCTGGAGGCAAAGGTGCTGTGCTGGAGAGGAGAACGGAGCCCTCTGCATACCTGCCAGGAACAATAAACAAATGGGCCGTTCTAATTGTGTTTTCCTTTCTCTCCTTCCCCCTGGGTTCACTGTGTGAAGCAAACAGAGAAGCAATCTGCTGCTACCCAAATTGGCCTCTGCGCCCACACACACTCCGTGCTTCCTTACAAGCCAGAAAGGACAGGTTAAAAAAAAAAAAAAAAAGAAGCAAAAATTAGTGCTTTGGGTTCAGGAAATCCCAGCTCCTGGAACCAATGGGTTAATAGTGGAGCCATTTATAAGCTCCAGCTGTTTCAGGCTATGCTACACTGTACATGTCCCACATTCCAGCTGGAACCCGTGTAATCAGGGTTGGAACGGGTAAAAAGGATAATATGTTGAGCTGTTTACATTTTTTTTCCCCTGTGTCCCAATGGGCCAGTGCTAAAATTTCACCTCCTCAGCTCAGAGTGGATGGGCGAGTGTAGAGTTACTTTCCAAAGAAGCCAGGGGAGCGTTTCGTGTGTGCGAAGGTGTGGGGCAGATGGAATTGGCTGGCGTTGCTGGGGAACAAGTTTCCACGCAGGGTGGGGCCAGCACGCCCCAGGCTCGCCCCGAATGAGTCCCAGCTGTGCGGCTTCTGGCAGCCGGAGGCCTCCTGCCGGCTGTCGTGGGGGAAGAATCCCCCACCCCCGACTGCCCGGGCACTCGGGAAACAGCCTCCGAGAGCAGGTGGGGCACAGTGAGATGCAGAAAGCTGGGCACAGAGAAGGCTCGGGTCAAGTCCAGAGGGCTTTGTGGGGCCTCTCAAAATCAAGGCCGCGTTAGAGTCCTTGTTGAGCAGAGCAGACGTCAGCTCACAAGACAGAAGCAATGGTGCAGCCATTAGGAAGTGCTTGGGAACCTTCTAGGCTTCAGGCTTTGAACAGATTGCTCATGTCGTCAGTGCCTCAGTCGCCTTAGCCGGAACCAGCCCCAACAGTCCCACAGTTCTTCTGAGAGGAGAGTCTGAGTTCCAGTCCAGTGTAGGGCTTTAAGTAGAGTCTTTCTCTGTGCCTCAGTTTCCCCTTAAAATTAAGAAGTTGGCGGTGGTGATCTTCAAGGGCCCTTCCGGGCTGGCTCTTTGTGAGACTCTCTGAATTGGCTGTGATCCATTTGCCCACTAAGCAGCTAGCAAATCATGACATCCCCTTGGGGGGCTTGAGTGGGTGGATGGGGGCTTGGCTTACTAGATTCCCCAAAAAATGAAGGCATTGGACACAACTAATAAACTTCCCTGAGCTCTGTCTGTGTTGTTAGTACTTAGGCAACAAATATGTGTTCAGAACTGACAGAATTTTGTTTGGATGATTTCTAAGCAAGGCCTTGTTAAATGATCACTCAGCAAAGGCTCAACAACTCTGAAGCCTGCCGTCTACCCACAGACATTTCCAAGCAATGCCCTACAAATAATCACTATTTTAACCCCCAACCGACCTTCTGAATCTCTCTACTGCCCCGGCGGTCTCCAGAGGCTGAGGCTTATGTGGAGGTCTGAGCGTTCCCACCTAAGCCCCAGATCTGGTGGCCCCACCCCAACCCCCAGGAGGTATGGATAGGTCCATATCATCAAGCCCACCCCTTAATCAATCCCTGATTCGAAAGAGTGGGGGTCCCGGGGCTCACAGCCAGGGGAACGTGACACTCTGGCTTTCTGAAGAGATCCCAGCGTCTGCCAGTGCTGCTGCTCCCTTAAAAACAGGACACAAGCTCTGTGCCGGGGCTTTACTGGAGGGTTCTGGGATCCCAGTGAAGTGTTTCCTAAGCTTAGCTCTGAGATGCAGAGTCCCAGGGAGGTCACACGTGATTCATTTACTCAGCACATCTATAGACTACCTACTGCCTGCCTGGAAATGCCCTGGCCAGTAGCACCATGCTAAGGAACAAGACAGACACAGCTCCCGCCCCGGAAAGCTTGCCGTCGGGGAGTGGGGAGGGCGCATTGCCGACTGCAGGTGGGTTGCCAACAACTATCTCCAAGGGCAGCAGGGGAGACCCTGGATTGCTGTCTGGCTGAAGGCTGAAGAATCCCAGTGCTCAGAACCAGGATTCTGGACCACAAGGAGCAAACAGCTGAGTTTTCACCAGAAGTCACCTGAAATGAAGTGTCCACTGAGGGTCTGGGGGCGGCTAGGCTGTGTCTTCCATAGAATGCAGGGCGTGAAGGAGTCGGGGTGGCTGTATTTCATGGAACTGGACAGCTTCCACAAAGCCAAATCACAGCTTTGCTTCTTGAGGCATGGACTGATACCCAGGACTCACCTCTTGAGGGAGTGAGGCACAGATGCCAAGAGATGTGACGAATGTCGTGGCCACGGCAGTTTCGTGATGCAGTGTGGCAATGGCGAGCACCTTCTCTGCTGTCCACTCTCTGAGTCTGCTTCTCCTGGTTTCCCACGGATTCTGTGAGCTGCCTCAATTCTTTCCATTAAATTCCTTTTCTGTATAAACCAGCCAGAGTCAGTTTCCGTGCTTGCGATCCAGAACCCTATCTTGTGCCAAAATTGGGGAGTCCGTTAAATGCCACAGACTTATGGGGGTGAGTCATGAAAATCTCATATCTTTCACTGGAGCATTTGCGGGCAAGTTTATATCCCCAGGCGTGGGCTCGAACCAGCCAGAAACTGGTCCCCACACCTTCTGTGGGGACCCTTTGGTGGACACTCTCATAGCTGATGTACCCCTCTTCTTCCAATGCCATATCCTCCAGGGAGGAAGGTCTGTGTGTGAAAGTGGGGGACACTGAGTCACCACCTCATCAAGCCGTCTCTTTAGACCGGGGAGTACTGCGCTCAGTGCCCGTACTTAGAAACAGAAGGGCAGCCTGTGTGCTGACTCAGGTTCTCACCTCTGCAAGGCACTGGAATTTAGTTAACAAATAATTTATCCCAACAAGGTGTGTTTTAGATACCTTGCAAGTTACCTGGAATGCTTTCCAGAAGAATATAGGGTGTCAATAAGTACAATAAGTTTAAAAAAGAGTCAATGATTCCACGACGGCCCGTCCCTGGCTCTCAGAGTGCAGGTGGCTGTGCCGGGTCTGCAGGGGCTGGGGGTCCATGGTGGTGCACGGGAAGGCGAAGCTGATAGGACGTGGTCTCAGAAAGAGCTGGCACATTCCCCCAACAACGCGGGGCCCCTGGCCAGCGCCGCGTGGGCAGCGATGACCAGTCACCCGCCGCCGGCCTACGCCATCAGGACAAGGCTGAGGGCCTCGCTCCCGCAACCCCCGCCCACCCCTGCGCAGCGCTCACGCATTTTATTCCCTGCCGCCTCCTCGCGAAGGCGGAGGGCTGCGCGGCTGGGTGGATGCGGAGAATCCTGAGGAGATGGGAAGTCCCCGCACCTGGGGGCCACCGAGAGCCCGGTGTGGGGCGGGCTTGAGGCCACAGGGCTCGGCTCTCTCTTCCCCTCCCAGGGCTTCCCATCCCTCCCACAGCCCCAAGCCAATGCGGAGAGCTGGGCAGGCGCAGAGGAGAGGCTGAGCCTTACCTCCCTTGGACCTGTCAGGTGGGCATCAGGACCCAGGTGGGCGTTAGGGCCCAGGTGGGTGTTAGGGCACAGTGTCCTCCACCTGTGAGCAAGGGGATAAGCCAGGGCAGCCACCTCCTGGCAGTGGGGGAGACGAGGCTAAATGCACCTCTGCTAACTGCTCAGAAGCCCCTCTCCAAGGGAGCGTGAGCCCCCACCCAGCACCAGAGGATACATCTGGAATGGGGAAGCAGGGGCCTGTATTCACTGCAGCTGCCCCAGGAGCCCAGATGCCCTTTCAAATGATATGTGGTTCATAGCAATGGTCAAGCATATGTGTAAATGCATAGCTGTGTGTGTACGTACATGCATGTGTATATGTGTGCATGTATATGCAGGTATGTACATATATGCATGTATATTTTTAACCATTTATATATGTGTGTATGTGAATATAGGGAGAGAGAGATTTAAATACTCACCCGGCACTTTAAATCCCTCTGAAGTGGAGTTACAATTGGAAACTGCCTCCTAAGTACTTGGCCTTCCAAGTTTCAGACAGTGGCTTTTGGTTATACGTGACTCTTATACTTAAGACATTTTAAACATTTTGTAGTGCCCTTTCCTCCTCTGTAATTAGAGGTGAAGATGTAATTCTGTCCCCAGGAGAAGGCCGCCAGCCTTTCCTGCCATCAGCAAGGGCTTCTTGCCCTCCGCCAACACAAGTCCAATCTGCTCTGGTTTCTTTTGCTGACTCCCCAGGGAGGGCCTCTGCGTGCAGCATCTGGGGGAGCCCGCCCTGCACCCTGGCACAGCCCGAGAAAGCAAGGACTGTGGAAAATGTGGCCTCCAGCTCTGCTCTAAACTCTGCTCAGATTCAGCGATCTCCAGCAAAGGGACTTTTCCAGCAGTTCTAAAAGGCTCATGGGAGGTTTTATTTTGTTTTTTCACAATTACCAAGGAAAAGAAAAATAAATCAACCTGAGTGAAAGCAGAAATCCCCACTCCCTGACACACACGCAAACCAAACCAAACAGTGAAATGGCCATGAACTTCCTTTTAGCTGTGACATACCCAGCACTGGAGCTGTTAAAGATACAAAGTCAGGGTAATTGGCCTGCTGGACAAGCCTGTTCCTCAGCGAATAAACTTTCTCATGAATTAAGGTCTTGAAATTAAAATATATAGATCCCAAAGGGCAACTTTCAAATTAACTAGTCAGCATGTTACACAACTACTGGTTTTCAACAAGCCAAGCTGCGGCCGCCGAATGCCAACCCCTTGTTATGAGTTCAGGTCTGTAATGGGGGACACCCTGGATGCCTTTGGCTTGTAACCCAATCCCCCCAGTCTGTTTTCACAATTGTTGCTTATAGTCCAAGGACAGCAGGGGAATGGGACTCATCTTAAAAAACTCTTTGAAGCCTTCAGTAACCATCTATTATGGTAAAACTTCGTGGCGTGTGTGTGTGTAAGTATGTGTTTTAAGCTTGAAGTCACCCTATGTTTCCAGCAATGAATTTCTCCTCTAAGTCAGACCTGAAAAAATCACTTTCCACAGAAGCATCCTTACAAGAAAAAATAGTTGTACAAAATATACAATGTGCCATTGGAGACATCTTAGATCAGCCACGCGCTGACGCTAGTCGGGTGCCAAATGACAGGTCTGAGTTGGCGCCGGAGACGAAGCGGGTGCCTTAGGTTCCTAGGGCTGCCGTGGCAAAGTTAGGAGGCTCGGACAACAGAAATTTATTGTCTCACAATTCCGGAGGCCGGACACCCAAAACCAAGGTGTCAGCAGGGCCACGCTCCGTCTGAAACCTGTCAAGAAGCCTTCTGGCCACTGCCCGGCTTCTGGGTTTGCGGCGCTCCTGGCGTTCCTCGGCGTGGGTTGCATCACTCCAGTTTCTGCCTCCGTGGTCACACATCCCCCCCCTCGCCCATGCGTCTGCATGTGGCCCCTCTCCCCTTCGTCTAGCAACCCCAGTCACGGTGGATTAGAGCCCACTCAAAGCCAGGGTGGCCCCATCTTAACTAATCACATCCTCAAAGACCCTATTTCCAAATAAGGCCCCAATCACGGGTGGTGGGCTGGGGGTGGTCGTGGTTAGAGCTGAACATATCTTTTCTGGGCAACAGAATTCAGGCCATAGCAAAGGGCGTGAGTGGTGGTGAGGGGAAACCCCAGGTGAATACGCACCCCACTTTACCTCCAGGCCAGGGTGGAGGCCGCAGCAGCCCAGGACCCAGCTGGGCCTCCAGGTCCTCTCTAGGATGAGCAGATATTATGGGGGTGCTCTGGGTGGGCCAGTGCTGCCGACAGAGGGTGTGGAAGGCCAGGAGCGTCTCCCCGATGCTCTGGGAACCTGCCTTCAAGACTGGGAATGAGCCAGAAGGAAGGGGGGGGGGCTCTTCTGGAAATGCTCTGGTCTTTGTGGCAAAATAGGCTGCTTGCCCTGAACTTTAAAAACTTCATATGCTCAGGAGTCAAAGCACAAGCAGCAAAATGGAGCATACTGAGAGCAAAGTCTCAATATTTACATTTGAGGGAACATCACATTTGAACACTGAGTATTTCCCAATCCATATAGTTTCCCTCACAAGGGGGAACTTGGATGGAAGTTGCCTGGCCTGAATTGCAGAGAAGTCTCAGAATATTCTGAGAGGCATTCCAAGCTTTTCAACGGACCAGCTGGTTTGAATAACAGCTCAGAAAATGGAATCAGGCATCTTAAGTTCAAAATGAATGCTGCAACATGCTAGATTTATTGGGAACTGGACTTAAAAGCTTAAGGAGACCAGGTCTTTAAAATTTCCAACGTTAATAAATCAAATCCTAATTTAAAAGTCTAATCCGGGTCGTGATGCAATGTCTCCCCCACCTTGCCCCCTTCCCCCCCGTCCCTAGACACAGCACCCGAGGCTGGTGGGGTCCAGGAAGAGCTCCCCCCATGGCAGATCAGGCGCCCATGTCTGCTTCTAGACTTCTCGTACAAATTAGCTCAGATTGAACCCAGCACCAGACACCCACAGAAGACGTGTGGCCGGAACCAGGCAGCTGCCCCAAGGTCACCAGCCCCCCGGGAGCAAAGGGGCCCCTGTTTGTCCGTGGCTCACTGGCCTGGACGCGCTCCTGTCCCTGGAACTGATTAGCAGACACGAGTGATTTACCCACTGGACCACCTGGGGAGCAGGTGGGGCCGAGGATGCAGCGGGCAGAGATGAGTAGAAGTCTCCACTTCCCCTTGCGAAGGCGGCACTTAGGCCAAATGAGGGGTTTCAGCCTTCTTGGAAACGGAACCTAGGAGAGCTCAACTTCAGCCTTTTTGCTGGCGAATGCAAGCCCTGCGGTTGCTTTTGTGCTCCCACCCCGGCAATTAGGGGAGAGGCCACATTTCTTCCTGAAACAAGATCTGTTCCCAGCCTGTGGCGGAGTCCAGGGGCAGGACAACATGGGGTAACGGGCAAAGCCTGCACAGAGACCCCGGCTGGGGACTGCGGCCAGCTCTTAGCCCACACTGGTGACAGGCAGCAGCTGGACTTCTCTTTCCCAGCCAAGCTCGGTCTGAGCCCCACTGGCACAGAGAGAGGGGTCCTGGTGGGGTCAAAACCAGGGAGGCGATTCCCTCCCTGTGGTACGCCCCCCACTCCCACGGATGTGGTCTGGGCATGCCCTGAGGGCTCCCAGCAGCAGTGGCAGCAGTAGGGATTATCTCTTAGAATGGGATGTCACACCTAATTTTGAGTCAAGATATGTGGTTTCAAATTTACAGCCCATCTTTCCCCACCTTCCTTCACTAACCAAGATGGCGGCTCTAGGAGTGAGCCATGGCGCCTCGCAGCCAGTGCCAGCCTCCACCCGCAGCTTCAAAATCAGCAAGCCGACCCAGAGCGCTCGTGAAGTTTGGTTTTAAGTGCTTTCTCAGAAACACACGTTGACAGACTCTACCCGGAACATCATCTGGAAAATGCAGGCCGTTTCTATAGCAGGGCATTTGCTGTTTGAGGAAAACATTAGGAAGAGAAAATAAGGACCATAACCCTGGGCCATTTCTTGCACGCGCTTCCCACTCCGCAGAGCTGCTTCTCCCGTCTCCTTGTTCTCTCTCTCCATCTCTCTTCATTGCCTCGGCTCTCGAAATCATGTTTTCACTCCAGGGAAGCACAGCTATGACTACCAATTCAACATCTGACAACTCCAGGTTTTGTCCCCAAAGGAATCTTCACCTCGGCACACTTCACTTTCCTTTCCTTATAATAACTAAAGAGCAAAAGAGCTGTAAAACTTTTTTTTTTTTATCATTTAACTCAAGGCAATTATGATCGTGTGCAATAGAATAGATTTAGTTCAGTGACTTAAAGGAAGAGATCAAAAATTGAAATGCAAGGTTTCTGGGAGATGTAGGGCAGGAACAGGGATTTTTGGAAAGTGACTAAAACAGACAGACAAGGACTTTCTACTGCATATATGTATCCTGCTCCACTACAGAACTCATGTAGTTCCTCATTGCAGAATCTAGGCTTAGTTGTAAGTTTGAACTCTTCCTAGAGATACAGAGGTAACGCTCCTTTCAAAGAAGAGTTGAGCAGATAAAATTGGATGTAGTCATAGGGCTGCAAGAAGAAGTAAAGTCTGTTCCCACCAGGGCTTGTGGCGTGGGCTGCCCCCTCCCCAGTCTCACCTTCAAGGTGAACCTCCTTTGGAGAGGAAACTTGCATTCTGCTTCCATGGGAACTTTCCATGGGAACTTCCATGTGAAAGAGCTCAGGGACAAGCCCACCAGAAGGTGGAGACTCCATTTTCCTTAAGTTGTTGCTAATGGCCTGTCACTTGAGCCATATCACACCACAACCTTCTTGGGCTCCCTGTTGCCCACGGGCAAGGTAGTCTGTAAGGGACCACCACAGAGTCTATTAGATTGTGTCACCCTCCCCCAAGGAAAAACCCCACACACATGCTCAAAGCAGAGCTGAGCTGGAGAGGACATGCAGGCTGGGGTCTGGTCCCTCGTTTTCCTTCATTCTTCTCTCTGCCCACCCCCTTCATGTAATGATGTTGATTGATTATCCCTCAGAGTCTAGTGTGGGTTTTCTATAACTGAAGTGCTGACAGATTATTTGTAGACCCCAAGGGTTAACCTAGAGTGCTTTCATTTGCACTGAAACTGAACTATAAAGTAGCCTCAAATTGAAAAAGCCCTCCTACACAGCCAGTTTAATATCCAATTCCCAGAGAAGTGGGGAGCGGGGGTGAGTATCAAGTATTTGTAGTTAAGTTTAATCCACCACAGACCACCCTCTGGCACAAATTATTTACATTCTTTCCACATAAAAAATAAAATGATCCCAAAGCCCCAACCCATTATAGCATCAGGTTCTAGCTCAAGGCCCAGGAGCCCATCTCCTAAATCACATCCAGGTCCATTTGGATATGTTTCTTCAGGAGGAGCTCCTCAAGTTTGGTCTCTCTTGTTCTGAAGACCTGGGAACTAAACAAGTAATTGTGTGACTCCCCCCACACACACATATTCAACTGAGGTAAGAGGGATAGGAAAACTCCAATTCCAAAGGGAAGACACCAGGAGACACATAGCTGTGATTGGTCCGTAGCAATTTGGAAATCCAACCAGGTCTGTCTCCAATTCCTAGAACAAAGACTTGCTCTCAGGCTGTAGCTTGACTCGGTATTCTAAATCATCCTTCCTTTTCCATAAGAAATGGCCCATGTTTAAAATTAGGTAGCTTCTCAGGCTTCTTCCTTCTCATGAGAGGTTGAGGATCCAAAAACCTGTTTTCATTTTTGTACCATATTTATCCCTTTCCATTCCTCCTTTAGTTCCTCTCTCTCTTCTCAAATTTTAGCATAGGCAGCTAGAAGAAGCCACTTGGGACTTTCTCCATTCTGCCTGGAAATCTTCTCAGCCAGAGCCACCAGCTCATTGGGGACCCTTCCTATTTTCCATGTAACCCAAGCAACAATATTGCCAAACTTTCTGTCCAGCCTCCAATAACATTTTCCTTACTGTCTGCCCAACCTCTCATTAAGTCTCCGAGGCCCTTCCAGCTTTTATGAACAACCTTCTCAAAGTCTTCCAGCTTTTGCTCAGTGCTTGTCCCAGAGTCAAGGCCACATGTTAGGCTTTGTTATGGCAGCACCCCACTCTAGGTACCAAGTTCTGTCCTGGTTATCTATTGACAGATAACAAATTACCCCATAACTCAACAGTTCTAAGAACAACAATCATTTTTAGATCAGAAATTTAGATAGAGCTCAACTGGGTGATTTTTGCCCCCAGTGCGGTCGGTTGGTGATAGTCAGCTGGTGGATGGGCTGGTCTTAGGGGCTGAAGATGGCTTTATTCACATATCTAGCACAGTGGAGGGTTTACCCAGAAAGCTGGGGTTAACTAAGACTGCCAACCATAGTGCCTACAGGGGATGGATAGCTGTGTTACATGACAGCTCATGGCTTCCAGAATGTTCCAAGAGAGGATGAAGAAGCTGCCATTTACTTAGAACTTAGATCCAGAAACTGGGATTGCATCACATTTGCCATACTCCAGTGGTCAAAGTAGTCACAGAGCCCTTCGAGATTCAAGGGGAAGGGATATAGATTTCTCAAGTATTGAAGAATTTGGGCCATCTTTAGTCTGCCACACTCCTCCTTCTTCATCCCTTCCTCTCTCATGTTGGCTAGAATGACATGTAAAGTCTGGAGTTTCAGCAGCCATCTTGGACTGTGTGGTGGTTTGGAGTTGTGTGTACCCCTAGAAGAGCTTGTTCTTAAGCTTAATCCATTCCTATGGATATGAACCCATTGTATGGGTATGACTTGTTGATGAGATTACTTCAGTTAAGGTGTGACCCACCTTAATCCTATTACTAAGCCCTTTATAAGATAATAAAATTCAGAAAGAGAGAGAAAGCCATGGAAGGAACAGCTGGAAGCTCAAATCAATGGAAACTGGAAAAGAAGGGAAAGACCAGGAGATGCCTCCAAATGCCTTGCCATGTGACAAGCTAAGGACCAAAGATCTCCAGCAGCCAGCCCCAGAATGCCTGTATTTGGGAAGAAAACATCACTTTGATGATGTCTTGAGTTTGGACTTCCCCTGGTCTCAAAACTAAGAGCAAATAAGTTCCCATTGATTAAGCTGAACCATTGCATGGTATTTGCTGGAGCAGCCCAGGAAACTAAAGCAGACCATGATGAAATGTTGAGAATAAAAGGTGTGCTCTACACAGCTACAAGCTAGAAGGAACCTGGGTCCCTCACACCATGGAGTGCCGTATGATGCCTAAAGTATCCACCTCTAAGTATTTAGAATGTGAGAGAAAATAAACTGTTTTAAGTCATTGTTATTTGGTGTTTTTCCGTCACTTGCATCCTAATAATAGCTAACAGGTTTTGGGGGTACAACATATCCTCTGGTAGCTCAGAGTTATGGACTGAAGAGACTGTTCTCTACCATAAAAATCCATCACACAGCTCATAGCCAGAGTTTCTTAAAATACCTCACAAATGGGAGGCAGGGGGGAGGCACTCCCCTATGGTTCCTTCCAGTTGTAAGCACCCTGGACTCACACTCTTATCTCGTCATTTGTTAAAAAACACATTTTCTGTTAGATAAAAATCTAGAGCTCAAGACTTTCCGCAGTTTGGCTCTGACCTCCCACCCGTCCTGACCTTCTCCTTCCACCCCCAGTAGGTGGCGGCACCCAGAGTGCTTTCCTGCTCATGGGCGTTGATGCTGTGGCCCCCTCTGCCTCCCACACCTTCTAAATTCTGCAAGTTTTTAGGACAGAGCTCAAACCTCATTTCCTCTGAGAAGAGTTTCCAGATCACAAAGATAGGGCCTTCTCTCTCTCGGGCGTTCACAGGAATCACTGTCCAAACCACTCATTGGACATTACATCCCACTGTCGATGGAGGGTTTTCCCCCATAGGCACACATATTAATTCTCCTACTAGATCATGAGCTACCTGAGGGCAGGGGCCTGGTTACAATATTGTGTGTCTCCAGTGTCAAGCTGGTCCTGGCCCACTTTGCCCCCAGGAGGCCATGGATCTGGCACAAGTGGGGCCACCAATTACCCAAATGTAAAAAGCAGGAAGCAATCCATAAAGCACCCCGCCAGTCCTTTCTGGACTATACACACCTCCATGGCACTCTGGGCCCTTACATCCCATGCTGCCATTTCTTCCATTCAGTCAAAACTCGTTGACATAACCCACCCCTCAGAGGATTCACTGTCCATTGCAAACTTCCAGAGGCAAGAAGCCTAGCGCCCCGGTCTGCAGGCATCAAGAAATCCAGTTGCCACTTTATCCACAGCCTGATACTGAGGGATAAACAGGTCCATTGTCCTGGTGGCTTGGAATTTTGTTCCCCTATCAGCATTTTGCCCATAGTTGGGAACAAAGCTCAAGAAGGACATGGGCATAGAAAGGAATATTTCTCAGCTTTGCTGGTGGTTGTCTGAGGGAAAAACACAGGGTGCTTGCCACACAACTCCCTGCAAGACCCCCACTGCAATCCTGGCCTGCCGAGAACTAGGATGGACTAACACCTGGGAATCAGAGAAGCAGCAGGAGCCGCTGTTGGGGATTGCCCCTTGGTCCTGTGAGTATGAATCCATGTGTAAAAAGGACCTGTGAAGATGTTATTAGTTAAGGTGTGGCCAAACTGGATGAGGGCAGGTCCTGATCCTATAGGGCTGAAGTCCCAATACACAAAGGAGAGTGGACACGGAAGCAGAAGCCCGGGTCAGTGGAACCCAGAGGAGCAGACGCAAGGAAAGCGCGTCCACCATATGACGGAGGACGTCTGGACTGCTACAGCCTCCAGGAGAAGGCCAGCCCTGCAAAGACCTTGACGCTGGACTTCCAGCCTCCAAAACCGTGAGACAATAAATTGCCATTGTGAGTATTTGTCACAGCAGCCCCAGCAAACTAAGACAGACGGCAAAATCGCTGACTGGACACCGTGACCAAACTTCGCATTCCTCTTCGTGATGGTTGAAAACTTGTCAATGAGCAGAACGGACACATGGGGAGATCATGTTTAATGAGTTATTTGGCAAGGGCTATTTCTGAAATTAATTACCAATCACTGCTAATTACTTTTAAATGGATAAGTCCTGGGAAAAGGTTTAAGTTAGAGCATGTTCCCTGAGCTGTTTTCAGTACCCAAGTTGACAGGTGGGTGGAGACCTGGCCAGGGGGGAGCTTGACAAGAGACCAAGAAGCTCCTGGGCTCCTGGAGTTCCAAAGGCTGCTCCAAGGCCTGCTTGCAAAAGCAGTCAGGAGAGGAAGATTCTGGACTGAGCCAGTTCATTCCCAGCAACAAACCCTGAGTTCCCCTCAGGTCCAGCCCCAAGGTTCATTAATAATGTAACTTCATTTAACTCAATAAGCCTGAAAATATGGCATCCCACGCGCACGCCTCACCTGTGGCAGAGGTGTGCCAGCCAGCCCTTCCGCACAACCCACAGGAGCAGCTCAGGAAGGAAGCATAGCACAGGTGTGGCCTGGACACTTGCCCCCGCCTTCTCAGCCCTACCCCACCTGCACCTTAGCACATCTGGTCAGACGGACGGAGCTGGACTCGGGGGTCTCACTCCTGCCTCCTTAAGACTTGGGAAGCAGACACCTCAGGAACTCCACCTGGCCTGCAAATATTTAAGTGAGTGCTAGAAAAACGGACAAGCAAACACACGGGGCTCTGGTCAAACATCAGAGCTACCGGGAACTCGGCCCAGCCCCCTCTGCCCTCCTAGTTACCTGAGGAGGCCACTGCGAGGGTCTTACCCTTCTGCTCCACCATCCCGGCGCTCCCTCTGCCGCCCTTGCAGAGACCGGCCTGTGGCCCTCCGTCTTCCTGCCCAAGGTGCTCTTTCTAAAGCTCACTTCCCTGCACCGGGGTGTTCGCAGATGGACCATGGCTCTCTAAGAGAAATGACTTCCCGCAATGATCTGCCAAGGACAGAGCGACCCCTTACTTCCCATTTTCTGTAGCCCCAGTACCTAGTGCAGGGTCTGGCAGATACTCAGCGAACATTTGTCTATTGATGATAAATGCGTCCAGACCCGCTTTCCAAGAGACTTGTCGCTAAACTCCATGGTGATCTGAGCCCCCTGCCCGCTGTCCCCCATCGTCAACGAGGAGGTGGAAGGAGAGGCTGCTCCCCTCAGGCAGGCCTCCACGTTCAGTCTCCTTCCTCACCAGCTGCTTTGTGGGCTCCTGCGACTAGCTGGGCTTCATGGCGCTCTTATTCGTTCCAGATCACTCGCGAGGGCTGAAGGTGGTAGCGAGGATTTCGAGGTTTCACGGCACTGACTTCCCAGATACTGCGGGGCCCCTCTGGAAAACAACTTCCCTGTGAAATAGGGAGGGTGGAAATTCACGGGAACGTTACAGGATCTCACTTTCACTAGTCCATCAATCCCCAAATCCTTCCCTTTCCCTAGAAGTTTCACAGCGTTTCAGCAAATGCTCAACTTCAGATTCCTTAGGAGGAGGCCCTTAGCTGCAGGGTTCCTAGAAGTCAGGCAAAGAAAACTAGTCCCCAACAGAATGTCAAGCTGAACGAGAGCGCAGGCTGCCTCGGGGTTTGTGGGGCTTTGACATGGGCAGGATATAAGGGTCACCGTTGCCTTACTAGGCTGGGGCTGAGCTGCAGCCTTAGAGCAAGGGAGCCATTCGGTGCTTCCCCTTTCAGGTCCACCTGGAATGTCGTCTGGAAGAAGGGTGGATGCAAGGAACATGAGGACAGAGGCCCTTCCGAACAGGGCTCCCACCCAGAGTTGGGATCAGGGCAGGGCCTGAGGCAGTGGGCGGCTCAGAGGACGGGCACTACTTCAGTGGTCTGACCTGGAACAAGCTCAAGGAAATCGTTGCGAGGTGGTCCCAGGAAACTGTCCCTGACTCACATGACCCCGGGGTGTCTGCCCTGGACCTGCCAGGTTTCAGGCAGTACCGTGGGCTTCAGACTCACACGCATACTTTCCACCTCCACTGCCATAGGCTGGGATAGACCCAAGCAAAACCTTCTGGAATCTTAGCCCTTTGAAAGCCAGTTGGCGTTCTCTGGACCACACAAATGTCCTGAAGTTTGCCCAGCCTGTAACCATGCCTTGGGTCCTCTTACCACGTCCTTCCCATTTTAAAGTGTCAGAGAAGCTTTTTTTTTTTGTTTATATCAGTTTGTTTTTTTTTAACTTTGTTTTGTACATTTAATAATTGAAAACATAAGCAATTAAAAACTAAAAAGTAAACACAGATGAATAAACATATACATTTCTCAATTAAATGTAATGGATACATGTAAAATTTTTTTTATTGTTTTGGTTTTTGTTTGTTTTTTTGTTTTTGTTTTTTGTGAATCTATTCACACGATGGAATATTATGCAGCTGTAAGAAGAAATGAAGTCATAAAGCATATGGCAACATGGATGAACCTGGAGGACATTATGTTGAGTGAAGCAAGCCAGACACAAAAGGACAAATACTGTATGAATGCATTACTATGAACCAGAGAAGCTTTTAATTCGGGGCTAATGTACTGCTTTTTTTTTTTTTTTTTTTTTTTTTACTTTCGTTTTTAGTGCCAGGTATTGATTGAAGAATTTCCCTTTAATTGATGATGCACAGAATCACCCCACAATGATTTACACTTAGAAGCTCGGGGACAACCACGGACGTTAGAAATGGAAGTGGATGTGGGCATCAACACTAGGAGAAGTGTTCAGAGACCTCGGATAGAGATAAGTGCCCAAGGGTGGACCCAGGGTTTGGGAACCACAAATTGGGGTGCTCAGAGCTCAGGGCAGCCATCTCTAGAAGCAAACTGACCGCTTGGCACCAAGACCTAAATCGCAGTGTGCTCTGTGGGCATTTTGTATGGGAAAGCAGGGTGCCTTCTCAGCCCCGAGTCTGCTTCCTTTTCCCTACAAATGCTCCTTAATGGCTCTTATCTCCTTTTTTACACAATTATTTTTATTAGAGAAGTTGCAGGTTGCAGAAAAATCATGCAGAATATGCAGAGTTCCCATCTTACCCTCCCATAATGAACACCTTGCATTAGAGCCGTGCCTTTGTTACAACTGATGAAAGGATATTACTATAATTGTCCTCTAGTCCAGAGTACATCAGGGTTCACTGTTTGTGCTGCACAGTCCCATGGGCTTTTTAAAAGTTTTTATTCTCGTAACATATACAACCTAAAATTTCCCTTTTTAATCACATTCAGATACACAATTCAGTGGTTTGGGTTACATCCACAATGCTGTACTATCATCACCACCGTCCATTACCAAAACTTTTCCCTTGTCTCAACTAGAGACCCTTGTCACCCTTTTTAGTGACCCTGGCAGCCTGGGTCGCAGAGATTGTGTCTCCTGTTTACATAAACAATTCTGCAGCCACTCTGCAGAAGGTCTGTGTGCAGCTGCCACGGCCCCCGTTTTTTGTAACAGTTTTGGGATGATTCAGGAGCGCAACGGGCTGAGTCCTGCTTGCCAAGAGAATTGGGATTTGTGCTGGTTTGAGTCTTTTGTGGACCCCAGAAAATCCTGTTCTTAAAGTGAACCCAGGGAAGCGGATGTGGCTCAAGTTTTTGGGCTCTTGACTACCATATAGGAGTTCCAGGGTTCGTTTGCTGGGGCCTCCTGGTGAAAAGCAAGCTGGCCCGCACAGAGAGCTGGCCTGTGCAGAGTGCTGGCCCACACAGAATGCTGGCCCATGCAGAGAACTGGCACAGCAAGATGACACAACAAAAAGAGACACAGAAGCGAGACAATGAGAGATGCAGCAGATCAGAGAGCTGAGGTGGTGCAAAAGATTGAGCAGGCTCTCTCCACTCCGGAAGGTCCTAGGATCAGTTCCCGGTGCCACCTAAAGAGAAGATGAGCAGACAGCATGTGCAAAACAACAAGGGTGGGGAGAAGGAATAAATAAGTCTTAAAAAATAAAATAAACTGAACCCATTCCTGTGCCTGTAAACCCACTGTAGATGAAACCTTTTGATTAGATTCAGGTAAGGGGCCTTTTGATTAGGGTGGGGGACCCAGGGTGGGTCTTAATCCTCTTACTGGAGTCCTTTAAACCTCTTACTAGAGTTCTTTATAAATGGAGGACTGAAAAGATACAGACAGAAAAAAGTTGCAGAGACAGTAAAGAACCCAGAAGCTGAGAGAAAAGCCGGGAGCCAAGGAAGCCACTTTATGCAGAAGCTGAAAGAGACAAGGCCCAAAGGAGAGGGGAGAGACTAGCCATATGCCTGATTGCCCACCGCTGAGCTCAGGGAGAAAGTGAGCCTGGAGGAGAAGGCAGAGCCTGGCAGAGCCGCCAATGTGCCTTGCCACGTGGTAGGAGTCCAGGATCATCTGCAGCTGACTTTGGAGGAGAGAGCTTTGCTTGATGCCTTGATTTGGACATTTTCCCAGCCTCGGAACAGTAAGCCTTTAACCTAATAAATTTCCATTATAAAAGCCAACCTATCCTGTACGGTATGCATGATTGTTTTGTTAACTCATAACTTCTCAAGTTAAAAAAAAAAAAAAAAAAAAAAAGCCAACCCATGTCTGGTATATTGCTCCCAGCAGCTTTCAGCAAACCAAAACAGGTGCCACTGGACATTTCAGGGCGTTTAAGGCTGTTGTTCAGTGTTGTTCAGTGTGGTCCTGGGAAGTTTTTGTGTGTTTTTGGTATAGAAGCCTCAATTGGAAACGCTTGTTTTGATGTTATAAATGTCAGAAAGAACTTTATATAAATATACCCTCCCACTTTTCCCACAGAGTAATTAAAGAACTGTGGTGGAATGGAATAATGAGCTACCTGTGGCATTTAAAATTAGGTCCCAAAGGGAACTTAATCTTATCCATCCTCACCCTGCCCTTGGGAAGGCCCTCAGTAGAGGCAGATGGGGCAAAGAGGGGAAGATTCATAAGATCCTACTCCCCACAGGTTGTGCCCTATAAAGCTTTCATGTCTTCCCTTTTTCCGACAGAATAAAAGGGATTATTTGATTTCATTCCTTTATTTTACTGATAGAGAAACAGGCTCAGAAGGTACAGGGGCTTGCCCAATGCCACAGAACAAATTGCTATAATGTTCTAGAATCAAGTCTTCTGATAACAACTAAAGGGCCAACAGCTGAGTCAGTCTCCTGGGCTAGACAGCAAAAATGGGCCTTTTACTGGAAAAGATTTTTTAAAGCTACTCAGAGAGAAGGGATGTTGTGGAAGAGGCTCTTACTGGCCCTTCATTAGCTGTTGGTACGGTCACAGTGTTGTTAGGCTAAAAGCTCTAAAAGGTTTAGATAAGGAATAAATACCTTCCAAGCCTGGCACCCTGGGTTCTTCAAAGCTTTCCCCATTAGATTAAAGGGTCAGCCCAGGGCACCCCGCACTGATTCTTCATGCTCTGGAAAGGGGCTTGCCTTCATGCCTGCATCCAGTATTTACTGGTCCCTATGGTGTGTCAGGCTCTGTTGCCAAGCAAGCAAGTCAGAGAAGGACCCTGCTCCCCCAAGGTGACACCCAGTATACGCAGACACAAACAGCAAGAAACACAGAATTCAGACAGTGAGGAGGGCTCTGGGAAGCGGGAAAGGCTGAGACTGAGAGTGACCGGGGGCTGCTGTGGAGTGGAGGGTCCAGAACCCAAGAAAAAGGCAGGCAGAGATCAGGGCTCTAGGCAGAAATGGTGGCAGGGGGTGGTGGGGGGGTGGGGAGGAAGCTTGGCTCTTTTGAGGATCAGGGGTTTGGAGCACGGGCTAGGGAGAGGGAGGAGGTGAGCGTGCCAGGAGGCAGGATCCGCCCCAGTCGGCCTGCTAGCCAGGTTCGCTGGGCCCACACGCAGCGGGGACCCACTGGCGAGCGTGGCCCCCCGAGGCTGCCTGCGCTGGGGAGCGGGCGGCGAGGAGCGCAGCGGGTGGCCGCCTCCAGCTGCAGCGCCTTGGGCCTCCGCCTCCGCAGCGCCCGAGGCCACGCTCTGTTCCCTGGCTGAAGGTAAGAGGGGTCCTGGAGCCGGGAACTCCAGCACGGAACCTCCCTCCAGGCAGGTTCTGCCTCGGGGCTGCTGCCAGGCTGGCCCAGGCTTTCAACGTCAGCGCCGCACCCAGTCTGAGGGGCGCTGGGTGCCATGCCCCTGCTCCCCGCCCCCTCCCTACCCAGGGTCGGGAGGCCAGCCCTGTTCCCTCTCCCCTTGGTCTTTCACAGGTTTCACCCCTAGTAAACCCCTTGCACTTCTCACTGTCTTTGGCGTCTGCTTCCCAGACTACCTGAAGTGGCAGCGCAGGGCCGGCTGCAAGCAGAGGGGTGGGATGCTCTGACTTCAGAAAGAGCCCTGGGGCTGCCGGGGGGCAGCTGTGGAGCAGGAGGGACGCAGGGGGCTAGGTAGCAGGCTCCGCACTAGCCCAGGAAGAGGTGGGTGGTGTGAGCCACGGTGGCCCTAAAGGGGCTACTGGGGCAAACATTTTGGGGGACTTGGCTGATGGATTTGACGTGGGATTGGGAAAAGAAGGAAGCAGAATGACTTCGATTTTAGGGTGAACATCAGGGTAAGGCGATGGACCGATTCATGAAAGTGGGGAAGACTCAAACGCGGGGACAGAAAACAAGTCTTGGGCAGGCTCGGTATGAGGGGGCCCAGGGGACATGCTGCCTTCCTCCTCCCCACCCACCTGTCTTGTACCTACGTTGTAGTCAGACAGCCAGGGTTGGAGCCAGGCTTCGCAACAGCTCCACCTGGAGAACAAGGAACCGGAAGCCGACTGATTACCTGTGCACAGTTAAACAGCTAGGCTGAGCAAGAGCTGAGCTCAGCTGGCCTGCAACACGGTTTCTGCTCTTCTGGCTACTGTATGTACAGTGGGGCCTCCTACCCTGGACTCTTTTCTGCCAGGAATCACTTCTTGTCTCTGAAGCCCAGGATCCACGGCAGGGCTCTGCACAGGGGAGCACCACATGTCCAGACATCCCCACCTCCCAGCCCATGCTCAGTGCTGGGCCGCAGGAATTCCTGGGCCCCCTGAACACGGCTCCCAGCATCCTCTTTCTCAAGAAGGAAACAGCCCGAGGTGCCACCACCGGGGCCTCCAGCCTTCACCCCAGCCGTGAGGAAAGGATCCACCTTCCTGGGAGAATACTAACTGGCCGTTCGTCTAACAGAGCCGCGAGCTCACTGGGAAAATCTTCAGCCACCGAAAGCAGCTGGAGGAGGAGGCAGGGCCTCGCACCAGGACCTGGGATCGCGCTGGCCCGCGGGCTCCCTCCCCTGCCACCCGGAGAGGAAGAAAACCCTCCGTCCTCCCCGGCTTCCCAAGCGCGGGGCAGCCAGGGCCGCCGCCTCTTGCAAAAAAAAAAAAAAAAAGAAAAGAAAAAGAAAACCCTTTTCTCTGTCTGACGCCATCGTGCACCCACCGCTGAGCTCAGAGCAGAGGCCACTGGCCCCGAAGCCCCTGGGAAGCTCGTTTGCAGCGAGCCGGAGCGTTCCCGCGCCATCCTCTCCTGGAAGAAAGCTCCCTTGTTTCCAGGCGCACAAAGGGTGGGCGCTGGGCGGGCCACGGGCGGTGCGTGTTAAGGGCCCAGGCGCTTGGGGACGTCGGCTCCGGGCTCGGGGGCGCGGGGGCGGCGCGGGGAGGCGCGCCCCAGACCATCCCCGCCGCGGGCCGGGGCTCCCCATTCTCAAGCGGCTCCCCGCGCCCTTGGGGAGGGCGCTCGGCCGGGTCCTCCGGGCGCAGCGCCCCCAGCCTCCCCGGCGCGGGCCACGTGGGGCGGCCCGGGAAGCGGCGAGCAGATGGGGCAGACGGCGCCGCCGCCTCCACACCCATGCCAACCCAGACCAACAGGTCCTGCCGAAATGTGCTCACCATCTGCTTTGCCGTCGCCGGTTTTTGAGCAAATTATGTTTATTATGTTAATTTATTTTAGTGTCAACAACACCAAATGACACAGTTGCTGCTAAACAACATCATTATATAGCTCATTCTGGCATATTACCAGCAGATTTTTTTTTCTTTTTTTTTTGGTAAATGCGACAGGAATAAATACATATTAAACTGTGGATTTGTTCAGGATGGTAAAGAGTTCCGCCTGAGGCGGGTTCAGGGCAGGACTTCCTCTGGGGGCAGCGAAGGCCACGGGGTGAGGGGGCAGGTGGTGGCCATGGGAGAGGAGGCTGCAGCCATGGGAGGTAGATGGCCTGCTGCTTGTCCAGCTGCAGGACAGCGGGGCTTGGCCAGGAACTGGGGCTTCCCAGCACCCGCAGGTTGAAGTGGAAGAAAATCAGGCATCTTTCCAGACATCAAGCTAGGGCACCAAGAAGAGTCCTGGGCCCAGAGAGGGCACCCCTTCAGTGCCTTGGTGATTCCTCAAGAACCAGCCTAGGACTAAAACCGGGGTGTGTTACAATAATGAAGTTTTTGGGGGCTGATGTGGCCCAAATGGTTGGGTGTCCGTCTGCCATATGGTGGGACCTCCCGGTAAAATTAAAAATATATATATAGAAGGCGCATGGGCTGCCAGGCTCTGTGTGCCGGTGAGCTGCCATGCAGGAAGATGGTGACATAACAGGAGAGAGTCAAGACAAGATGCTCCGAAAGCCAGGAACCGAGGTGGTGCAGGTGGCAGAACACCTCTCTCCTACATCGGAGGTCTCCAGGATCGAATCCTGGTGAAGACTGGAGGAGGAGGATGAGAAGAGATGGCAGGAAACAGACACAGAGAATTGCCCAGCGAATGGATACAAAACAGCAAATGGGGAAGGAGGGGTTTAAAATGGATAAAGTAAATAAATAAATCTTTAAAAAAATAATAATAATGAAGTTTGTGATCGTCCCCCACCCCTCCCCCCCCCAACTCTCCAAAGAGAGGGGTGGGAGAAGGAGAGCATGAGAGAGACAATAAGACCCGGGAAAGGGACAGACTCTGCATTTCTGCATGAAAGGTGCTGCAATCCACAACCTACTCAGTGACCAGTGATTGTCACAATTGCTGACCAGAAGGATCTCCAGGGAGGACGCAACAGGCCCCCCGCGCGCCTGCGGAAAGGAGCAGGGCCTCTTGCACCCAGCTGCACGGCGTCTGAGCAGGGCAGAGGCTGCCCTGCCGAATGGGGCGAGGGGAGATTTGCCTGCTGGTCCCTCGGCAGCTGGGAAAGCCCGGGTGGAGTGCTCACAGCACAAATAACCCTGCCCGCTCACAGCTTCGGGCGCCGGGCGGCTGCTGGGATCCTCTCAGATATTTGGTTTCAGAGACTGGGTCGCCTTTCGCGGTTGACTATTCGCCGACAGAAGGGGCAGAGAAAATTAGCCTCCTCCCCGCCGCGCCCACTTGTCGGGCAGCCGCCAATAGACAGCCTGTAAAAACGAGGGGCTCCTGTTCACCCAGATGGCTGTTCCTTTTATGGGCTGGGGGAGGGGGGGGGGAGATGGCCCTGGGGGCGCTGCCTGAGAGTCTCAATAAATGGGTTGCAGCTGCTCACCGAGGTCCACCTGGGTGCTGGGGACCCAACGAGAACATCCTCCGAGGGCCCTCCCCACCCTTGGGTTGTGTGCGGGGCTCTGTCCCCACCCCTTCTCCAAGAGCTAAGGCCTCTTGACTCCTTTAAGGACGGCCTGGCTCGGCCCTTCCTGGGTCTCCGGCAGGCCTCCTGCCTCTCTGCTCACTCCCTTCGCTGGGCGCCCGCTTACCCTTGGTTCACCCTAAAATAGGGGTCTCAGCTGTGTTTCTTCAAGGACATTTTCCATTTAAATGGGGACTAAGTCTTAAGTCATAGGAAAGGACCTATAATTGTGAAATGTGCATTCAGCTCATTCTAGGGATGAGAAGAAAGGTGATAGGGAGTTTTCCTGGGGGATGGGGGGAGCTCCTCGGCAACCCTGACTCCATCCTGGGTGCCCTCCCTTTAAAGACAGTCTCCTTTGGACCACACGGTGTGTTCTAGAGCCTGGAAAAGGGAAAGGAAGACGTGCTCGGCTGGGATGCTGGCCACAAGGCGGCGCTATTGGCCCAGGGCGGTCTAGTTGTCCTCGGCGCTGGGGCTGGGGGTGGGGGTGAGAATCAGCTGGAACCACTTGGGGGTGGGGTTGGGACAGTGAGTGACCAGAGAGCAGCGTCTGTGTGGGTGGATGATAGTCAGGAGTTTGTAACTCAGGGGCAACCTGGGGGCCGAGCTTAAAAAACACATTTTAAAATCTTCCCCATCGTTCCGCGCCTGTGACCAAAGCCTGCAGTTCTCCAGCGATTTCTGGAGCGGCGGGTCGGGGCTGGGTTTGGGGGACGCGCACGGGGGCTCTCGGCCGGGGCGGGGAGGGCGGCTCCGCCGTCTTAAGGTTTGGGGCAGCGAGACCCGACGGCGGCCAAGCTCGGCGCCGTCTCTCTCCCGGCGGATGCGACCCAAGCCCCGAAGGCAGCCTCGGGCCGCCGGCTTAAGCTGCTGGGGAGTCTCGGCCTTTCTCCTGCGTTCCTTGGGAAATCGTTCCCATCCCGGGAGCCGAAGCTGAGGGCGCAGCTGGGAGCGCCCCTGGCCCCGCCCCCGCCCCTCGTGGCTCACTGCTGGGCGCTGCAAAAAAACAAAACAAAAAAACAACAACCAAAGCATCTCTGGGTGCTGGGTTTTCTTTACATCAACTGATTACCACGTGTCAGAAATAAACGCCCCTCTCTGGATAATCACAGGCCATTGGGGAGAACATCGCTTCTGGATCACAAAAGGCAAACTATTTCGAACAAAACGCTGCAAGCGCGTCTTTTTTTTTTTTTTTTTCTCCCTCCTTTGGGTGGGGAGGGGGGATTTAAAAAACAAACAAACAAAAAGTGCGCCAGGATCCTCTCCCAACTGCAGCTGATTTCCTGTGTAAACGAAAACCATGTGATATTCCATAAATGCTTCCAGCTCCAAATTACAGGAAATGAAAACCATCATGGAAAAGGCAAGCTTCAGAGTAAATTCCCAGCTCAGATACCGTTACAGCGACCTTTCAGTCCGACGGGGATCTGGCCGCTGAGCAGTACTGGGGTGCAGGAGAGTGGCCGATCTGATCGTGGGCGCCGGGGCAGGCCGCGGGGGCCTGGGAGCGCGGCGCTGGCACGGTTCTTCCGCCCAGAGGGATGGGGCGGGGGGCACGGTCACACCCACGGCGAGGCGTCTGACAACTCAGCCTTTCAATTAGGAACCGAGGCGAGAAAAGTAGTCTTTTCTTCATGCCCGCCTCGCCGAGGTCGGGTGCTGACCTCCCCACCGCAGGAAAGCGGCGGGGACATCCATATTCATGAAGGCTAATTAACTGAGCGCCCCGGCCGCGCGGGGCCCTCCCTCGACTGCCGAGCGCGGCCCCTGCGCACCACCCCGCGGCTCCGGGCAGGGGGGAGAGGGCTGAAGCCGCCCCCTCTCCCCTGGGAGGCCGGGCCTCGGCAGCTGCTCCCCGGCGGGGCCGTCGAGCGCGCACATGTGCGCGGGGAGCGCGGCGTCCCGGAGCGCGAGGTCGAGCAGGCGGGGGGGAATTAGCCGCCTCATTTGTCGCCAGCCTAGCAACACGTGCTGCCTTACCCCGCCAGTCGCCGCCGGCCCGGCGCCTTGGGTCGCAGGCGGGAAAGGGACGCGCCTTCTAAATGGGCTTTAAGGCTGTGCGCGCCTGGGTAAGTCATTCCACCCTCTCCACCCCGCCGGGCTCCACGGGTTAGCCCTCCTGACAGGCGAAATGTCCTTCCCAGCCCTCCAGTCCTGCTGACAGCTCAACCCGGAGAGAGCTATGGGGCCCCGCTGGAGGAGTTCTAGTCTCCCGGTCCCTGGAGAGCCGGGGGTGCTGAGGCGCCCATGAGGTGGCGGTGCGCCGGGCACGTTTTCTGCTCTTCTTCCTGTATCATCTAAGCACCTCTGGTTTAAATTTTACGACCTAACTTAAACTAGCTTAAGCAAACTGGAGGAAAGGTAGTTTATAGGTAGAGGGTTTTCTCATGGACCCTGGCTTAGAAAGTTCCTACTGTCTCCTCTGGGTTTTCTCCTCTGTTTCTGCGGCTTTGGTTTTGTTAGCAGACTGGCTTCCTCTAAGCCACAGGGTGGGAGGAAGAGGCCCCATCTCTATCAGCTTGCATCTGGTCTATTCCCTGGAGGAGCCCAGCCTGAAACTGCATTTCCTGATTTCAGGTACAGATTATCCCATTGGCCCAGTGTGGGTGACTGTGCCCAGCCCTGGTCCATCAACTGAGACCTGAGGGCAGGGCCACCTGATGCCCCCAGGGCTGCCAGAGGCCTACTCCTGTGGGTAAAGGGGATTCTAGAGGGGGAGCAGGCCAGGCAGGGCAAAGGGTCCCTACTGCTCCAACTCACAGCCTGGTTTCCGTGAAGTTTCTTTCAGGGCTAGGCCTCAGGGTGCCTGACCCTGAGCTGGCTTCACTTCATAATACAGAGATGGGGCCAGGATTCCCTCCACAGAGTTCAGGGGCACTGATAGAGCATGCCTGGCTTCCCTCAGCTTCTGGCAGGGAGCCAGGAATGGAGACACAGGGCCAGGTTTGTTCCCATGGCCCCACCATGACTAGAGATGTGGAGTGGCAGGCGGAGAGCCCCGGGAAAGAAGGCAGGGCGTTGTCTGGACAGAGCGCTGGCTGGTGCCCTCCATTCTGCATGAAAGAACAGTGGGGTCTACATCGAGTCCAGTGCCTCCAAATCTGAGGGCACCATCGCTTCCCTGCAGCTGTGACTACCCAATCAACAAAGCAGACCTCCTGACAGCAGATCGAGTTGGGTAGAGACGCACTCGGAGTCATGAAAAACAAAATCTACTCTGGCCAGTCAAGCAGAAAATGGATTTATGAGGTGTATGAGTCAGGATAGGCTAACCGCTTTAACAAACAACTCCCAAATTGAAGTGGCTTAATACAAGTTTATTTCTTATTCATGTCACAGCCCAGTTGGGTGATCCAAGGACTCAGGCTTCTTCCAACTAGTGACTCCAGCATCTTCTGAGAATCTCATTTTCTTCCCCTGGAGCCTCTGCACGGTGCTAGGAGATAAGAGCCCTAGGATTGCAGGGAGGCTTCAGGGAGCAGGCATGGAGGCAACACATCACTTCACCCACAGCCCATTAGTCAGAACCTCATCATACAGACTCACCAAAGGGCAAGGCAGTCTGGGAAAGGCCGTCTAGCTGTGTGTGTGCCCCAGGACAAAGAGGACATGGGCTTGGTGAGCATCTGGCCGCTCTCTTAGCGATATTAGATGACCCTGGGATGCTCACAGAGTCTCGGGCCAGTGAAAGTCAGAGTTGAGGCTAAAATTCCGGAAGCATCCCCAAAATCCTGCCCTAGAAACTTAATGGGGAAATGGTTGTTGCTTCTGCCATGCCTAAGCACTAAATGCCATAACCGTCCTTGGGTGCAAATGCACTTCTGCCAGCACTAAGGAAACTGATGGTTCTGGGGCATGACCTTCCTATGTCTGGGAAACAGCTGCAGCTGCCCCCGGCCTTATCAGACGCACCATGCAGAGCCCACTGTCCCTTGTCTTCCCCTTTAGGCTATTCATTCCAAGTTCACATCTTGCAAAGGAGCATCTGAAGGGTGGCACCTCCTTCACAAGACTTCATCCTTCCTGCAAGACAGGCTGGGAATTTGAGTTCTGACTTTTATTCTGGGAAGGGGGGGCTCCTATTGTGAGATTTTCCTCCAATAAGGTCAACAGTCACAAATAGGACAAATGTGCTGCACTGGAGGGGGCAGGAAGGGAGGCCTCCTGGCAACTGCAGATCTGGCTGGGCCCAGATAAGTGGTATTGAGGAGGAATTATGGACTCCAGTTCTTTTCAGGCAGCCCCCCAAGCAGAAAGGCCAAGTGGCAGAAACAGGTGCGTGGACTTGGGAGGAATGTTAGACGTTGTCTGTCCAGTCTCTGACTCGATGCAGGAATCCCCTGAACCTCAGCTGCCCCGTGATCCCTCAGCTCCTACTTGGATATCCCCAGCGATGGTGACTCAAGACTGCTGTGCAGACGGCCTTTCGAATTGATTCTTTTTAAGGAGAAGCAGAAATCAGGCTTTCTCGAACCTCTGCCACTGGCCCTCACACTGTCCTACGACGCCACCTGGAACAAATCTGTCCCTCTGCCCTTCACATGTGTGACAATTTTTATGTCCCACCATGTTGCCCTCTATCTTCTGCTCTCCAGATTGAACATCCCTAGTTCCTTCCACCCCGTTCCTCATGTGGCCCGGGTCATCTGCTTCAGGGAGGCCGAGGGCAGACGGTGGGAAGGACATAATCCCCAAGTGGTAGAGCTGTGAATTTCGCTCCAGTTAGTGCACTAAATTTCCTCAGAGAGGGGCATCAGTGTTCCAGTTTTATTGATGGGAAGTGGAGACACTGAGACATCAAGGCAATAGAAGAAATCCAGGGTCTACTTCAAGACGGGAAGACACTGCCCCACTTTGCTGTGGATGCAGCTCCCACTGGGTCCCATTCCTCCCTGAGTCCCTCCGAGGAGTCCTCATGGACCCCCAAACCCAGGAAGGTCTGACCTAGTGGCCCTACTCTGGAGCTGTCACAATGGCACCTTTCCACAACCACTGCAAACAGTGGAAGACACTGGGTGGGTGAAAGGCAGCAAGTCCTCCTCTGGCAGCCCTCTAAGGCATTTCCCTCAATGTGTGAGTCCAGTGACTTGGGGGAGGGGGAGGCTTGTTTACTCTGAACTTTTCTGTTAGGAAATAGAAGGAAGCTCCTGTTATCTTCCTGAAAGCACTGCCTGTCATCTCAGCTGCACTCAGCCTAATGGGGCCCCAGGAGAAAGGAAGGAAGCCCGTCATTAGAGGAACCACTAGTAATCTTGCAGGCGGGCTGGAAATGCTGCTGTAATAGATATAAGTTTTGGGCAAGTTCAAATGTGGGTATTTTATAGGCTGCCTCAGCCAGCAAGACCCTGAACTAAATTTATGGCTCATTCCCAAAGCCCTGGATGCATCTGTCTTATTCAGTGCCTTCAGTATTATAAAGGAAATAGGTGTTTATTTAAAATCTCTGGAAAATACATACCTATGTAAAGAAAAAATGAAAACAGCCAGCTATAACCACTGCTAACAAGTGAGTGCCCTTCTTCCAAGCTTTTAATACACATATTTGCGTGTAACTATAACGCCATGCGGTTTTCACAGCTTTGGAGACTTTTTCCCTCATTTAATCTTGTATCATGAGCATTTTGTCATGTGGGTTCTTTGAGAATGGGGCTTGAATGTTGACTCACTTTCCTTCTTTCATTTGCTTACTCATTCCATCAGGAAACAAATCGTGTGGGCTGGGCACTGTTTGGGTTTGGGGACAGCCAGCGCCTGGTCCTCAGGGGACTTAGAAGGTGGTGGGAGGGGAGACTGGTGCTGTGCAAACCTGCAGAGCATCAAGCCAGCTTTTAACAGAGGGACCCGGCATGGTTGGGTAGTGGGAAGGGGGCTGGCGAGGCTTCTCCGAGGAAGAGGGGACGTGGTCAGCTTTGGGACAGAGGAGGGGAATCGACAGGACTTGGAGTGTAACTTGAAGAAGCAAAGGATGACTTCGAGGTTTTTTGCTTGGAGTCAAATTTTGTCCCCCCAAAAGATATGTTGAGGTCCTAACCCTGCACACCTCAGAATGCGACCTTGTTTGGGAATAGGGTCTTTGCAGATGGAATTAGTTAAGATGTGGTCTTACAGGAGTAGGGTGCACCTCACCCATTATCACTGGTGTCCTCATGTGGAGAGGAGACCCACGGACACGGAGAAGGAGGCGTGACGACAGAGGCAGAGACTGAAGTCTGCAGCTGCAAGCCAAGGAATGCTGAGATTGGCTGACAACCAGAAACTAGAGGAGGCAGGGAAGGAGACCCCTCTACAGGTTTCAGAGAGCACGCGGCCCTGTTGACACCTTGATTTTGGAGTTCAGCCCCCCAGAAGGCAGAGATGACAAATGTCTGTTGTTTTAAGCCTCTTGGCCTGTAGTATTTTGTTGCGGCGGTCCTAGGACAAAGACAAGCAGCCGGACAGATGCACCACAACCAAGCTCCTAGTGTGGGAACTTCAGGTCATTTCCAGTTCCTTCGTGTCTGCTAGTAATGAGGCTGCAGTGAGCATCCCTCAGCATAAATCTGCAAGTGTCTTCTCTGCTATTTACTGGAGCAGACCGTATGGAAATGTTTAAAGCTTTTGATATATATTACCAAATAGTTTTCCAGGGAGGGCTTCCCACCAAGAGGGTGTCCACAGCAGTGACGAAGCTGATCATGATAACGGCGAAGAGCCTGTGCAGAATTCTCCCACGTGGACACACCATTCCAGCCCTGTCACACATTCTTACTCATTGAATCCTCACAGCCACCACACCGAAGCAGGTACTCATATCCCCACCTTGGAGATGAGGGGGACGCGGAGCGGTGAACTAACTGCCAAGGTCACCCGGCAAGGAGGCAGCAGAGCTGGAGCTTCCAGCCGAGTCTGACCCCACACCCAGCCTGCGCGACCACACCGAATATTGTTTTTGAATGTGGCCAATTTTCTATTTCTCATTTGCATTTTCTTGAATACTGGGTAAATGTGAGTGTTTTTATCTTTCTTTTTCATTTTCTTTCCTGTTTTCAGAATGCATATTTGTGTGTCATGTGGTCTGTGGGTGTGGAGTATGTGTGTGAAGTGTGTGCTGCAGTGTGTGTGTATGTGTGAGAAGGATGTGTG
The DNA here is from genome assembly GCA_026826555.1 of Tolypeutes matacus. Taxonomy (NCBI): domain Eukaryota; kingdom Metazoa; phylum Chordata; class Mammalia; order Cingulata; family Chlamyphoridae; genus Tolypeutes; species Tolypeutes matacus. The sequence goes on from JAKSZT010000049.1 coordinate 12,568,738, forward strand.
TGCATATCTGGGTGTACTGCTTATCTATGTCCACGAAGTTGTTTTAGGACCAGGAACTCTGGAGTCTTACGGAGCAGTGGAAATTTGTACAGATTTTGTTAGGTCTCTGAGGCAGTTTTCTCCTTTGCAAAGTGGGGGTGATAGAATCCACCTTTTGTGTGGAAGATCGAGAGGGGCAAATGAGAGAAGGTCTTTGAGGATGGAAGGAAGCCTGAAGCCTGGCCTGGAGGGGCCCCCCTTCACCTTGCCCAGCCCTCTTTATGGGGTCGGGAGGGGAAGACCTACTCACTCACAGTTAAAGACTTGGTTTGTGGGGTTTTTTAATTAATTATTTTTATTTTTAAACAGCTTTACATTACACAAATGTTACATAACAGATAAAAGGGAGTCCCATCTGAAAAGCCTGATCTTAAGGCCCTCGCCAAGCAACTGGGAGCCTTTGTTCCATTTGTTGTTGGATTTCCCTCCTCCCACGGCCTCCCCTTTGAGCTCCTTGGCGGCCATTCTTGTGTCTTTCCTAAAGTCTTGGAGGAGCATTGGCAGGTAGGGGGCGTCCACCATATCAAGGCTGCATCTTCCCTAAAGCAAAGAGAAAAAGAAGTCAAAGCCATGCAAACCAGTTTTTAGGAGGACAGAGATCCACCGGGGGTCCTGGGGTCCCCAGTGCCCCAGTTTGGCCCCCAGAGCGCCCCTTCCTGAGGGGTGGCTTCTGGCCTGCCTCCCCTAGTGGCATCTGGCTCTCTCTAGGAAGGGGCCCTGGGACTTCGGCCTCAGCTGGCCAGGGGCGGGGAGTGAGGGGGGCTCGAGGGAAACGCAGCCTGGAAGATGCGCAGTTGTAAATGGAGGGGATCTTTTCTTAGTTTACCACAACCAGATGTATAAAAGGACCAGAGCAAAAAAGGAAGCCAAAGGTTAAGAAAACAGACTACCGCCATCGGGAGCCCTGACGTTTTATGGCCGCGCTGTCTGTGGCCTGGGTTTAGGAGCACAAAGGCGCTGCGCCAGACGCACGGCGCCGGGCGCTCTCCCGCAGGGGCACCTCCCGGGGACGCAGGCTGGCAGGGGGCGGCCGCCGGGTGCAGGGGCGGCCTTCCCGGAGCACACTTCGGCGCTGGCTCCGCTGTTTGGAAGTTTATCTGGGCCCGGGACTTTCCTCTAGGACAGGATCCCACCCACCCCATGGCCCAAGTGCCCAGATAGGCCCTTCCACGCGGCCTTCCCCAGGATGACTCCTACGGGGATATCCGACGGAACCGCCCTGATGTTCGCAGGCCCGCGGGAAGGTGCGCGCGCTGACCCTCAGAGTGCTCCCTGAAGACCTAAGTCCCTCTCCTCTGCTCCGAACCCCGCAGCGGCCCGTCTCCCTCCCAGGACTTCTGTCACCTACTGTCACCTCCACCACCTCCATATTGTAAGCCACTGCAAGGAAGAGACTCCTTCTCTATTGTTCTCATCCCAGCGCTTTATTTGTGGAATGGAGGAACCGTGGACTTTCTGTGCAAGACATTTCACATAGGCTGGATTTCCCTTCCACCCCCGCCCCGGCCATCTGGGTGTGCCTAGGGATGGCAATATTTTTTTTTTTTTTTAATCCATTTTATCCCTCCCCATTTTTGCTGTTTTTGTGTCCATTCGCTGGGCAATTCTCTCTGTTTCCTGCCCTCTCCTCTCATCCTTCTCCTGTCTTCACCGGGATTCGATCCTGCAAACCTCCAATGTGGGAGAGAGGCGTTCTACCCTGCGCCACCTCAGTTCCTGGTTTTTCTGCGCCTCTAGTCTTGGCTCTCCTCTACATCTCTCTCCCCTTATGTCATCATCTTGCTGCCTGGTTTGGTGGGGCCTGATGGCATGCCCACGCACCTTCTATATTTTTATTTTACCAGGAGGTCCCGGGATCGAACCCAGGTCCCTCCATATGGGAAACGGACGCCCAACCATTTAAGCCACATCCATCCCCGGCAATCTCATTTTAATGTTAACCTGGGCTAAGCAGAATTAAAATGGCAGGCATCATAGAAAAGAAATGTTAAAGATGTTCCTGAATCAGACATAATGCGTTGGATTTGATGAACTAGCTCTCCGCACGCACGGACACTTGTGTTGCAAATCCCTTGTGCATCACTTTGAGTTCTCTTGTCCTCTACCTCATATTTCCTTCCTCCAGTTCCAGGCAGACTTTGACTGACTTTGGTCTCTGGGCTGATACTGATACTAAGGAAGTTGACACACTGTCGTGGTCTCCCGCTGGAGAGGGAACTTAGGGAGGCTAGGTGATGGAGTCGTGGCCTCTGCTGACCTGTGATTGCCCAGTGCATTCAGTGACCCAGCCTGTGACTGCTTTCCCAGCCCCGAGTGTACAATTGGGACAGCTACACTTAGCAGCCACATCTCTGGAGGAATTTTGGAGGTTGGTGCCACCATCAAAGACTCAAAGGATGCATGGGCATTGGTCCCCATGGTTTCCATTGCCAGTTCACCGCCTTGGCTCTTGTTGAAACCACGTGGATTGTTGCCATGTGTCCATGTTAACAGTATTTTTGCAATATTGATAACATTGCACATTTTGAGTACCAGGTAGCTCTGGTAAAGCTGTGTATTTACTAGAGCATATTGACACAGCCAGGGTACTTGGTATGTAGCTCCTTGACCTGGTGAATCCCATTCTTTTCAGTCCTCACCAGTGTTCAGACACAACGGAGGTCAGAGGGACTGTGGGTGTCTTGGCGTTCCAGAGGGCTTGTGCTTGTCACTGTACCTATGACATCGTGCTACCTAGATCAGGTGAGCAGGAAGGAACAGGCGCTCCAGACGGTGCCGGATCAACACATAGGGTCCTGATGCATTGGTGAAGTGTTTTGGGTCTGTGGTGTGGGGCAGGCCAGGACAGCCCTGATAGGTAAAGGACAAGGTGTAGCCCATGGTGTCCTTTCCCACTAAGAAAGAGGCCCTGGGCTTGGGGAACTGCTTGGTGGCCACTCTGGATTTGGAGGATGCATAGACTGCTCCGGGGAGTCCTGTTACAACCCACTGACCAGAGAGGGTTCGGCTTCAGGCTTAGTAGCTTCCCTGACACTTGTGGCATTTGAGCCAGCAGATCTGATGATGCTAGAGGTATCTGAGGTGGGTAAGGATGCTATCTGGAGCCTCTGACAAGATCCAGTGGGAAAGTCATAGCAAAGACCTCTAGGGTTCTGGAGCAAGGTCATGCTCAACATTTTCCTCACCTATCTTTGTTTCATTCCCAGAACCCACTATCCATCCCCTATCTCCACCACCAAGCTATCCTGCAAGTGTCTCAAAGGTCAACTTTTAGAATGGAGGGCACCTTACCTTCCTCAGCAACAAGTCTGATGTTGCCAATATATTGGGCGTTCAATCCCTGCCTGTTAATTTGAAGACATGGGTTGGGATGAACATCAGATGTCCTTTTTGTCTTCTGGTGAGCAACGGACAGACCACAAATTTGGTCTCCTATCCGCAGGGCAAGCCCACGTCCTTGTATGAGCCAGCACGCCTGGCTTCTCTAACACGGACCTAAAGATCAGAAGGACCATTTAGTGGCCACAGGTGACCAAGTGTTCTAATGTGGGGTAATATGCAATGGAGGGGGCCTCTGGCACCTCACCCAGAGGTGCCAAAATACTCTTGCTTACAGAGTGCCCTCATGTCCTTAGGTCTTCAGGACAGGATTATAGCACCCTCCAAATTAATTATTAAACTGGTTATCTCAAATCTGAACCCTCCAAGCCAAAGCTGGCTTTTCCAATGTGACATTCGGCACCTGTGTATGTACCATTTGATCCCTTCAGTGAAAGCAAATGGGAGTACATGGGACTCTGGCTGATTGAAGCAAAACATTTATTACAGAACACAGTAATGCTGGAAGGTGAATAAGGCTCAGAAAATCAACCCACTGTGACCAGTGTCCAACCTCACCCCACTCAGAGAGACAGATGTGGAGTCAGTGGGTAAATCGGCCAGTGAGAAACTTCCAGAACCATGGCTCTGCTCACCCCCTCATGGTACTTGGGCTTTTTATATCTTAAAGATTCCACAATCAGTTATATAGGGGCTGACTTTGGGGCCAAGCATGGCTATTATAGATCAGGTTGTCTTGTTTAGGAATTTGCAACCTGCCCTTGCCTCCTTGCCCGCCCTTGCCTGCCCCCCACCCTGGCCCCACCAGGGTGGGTGAGCATCTTAGGAGGGGCCCCGACGAGGCTGTCAGGGGCACTCACGCAGTCACCCCTCGGCCAGGCCTGCAGAGGAGGCCGGGCGACCGACACCTGCTCCACGCAAGGCATTGTGAGAGGCCCTCTAGGAGCCGCGTGGGCCATGCCAGCCGCAGCGTGTTCCCTCTCCTTGCTCCTAACCCTGCTTTGTTGAGCTGGGGAGCATGTCTCTCTGACAAATCCACCCCCAAACCGCCCTCCATGTCCCCGGCTCCCTCCTTCCCACCTGCCAAGACAGATGCAAGGCCCCATCCAAAACCTGGAGTGGGGCTGGAGGTGGGCCTCTTCGTTTAAGGTGTCACTGGAAACGGGCCGAATGTGCTGCCTGAACAGATTCTCATAGCTCGGAGGGGGGCATCCATGTGGCAAATCACCCGACTCAGTTTGGCTTTACAAGAACTATTTATTCCACGAGAACCACAGCATGTTCATCATGTTCATTCTCCTCCAGGCAGCATGAAACGGCACCAGATGAATTAGCCCCTCCCCCTCCCCCCC
>JAKSZT010000049.1:12573477-12588808 GCA_026826555.1 Tolypeutes matacus
GCAGCATGAAACGGCACCAGATGAATTAGCCCCTCCCCCTCCCCCCCACCCCAGTTATAAAGGGAGGATAAGAGAGATCGTGTTTACCCTGGAATCCTGTTAAAATAATTGGTTCAGGCAGTGGTTTGGGTCATTATGTCTGAATACACTCCACATTTGGTAACATTAAACAGTGATCTCCCTCCTCGGGACAGACAGGAAGAGCATAATCTGTCATTGTATTAGTCAGGCAAAGGGGTGCTGATGCAAAATACCAGAAATCGGTTGGTCTTTATAAAGGGTATTTATTTGGGGTAGAAATCCACAGTTACCAGGCCATAAAGCCTAAGTTTCTTCTCACCAAAGTCCATTGCCACGAGTGTGTTGGAGCAAGACAGCTGCCGACGTTTGCCAGGGTTCAGGCTTCTTGGGTTCCTCTCTTCCCAGGGCTGTGTTTCTCTCCAGGCTCAGCTCCTCTGTTTCCTCCACAAGGTTAGCTGTAGACTAGGAGGCTCTCCAGGCTTTGCTTCTCTCCACAAGGCCAGCTGTGAACTCTCAGGTGAATGGCTCGTCTCTGTGCCGGGGCCTTCTCTCTTTCCTCACCACCAATCTCCTCTGTCTGCTCACCTCCCCGGGCTCCAGCATCAAAACTCCAACATCAGAACTGCTCCTCAAAACTGCTCCAACTCTGTCCTTTGCCATGTCTTTTATCTTCGATCCCCCACCCACCAAGGGGTGGGGCTCAACACCCTACTGACATGGTCCAGTCAACACCCTAATCATAACTTCATCATGCCCAGATGAACAGACCAGTTTACAAGCATAATCCAATATCTATTTTTGGAATTGATAACTATATCAAACTGCCAAACTGCTACAGTCACCCTGTCTGCAAAAGCTCCCTGTACAGCCTCCTGGCGTCGGGCCAGCGCCAAGGGCTGGGGGTGGACCAGCAAGCCAGAGACTTGCCCTCAGGGACTGCAGTCAACAATGCAAGAGAGTGGAAAGAGGGCAAAGGGGATGCCCGCAGCCTCCCTTCCCCTTTTGCAATTGGTGCCACACACATCCTGGGCCACGACCCTTGATCTAACCGGGTGCGTGCTTTTATCCCCACTTTGCAGCTTAAGGTTCTGGGGCCCAGAGAGGTGAGATGATTTGCTCAAGCTCACACCGCTGGAAAATGGGGCACCAAACTCACAGCTCTCAGATCAGCTCCAGCTCCCTGCCGGCCATACCTGGGGCCTGAGGGGAGGAGGAGGAGGAAGATTATTTTCACGAGGCCACACAGGATACAGGAGGTGGGAGGTAGGGGGCTCCTGGTGAGGAGAGGATGTCTGAGAGATTGCAGTGGCGGGGGAGGGAGGCTTTCTCCTGACACGTGTGTGGCACTCCTCCAGGGCCTTGCTGGCTTTGAGTGTCATTTACATCTTTTTTTTTTTTTTTTTAAGATTTATTCATTTATTCCCCCCTCACTCTGCCCCCCTTGTTGTTTTTGCACTCTGAGTGTTCTTCTGTGTCTGCTTGTCTTCTCTTTAGGCGGCACCGGGAACGGGGACCCTCCGGAGTGGAGAGAGGTGCTCAATCTCTTGCGCCACCTCAGCTCCCTGATCTGCTGCGTCTCTCATCGGCTCTCTTCTGTGTCTCTTTGTCGCGCTATCTTGCCACGCCAGCTCTCCGCGCAGGCCAGCACTTCTACGTGGGCCAGCACGCCACGTGAGCCCGCTCTCCGCTCGGGCCAGCTTGCTTTTCACCAGGAGGCCCCGGGAATCGAACCCTGGACCTCCTATGTGGTAGTTGGGAACCCAATCGCTTGAGCCACACCTGCTTCCCTCATTTAGATCTTATTGGGACTGTATCAACCCTTTGGAGTGGGATAGGGACACAGAGGCACAAGGAGCCACTTTAGGGCAAGTGTCCCGGGGGCCTTGGAGGAAGAGTGACAATGGGAAATCTGAAGTCCATAAAAACACATTTTTCTGGATCTAAGGATGCTCTAGAGTGTTCATCAGAGGCTAGGACAGAAGTGTCCTTGCTCAACGTTCATCATTCACGACTCTGATTTCAATCACATCTTGTCCAAAAAAAGAGTATTTTTTTTAGAGTCTAAACATAAAAAGGTCTTCATTACAATTTGATTAAGCCTGAAAGTGGTGTTTTTCCAAGTGCTGTGGACTGTCATTAAAAATAAAGCAACTACTTTTACCTGCACAATATTTTGACCCGTTTCATCAGACATCCAGGTAATACATTCTTTCCCTATTCTTGTCATAGTGTTCTTGTTGCAGATAACAATGATTTCTGCTTGAATAATTCTTTTTCATGAATGTGCAAAGAACTTGACAAAATGAACATTGTAACTTGCAACAAGGCCTGCTTCAGGTTTCTCCATACAGACAATTCAACTTGCCCCTCTCAAAGACAAAGTCATTTGATATTTTAAAGAGACCACTCTGCCTTCTTATAGCACCTCTGCAAAGGGTCCCCTGCTGTCTCCAGCCATGCAATGTGACTGGGAAGACTAAGAGGAGAAAGACACTCTCCCAAGGGCCAGAGCAGTGACAGGGGTTTGAGAGGAGCAGGCAGACAACCGGGATGCAAGTTCGGAGGTGCAAAGCATCACGGGGTCATGTAATGGAGAGTCACATTTGGTAGGTGGGTTAAAAAGGCCTCAGAAGGAAATGGTATTTTGAGTGTTTGTAGCAGTATTGTTCATAATAGCCAAAAGGTGGGGAAAAAACTAATGTTCACTAACTGAAGAATGGATAAATAAGGTACGCCATCGCCATGCTATGGAGTATTATTGAGCCATCAAAAGGAATGAGTTTCCGATACATGCTGCAACATGAACCTTGAAAACACGCTGAGTGAAAGAAGCCAGACACAAAGGTCCACGTATTGTACGACTCCATTTACGTGAATTATCCAGAACAGGCAAAGCCACAGAAAGAAAGAGTAGAGTGGTGATTGACTAGAACTGGGGGCTTTGGGAGGGTATGCGAGGAAATGGGGAATGACTGTTAATGGGACTAAGTTTCTTTTGGGGGTGACAAAAACGTTTTAAAATTGATTGTGGTGATAGTTGCACAACTCTGGGAACATTAAAAGCCATTGAACTGTATACTTTAAATGGATGAATTGTATGGTATGAGATTTATATCTCAATGAAGCTATTATTTTAAAAAGTTTTTAAAAAATGAGATGATGCTTGAGATGTGCGTTGGAATTGAATCACAAATCCACAGGCAGTCCATCTTTTTGGTATGAGCTGAGAGGCAGTAATTCTAAGGGCCATTGCATTCTCCTAACTAGAAGAGCAGAGCTTATGAAGTATGGTAATTAGGACATGGCGACTGCAACTGTGCTTAGATGTTACAAAGCTTCTTTTCGAAGCCAGTTAGCAGCCTCCTACTTCACCGTCTCTCATCATACCGTTTCCAGCACCATGTCTACGAAACACTGGCCAAAGCAAGGACTCTCCACCAGTCCCCAATATCTACAATAAAGCCCTGTGGCCTCCAAGGATCTTTTAGCATGACTGGATTCAATACTGGGGAAGACACATGCTTCTCAAGGTGTAGACCATTAGTGTAAGAAGTTTGAAGTCCATATTTTCAACATGAATGGTAAAAAAATTTTAATATCCTTAATATAGTGAGCTCTTACAAATCAATAAGAAAAGGATGAACAACCCCATAGAATGCAAAGAGAATTTCAGATACTGTAGATGGGAGTATTCCTTGTCACCTCTCTCCTAGAGGACAGTTTGTCAATAAACCTTAAAAATATGTTTAATCACCACCCCAAACATAATATGGAACTAGGGGTGGGTCCCTTCCTTTGAGACCCAAAGTTGCTTCTTTGAAAAGATCAGTAAGGGAAGTGAACGTGATTCAACCAATTGGGCGCCTGCCTACCACATGGGAGGCCCCAGGTTCAGGTCCTGGTACCGCCTAAAGAAGACAAGCTAGACGCTGCACCTGCTGCAAAAAGCTTGATGCCACACTTGCCACAACGAGCAGACATCTAAACGAGCAGATACCACAAGTCAGCAGATGCTGCAGCCCATGGGGAGCAGATGTGGCTCAGGCCGTTGGACACTCACCTCCCATGTGGGAGGTCCTGGGTTCAGTTCCTGGTGTCTCCTGGAGAAGGCAAGCAAACAATGAGCAGACAGATGAGGGAATCATCTGGGGGAGGGGGGATAAATTAAAAAATATATAAATAAAGTAAAATAAATAAATCTTTTTAAAAACTCAATAAAGTCGACAAACCTTTAGGTAGGCTGGCAGCGAAAAAAAGAAAGAGAATGCAAATAACTAAAATGAGAAGTGAAAAGGGAGACATTACTACTGACCCCAGAGAAATAGAAAGGATTATAAGAGGATACTATGAACAACTGTATGCCAACAAATTAGATAACCTAAGTGAAGTGGACAAATTCCTAGAAACACACAAACTACCTACACTGACTCAAGAAGAAAAAGAAGACCTCCAAACACCAATAAGAAATAAAGAGATCAAATCAGTAATCAAAAACCTTCCAATAAAGAAAGTCCCAAGACCAGAAAGCTTCTCTGGTGAATTTTGCCAAACATTCCAAGAATCAACACCAATCCCACTCAAATTCTTCCAAACAAATTGAAGAGGAGGGGATACCTCCTAACTCATTCTATGAGGCTGTGGTGGTTTGAAGCTGTATGTACCCCAGAAAAACATGTTCTTAAATTTAATCCATTCGCATGGATGTAAACCCTTTGTAACTAGGAACTTTTTTTTTTTTTTTTTTTTGGTTATCTTTATTACTTTTTTTTTTTCTTATTTAGGAACTTTTGATGAGGCTGCTTCAGTTAAGTTGTGACCCACCTCTCTCAGGGTATGTCTTAATCCTATCACTGAAGACCTTTATAAATGGAATGAGGGACCCCTGTGTACTATATGCAAAACCAACAAGTTTTTTGCAAGCCTGGACTAAAATGGACATAAAAAGGGCAGATTGAAGGAAAAATCACTACAAGAGCAGAACCATGAAAGCTGAGGTTTGGACCCAAAGAGAAGAGGACCGCCCATGTGTGTGAACAGGTTGAGTCTGCTGCAGGGCTAGGAGAGGTCAGGCCTTCCACCCTGTTGTTCAGGAAGAGTGCTACCAACCCACTTTTCTCGGATGCATAGGGGATTGTGGAGAGTCTGGCTGCCACCCCGATGCTTGACAAGGGTGGAACCTTCACCCCAGTGACTGGGGGGAGCGTGGTCACTGTCTAAGCACTTGGAAGGGTTGGGGCTATTGCTCTATCTGGCCTGGAGGACAAAATATCATTCCATAGATGACTCTCAGACCTTGAAATCTAATGGAGTGTGGCCTGCAGATTTTCAGAATTGTGTGGAACCTGTGACCCTGTTTTCCTTCCAATTTCTCCCTATAGAAATGGGAATGTTTATCCTATGCTTGTCCTTTCTTTGCATATTAGAAGCAGTTAAATTGTTCTCTAGGTTTCACAGGTCCACAAATGGAGGGGGAATTGTGTTCCAGGACTGACCACACCCATAATTAATTTTGATGAGACTTTATAATAAGCATTGTTCCTGAAATAATTTAAGACTTTAGCAATTTTATGATGGAATGGATGTATTTTGCATATAGAAATAACATGTCTTTTTGGGTCCCAGAGGGTTGAGTATGGTGGTTTGACGCTGTACCCCAGAAAAACATGTTCTTAAATTTAATTCACTCCTGGGGATATAAATTCTTTTAAATAGGACCTTTTGAGGAGGCTACTTCAGTTAAGGTGCAACTCACATCATTAAGGATGGGTTTTTAATCCTATCACTGAAGTGATTTATAAATGGAATGAACACAGAGAAAGAAAGCCACAGAAGCAAGAAGCTGAAATCAATGAAACCCAGATGAGAACCAAGAGACTAGCAGATGCTGCCATGTGCCTTGCCATGTGACAGAGGAGCCAAGGATCACCAGCAGCTGGTCTTTGGGAAGAAAAGACCTTGATGATGTCTTGATATGGACATTTTCTTGCTTCAAAACAGTAAGCTAATTGTATTAGTCAGCCAAAGGGGTGCTGATGCAAAATACCAGAAATCGGTTGGTCTTTATAAAGGGTATTTATTTGGGGTATAAGTCCACAGTTACCAGGCCATAAAGTGTATTTTCTTCCCTCACCAAAGTCCATTGTCACGTGTTGGAGCAAGACAGCTGCTGCCGTTTGCCAGGGTTCAGGCTTCTTGGGTTTCTCTCTTCTCTGGGCTGCATTTCTCTCCAGGCTTAGTGCCTCTGTTTCCTCCACAAGGTCACCTGTAGACTATGAGGCTCTCTAGGCTTTGCTTCTCTCCACAAGGCCAGCTGTAGACTATCAGGTGAATGGCTCGTCTCTATCCTGGGGCCTTCTCTCCTTCCTCATGACCAAGCTGACTTACTTCCCGGGGCTCCAGCTCAAAACTCCAACATCAAAACTACTCCAACACTGTCCCTTTGCTGTGCCATTTATCTTCAATCCCCCACTCACCAAGGTGTGGGGCTCAACACCCTACTGATGTGGCCCAATCAAAGCCCCAATTATAACTTAATTATGAACAGATCAGTTTACAAGCATAATCCAATAAATATCTATTTTTGGAATTCATAATTACATCAAACTGCCCAACTGCTACACTCCACTCTCTGAATTCCAAAAATACAATATTTAAAAAACCTTAAATCAGTAACAATGCAAGTACAAAATCATATCATAATCATTTTAAGGAAATACAGTTCATCTTGAGGCAAAGTCCCTTCTAGTTGTAGACCTCTGAAACTTACAAAATCATTTTCCTGCTTCTAAAACACAAATGGACAAACAAAGGATAAATATTTTCATTACCATAAGGAGAAATTGGGAGGTTAAACATGAGTCAGGGGTCCTTTACAGTTTAGCAAACCTGCAGTGCATCCACCATTCAATTTCAAAGTCTGAGTCATTCTTAAGATGATGGTTTCTTCTCCTTGGGGCCACATGGGGACCCACCCTTTCCACAGTCTTGCCCAACAGCCATTTTCTTGGTTCCACCCTCATCAAACATCTGGGTGTCAACTAAGCTCCAGACCTCACCCTCCAAGAGTGTTGGGGTGATTGCCACACCTTACCCAATCTTTGGGTTAGAGTCTTAGCCCCCCTAGTACAGTGAGGTGAAGATAACATTTCCCCTAACCTTTGGCACACAGGCTCAGCCCTCTCAGAGCAATGGGTTGAGCTCTGCCAAACTTCTACACTAATAAAACCCCATTGTTCAAGCTGAGCCATTCCATGGTGTTTACTTTAAGCAGCCTTGGAAACTAAAATAGAGGGCAACATCACCCTAACACCAAAGTCAGATAAAGATACCACAAGAAAAAAAAATCAGAGGGAAGTGGATGTGGCTCAAGCAGTTGGGCTCCCACCTACCACATGGGAGGTCCTGGGTTTGGTTCCTTGTGCCTCCTAAAAAGAAGATGAGTACACAACAAACAGATGTACAGAGCAGACAGCTAGTGCAAACAATGAGGGGTGTTAGGAATAAATAAATAAATAAATGTTTTTTAAAAATCAGAGATCAATATCCCTTATGAGTATAGATGCAAAAGTCAACAACAAAATACAATGAAACAAAATCCAACATCACATCGAAAGAATTACATATCATGATCAAGTGGAATTCATTCCAGGTATACAAGGGCAGTTCAACATGAGAATATCAATTAATTTAGTACACCATATTAATAGAATAAAGGATAAAACCCCGTGATCATCTCAATTGATGAAGAAAAGTTGTTTGACAAAATTCAGCTTCCCTTCTTGATAAAAAACAATTAGAAAACTAGGAATAAAAGGAAACTTCTCAACATGTTAAGAGCATATATGAAAAACACAGCTAACATTATACTCAATGGTGAAAGACTGAAAGATTTCCTTCTAACATCAGGAACCATTCAAGCATGCCCACTGTCACCACTGTTTTCAACATTGTACTGCAAAGTTTAGCCAGAGCAATTAGGCAAGAAAAAGAAAAAGAAAAAAGATATCCAAAGGAAGAAGGAAAAAGTAAAACTTTCCGTATTTGCAGATGACATGATCCTATATACAGGAAATCCTGAAAAAATCCATGACAAAGCTATTAAAGCAAATAAATGAATTCAGAAAAGTGGTGGATACAAGATCAACATGCAAAAATCAGTAGTGTTTCTATACAGTAGTAATAAACAAGATGAAATCACAAAACCCACTTATGATAGCAACTCAAGGAATAAAATATCTAGGAATAAATCCAACCAATGATTAAAGGACTTGTACACAGAAAACTACAAAATATTGCTAAAAAATCAAAGAAGATGTAAATAAATGAAAGGACATTCCATGTTCATAGATTAGAAGACTAAATGTTTTTAAGATGTCACTTCTATCCAAAGTGATGTACAGATTCATTGCAATCCCAATAAAAATCCCAACAGCCTTCTTTTCAGAAATGGAAAAACTGATCATCAAATCCATATGGAATGGTAAGGGGCCCTGAACAGTCCAAACCACCTTGAAAAACAATAATGAAGGAGGAGGACTCACACTTCTCAATTTAAAACATATTACAGAGTTTCCGTAGTCAAAACAACATGGTACTGACACAAAGATGTATAAACCAAAGGAATTGAAATGAGAGTTCGAAATAAACCCTCACAGGGAAGCGGCTGTGGCTCAATCAGTAGGGCTCCCGTTTGCCATATGGGAGGCCCCGGGTTCGGTTCCTGGGGCCTCCTGGTGAAGGCAAGCCTGCCCGCGCGGCGTGGTTAGCTGACCCAGCGAGCACAAGCAGCAAGGGGGGGATAAATGAATAAAGAAATAAAATCTTAAATAAATAAATAAATAAATAAGTAAATAAATAAACCCTCACATCTATGGCCAATTAGTTTTTTTCTTTTATTTGAGAAGTTGTAGGCTCACAGAAAAATCATGCAGAAAATGCAGAGTTCCCATATACTCCCCTGTTTTATTTGCTAAAGGTTGCAACCAGAAATGGGTTGGCTTTTACACTGGAGATTTATTCACTGATAAGCTTGCAGTTCTGAGGCTGAGAAAAATGTCCAGATTAAGGCATCATCAGGAGATGCTTTGTCCCCGAGCTGCAGCTGTGGACCATCAGATACATGGCAAGATACAATGGTGGTGTCTGCTGTTTCTGCCGTCTCCTCCAGATTCCATTGCTTTCAGCCTCTGTCTGCCTCTGGCTTTTTCTCTGCTCCTGCGGCTTTTTCTTTCCTGGATTCTGTTGATTTCAGCTTCTCACAGGGATTCCTGTCTCAGCTTCTAATAGTTTTCTTCTATGTCTCTTGCCTTTTTCTCAATATATTTATTCCATTTACAAAGGACTCCAATAAGAGGATTAAGACCTACTCTGGAGTAATCTAGTCAAACAGCCCTCAACTGGATCTAATCTAATCAAACCTTCACATAGGGTCACACTCACAGGAATGGATCAATTTAAGAACATAATTTTCTGGGGTCTACAAAAGACTCAAACTACCACACCCCCTATTATTAATACCGTGCTTTTAACGTGGTACATTTGTTACAACTGATGAAAGAATATTATTATTATTGTACTATTAACTATAGCCCATGCTTTACATTAGGGTTACCTATTTGTGTTGTACAGTCCTATGTTATTGTTTTAAAAAAAATTTTTTTAGTAATTTATATACAACCCCAAGTTTCCCCTTTTAAACACATTCAAATATATAATTCAGTGCCATTAATTATGTTGTGCTATCATCAATCACCTTGAAAAAGAAAAATGAAGTTGGAGTACTCGTACTTCCCAATTTTAAAACTTATTACAAAGCTACAGTAATCAAAACTGTGGTACTAGCACAAGGACAGATGTATAGATCAATGGAATTGAACTGAGCATTCAGGTATAATCTATCACATCTATGGCCATTTGATTTTTTAAATAAGGGTGCCAAATCCAATAGGGAAAGAATAGTTTCTTCAACAAGTGATGCTGGGAAAGTTGGATATCCATATGTAAAAGAATGAAAGTGGATCCCTACCTCACAACATATATAAAATTAGCTAAAAATAGATCAAAGACCTAAATATAAGAACCCAAATTATAAAACTCCTAGAAGAAAACGGAAATATCTCAGGACCTTGTGTTAGGCTGTGAGTACTTGCTTTTTTTCTTTTTTTACTGGGAGGTCCCAGGGATCAAACCCGGGTCCCTCCATATGGGAGACAGATGCCCAACCACTTGAGCCACAGCCGTCCCCCAAGGCTGTGGTTTCTTAGACTTTACACCACAAGCTCAAGCAACAAAAGAAAAATAGATAAATGGGACTTCATCAAAATTAAAAACTTTTGCTCATCAAAATTCTTAATCATGAAAGTAAAAAGAGAACCTATAGAATGGGAGAAAATGTTTGGAAACCACATATCCAATAAGGGTTTACTATCTAGAATATATAAAGAAATCCTAAAACACAACGACAGAAAAACAAACAACCCAATTTAAAAATGGGCAAAACATGTAGACATCTTTTCATAGAAGATATACAAATGACCGATAAGCTCATGAAAATATGCTCAACATCATTACCCACTAGGGAAGTGCTGATCAAAACTGTAATGACATACCATTTCACATTCACTAGAAGGGCTACTATTTAAAAAATGGGAAAATAAGTGTTGGAGAGGCTATGGAGAAATAAGAACACTTGTTCATTGTTGGTAGGAATGTAAAATGGTGCAGCTTCTGTGGAAGACAGTTTGGTGGTTCCTCAGAAAATTAAGAATAGAATTACCACACACAACCTGCCAACTAGGAATATTCCTAGAAGAATTGAAAGCAGGGACTCAAACAGGTGTTTGTACGGCAATGTTCATAGTGGCAGTATTCAAAAGTGCCAAAAGATGGAAGCAACCGAGTGCCCATGACCAAGTGAATGGATAAACAGAATGTGGTACACACATACCATGGCATATTACTCAGCTTTAAGAGGCAGTGGAGTGCTGACACGTGTGACGTGGATGATCCTTGAAGACATCATACTGAGTGAAATAAGCCAGACACAGAAAGACAAATATTGTACAATCTCACTGATATGTAATAATTAGAAAAAGCCAATTCATAGAGCCAGAAACTTGAATGTAGGTTACCAGGGGCCACAGCTGGGGTAGGGAATTAACTAATGCTGAATTGGCACAGAGTTTCTCTTTGGCATGATGGAAAAATTTTGGTAAAAGATGATGGTGATGGTAACACAACATTGTGAACGTATTTAGCATCACTAATTCTATATTTGAATGTGGTTGAAAGGGAAATCTTTAGATTGTATACATGTAATAAATGATTTTTTAAAACTGTAGCACTGTGCAACGCAGTGAATCCTAATGTAAACTATGGTCTATAGTTAACAGTATAATTATAATAATATTGTTGCATCATTTGTAACAAAGATACCAAACTAATGCAAAGTGCTAATAATAGGGAAATCTGCCTGTGTAAGTGGGCATTTGGGAACTCTCTATTTTCTGCACTATTTTTCTGCAAACCTACAACTTCTCTGAAAATCATTTTCAAAAAATTCCACAACAATCCTTTGTTCAATAATTGCACACTAAGGAACTTTACCAAAGAAACAGAGATATGTGAAAGACTCAATACAACAAAGTTAACGACTACGTGATTTATAACATTAATAAATGGCAATAGCACATTTATTTACTTAGAATGTCTTGCAAAAATAAAGATGCTTTCAAAAATATTTAATGACAGAAAAATATCTAGGATAAAAGAGGAAAAAGGCAGAATATGCACAAAAAAGAGCTGTTTTGGTACCAAAATGCATCACTAAGATGTGGTATTTTAGGCAATTTACTTTTATTATTTAAAGTTTTTTTTATAATGATTATATATTTATTTTAAAATCAGAAGAAATAATTTTTTGAAAGAAGAATGTTGTCTGTAAAAGAACGAAGGCACAGACAGAAGCGGCGAGGGCTGGGATTCAGCCCGCACATGCCAGTACTCTGCAGTCTATTCCAGTGGAGCCGCAATGGCCAGGGGCCATTTGATTGGTTGGGTCACTGACATACTGGTCATTAAAGATGTTTAATGTCACCCCTGCAAATGGCTGTGATCACAGGCAGAAAATGACACATTTCTTAAAACACAAAGTTTTTTTTAAAAAATGACATTCAGTGGAAAATATTGCTGGGGAATTGTTAGTAAAGGGCATGAAACAGACTGTCCTTGTCTATGGCCTTTGAGAATCACTGGGCTTCAGAGATGGGAAGAATCTGAAAGATCAGCAATGTCACAGATGGGGCCAGTGAAGGTGGGAAGGATTCACCTGCTCAGCCCAGGTCTAAGTGGGGTGCGAAACAGAACGGGAACTTGGCTCTCCTGGCCTTCAGCCTCAGCTCAATGTCCCATGGAGAGTATCCTGACTAAATGGACTCTTGGACCCTCTCCGGATGGAGGTTTTGTGATCTTCGTGTTCAGGATGGAAATTGATTTGAATTCCGAGCCAAGCTGAGATCAGAACTTGGCCTGGACCTGAGAGTGCTGGGGCCTTACCCTCCAGGCCGCACGTGTGGGGTAATGGGTGCTGAAGATCCCCTTACCTGAGTGTGAGGCACCATGGGAAGGCAGCATCTGGGCAGGATACGCACTGCCCTGGAGCGGATCATTTTCTAATTAAGACTGAACGTCGAGTTTGTGACCAGTACCTCTACCCAAGCAGCTGGCTGTTCTTGTTACATTTCTGCTTGAAGTCCAGATGTCCCAGCTAGAAACTCTGGGTCAGGGGCTTTTAATTCAATCCAGATTCCGAATTAGGTCCTCTTACTACTGGGGCAAAGGAAGGGGATTTAAGGGACGGTGTCTGGCAAAATAAAGCTTACGCTCTCTGTATGAAGCAAGACAGACTCCGAGGAGGCGGCAGCAAGCACGGGGACCTCGCCAGCCAAGAAACCAAGCCAGGGGAGAAAGCCACGTGTGAGGTGTGGGCACACCAAAGAAAAAGCGGAATCGTCCTCAGCTGTCCAGACTCGCAGCCCTGTGCTCTGTCATCAGAATCACTCTGAGTAACTGGGAGACCCAGCAGGTCAGAGGAGTTTCTGAGGTTCATGTCCAAAGACTGCTTTGGAAAGCTAACTCTTGAGGATGAAAAAAAGGTGGGGGGGGGGGCAGCAAATAAGCCTCTGGGATTCCGGACTTTTTTTCTTTAAATTGGAGGCCGATTAGGGACCTGTGAGGATCTGGTGCTCTGAGGTTTTCAGGTCCTGACAGGTACCTGTCCCTACCTGGGCAGCCTCCATGGAAGGGCCCTTTGGAACATCCGGTCCTGCCCTCTGTCCCAGCCAAAATCACCCTGAGAATGAACCTTCCGGGACACAGCAGGACTCAGACCAACTCTTTTGTGATCCAGGAGGCTTTGAAAATGAGTCTTTCTCCAAAGCAGTTTTTAAATGCAAACAACAGACTCTTCTGGAAGCCACTGCCTCAAGCAGTATGAGGCCAAACAAAACAAAACAAAACAAAAACCCTCAAATTAAAGTCCATGCAACATTTTGTACATAGTTTGTGGTTTTAAAGTCACTTTAATCTTTTTTTCCCCTTAAACTCCTCCAAAGGTTTGAGCATCAGCTGAGCCAACACAGAGTTGCACTTCTAAGCAACAGACCTGTAAAGGCAGACTGGAGCTGTTCCTGCAGCTTTGTCACATCTCCAAAAGAAAGGGTGACATGATACATTGAAACAGACCCAAGGACCCATTACTGTGTTTTGTGGCAAAGAGCTGCTTTATTGAAGTTTTAGGGCTATAAATCAGGCCAGCTAAATAGTTTGTATTCCTTCCCATCTCCATATCCCAGGTTAACACAATCAGTTTCAAGGGTCCTGGCTGTGGGTTGGGCTGTGGGTTTGGGGGGTGCGGGTGCCTGGGGGGGTGGGGTGGGGGAACCAGAGATGAGCATTTTACAAAGGGGTACAGCCAAGCTCTTAGATTTCACGGAGCCAGCGCTGGCTGTCCTCACCCAGCCTCATACCCCTGTGTACAGCATGAAGCCAACCCAAATCTGCGGAGACAAGGCACCCTGCTCTGCTGTGGGAAGCCAGAGACCCTGGGGCCAGGACAGCCTAACAAAACAACCTGCTAGACAAGGAGAGAGAGAATCAACCCACTTACTCAGCATCCTTATTTAAATAACGGTGTTAAAATTTAAATAAGCGTTTAAAAAACTCAAATTTGCATTGCGTTCATTTGTATACACCTTAGTAAAAGAGCCTGGGTTCTGGTGCCATGAGTTTGGGTCCTGACCTTGCCAGCTTGGACAAGGCACCTCATCCCCTGAAATCAGGACCAGGGTGAGGCGTGCGCAGGGCTGCTGGGAGGGCTCTCCGCAGGAGTGGGTTGACACTGTAAAGCGCCAGGCACGCGATTGTCTGCGGTTTTCCAATCAGCCTCTTCCTCTGCAGTGATCTTTTGGGAGTTTATTTCTGTCTGCCACAGCAGGCAGATTTGGGTTTTCCTCTCCAGCTCCCGCAGTGCCCTCGCTGTGCCGAGCTCTGTGCCCAATCCCCGCAGTCCTGCCCTAGAGCCCATCTTCTCTGGCCTGAGCATGGAAACCTGGGAAGAAACTGGAAGTGGGTGTTTGCAAAGTGGCCCTTCTCAATGGCCACCCTGGACAGCCTCACCCCTTCTCAATGGCAGATAATGGCTGTGCCTTCGGGGAGGGTGGGGGTGGGACAGAAGCACTGCCTGGCTGCTCCAGCGTTCAGGGCAGGGGTTCAATCTGCTTGCTCACAGCAGGATAACCCTGGCAGGTGGGCCCCAAGGGCCCAGAGAAGATTGTAGCTTCTCCTAGCCTCCCTCCTCAGCTGGACCAGGCAGCAAGCCTCAGCTTTGTGGTATCTCCAGAAGGAGTCCCCGGTGACAATGCAAATTTGGTAGGAGGGGGAAGGTGTGAATGCCCCAAGACCCCTGAGAACCTTAGGGCAGGTGTGTTGCCAACAGAAAGCCAGCCCCAGTGGATGGAGCTGGGGGGGGCAGCCATTGGTCTGCCCAGGAGCACCTCCTGGAGGGCAGGACTTGAGCCCTGACAGGTGGCAGGCTCAGCAGCACCCAGAGCTGCCAGCAGGTGGGCCCGGAAGAGCTGCTCCTTGGTGGGGCTGCTCCCTGGGTAGGGGTGCTCCCTGGGTGGGGGTGCTCCCTGGGAAGGGCTGCTCCCTGGGTGGGGGTGCTCCCTGGGTAGGGCTGCTCCCTGGGTGGGGGTGCTCCCTGGGTAGGGCTGCTCCCTGGGTGGGGGTGCTCCCTGGGTGGGGCTGCTCCCTG
>JAKSZT010000049.1:12588818-12607320 GCA_026826555.1 Tolypeutes matacus
GGGTGGGGGTGCTCCCTGGGTGGGGCTGCTCCCTGGGTGGGGGTGCTTGCGCTCTGGGTGCTCCCTGGGTGGGAGGAGGTCTGCAGCAGGACAGGCCGCCTCCTTCCTGAGCCCTGACGCTGACCACCCCCTCTGGCGCAGGGAAGTGAGTGGCCCACTATGGAGAGTGAGTCTGTGCTCTCAAGGATGACCCTGTAGGGAGCAACCGTGACAGATGTGGGCCTGTCCTTTGGGAGCCAGAGTGTCCTGTGGCCTGGAAGCATGAGGCAGAGCCCAGGACATTGGCAGGCTCCACGGCCCATTTGTGTGACGCAACTGAAGCAGCAGCCCTGCTGCCACTTTCCCTGGCAGCCCAGGCGTCCTCCTGGACCACAGGCCTACAGGGAACAGTCAGAGTCAGCAGGAGACCAGTGAGGCCACCTCATGTCCTCACGACCAGAGATGACCGATATGGCGCTGAGTGCCCTGCTCTGCCCACATGCGAACAGAGAGAGGGAGAATTCCAAAAGGGGGTGAACAGGCAGAGCAATCTGGAAGGTAAGGCAAGAGCGCCAGGAGTCAAGGCAAAGAGAGTTCTAGAAGGAAGCAGTGTTGAAGGCTCCAGGGAACTAGAGGAAGATGAGGATGACAAAGAAGCCATAGAATTGAATGACCAGGGGGTGGCTAATGGGGGGAGGGGCGGCTGACACCCCCATGCAGTGACCTGAGGAGGGAGGACCAGGATGATGGGGTGGAATGGCGTCCTCGACAGGAGGCGACAGAAAGGGGCCCACCTTGAGTAAGCCTGACTCGGGGGTCGGAAACGGCTCCCTTGGTTCTCTTCCATTCCGTCGGTCTTGAGCTCGGGTGTGCCCAGCCCCTCTGCCAGCCCTGGGTTTAAGGGCTTCAGCAGGAACAGCTACATTTTAATAGGGTCGCTTGGTTTTCACTGCATTTTTCATGGTTATCTTCTACTTTCCCATTTAGTGTAGTAGTAGGAAACTTCCTTTATACACTCATTAATAAATAAGTAAAAGTGTGGGTCAATTTAAAGGGCAAAGGCTGAGTCAATCACAGACTGTAGGTGGTTTGTGGATGTGGCAAAAACGATGGAGACAATGACAGGGCAAAAGCAGTGATCACCAGTAGTGGGAGTTTGGCAAACACTGCAGCGGGGAGCATTTGGAGTGCAAACTCCTGTGCTCCCACTTCCTCAGAGACCACTGGCAGAAGCTGCATTTCTCTGGCCCTCACAGGTTGTCATGAGAATTCAATGGGACAGCAGTTGTAAAAGCAATAGCAGAATGGCCGGCACGAAGCAGGGACTCCCTCCAGGTCACCCGGAATCTGGATTTGCACCAGTTACCGGGGTTTTCATGACAACATGACTCGTGAAGAGGTGCAGTAACACAAGCCCCAGTACTGCAGGCGCTTGTCCTGGTGCCCTCCCACGATGTCCACCTTCTAGCTGGGAGCCACCCAGCCCCCGGGTGGGCACACAGGGGGGCCTCCTTTGGTGAATTCCCTTTCAGAACTCAAGCTGGTTGGAAACGAGGACAGGAGAGAAAGGCAAATTGTTTTGTTTTTAACATAAGCATGAAAAACTGGATCCATGTCCCTCCCTCGTGCAGAGAACCAGAGAGATGGGAGATAATGATTTAATCAAGGAAACCCCCTGGGACAGTGATGCTGTGCAGATCTAGAATGAGGGAGAGAGCCCTTCCTTTTTCCTTCTGGAGCCCTAGAGAAAATAAAAGACATATGTGGGGAAGCTGTACCAAGGTGTGCTGTTAGCAAGTCGTCTGCATCCAAATTAAGGATGAAATTCTAATGTTTGTTGGCTCTGGTATTGAAAAATTTATGATGCTCTGAAGACAAGATGCTTAGCCTTCATTTTCTCCTTTGTTTCCCCCAGAAGAATCCAATCATTGGTCCTTGCTCACTGTTCCTCTTGCTAATAATCCCACTGGAGAAGAAAAATGGTTAAAACAACAGGTGCCCAGGGGAGTTGCCTTTAATCACATTCTCTAAGAGGGCAGAAGTTAACTTACCATTCGACCAAGCTAAGCCCTAGTTTAATTGAATCCACATTGGGTATGCCTTATTAGTATTCTCCTTTCTGCTTTTTCCTCTTCTTTGCCTTCCTTTAAGCCTTTGATTTGAGACTGGTTTCTCCCAGAAACCTTAGAAAAATGAGTACAGGGTGACTCTCGCTCATCCCTGGGAGACGTACCCCAGGACCCTGGAACGTCTTCATCCCTCCAGGACGGGAGGCACCTGAGGACAAGGACATGCAGAGGCCACCGTGACGTGCTCAGGAGAGGGATTCTGGGCCCTACACAGGTCAAAGCTTGTCAGACTGAACACTCTGTGCAGTTCATTGTCTGCTAATTACACCTCAACACTCCTGGGAAGGAGGACAAGGAGGAAGCAGCTTCTGCTCCTCTCCAGTTGGCTGAGCAGACTGGAGGGACACAGACTGCCTCCTCCCCCACTCCACCCCCAAATCTGATTTCATCCTGATATCACTCATTAAATAGTCAAATTGCCTAGGCCAGAGGAGCTGGGAGTGTGAGAAAAAAGCACGGGTCTCACTCACAATGGGCAAACATCTCTCTATGAGTTGTCAATCCCCCTCACATAAGGTAGTCAATGTCTCGTGCGTGGCCTCAGCTCCCCCTTGTCCCCACCAGCCACGGAGCCCAGGGGTCCAGCTGCAGCTCTGTTTTCCACTGTTTCAGAATTTCAGAATTTCCCGACTTTCCAGGAATTTCAGGGTTGAAAATGCAGATGAAAAATCAGGATTCTAAGGTAACCAATTACAGAAGAAGTCATCTTCATCCTGGGAAAATAAACCCGGGGACAATATTATCTCCCAGTTCATGAGCTCTGCTCAAGATGGGCCCCATCACGCACCCCAGCCTGCCCCGCTCCCTGCCCTTTGCCATCATCCTCATTTTACAGACGATGCCCTTGAGGCTTGGAGAGGTCAAGTACTTTGGCTAGGTCTGCTGGAGATGAGATGAGGCGGGGAACGAGCCAGAAGGGGGTCCTGGGTGCAGGGTATGGGAAGCAGCCCCTATGTTAAACCTGCAAAGCCTAGACAACTTGTCCTGTGAGCCCTCTGGACAAGGGGAAAGGGGTGCTGGGCTCAGGGGAGAGGAGCCTGGAGGGAGGTGGCCTCCTGCTGTCCTCGATGGAAAGTGTGGGTGAGAGGCTCTGAATGCCAGATACTCTGGGGAGGAGAAGACTGCAGCGGGTGCTTCTGGAATGGCGAAGGAAAGTCACTGGGACAAAGAGGGTGCAGAAGGAGGTTTTGCAGTCTCCTCTCTGGGCTGCCTATGTGCCAGGGAACAGTGAGACCCTGCACTGGATGAGCTGTGCCAAGTCACTCGGACCTCTCAGACCCATTCTGAAGCCTTGCCAAGCTGGGGACAGTGGCTCTGGAAGAGAGAAGGACTCTTGCAGCTCTGGGTTGTCGTTACCTTGGGTGACCACGGCGCCCCTCCCCGCCCTGCACCTTCCCAACTCCCAGGGGACGGCTGTTTCAGTGGAGTCACCATGGAGGGTGACAGACCGAGGCAGGGCGTGTCGCTGTGGAGGGGAGGGGGCTACTGTCCAGAAGGCATGTGGCACACCCTTCCCTGGGGTGAAGAAGGGAGGTGGGCTGCCCTGCTTCAAAGCTCAGCCCCAGCCCCACGTCCCAGGCCTGGGGCTCTAGGCCAGTTGATTAACTTCTGTGCTTCCTTCATCTGAAAAGTGGGGCTAATACCCAATGCCTTCCTTCTGAAGTTTCCTTCCAGAAAGAGACACTATCGCCAGCATAGTGTCCATCTCAGTTGCACAGTAAATGGGAGCCTTGAAAGAATAATCCCCTATGTTATGTGGCACTTTATGGATTTGAAAACATGCTTCCATCCCCCCTCGTACTTTATTTTCATCACCACACTAGTAGGTAGATACCATTACACCCATTTTAGAGATGAGGAAATGGAGAGATTAAATAACTTACCTCAAAGGGAATCTCAAGACCAAAGCTCAATCTACGACATCACAACTCCATTTTCCATTTGGTTAAATCCAAAGACCACCTGTAAACCCTCTGCTTTGCAGGCACTAAGCAGCAGACACCAGCGAGCTCAGGGTCTTGGGCAGAAGCAATCACCTCTAAATCAGTATGGAAGCAAGCCAGGGGTCCCGCCGCTTATAAACTCAATTGAAATGCAAGCCGTTGCTCCCAGGTGTAAATGTGTTCCCGATGCTTGGTGACTGCCTATGGAAAGAGGCATGTGGAGTAAAAATAGTCTTCTAAGTGGCTTAAAGGCTTACAGCAGAGTGGGAGACTAGCTTTCATGGTCTGAGTACTTTTGCAGGGTGAATGGAGGACACTGGTGAACATATCCTGAGCATCAAAGTCAAGGACTGGAAGTCAAACAATGACGTGCCCAAGGATGCGGAGGGCGCGACCTCATGGAAAAATTGCTGTGTCATGTTCTACAAGTAGGAAAACTCAGTGCTGAATTACATGAAGAGGTTTAGCCTGCTTCCGTGACTAGATGAGGATCAAAAAATTCCCAAATCAAGCAGAATATCAAACACCCTTGTCATTGCGATCAGTGCTGTAGAGCATGCCTGGGCGCCCAAGGTGATCTCCAGAGCTTCGTGTCCTCCTGAGTGCTCCCACACCCCCTCCTTCCCTGTTCAGCCTTGACTCTTACTCTGCCTACACATTCAAGGCCTGGCTGAGGTCAGAGGGCACTAAATTAATCACGCACCAGGAGAGCTTGGCTGATGGGTTAGAATTTGTAGGGGACCTAATTCTGTGTTTTTGTTTTCCACCACTTTTCTGATTCCCCCACCCCCACCCCCGTGTTGTTTATGAAAGCAAATTGCTGCACTGAGATCAAGCAGTTCATGGTTCCAAGAAAGCAGGGAGGGGGCTCAGGCACACATGCACACAGGCCCTCCTGCACTCACAGGTTCAGCAGGGCTCAGAACTCAGGGGTGCCAAGCAGTGTGCAGCCCCCAGGACCCCTTTGGGCCTGAGCGCTCACTCAGCCTGGGCTTTGCAGGGCCTTATTTTGATCTCAGATGAGGGGGCTGGGCTGGGGGTGCAGAGGACCCCGCTGTTGCTCAACAGTGTGAAGAGACTGGTCGCAGCAGAACCCCAGCCAGCGTCTACTTTGAGCCCGCGCCCGGCTCTTCAGAGCCCTCTCCTGCTTGTGGGCTGCGGGGAAGAAGGATCCCGGGGCATCCGCCTTGTCCAGTCCTGCAGCTGAGGCGATAGGCAGGGAGGTCAGGGACACACAGGCTGGATCAGCTGGCAGAGCCTTCGTGCAGGTCTCTCCCCGATCCTCCAGGACCCCTGGGACCCCCAGGGAAGGGCTATCGCCCCTGCTTCTGGATGAGGGAGAGAGAAAAGCAACTGGGGACTTGCCCAAGGTGGCAGCGTTCATAAGTGGAGAAGCCTGAGCGGTCGAAAAAATTTTCATGTAAATAAAAAAGTTTAAATTATATTTTTCTATAAGTGATGGAACTATTTGCAAGAACCCCATGGTGACTTCTTTCTTCCTCAGATTTTTCTTCACCCCTTCCTTAAAGGGAGGCCCACCTGGCTGGGCCTAGTTCCTTGGGAAAAGATTCCAAGCGCTTCTGCCTGCCTGCTTGTTACTAACGAGACTGTCGCCGTCCCTGGCCGCAATTTTCCAGATGGGGAAGCGGGTGCAGAGGCCTCACCAATCTGCCTAAGTTCACCCAGAGGCAGTAGGAACATTGGGACTTGAACCCAGGACCTCCGGCTGCCCAGTCTTGCCTTTCAGTTCTTTGCTCTCCCGTCTCTTTCCAAGCAGCCCTTACCTCTCCCCTCACTGTTTCTGTGGGAAGAATGATCAGCATTAAATTTTACTGATGAGAAGCGCTAAGCAGATGAAGTTGATCCTGGGCGTCCTACTCAGAGCTGTAGCTGAACTCAGAGCCTAAAATTTCCAGACTAATTGTCAGGAGGGAAGCCTCAACCAGGTATTTCAAATGTCAATAGGGAAGGAATATTCCAGAGCAAACCCCCTGGGCCTGCTTCTTGCATTTTAATGTGCCCACAGATCCTCTTGTGAAAATCCAGATTCAGGTGGGGCCTGGGATTCTGCATTTCTAAGGAGCTCCCAGGTGACACGAAGATGCTGGCCTGGGGGCCACGCTTTCCATAGCAAGGCCCTCCACCACGATTTTCCAAACGAGGCTTCCAGGGAACCTGGGGGCTCCTGAATATGCCACAGGGGTTGCCTCGGGGGGTGATGCCCAAAGCTCAAGAGGTTTTGGAGTAAGATTTCCCTTGAAAAAAGGGTTTTCCTGCTTTGGGAAAAAAGTTTGAAACCCTCAATCTTAAATATAATATCCCATACATTTGGGGATACTAAAGCATGATCCCCAAAGGTAAATTTTTTTCATAGACTTTGCTGACTCAGGGGAATCGGCTGCCCAGTTTGGAGCTCTGGCCCCACGGTGACCTCCCTGCTACCTCATGGAAAATGCTGAAGGTTCTCTACTTAGAAATAATTATATTTACATAGCCTCTGTGGTCTGCGGGTATCTCTCTCGCTCTCATAGATACTTGTAGGAAAAAAAAAAAAAGAACACTTGCTTTTGGAATTCATCAACTCAAGCTGTTTACCTCCATTTGAAGCCAGAAGCTTTCCCTCCCCCTGTGTTTAAGTTTCTTATGGGAGGGAGGGTGGGGAAGGGAGGCTGCCAGCATTGCAGCCAGACCTTGTTACCCTGGGTGAGAAATCAATCTCTATGTTCCAAGTGTTGAGCGAGAGCTCACCACCGGGCCAGAGGAAACGACATTGGGCCATGAGCTGGTAGGATCTTAGAGAACATGTAATTGAGTGTTCTCCAGCCATGTTCTGTGAGAAAAGGATTCTGTGATCGAATAAGTTAGGGAAATGCTGTGTTAAACAAATTTCTCTACTGTAGTAATTTGTGGAGTCTTTTATAAACTAATACGGTTGGCAACTCTCCAAAAGGCCATGATAACCTGTAGTGTACCCCAAACTTTGACCGCAATGCCCACTTTTCATAGCGATATCTCAAGGAGCATCAGAAGTCTATGGAAGTCAACTTTTGGGAACAGCTGATCAAGCCTCAGCTCTAGAGCACCTAATTCAATCGCTAAAACCGGGAAGATCTCAGCTCTTATGGTCTGGTTTTCAAACTTTATTTATTATTTATTATTTATTTATTTATTTATTTATTTATTTATTTGGAGGCTCCAGGGACTGAACACGAGACCTTGTGCATGCTAAGCAGGCACTCAACCACTGAGCTGCACCCACTTGGCTGGTCTGGTTTTCAAAATGAGACACCCAGAACTTCCACTTTTGGAATTGCAATTCCAGAAAGTCCCTGACTAAGGTTTTGAGTCACTCCTGGGAGTTTGGGGGCAGAGCTGAGGCTAGAGGGTTACCCCAACGAGCAGGTGCTGAAAAATCTTCCTCAGAGTCGTGCTCATCCCAAGCTGAGACTGGTTTTCATTGCCTGGGTGTCTCTAGGGCCCAGTCCTAGCACACAGAGGCTCGTCTGTAAAGGTGGGCCATGCCGAGTGTGGTGGAATTAAGGGAAAGAGGCATGGAGGGCCTCAAGGAGGGGCTGCCCAAGCTGGAGGGTGTGCAGAGAGGCGCCAGGTGACCAGAGAGAGCCCTCTGTTTCATGGGAGCTGGGATTCTGGAGAGAAGAAGGAAGGGGAGTTCTGGAAAGTGTGGGCTCGCACAGTGAGTGTGGAGGGCCGCCAGCATGTCACTGGCGCTCGGTTCAGGTGGAGCTTTGTCAGGGCCTGGTCTTGCTCCAGCCCCTTTCAGCTTCCCCTGTGCCTCAGTTTACTCATTTCCAAAACAAGGTAGTCTGATGGCTCTCAGACCCTTGCAGGTCCAGCAGTCAAAGGTCTCCAGCACAGCACCTCCCCGAGATGGTCCTCGTACCTTTGGGGAAAGCAAGGGGACTCTGGTGTTGGACACAGATGTTTCGTGTTACATGTGTGTCTGACCGCTTATAGAAAGACTGTGCTAATGCTTCAAGCCTGTGCTTGATACACTTGCTTAGAGAGAGCTGAAACAGGTAGCCTCAGGTGCTCCAGCTATGCACAGCTCATGAATTGTATACAGGTGGGAGCAGATACTGCAAACATTATGAGCAGGTAAACGGGGGGGCCAAAGTTATTGAAGGACAGGGCTACGGGAAGTTCAGAATTCCTCTGGAAGGAATCCCTCCTGCCTGCACGATGAGGCTAGCTCGTTGGGGGGAGGGGTGCATCGATCTCGGGGTCACAGGCTCAGCACCCACCCCGTCCCCAATGGGGAGTTAAGTTGCTCCAGGTTCCCTCCAGCCTGCAACCAGGGGCAGGCTGAGCAGCACGGAAGCTCAGCTGGTCTTCGAAATAGCAGCAAGAGCCAACTGAATGCATCTTCCCTAAACGGGGGCACTGGCCCGGCCCCTCACCCGGGTCTCTGGAGCCCAGCTTTCAAGTCGAGAGCTACATTTCTCCAGATCAGCATGATTGTCCCTGAAATAACAGATGCCTGCGGATGTGTGAAAATAAAGGTCTGCGATGAAAAGAAAATGCCAGAATGTATATTCTGCCCATCCAGTTGCTTTAGGATCTGTTATCTGTCTCTGTGGATTTCAAGAACTGGATTTACTTCACTTGATGAGATTATCTTAATTCATACTGCTGCCGAGTACACCTCGAAAAGCTGTATTTAAAATAAAATGTAAGAGAGAACTGCTCCAGTTAATTCAAAATAGGTCTCTGGCCTCTTAATACTGCAGTTTAATGGGACATGAAACTATGTGCATACGCAAGCAGCCGGCTTAAATAATGTAGAATTTCTATTTTCTGAATAGGGCTCCAACCAGGTGTAGGCGAGAAACCCGAAGGCCCTGCCCATTTATCACTGTCCCACAGGGAATAATAATAGTCACTGGAATTTAGTGAGGGCTTCCTACATGCTCTAACTACGTGACACTTTCAGACACTTAACCCAGGGAGGCAGATGAGGAGACCAAGGCTCAGAGACACTCAGCCACCCACCCAAGGTCGAACGGCCAGGAAGTTGCAGAGCTGGGCTTTCAAACCCTTAACCACTGCTCTGACTCCCCAGCGGGAAGTCCAGGACCCACAGGTGTTCTAGATGTAGGCTCCAAACAAACGTAACCAGATACACGGATTTCCATAGCTAATACTTTTCTGTATGGATTGACGTAACCCAAAAGCTCCCTCTAGACCAGGGGTTCTTAATTTTTTTTTGTTCCACAGACCTCTATGCCAGTCAGGTGAAAACCACGGACCCCTTCTCAGAATGTGGTGGCAGAGAGTTTTATGACCCTCAACATTGGCATGTCTTTAAATTAAATTTTAGGATTATTCAAAATTACGTTTTACAACTTTCCCATAGTTTCAATGCCTGGTAACCTAACATGGATCAACAGCTGTTCAAACGGTCATTTTCGGCAAACATTTAGAAATTCGAGTTTTCCCACGGCGTCATAACACCATCTCCGCCATCCTTACCAACCTTTTTGCAGGCAGTTATCCACTGCACTCAGAACATGCTACATTAAAATAAAAATCGTACTAAGTCCACACTATACTGTGTTTCAATAAATATATCACACCCGTGCCAACACGTCCCCACAAGAATCATGCTTTTTTGAATTTTAAATTCAAACTCGTGGACCCCTTGAAATCTTTCCATAGACCCCTTGGGAGTTCATGGACCCCTAGTTAAAAACCCCTGCTCTAGACCTCTATGGGAATCTAGAATTCTAGAATAATGTAAAGATGAATCTAAAGGCCTTAGAGCTGATGCGTGCCTGAGAAACGACCTAGAAGTATAGCCGTAGCCCCCAAGCTGTCCAATGGGGTGATGGAGAGAAGGGGCAGGGGGATGGGCTGCTGAGAAACCTTCTGTCTTAGTTTCCCATCTGCTAAAACATATACCATGCAATGGGTTAGCTTAAAAATAGGAATTCAGGGAAGCGGCTGTGGCTCAATCAGTAGGGCTCCCGTTTACCATATGGGGGGCCCCGGGTTCGGTTCCCGGGGCCTCCTGGTGAAGGCAAGCCCGCCCGCACGGCGTGGTTAGCTGACCCAGCGAGCACAGGCAGCAAGGGGGGGATAAATGAATAAATAAATAAAAATCTTAAAAAAAAAAAAACAAAACAAAAATGGGAATTCATTTGCTCATGGTTTTGAGGCTAGGAGAAGTCCAAAACAAGGTGTCATCGTGTTGCTTTCCCCCTGAAGACCACGGTGTTCTGGGGCTGGCTCCTGAGGTCCTTGGTCCTTGGCTTTTCTGCCATAGGGCAATGCACGTGGCAGCGTCTCCCCTTTTTCTTCCTGTGGCTCGCCCCTTCTCTGTCTGAACTCCTGCTTCGAAAGGATTCCAGCAGCCAGGATTAAAGCCCAGCCTGATGCAGCGGGGCCACCCCTTAACCGAATCAGCACCTTGAAAAGGTCCTCCTTACCATGGCCCACGCCCGCCAGAATATGGACCAAGACAAGAATAGGTCTAAACTGGGGTACGCGATTCAACCCACCACTTTCCTTGAACCTCGTCCTGGCATTTGTGCCAGCTCAGAGCCTTTCCACAGAAGCACCCTTGAAACCAACGAGCGGGTCCTTGGGGGTTTGGGTGGGACGCTGCTCTGCCTTACTGCTCCTCAGCCCTGCCTCTGTATAGCCTGGCCAATGCAGGGCTGTCACTGGCCTGTCACTTTAAATGGAATCCAGCACACCGACAGCGCTGACATCCGCTGAGCAGTGTTCACTTGGGTCAGCGTGGAGCCTCCTGCCCACCGGGTCCCCGTGGAGCATGTGGGCTTTACTTCCCTAGAGAAAGCCAGGAGATGGCTGGGGGCCTGCCGCCTGGCAAATGACCAGAGCAAGGACCAGCTTATGCAACTTGGAGCACCAGACTTCTGCACACCCAGGAGTGGGCAAGGGGTCTCGTCCCGTCCGCCCTCAGGGCTCAGCCTTGCAGTCCCACCTCTACCTGCACTCCCTGCCCTGAATCTCTTTTGGGCGGTGCACCTTATACTGGCGAGCACCAGATCTCTCTCTCGAGCTGGTGCCTCTCCTCTAAACTGACCTGTTGTAGACACAGGACATCTGCTGCACATCTGGCCATCTTCACTAAGATGTTTACTTGGGTCTTCAAACTTCACATACCCAGGTCCAGTCGTCCCCACCGGCCTCCTCCCCCGGCTCTGGTCCCCACGCAGGGAATGCCGGCTCCCACCTGCCCGTCATTCAGGCCAGCGCCCTTGAAGCCAAGCTCCATCTCTTTTTTTTTTTTTTTTTGTATACCACTCACCCAGTCCATCAGTACGTTCTCTAGGTTGTCCATTCAAAACTTGTCCAGATTCCGGCTGCTTCTTGCCCCCCACCAGCATCCAGTCCTGGGTTCCCTGACCCCTAGCCTGGGTGATGGCCACAGCCTCCTCACAAGTGCCCCAGGAAGCCCACCCAGCAGCCGGCGGGAGCCTTTCAGAGGTAAGTCCGGCTGCAGCCCTCCCTTGCTCGTGCCATCGTGATCCCTGGTCAGGGGCCCGTCCCCTGCTGTTTCCTCTGCTGGGAACCTGATCGCCAGGGATCTCAAAGGCTTGCTTCCTTGCCTCCAAAGTTTTCTCAGTATGGCCTCTGTTAAAATGACCCCCAAGGGTCCCCTGTCATTTCCTGCCCCCTTTCCCCTTCTCGTCTTGGCTATGTGGCTTACTTCTTTTTGCTCATCATCTCTGTCCCTCCTCTGGAACACTGGAGTCTCAGGAGCAGGGAGATTTGTTCATCCTGTTCACTGCAGTCTCGCAGCACCTGTTGCCGGACACCCAGTAGGTGCTGATAAAGATTTGTTCAGCGAAAGCCCTGCCTCTGCCCCAAGGGCCATACGAGGGTTGGGTGAAGGAGCACAAGGTTGCACTTTATAAACTGTAGAGGGTCTCCAACTGGCAGGCACTGCCGTGACTGTGCACAGCCCTAAAACTGAAGACCTTCCCGTTTCTGGCCCCCAGGTGTGCCCCCCGCCACCAGGCAGCTCACAGTGGTCTGTAGTCACAACTTTCCAGGTCTCAGCCCTCCTGGGGGGGGGAGGGGGTGGCGCTTCCCCTCAGCAGTCAGCTCAGGGGAGCGGTGGCAATGTGCTGATGGCAGACTGGCGGGGAGCGGCGGGGAGCTAAGTGCAGGGGCAGACGGGCAGATGCCCGGGCAGAAGGCCCACGGGGCGAACCCAGGGCAGGGCGCAGGTGGCTGTCCTTGTCCCCTGAAGCGCCCCACCCCTCCCCCGGCTGGGCAACCCTTGAGGGCAGGGACCGGGCTTGGCCTGTCCTCTCAGCCCCTGGGCGCCCAGTAGATGCTTGTCTGGCCAAGCCAGGCGTCGGCCTGCTGGTGCCCTCGCTGCACTTTCTCAGCTTGAGCAACGTCCCTGCAGCGTGAGCGAGCGGAGGCTGTGGCCCCCCGAAAGCTGCCCCGTGGCCCGCCTCCTGGGAGCGGCCAGCTGGGTTTGAGGCAAGGCAGCTGCATCAGCTACCAGGGTATTCCAGAGTGGTCCTTTACCACCCACCCCCGGGGGGAACCAGAAAAACAGTGGCCCCCTGCCCGTTCCCAAGAGCAAGCACTGAATTGCTGGGTGCTTTTCCCTGCAAACCATTTGGTTGCAGGGAACCCTGCGTAGCCAGGGCTCTCTGTGGTGTCTCGCCTCCCCTCCAGGAAACACCGTGCCCTGGGCAGCCTGCCTGCCTCACTCCCTTTCCTGCCGCCTTGTAGCTTTGAGGGGCAGGAATCAAAGGCCGAGGCGCGCGGCCTGGGACACTTTCCCACCAGGGCCGCTCGGGGCCCTTGCTGGGGATTCAAACTGTCAGCCCTGGTTTTCTGTAAACCAGGGTGCACGGGCTCTGCCCAGCCCCCCTCTGCAGCCCCTCCCTTTCCTCCTCTCCAGCTTCTATTCCTCCCGCTTCCCAGATTTTCCCCCAAAGGGAGACCAACATGCAAGGAAAGCTGTCCCAGCCTGGCATTCCAGAGACCCGCGAAGCCAGGGCTCCATTTTGCAGGGCAGCTGGTTAGCCTGCTTGCGGACCACTGGAAAACTCAGCTACGCTGCGAGCAAGGAAGTTGGAAAGACTATAGGTCTTCGCCAGGATTTAATACGACAGGTTTCTGGCTCTGGGAACTTGGATAAGGTTAACTCCTCATTCTTAATGGGAAAAAACCCAGCTCTCTGAAATAGCAGTTCAGTGGGAAAGTGCTGCTTTGAAAGCGTCGCAGGCAGTCCTACTGGCAACCTCCCCTCTTCCCGGGGCTGCAGCATTTTCTGTGTCTAATATGTTTGCTACACCTCACCTCTGCCAGGGACACATACTGTAAATTGTCAGCTCTAAGCATGTAATCTCCTAACCAGAAGGCTCCAACATCTGCTGGCCAGTTGTTGCATGGTTGGGTAATTAACATGGTTTCTAATTTTACTCTTTGAACTTAGCATAAAAAGTTTTAATGAGTGTATGTAATTCATACTTTCCAACTTCAGAGAGTCCTGAAAGAAAAACCGATGCTTTTACAGCCTGCGTCACTGAAGTTGACGGTTTTATTTTTGAATCCCATTTCCTCCCCGACTCCTTATGCAAATGCATTATAAAACAGACCAATTGGATACTATCACCCTTTAAAAAAAAAAAGCACATTCAAATATTTGTCTAGGTTTTTGTTAAAACACCCCCCTTTCAACTTTGTGCTCACAGGAGATGTCAGATGTGCTCATTCTTCATTTTGATTAGAGGAGTCTTGTGACCATTCATCCATCTATAAAAACACAGAAAATTGATCTGGACGCTATGACCAGTGAGTCACACTGGGAGAATTTGGTTTTAAAAATTGCTTTCACTCTCATGCCTGTTTTTACCGAAATGAGATGGCTTTAGTAACGGTTTGTTCCTGCCAACTTAGTTCACTCTTCCCATTTCCCTCTTCTCTGGGTATGCCTCAAACTGCAGCCTAGAAAGGGATTGCAGTTGATTAAATTCAGCTTGGGGTCAACCCATGTATTCAGAGATTCACCTCCATTAATATATTTGGGGTACTTTTTAGCAACAAACTCACGTGCCAAGAACAACTGTTCAATCCAATAGCAGATGTGGTTGATCAAGATTAGCAATTACTCACTAATGCTGTTTGTCATTAACCAAATCCTGAAGAATTTCAAAAGAAATCCCCATATTTGCGTGTGCCTCTTTTTGGGGGATTTACTCTACTGAAAGCTTGATGACACTTTAAAAGCAAAAGTCCCAAGACTAAGTTTGTCAGTGTGGCCTATTATTACCTCCTGCTGAAAGATCTGCAGATGGTTTGCACGCATATTTCTCTTTCTGGCAAGTGCATTTTACTCGTCCTAGTCCTGTACAGCAGTGAAGGTGATGCCGATGATGAATAACTGGAGTTGAACAAGCAAATTCCTTTTCTTTGTGACAAGAGATTCAAGGGAGGGCTTCTGCGGGATTCACCCAAGTTCAGGCAAGTTCAGGAAACAGGAACACCAACTCAGCGTTTTGCCTGATGAGCCACATCTCAAATGTGTGACCAGAGATAAGGTCTGGTTGATGAACTTGACCCAGGTCAAGATAAGGCCACTCCTTTCATTCATAGCTATGGATTAAGCAGTGTTCTATGCCAGGCACTCTAGGCTCTGGGCACAAGTCCCACTTTCTGGGTGCTTAATGTTTTAATGTGAAGAGGAAAATGATAAGCAAATAAATCATACAACCAGGGCTGTGAAATGTTTCTACCAAAAAGCTAAAGAAGTGTTTCTGTATTCTAGGCATGTGCTATTATTCAGAATTCCTAGGTGAGGTTGCTCATAAAACATACTTTTTAGGGTGAGGGGTCAGAGAAGGGGAGTGGCTACCACAATGGCACTGGGAAAATGGGGAGGAATCTAGAGATTCCTAGAGTCCAAGGATTTCATTTCAAGGTGAAGAAACCAAGGTCCTCAGGAATGGTGTACCTGACGGGGGTGTGCAAAATTCCCTACATAAGATGGAGGGAGAGAAGAGTCAGGGATGGGGGCCTGGGAATGAGGAAGGAGGCATTAGAGAAGAGGTGAGGGAAAAGAGAGGAGAAGATGGAGATGGGATTGCTGGAGAGAGGGGAAGAGAAATGAGCGTCAGCTCCAGGGAATCCACATCTTCCCAGTTAGCTCAGAAGGAAGGAGCTGGATCCTGTCCTCTTTAGTCAATGGAAAGATCCTCCCTTCTTTGGGTGAAATATCAAGGGACTTCGGTTACTTCAGTCTTTCCCCTCGGCAAGCCCTTCCCTTTGTCCCTGCCCTGTAGCCATGCAGGGTTCCTCAGGAAGAGCTGCATTTCGGAAGAAGCATAAATAACCCAGGAGTTGCTATGGTGTGTATTTCAGGGGAATCCAAAAGTAAAGATCCACAGAGCTCATGCAAAACCAGACTGCACATAAATTATCCAATGCCCTACCTGCTGAAATGCATAAAGCTGCATCCTTGGAACAATTTGCATTTTTAATTGAAGACACTTTGCACACTGTGGTCAGCTGATGGGCCTGCTCTGGAGTTCCGGTCACCTCCGCGGGGAGCTGGGCCGGAGCTGAGTGCCCACACTGCCCTACTTCCCGCTATGCTGCGGGCTCTCACCTCACCTTCGCTTGCCCATGCTCACTGCTCCGTGGCCTGCCCAGTCTGGGCCGCAGGGCTTCCCAGGAGCAGGGCTGGGCGGGCAGTGGCGTGAGGAAGAAGTAGCTCTGCCCTGACACTGGGACCGTCCTGGGACGAATCAGATGCTGTGGCTTGTTCACATCTCCCTCCCCCGCCGAAATCAGAGACCAGGACCTTCTTCACTCTGGACACCCACCCACCTCGACTTCTTCAAGGCTGGCCCGGACATTGGCTGAGGGGTGACAGACAGGTTCAGGGAGGAAAGAAAAAGAACAAAGAAAAAGGATGCTCTCTGAGCCCCAGGTGACCCCCAGACACCTCAGACTCATCAAGTCGAAGTCAGTCTCATCATCTGCTAATCATGTCACCATCCTCATGACTCCCCAAGGCTGGACATTTGGGGGGTGTCTTGGTTTGTCAGGCTGCTGTGACACATACCACACAAAGCGTTGGCTTCAGCAACAGGAACTGATTGGCTCACAGCCTCGAGGCTGGGAGAAGTTCAAACTGGAGGCGTCAGCAAGGCAATGCTTTGTCCCTAAAGTCTGTGTCAGTCTGGGGCTGGCTTGGGTTCCTGGACTTGCCTCCCTGCCTGGCATCACGTGGTGATGAGCTTTCCTTTCTCTTCCGGGTTCTGTTGACTTCTGGCTCCTCCCTGTGGCTTCCTCTGTGTGTGTCTAAATTTCTTCTCCTTATAAAAGCTTCTAGTAATCTGGATTAAGACCCAACCTCAGGGAGCAGGTGTGGTTCAAGCAGTTGAGCACCTGCTTCCCACATGGGAGATCCTGGGTTTGGTTTCCGGTACCTCCTAAAACAAACAAACAAAAAAACAAAAACCAACTCAAGGGAGCCGATGTGGCTCAGCCCCTGAGTGCTGGCTTCCCACATACGAGGTCCTGGATTTGGTCCTCGGTACCTTAAAAAAAAAAAAGACCCATCTCATTCAGTTAGACGCCCCTTACCTAAAAATAGCACCTTAAAAATACAGGCTTACAGTTTTGAGGCTGGGAAAAATGTCCAAATCAAGGCATCACCAGGCAATGCTTTCTCTCTGGAGACGGGCGGCTGGCGATCCTGGAAAGGCACGTGGCGGCATTTGCTGGTCTCTCCCTTCTCTTCTGGGTTTCGTTGCTTTCAGCTTCTTCCTTCCCTGATGCTCTGACTCCAGTAAGAGGACTAAAGGCCATGCCTTAACTGAAGTAACCTCATCTGAAGGCCCTATTTATAATAGGTTTACCCCACAGGAATGGACCAGCCTTAGAATATACCTTTCTGGGGTACATAAAGCTTCAAACCATCAAACATGTCTAAATTGAGGCACAGAACTCAATCCACCAAGCCTCCATTTCTTCTCCTTCATCCCCCAAATCTAAACCATCACTAAAGCTCTACCACATCCACCTTCGACACCCCAGCCCTGTGCTGTCCACCACGGCAGCCACTAGCCACACATAATGTGTGGCTATCTCAATTAAAATTATTAAAGTTTTTAAATTAAAAATTCAGTTATTCAGTTGCACAAATTCCCAATAGCTACATGTGGCTAGTATTGGACAACGTAGATACAGAACATTTTCATTGTTGGACAGGGCAGATATAGAACACTTCCATCATCCCGAAAGTCCTATGGGGCAGCGTGAGCCACCCTCCGTGCCCAGTACTGAGTGCCCAGAGGTGAAGGTGGTTGGCTGAGAAGGGAGCATCTCTTTAGCTGGTCTCACAGCCATGCTCTGAGTCTGGGTCTCCAATTTTGGCCTGGGCTAACGTAACAGCCTCCAAAAGGCTCTCCCTGCTCTTGTGAATCTATCCTCAGTATAGTCAAGGATCTGACAAAGCACAAAACTGATCGTGTCATTTTACACTAAAAAAAAAATCCCTCCTGCTCCCCATTACCCCTGGTGGAACTCAGCATCCATCCCACCTGGTCCATCCCCCTGCGCCCCTCTCACCTGCATCACTTGGTGTCCTCCCTGCTCCGAGCCTTTGCCCATGCTGCTCCCTCCCCAGTTTGTGCTTCCAGCCCCACACTGTGCCCTGCTCCATCTCTGTCTCACCACATTTCCCAGTAGTTAGCTCTTCTTTCCTTTCTCCTCCTACAGGACATTATTCAAATGTCAAAGGACCTCCCGTTTCTCCGTCTCCCTTCCTTCCAGGCTGTGAGCTCCTTGTCCGGCTCATGGAAGGTTCCGGAAATGTGAGTTAAAGGACTGAAATATGAGTGATTGAAAGATTGGAGGAACAAGTGGAGAAGACTAAGTCCCCCTTGAACTCAAGGCCAGTGAGCCCTGTCTAAACCACGTTGGGATTACCTGGGATGATTTTAATATTACAGCTCCCTAGATCTCCAGACAATGGAAGCTGATTCTCTTGGCCTGGGTGCCTGCAGAGGTGCCTGTTCAAGTTCTCTGGGCAGTTCTTTGGGCAGAAGCAGGTCCTGCTTGCTCACCAGGCAGCCTGCTGGCTTCCATATCGCAGCCGTGGCTCCTTTTGTATGATGAACTTGCAGTGCACATCAATAGCTCGACATTCGAGGGGGAGGAGTGGGACCGAGGGGAGTGGTGGGACTTAGGAGACCTGGATTCCAGGTCTGGCTGTGTGAGCCAGCACAAGTTCCTTCATGGGTGGTACACACTATTTCTGCATTCCACTCCTACTCTAATGAGGCATGGGCTGGGGGCATCGTGTTGCCATTCTATCTATCATCTATCTATCTATCTATCTATCTATCTATCTATCTATCTATCTATCATCTACCTATTTATTATCTATCTATCTATCTATCTATCTATCTATCTATCTATCTATCTATC
>JAKSZT010000049.1:12607330-12806283 GCA_026826555.1 Tolypeutes matacus
AGCCCCAGTAAGAGAGATGGGCCATTCGCCTGATAGTTTGCAGCCGAAGAGAACAGAGCAGCTGAGAAGGCCCGAGAGACCAGACAGAGATCAGTGACCATCTTGCTTCAACACGTGGCAACAGACTTTGGTGAGAAAGCAGCCTTGAGTTGGACTCTTCAGGGCCTTGCAAGCTTTTACCCCGAATAAACACCCTTTACAAAGGCCACCAGAGTTCTGGTACTTTGCATTGGCAGCCCGTTGGCTGAGGTGGAGCTTGACAAGGCCACCTGAGCACGTGCAGGCAGCTGCCTGTGCTTTTGGCACGTAAGCCAGTGCCTTGCCCATCCCCTCCTTACTTTTTGTTTGAGACACTTTGGGTTGGTTTCTGTCGCGGGCCGAACATAATGCTCATTCTCAGGAAAGTCATTGCAAAGAAACACATTATTTCCCACCATGGATGAAAGGACGTCCTTTCTTTTAAAAGATGCCCAAACAGGTGGTCTGGACGAGCCCAGATAAACACCCGGCCATCAGCTACCCGGGCAGGCCAAGGCAGGGATTCTTGGGTTAGGATCAGTGACCAGATTGCGAAGCTGGAAGGGAGTGGGGATTGCAGGAGTGGGCCGGAAAAGGGGGCACTGGAGGTGAGGGAGTAGAGGAACCCCAGCTCTGCTGGACTTTAAAGCGTGTGGCACAAGTGCATTCTGAGGTTGCTGGGTTAGGCCCGCGGATAAGTCCAAGAGAGAAAGTTCGTCTTCAAAAGGCCTGCTGGTGAGCCCTTTTCCCTCCTCTCCCATTTCTGCCATTTTAATCTGAGATCTGGTCGACTAACACTTTTTGAGCTCCTACTATATGCCAAGCTCAAGGCAGGGGCTGTGGAGACGAGGACGATGCTGTCCCCATGAGCTCAGGTCTTGTAGAAGAGACAGACATGCATTTAGCAACTACAATAGCAGGTCGTCTAGGTGGTAACAAATGACGCTAAATAAGCACAATTTAATGTTTAAATAAATACATAGAAGGAACACAGAAAAACAACTCCCAAGTACAATCACCAAAAGTTCATATTGCCGTAGGAAATTTCTCAGGAAAGCCCAGCATTGCACAGAAAAATCCTGGCAGTCTGTGTCCTCAAATCATCAGGAGTGCAGTAAAGAGCTCTGCCATCCACCCGAGACCATCATTCTGCTGTGGTGCATCGAGATTACAGCCGACAGCTTGCAGGCCAGTTTGCAAACCAGCTCTTTCCTCGTCTTCTCCAGGACATGGCAGGCCTGCCAGAAAGTGGATGGATGGACAGCGTCCCCGGACAGAGAGCTGAGGGCCAGTCACAGGCTGGCACGTGTGAGAGGCCAGGTTGCCTCTGGTGGCCTGGTGGCTGGAGAAGGCAAGGAAGGTGAGTGGCGGGAGGAAAGGAGCCTCCAGACCCTGCCCAGGCCTTCATCCCGTGGACCCCTCTCAAGGCCCCTGGAAGGCCAGAGGGTCTGGATGAGGGCCTTGGAAAGGCCCGTGGACCAGTGAGTGGGCGTTTCAGGAGAGAGGGAGCTCTTTTGGGGTGGCTTAAGAGGCAGGGGCATTCTTGTACAACGGGAGACTCTTGATAGCACCTGCTCCCCTCTCGGTGACTCAGTTTCCTCATCTATAAAGTGGAGATACTAAGAATACCTCCCTCACAGGGCTGCGGCGAGCTTTTGAGGAGGTAAGCTATGTGACGTGCTCAGGTGGTGCCAGACGCTCTGTGAGTTTGCCACGGGTATCTCCGCATCTCCTGCTGACCATGCAGCATGAAGGCCAGCTTTTTCTCACGTGTGCATGACCAGGTTGCAACAGCCACTGGGCGCTGGCCAGAGGGAATGAGGCCTTCCCACCCCAAATGGTTAAACAAATCCAGATTGTGGGTGGGGATTTTGAGGGGAAAAGATGGACTCTCCTCCGAGCGCCTTGGCCGCATAGCAACGTTATGTTCTTAGCTGAGAACTGCCTTTCAGCAGCTGCCTGATGGGGAGGACCAGGGGGGACCCAGCACCAGGGGAGGCAGAGGTGAGCCAAGAGCCGGAGGACACCGGCACATGAGAGAGACGTTGGTGCCCGTTTGCTGCTTGTTTCCTACTTGGTCACACCTCTGATTGAGCCAGGTTTTTCTTTTTGTGTTTAAGAAAGGCCTACCCCCTCAACCTCATAATCGGCAACTGAA
Source organism: Tolypeutes matacus (assembly GCA_026826555.1). Lineage (NCBI taxonomy): Eukaryota > Metazoa > Chordata > Mammalia > Cingulata > Chlamyphoridae > Tolypeutes > Tolypeutes matacus. The sequence continues at coordinate 12,609,507 of JAKSZT010000049.1, forward strand.
GTTACGGCTAGGTTTCACCTGCTCACTTCCCCAAATAGTGCATGGTGATCATTATGACTTAAATAACTCCTCTGGCATCCTCAACAGTTTAAGTGCAAATATGCTAAGAAACGTTCTGATCCCAGACCCCGACTGTGTTTCTGCTTAATCTGCCTCTTTGGATGCATGAAGCCATGGGTTGACCTTTGGTGTGGGCGGGACCCGCACATGGAGCCGGATGATTCCACACCACCAACTTTTCATTAATTAATTAATTAATTTCTTCCTCCCCATTGTTTGCGCTCGCTATCTGCTCTCTGTGTCTGTTCGGTGTGCACTTGTCTTCTTTTTTTTTCTTTTTAGGAGGCACCAGGAACTGAACCTGGGGCCTCCCATGTGGGAGGGAGGCACCCGATGGCTTGAGCCTCCTCCACTCCCGCTTTCTGTGTCTCTCATTGTGTTTCCTCACTGTAGTCTCTTCATTGCATCATCCTGTTGCATCAGCTCGCTGTGCTAACCCATCACGTCAGCTCACTGTCTTGCTTGTCTTCTTTAGGAGGCACCGGGAACCAAACCCAGGACCTCCATGTGGTAGGTGGGTGCCCAGCTGCTTGAGCCACATCTGCTTCTCTCACCGCAAACTTTCTGATCATATGTCCCACTCTGGATGGACTTTGTTAAAAGATGTGTCTGCTTTGAACTTGGTCCAAGGGTGATGATTATGGGACAACTGTGACCCTGCCTTGCAATCACGTACTGCAGAGGATGTTGATCGTGAAGCCTGGAAGCCTGAGGAGGGATGTAAGCAGCATTCATTCAGGTCCCTCACGTACTCATGGAAAGGTGAGGCAAGAGTTCAAGTCAGGTATTTTATCTCAGCGTTCAAGAAGAGAGACTCAAATGTGAAGCTTTGATTTTCTGTGCGAAGCTGTAGGAAGGATGGTGAAAAACACAAGAGCCTAGAATTATTATTAAGAACTTGTGGGCCCAAAGAAATAAACAAACAAATCAATAAAAAAGAACCCGTGGGCCTTGAATTCTCTTGGGAGCCGAAACCCAAAGCTGAACTAGCCCTCACTTCTTGCCTTCAATCCCTAGCCAGAACCGGGAGCTCTGGCATGAGAAGACGACTTTACCCCTGGAATGCCTCCCACAGGGCTGGGCTTCTCATCTACCTGCCCCCCAAAAACCTCTGATTGAGGCAATACTGCCCCATCTTCAGTGGAGGAAAGGGATGTGCAGGAGGGCAGCTGGCTCCCCTTTTTTGCCTGATGGTAATTGGCAGAGCCAGAATTCAAGACCAGATCTGCCCAGCTCCCAAGACCATATTTTCCCCACCGTGCCATCAGCCTGACGGCAACCCCCAGCAAGGGGAGATGCATTCTCCCTAGAGAAGCTGGGGAGAGCCTCAAAGAGGGGGTGATGTTTGAAGCACAAAATGAGCCAAGACATCCCAGCCCTCAGATTCCTTTCCCTTTGTTGTCCAGCTCTGACATCATCACCAAGTCAGTGTCCTTGGAGAAAGCCCAGGTCTGAGAATGGGTCCTGGACTTGAATTCTGAGGAACTTTCTAGACAAGTGTGGTGCAACAGGGGCCCCTTAAATCATCCTTCCCCAGGCCCAGAAAGAAAGGAAGGACCACGAAGCCTGGGGAACCCCCAGCCCCGGAGGAGGGGACGGTGGCTGGGCTGCGGGGCGGAGTGGGGATGGGGAGACAGGGTAGCATTAGGTGTGACTAATGCAGTTCTGGGCACGGAGCACATGTGAAGTTGGGAAAGTCTTAAAGTGCTCAGCAAAAAGCACTTTTGCCGAATGGCACCTGGGGGTACACATCTGACCATAATAAATGTCACACACATCATTCGGATTCGGATCACTGAACTGCCATGGTCCTGGTTGATAACATCTCTAGCTTGGGTGCTAGAATGTGCCAGTTGCTTCCACCCGGCTCTTGACTGTGTTCTCCGGCATTAGCTATGGGGAGCACTCGGCTCATTGACTCTCTGGGCCTCTCCATCAGAAAATGGCATTTTTCACTGAGGCACTGGTGTGGACCTCCCGAATATTAAACAAAACCCCCAAATAATCCAACAAACACCAAGCTACTAAACCTACCCTCTGGATGCAGTTAAGAAAGCTCTGGAGCCATCACCTCAGCCGCGTTTAGATGCTCCAGTGATGGTTATCTGTGACATCAGCAGCACAGTTGGCCTGATGTTCCGCCCTGAGAATCCAGGCAGGGACAGGGAAAAGTCCGTACTGGCAAAGTGTTCCAGATCTGTGCTTACAATTTAATAAGGGGGATCCCCCCCCTAAAGGGTCTCCACTGGCCACATTTCTGAAATGACCCAGCGGTCTATTTCCACCAGCTTTCACCTTCAGTATTAAAAACGCTCCACTCCTATGTGAAATGTCTTTTATAATTGTGTAATTACACACCTCATTTATCCGATTGTTAAGCCAAGAGACTGATTAAATATTAACAGCGGCTTGGTTCTCCCGGAGTCATTAGTTGGAACACAACCCTGTAATCTCAGGTAGCACACGGTGGTGATTACCCTGCAGTGCACACTTAGCTGAAACCCGCAGCACTCCATCCACGTAAGGTTGCCGGGGGGCAAGTACACCGCCTGCAAATCCCGTTGCACCCGGGCGCCCAGGCAAGGTGCACACCCCAGCAGCTCAGCGGCTTGCACCCGGGCGCCCAGGCAAGGTGCACACCCCAGCAGCTCAGCGGTCTTCAGAGGAGCCCTGTGCCTCGCTGGTAAGGGCTGCCGAGGCGGCTGGCGCGGGAGCCCGGCCCTGCCTGGGCCGAGGAGGTGCTGGAGGGGCTTCCGCAGAGGCACAGGAACGGGCAGTTTCCGTTCAGGCTCTGCTCGTTGTGCTCCCGCTCCGCGAGCGGCTTGGGGCCAACCCCCACCAGCCCCTTGGCCCGCGCCCCCCCGTCCCCGGGACCCCCACACCGCCCTTCTCCTCTCAGGCCACCCCCCTCTCCCGTTTTCAGACCCGGTTTTTCTCTTCGGCATTCCCTGGTCCCATCCCTGCCTGGGGTGGGGCTGGCTCTTGCCAGGGTGGCCCCCCCTCCTTGGGGTCTCGGTTCTAATCCCATCGCCTTGGAGAAGCCTTCCTCGACTGCCCCACGGAACAGCCCTTTTCGGCCCCCTTCCCAGTGCCCTCCTCCGCTCCTGCCATGTTTCCTTTGTCATTCCGAGCTCTCCCCCTACCCCGTAGCCCCTGGTGAGACCCAGGGAGCAGGAGAAGGTCCACCTGCCACCCCTCTGCCCCCAGGGGGCACAGGGCCGCAGGCTGTCCTGAAGAAATAGTGGATAAACTAATGGAAAGATTCTCATTCCGAATCTTGCGCTAGATGAAAGGTTTTGTCCAGATTGTGAGGGGTCCGCGTGCACCTGCGTTTTGGTGGTGGTGGGGGGAGGCTGGGGTGCTCCTACTTGGCAAGCCCCTGGGCCAGTTTAGTCTGGGCTCTCGGCCGACTGAGGCCTGGGCCATGCCCATCGTTTGGGCAGCTGCAGGCCCTGAGCACAAAGGCAGAGCAAGATCCCCCTGTTCCCAGGAGCGGGGGCAGCTCCCAGGGCCGGGTGGTCTTCCCCTGACTTCCCCTCCCCCTCCCCACCGCGTGCTCAAGCTGGGGAATGGTGCCACACTTCCCTTTCTGCCCTGCGCTATTTGGGGTCCTGTATCCCCTGCTAGACATCATGAGGGGCCCATGTGGCAGGGCCGATGGGCACTCTGGAACATTCCCACACACAGCCCCAGGCAGGGTGGGCCTGTGAGCCGACCCCTTCCAGCCCCCCCCTCAGCCCACATCTGGGGGCGCTCTTCCCAGCTCAGCACAGAAGGCTGGCGGGGGCCTCCCTGTGGTGTGGTGCTGGGGAACATCTGGAAGGCGATTACCTCGAGAAGGATCGTGGGGTCAAATGGAACCTACCCTTCGAAAATACAAAGGGTGAGCCACCTCGCTCTGGTGACGAAAAATGAGACAGCGTTTGTGAGGAGAATTAGCTAAGTACTGCTCAACTAACCTGTTTGTTTTTTTTAAAGACCATTATTTGGTGAACTTTGGGGAAACGTCTAGAAGGATTTGGGTTCATCTTAAAAGATTTAGGCGTCTCTTTTTTTCTTCTTCATTTCATTGTCTTGCAGTACTTTATTTTTTCTTCTAATGTTAGACGTCTCTTTGACATATATTGATGTGAGGAGCAAACGGAGAAAAGCGAAGGAGCAGATTATGCAGAGTTGATACTGATACACTGCACTAACCGGGACGCAAATCCTGGGTGTCTGAAACAGGAGGGGAATGGCAGCTCCTGAAGGCCTCATTACAATGGTTTTGCCCATTTTTACTCACCTCTGACACTGCACACCTGACGTCCAATTACTTTATAAATTAAGAGGAATAAAAAACGCTGGTCTCTGCATTACCTGTCAAAGGCCTCCCACTTGAGGTTAGGGAGGAAAATGCAAAAACAGGGTCTTCAGAAAAAAATCCAACCTATGTAGCAAATTTGGGTTTTGCATTCATTCTCAGCAGGGCAGAGCTGTTTTGATTCTCCAAAGCAAACTGATGGGCCACAGGCCTTCTGGGACAAAGCAGGCAGCTTTCAACAACTCATTTGCTAGATCCTAATTACACTGTAGGTTCTTTTTTTTTTTTTTAGAGGTTTATTTATTTTTTATTTCTCCCCACTCCCTCGTTGTTTGCACTTGCTGTGTCTGTTCGTCTTCCTTGTTTTTCAGGAGGCACTGGGAACTGAACCCGGGACCTCCAATGTGGGAGGGAGGCACCTAATTGCTTGAGCCACCTCCCTTTCCCTACTTTGTTGTGTCTCTCATTATGTTTTTCTTCTGTCTCTTGTTGCATCATCTTGTTGTATCAGGCTTGCTGTGCCTGCCCATCATGCCAGCTCGCTGTCTTCTTTAGGAGGTACCGGGAACTGAACCAGGGACCTCCCATGGGGTAGGCGGGAGCCCAATCGCTTGAGCCACATCTGCTTCCCCACTGCAGGTTTTTGTTGTTGTTTGTTTAATAGCCCCAAAAGGAAGGAAATTCAGACGAAGCAAAATTACACAAAAGGAGAAACTCAGGACCTTAGAGTTCTTTCTATGTATCATCTGGGGAATCATGAAAGCCAACTTAAAAAAATAAGACTACTTGATCAAAGGCCACAGCTTGCTGATTTCTTATTCGGCAGCTTATCCAAGGATTTACTTCTGCATTTAATCAACCAAAAGACAAATTCTCTTCTTCTGCTCCCCAACTTCTTAGCTCTCAAACCCTTTCTGACCATCAAAGCTACCAAACTCTTGTGTCATGAGGCAGGGCCAGCCCGATGCTGAATAAGCTTTATGCCCCCAAACCTCCCACTGTGGTCCCTGCCTCTGTGGATTTATCAGTTTCCTGCCCTATTATGCAGCTGTTCACAGGGAATGATTTTTCACAGCTGGCAGGAGGTATGCAACGCCCAGAAGACAGAAGCCCCAGAGACTTGATAAGCCTGCTTGAACCAGGCCTGAAAAATGTGGCTCATCGCAATGCTGCAGTGGGGAAAAATGGAGGAGTTTAATTGGTTCTGACTTCAGGATTCAGATCATAGTTTTCCCTGGAGGTGTGTATTGCAGGAAACAATATTACCAAAGCCAGGTCCCTTTCTAAACAGCTGACATTAATCAAGCTCCATGATCATTTGTAATGGGAGAAAGTACGAGAGCATTCGAACATTTAATTACAATATTTTGTAATGGTTAAATCACCAGTGGCATTTCGCAATGTTCTCGGTGAGCAGACACATGATGTATTTCTGTGTGAGAAGGCAGAAATGCTAAACAAAAAACGAAGCAATCGTAGGCACCTTTTCTCCTTAATTTTCCCCCAAAGGGACCGGTTCAAATAGATAATTTGACTTCATTGTTTTTAATTACATTGTAAACATTTTGGAAAAAAAAAAAAAGTCTGGGATAAAGGGGAACATAAGTCACTTGGTAATAAAAACGCAGGCTCCAATTCTTCTTGGATGACAGATGACCTGAGTTTAATATATTCTTGCTCCATAGAAAACACGGAACATTTAAAACTGCAAACAACTGAATTCAATTAGCAGACCTTGTTCAAAACAGCTCAGGGAACTGGAGGGCAAGGGCCCGTATTACCCACCCGTTGCAGAATTAGGGAAGCATCACAGTTCAGGAGAGAAACAATATAAAATTGGCTCCTGTGTTTTTCCATCGAGCCATATCTGGCAAAGCAGATCCACTAAGAGATTCAGTGGCTAATGTTTTCAACCCCTCACCTTACATAAGCGTTTAATTCATCAGAAAGATATAAAAGTGGAGAAAATACATGCAGTGTTGAAAGATGAAAGCGACTGCATTTCTTGCTAATGCAAGTAAGTCCCAATAGGAAAGCTCAATTCCAAATTTTCTTCCACTAATAAATCAAAATCAGCGATTGTTGGTGGGGCATGTATCCCACCCACCCACCCAGGAACAGGCAGTCCCTGTGAGAAATGCGTCCTGTGCTAAGTTTTTGAGTTGGTGATATTTTGTACTTTGTAGGAGGGAACATCCATTTGTCTTATAGAAGAGTATTTTCCATTGCTTTGCATGACCATTACTTTCACAGCCCTGGAAATGTATCAACCCGCAGTTCACATCTTGGATTGCTTCCACGGGTTTGGTGGAAAGACCAGGAAATTGACCTGAGCAGGAACCCACTTGGCCCCTGGGCCAACTGGGCTTCCCGAATTTCCCGTTAAGTAGTTGTTCATCACATTCCCTGGAAGAAACAGCCCAGATCAGCCCCCAGTTTGGAGAGCAAAACGGAGGCAACCAGAACCCTTAGTGAGGCCCCGGGACCTGGGGAGCTGCTTCCAGCAAAGGCCTTCGGGGAAGTTCAGTTGATGAGAACTGAACGACGAGTTAGAAGAGTGGGCACGGGGGCAGGTCAGGGAGAGCTCACAGGGGCCAATGCTGTGGGCCAGGCCTCTCCACCCCGTTCCATGGAGGGGTCTCCCCTCAATCGGCGGGGGTCCCCTGGCCCTTCATCTGGGGAACGTTCAAGCTTAATGCTTTCCTTTTGCAATTCCATTCTTCAGACCCCTCTCCCTTAGAATTGTACTTGCCTATGTCCTCTGTTACATGCCAAAGGTGACCATATCCCGTAGCCACGTCATGGTGCCGTGTTTACAAAGCCGAGACAATTTATGCATTTTCCCTACTTGCGGAGGTTGGACCCGGACCCTCAGAAGACGCAGCTCCACGCTGCGTTTATCCGGGCGTCATACCTGCACGCGGGGCAGGACTGTGCTTCCTCGCCGGGCAGGAGCAGTTCCGGTGTGCATCTCACTGTCGAGCTGGGGAGGGGACAGCAGGCCTAGGGCGGCTGCATCTAGCTGGCGTGGCTGGGGGAGGCGGGGGGTACTCTGAGCATTACCCAGGAATGCAGGCATGCCGGGGAGGGAAACTGACCGGGGGAGCGGAGGTGGCAGCCCCAGGACCCAGGTCTGGATCTAGAAGTGGTTAAGATTTGGGCACAGAGCCTGAAGGCTGATGTGGAGGGATGGACTCAGGTGGCACTGTGGGGTCACACTGCCCTTCCATCGGGCTCTGGGGGGCAGGCGGCAGGCATTGAGCTTGGGCAGAGCAGGAAGGTAAGCAAAGAATATAAGGTCCTTGTAAGAAATTGCAGGCTACTTCCTCCCAGCTGGGGGTCTCGTACCAGACTGGTGCCGCTGTTTAGGGGGGCTGGAAGGATATGGGGGGTGGGGCGGGTCAGAGGGCATTTGCCTTCCTGGGGAATGTCTCCCTCGTTAGGGCCCACATCTGGGGAGAGGGGCAGCTAGTAGAGCAGTCAGGGCCAGCTGGCTTCCCCAGCGCAGAAAGCAGGGAGGCTGCGGTGGGGCCCCTCGGAGCCCGAGATTACCGCTATTTCATCCATATTCCTGGCAGGTCCAAGCTCAGGAGGGTGTGGCTGGAAAACCATGGTTACCCAGGAAATACTGGCTTAAAAGGGAAGAGCCAAGAAGGCCTCTGAAGTATGGGGAGGGGGAAAAGAGTGCCTGCATGCTTCAGATTCAACAGGCTTTGCAGTGGTTGTTGATCTTTTCTGTCTTTTTAATTGCCTTCTAGAAGAATTACCCATTCTAAACATTTCCTCAAAGATGTTGGTGAATCTGACAAAAATTACTAGGAGGATTTAAAAAGTTTGCTGCTGGCGTTATTGGCAACACAGTCAGCTTGCACTTAGTAGGAAATTGGCAGGTATTAGCTAATGATTGAATGGGGTTCCGACCCAGACCTGAGGACTGTGAAAGGTTTAATTTAGACATCATGACAACAGAGCCTACTCCCTTCACTTCAGTCTAATGCGATCCTTGTAAATAACATCTCCAGCCACCTCTGTGGAGATGGAGAGAGCAGTTGGCCTGCTTTCCCGAAATTCGGTCCAACCCTCTCCCATCAGGGGAATTAGCTTTCATCTACTCCTCCATCAGCTCTGCCACCACCTGCAATTCAGTGGTCTCTTTGCTAAGTTTAAAGAGCATTAATGCTGAAGCATGCTTAAGGTCTTGCTGAACATATTTTAAGTTCCCTGTGATTCCAGAAGGCCTTTTGATATTTCTGAATGATTTACCTGTGGGAAGGTAAGACACCACAGCCCCTCACTCCTTATCCCCGGAAGAGAGCAAATTCTGGGCGGCGACAACGTGCTTCCCTCTCTACTGTCTCAGCACTTTAGCAAGTAGCTCGACATTCGTGTTGTGGGTTTTCACTTCTGGCACTGTTGACAAGTAGGTAATTAGTGTCCATTGCAGCCACGGATTTTGTGATGTGGAAATTTTCCCAGTTGTAACTGGACCGAAATCACCAATTAATCCCAAAGTTCAGAAAAGCATTTGAGACCTTTGCGAAAATTGCATAAGCTTGCCCTCTTCAACAGTAAAGGCCCTTGGAGTCATAACAAAAATAATAATGATTATTACTATTTTTCATAGAAGACAAGGAACGTGTTTCAGGTAGTATTGAGGGCACTGATGAAAATCAAAATAATATGAAAACATCCCCTTGTTAGCTAACGCCTGCCAATTTCCTTCTTCCCTGGTGCCTTTTATCTCAGCGAGAGCCATATTCTCTTCTCCCATCAATGTGAAAATGGAAAAGTACAGCTTAGCAGAAGTAGCTCCCGCGTGAACCCGTCCAAGTGGAAGTCTGGGAGATCTTCCGGGCTGCGTGTTGCTTGGTGCCAGGCTGTCTCTTCGGACCAGTGACCCCCAGAGCGTCGTGGCTGGGGGACACACGGCTCGCCATGGGAGCGCCTGTGGATTTGGGACTCCCCCTGGAGGATCCGTGAGTAGCTCCATATATATGTTTTTGGCAACCTGGGATAATGTAAGGTGCTATTAAAAGGGAAACCGGACTATTTTCTCCAAAGCAACACACATAAGGGAACGAGCCAGGCCTCTGGGGGATAGACTCATGTGAACTGGGTGCAACTTTGGCCTGGGACAAGCGACAGTGAAGCCAAAAGCAGAATCTTCTCGCAGTGCTGGTCGTTATCAGACATGCGGTGGGCAGGGGCGGCTGTTGGCCTCAATGAAAGTCTGATTTCCAAATCGCTCCCTGGAGGGATGATGGCGGGACAGAGAGCACTTTCAAGTCCAAGAGTCCCCTTCTTTGACCACCTTCTACCTTTGGGACCAAGTCAGGCTGAAGGCCTGGCCCCTCGCAGAGCATTCAACAGGAGAGGAAGGGAAGAGAGCTGGCTGAGGTGGGCTTCCTCTCAAGGTGGACTAGCCTCTGTAGCACCTTATCATTGAATGATAAGGAATGAGGGGCAATTTCAAACCCAACCCAACTCCATGAGCTTAGATGGGTCTATTTGGGAGCAGTTTCTGCTCAGGGGTCCTTTGAAAGAGTGCAAGTGAAATTTTAAAAGTTTCAAAACCCAGTGGCTTATGGATGAGGCCCCAGCAGGGCTCCTAAGTGAGGACCCTGCCTTGTTCCCAAGGGTGCCACTGCAGAGGCACCAAAAGGCCTTCCTACGGCTGGACTGTCTGAGCTTCCAGCATTAGTCATCCCTTTGGCCTAAGGCCACCGTCCAAAATGCTATAAAATGCAAATGTGTGGGAGAGGTGAGTCACTCATCCAGCCCAGACAGCAGGAGCTGAGGGACTGGGTGACAGCCCAGAAAGGCTGTGATGGAGTAAGGAGGGGTCAGAAATCTAGAGTCTGTGGCAGAATATTTCAAATTGTGGTTGCTCATTAGTGGGTCATGAAATCAACTTAGTGGGGTGTAGCCAGCCTTGAAAAAATGAATTAGAAGAGACTGTATCAGAACGCAACGCACACGTAAGAGTATTATTTCGCAAAATTTTGTCTCAGTTGTAGAAACCTGTGAGTGTGTGTACTAGGGTGAAAATATAAACATTGTTCTCAGCGTGGGTCACGCCTCTGGGGTAGTGTTAGGCCGCAGAGGCTCAGATGAGGAAACGCATTGGGGAACCAAAGCTGAGGAGGGTACAATGATGTTTTCCCTCCTCAGTTTTGCTGACGGCTGCCCTAACGATGCAAAAATAGAATGCAGCACAAACATGCCAGCAATGCAAGTGTAGGTGGCGTTCTTGCCCTCCCCCAGGACCCCTTTCCTGAAGTCACTTTCTAGGGAAATCCTACGCAGATACAAGCACATGCATGCCCCTTCCCTCCTTCCCTTTCTTCCTTTACGAAGCACATGGTGCGACTGACCGGTACCTTTCTTCCTTCACAACATCCTGATGTTCAGTACCTAAAGTGCTGCTTCACCCTTGCGCACCGGGGCGTTCCATTACGGAGCAGACCGTAAGGTTTTCCTAACCAGCTCTGAGGGGCCTTTAGGTGTGTCCAGTCTGCTGCTGACGTGAGTGGCGCCACAGTGGACAGCCTCATGCACTGCGCACGCAGGCGACAGTATCGACAGGACACATTCCCAGAAAGTAGAGTTCCTGGGTCCAGATGTCTGTGCATTTTTAGATTTTGACAGCCATCACCAAATTGCTTCCCACTGGGGTTGTACCAAAACGTTGATGGCATTTTGCTGCCTGGGACACTGGAGCCAGGGAGCCTTCCCCAGGGGCTTTCCAGTGTGCCACGGGGCCTGCCATCATCATAAAGCCCCTCAGACCACATCTTGAGACGCAACTCCTGCTTCCCCTTCCCCATTCCTTACCTCAAGGAAGAATAAACACCGTTAGAAAGACTTAGTCTTCTTGGGCACTTTAGACTCACTGCCCTTGGGTATAACCACCACCAAAAAGGCTGGGTTCAACGAATGATAAATTTAACTGTGCTTTCATTTGTATTAAACTGGGAAAAGATAGTGTTTTAGTTCCCTAAGACACACCCTTAAATTATTCTCTGATCTAGCCAGCACTTTGGGTGGGCTATGCAGCTCACGAGTTTGAGCACCTCCATCTCTTCCATGGCCAAATTCTTGTAGTAATAGATGCAAGACCCAGACCAAGTTCCTGCTGCCTCTGCAAGCATCTAAGAATACCTGGTGGTCCCCTTGCTTCTCCTAGGTGGGGGTTCAATTCCTATTTAATTTAGAATCAAATGACAAAAGGTAAAATCTTTTAATTCTCTGAGTCATGCTTAGTGGTTATTAATAAAAACTATGACCTATTTTAATATTGTATATTATATATATTACTACATTATTATAAACACTTGCAATTTTGGTTCTGGAACATACTAAAACAGGCAAGTATTGAGGTCCTATTATATCATAGATGAATTCTTCACTGCTAAGCTAACCAAGGGAAGGGGATGGCAGCAAATTTCATTTCTAAAAACAAACCTAACTGTTGAGACTTACATCAAAATTACAACAAGCAAGCTTTACTTCTCTGTCAGTTGTCACATTTGGTTTCCTTCAATGCACAGCAATTTTTTCTAGGGTTAGGCAATACACTGAAATATTTTCACCCTTCAGAGCTATGGAAAATGTGATGTACTCCTAAGTCAGTGTCTGCATACTAAACACAAATTTAAAATATGCTTGAAAAGCTGTTGGTTACAGTTTTATTATGAAGATAAACCACGGCCAGACATGAGATACAATGAACATTTCGTCTCCAAAGGTGACATTCCTGAAGAGGGGGATATAGTTAAAATATATATTAGATTGCACCAGAAGCCTAGATAAGCTGCTGATTGCCTGACATCAGGGAAGTTGTTAGAAAATGGAAGCTAAAAACCTGTTCTGCTAAATCCTAGTTCATCTTTACCAGGGTATTTTTTTCTCAGGAGCTCAGTCAAAAGGGGAGACTACATAAAATACATACCTAACAAAGCATGTCAGCAGCTTGAATGGAGCAAAACAGTCCAGTTCCAAGAATTCTAATAAATGAGGTTGAGCATTTATTGCCAACAGTCATGTCACAAAGGCTACAGAGAACTGGAGCCGAGCAGCTGGGGAAGGGCAGAGTCTGTAGCCAGAGGAGGCAGTGGAATGCGCCCAGGGTTGATTATTTATGGTGTGTCGATGAAGAAACAACTTTCCATATGAGGTCCAGCTTAAGAGAGGAACGGTGAGGCTGAACCAGGAAGAGGGCCCGAGAAAGAGAGTGAAACAAAAGAGAGTGAATAAAAATGACAGCTAATAAAAGAGTACAAATCTAAACTGCTATAACTTTCAGAAATAATTTAGGGCCAAAAGACAAGAAAAAAGCCTACTTTGGCTGGCTTTGAGACAATTTTCCCAGAAGCAAAAAATAGTAAGCAAAATCAGGGTGCTGAACTTAAGAGCAAAAATTTGCCTCCATGCCTTCCGAACTACCTGTTTGGTTGCTCCTAATGCAGGATTTATCCACAAAAAGGGAAGTAGCAGTTTTGTTCGTATTTAGCCAAGGTCTTCATGATTTCAACAAGTACTTATTGTGAACAATTACATATCAGGTGCCATGTGCCAGACAAAGACCAAAATAACTGAGTTTTGTTTTCGATATGGATTTGGCACTTACAAAATCTCCGTGAAACCCAAATCCCGTTTTTATTAGTTATTTAAGAATCAAAATGCACTTTGTATATACAAAGATAGATCAGTTGTTCCCAGTGGAGTTCTGGACTCGAGGCCCACTTTCTGAGATATCTGTCGGTGGTGTTACAGGCAGTACCTCTTCCTCCAGCTCCGTCCTGGAGCGGAATCCAACACAACCACCAGTCACTAAGGGCCACAGCTGGTCCAGATGAGGTGTTAGGTGCATTTTATTCCTCTAACACATGAGGGCGGATCACCCACTCTTTTTACAGATGAGGGGGGCTGAGAAGGGGTCCTTCCCAACGTAACTGGGACTGGGTGGAAGCATTCGTTTGTCTCTCCCCGCACTGCCTCTGGGCCAAGTTAAAGGCTGGTACCCGCGGCACCTCTCCACCAGACCCCAGGAAGGCCCTGAGCTGTTCCACAAGTCACTGTAGCTAAACGACCTCCTCCTTTCTCTCGGCCTCTCCAAAAGGAGCCTCCTTTCCCACCATTTGCACCAAAGTCGTCCTGGGAACTCCTTATCTTGGAGCTGCCAACCTTAAGGAACCTTCCATTCCAAATGAACAGACACCCAGGCTTCCAGTGAAGGTTCCCCTGCATGGCAGGCTTTCTTCTGAGTTTTCTGAAAAGATGAGCGCCCCCTGTCCCATTCCCTCCATGAGTAGCCCAACTTTACTTAGGACGGTAGAATGCCCTGAGATGCATTCTGGAAGGGCACCACCCAGCCAGAGCACTCAGTCGTGAGCCTCACCCCTGTTCTCTTCCCACTGCTAACTCTACTTTCCAGAGGCTGCCTACACCCTCGGTGCAAGAAATCATGGTCAAGCATGGGGCACAGTTGCCCCCACACATTTGGGGACTCCAGGTTTTCCTTACATGCTGGGTGGATGCATTCTCCCCCTACACCCATGCCTCCAAACGAGCTGCAGACCTGCTCCTCCTGTTGGCCCCTGGCCAGTATTCCTGAACAGCTACTTAGCACCTGAGTACTGCGCGGGCTACTGGTTACTTCACAGGCAGAGTTCAAGCGTCAAGTAATTTTCTTGGTAGATCTCGTTTCTTAATATCTTCAAGATCAATCTTCCAGAAACAAACTAAGTACTAAACGGAATGGTAAACTGTTTCATTACTAACCCAGGAGTTCTAAAAACATCAGACAGGAGAAGCTGGAAATTTTCTCTTTGAAACTGGGTAGAATGCAACCGATAAGCCACAGCAAAATCTTTCAGCCATTTTCACCCCTACCTTCCTATTCTCAAATTGACACGGTATTTGAAAAAAGTCAAATTTTGAGTTTTCCCTTTTTGTACTATTTGAGCTAAATTGTGTCTATGAATGTGTACTCTTAAAACTAGACAGTAGGGAGCTGGTGTAGCTCAAGTGGTTGGATGCCAGCAAACCACATACGAGGTCCCAGGTTCAATCTTCAGCCCTGGTACCTGAAAAAAAAAAGTAGCTCAAGTGGTTGAGCACCTGCTTCTCATGTACGAGGTCTCAGGTTTGATCCCAGGTACCTCCTAAAAACAAAACAAACAAATGAAAAAACCAACTCTCATTAGGGAGCAGATGTAGCTCAGTGGTTGAGTGCCTGCTTCCCATGTACGAGGTTCTGGGTTCAATCCCCAGTACCTCCTAAAAAACAGAAGAAAACAAAAACTAGACAGTAAAAAAAGATGACTTGGGACCCACGTGCTCATCAGTTCGAATTGAGTTCTTCCTCTGTTATAGGTAACTGCCTCAAGCACAGAGAAACGAGAAGATGATGCGTGGGCCATGCTTCAGGCAAACAGGGCTGGCTACATACACAGTGCTTTCATCCAGATCCAAGATTTTTTTAGAATGAATGCGCAAATCTCCTCCTTGTAAGAAAATGGTTTAGCAGCCAGGATAGCCAGAAACTTCAAAAGGCAACTTTTCTGATTTGAGGTAATTTACCAGGAATTTAAGAGGCAATTACTTACTCTTGCCTTTGAAAGAGAACCTGGGCTTGAAGGGCAGAAGTGCAGCTAAAATTGATCAGCTAGTGACAACTTCCTCAACTTTCCAGGTAGGGGGATATATTAGTCAGGGTTCTCTAGGGAAACAGAATCAACAGGAGATACCTGTCAAAAGTATGAGATTTAATAAGAGTCTGTCACATGACCGTGGGGATGCACAAGTCCAGATTCCACAGGCAGGCTGCAAGCCAGGGGCTCTGATGAAAGTCTCATGAAAGGTCCTTGATGAGTTTCTGGGAGAAGTTGGCTGTCCAAAGACAGCTGGGAAGTTCTCTCTGAATGCTGAAATCACTTCCCCTTTTAAGGCATTCAACTGATTGGATAAGATGTCACTCATGTCACTCATTGCTGTCATTACATCTTCCTGGCTGATATAGATGTAATCAGCCATCTATGCAGTAAACTCACTGGTAACTAAAGCCCATATATGCCCTTGTATTACAATTAGCCCAGTGCTTGCTTGACCAAACAACTGGGCACAATTACCTGGCTGAGTTGACACATTAGCTTAACCATCACGGGGTGGGGGGAAGCAATTGAGACATGCAGACATGTGGACTGAAATTTCCTGGATCCCAAAACTACTTGAAAATAACTTTTTACCAAGAAAGCAGATTTTTTTATTAGCTCAAGTACTAAAAATATTTTTATTATTTTGATAGGGAATGCTACAGTTATAAGACTTACCAACAGCTAACCTTCAAGACAATGTGCATTTAAGAAAATAGGAGAAGCAAAGAAAACCTAAATCTTGAAAACATGTATTTTAAATTATAGTGAAAACCTTATTAAATAGACTGTTCTACAATATATTAAAATAAGCCAAAGAATTTAATAAATACCAACATTTACCATCCAACTTGATACTATGGTTTGAAAATGAAAGGTTTTGCCACCTGGAAATTTACCACCCATCTCACTCTGCATATGCAGAAAAGATCTGGAAAGGACACCCACACAAAACAAACGTTTTCACTGAAAACTGTATTTGAAGGACAGCCTATAATTCTCTACATTTCAGTCTCCAAATTTTGATCTTTTCATTTATTCCAAAATAAAGCCCAGGACATTAAGAGTTAGTATGTGGAGTTTTAAAAGAAGACTGCATACGGTTAGAAAAGTATGCCTTGACATCCCACCTGTTTAATTTCCTAAGAAAATAAGACTATATACAAAAATCACTTCTGTTCATTAAAGCTGACCCTAACGTGTCTGAGTTTAATACTTAAGCACAACAAATAAAACCCAAAGCTTTGAGAGAAAGGTGACGATAAAGCTCTCCCCCCTCCCCTGAGAGGTTCATTTCTCTGTTTCTCCAGCAAGGTCCACTCCTCCCTGGGTGGAGAAGGCGTTCAGAAGAGCCCAGAGCCGGGCAGGATCCTCACAGTTGTGCCTGTGCTCCCAGTGCAGCAGGAGCTCGGCTCTGCTGCCCAGGGTCAGCGCGCACAGCAGGCAGCCGAAGCCCCGGGGCTCTGCCCCCCGCTCCCTCCCCAGGGCTTCTGCCTGGCTCTGCCCAGGAGGGGCAGGCGGCCTCTTGGACCTGGGAAGCTTCGCCGCCTCCTCCGCAGGGGCTCCAGGCCTGCCCGGCTTCCTTCTCTGGGGACAGTCTTTCCAGTAGGAAGCGGCGTGTCTGACCAGTTCTTCCTGAGCCTGCCTGCTTCCTGAGAAAATCCCTTCCTGTGGCCGGCCCTGAATCTCCTCTCCGTGGGCATAAAGTAAATGAAACTTTATTTCCGCAAAGGATGGAGCAGTGATCTGACAGCGGCCACATCTGATTTGCAGTTTGACTTCGTCTGCCTGATTTAGAAAGAGGTCGTCCTCCAGGCTCCACTTGTTCTCCCTGAAAAGGGGGAGACAGTAGATCAGACCTGGTGGTAAAACACAAGGGCAGCTCTTCTGCTTCAGGGATCTGAAACACCTGGGAGGAGGGAGGGAGTGGAGGGAGTGGGGAAGGCCTGAAGCTAAAGCCACAGGAGAGCCTCGGTCCCGCCTGCTGTGCCACGCGATTCCTTTCTCCTGCTTCCTTTCTCTGGCTACTTTACTAAGGTCTGCTTAGTAAAAGACTGTCTCCCTTTATGCGTCTTCCCAGGTGGGCTCATTCTGCTCTGCCTGCCAACAGGAACAGGTGTGACTCGCCTCTGCAGGGAGGGCTGGGCCAGCTGGTGGAGGTGCCTGCCCCACACCGCCGGGCAGGTGCTCCCCTGGCTGCGAGCACCAAACGCAGCCTGGACATCTCATCTCAAAATCAAAAGTGAATTAAAAGGAAGCCATGGAGAAAGGAGGTTTCTTTAGGGCAAAGCACAGACACCTGAAAGGGGGCAGATGCACCTAAAGGAAAACAGAGAACTAAAGAAAAGCAAGAAAACAAACAAAAACAGGACAGGTGCCATTATTTTTCATGAAGATGACAAAGGAAGCCAAACTTGAATAGAAAATACGATTTGTAGTGAGAACAAATGGGCCACTGAGGATGACGGGCAGAGAACCTGAGGAGTGGGAAATGCCCATGAGATTGAATTTAGTAACTCCCTCTTGTCCCTAGGGGAAGTGGAGGGTGCTTAGGGGTTACCTACTGCTCTAGTACCTGCCCACCAGCCTTTCAAATGGTTAGCTTGTTTGTATACAATACTGGGAAGTGACACCTGTAAAAGGGAAAACTTAATCTGGCTCGATGGGAAGAATCTCAGTTGATGTGGAGGGTTAGGTGTGATGGTCTAACAGCAGCCCAGGCTGAGTCCCCACCACGGCCAAGCCCCGACCTGGGCAAATGAAGCTGTTTAGATATAAATTCTGTAGCCACAACTGGGCAGAAAGTACTTGTAAAGACTACCAGGAGCTATATGCAATCATTTACTGTTCCATACTTCGGATGCAAAAATAACCTTCTGCCACCCTACTGTCCCCAGCATACCCCAAACCGGCATTTATGGCCTGGCCTACAAGGGGCAGGCGTGAGAAACCCATGACTGATCAAGAACCAGAGCCATGAACCCCCTCTTCACAGCACACCGGGGCCTATGCAGCTGCCATCTGAGAGATGGTTGCACTAACTCTGAAGACGGCCCAAAAGACAAAGCCTTGGCCTCTCCCCGGGGCCCAGGCAGGCCTGCTTGTCAGGCTTCCATCTGCGTGAGCACTCACCTGGCCGCCACTCCCTCCGTCCCTGGCACGCCCTGGTCTCTGTTCCCTTCAAGTCCTGTGTCCCCGGGCTGTGGCTCGTTGGGGGTGGGCTCAGTGCTGATCACAACCCTGTGCACTTCTTTCAGATGGCCAAAGTAGACTCTCACGTGACCAAACACTTTTGCACAAAATTCACAGCACATGAGTCTCTTGGGGCGGTTCTCGCCGTGCTGGAGCTTCATGTGTGCGCTGAGGCTGCCGGGGCGGACGTAGGCCTTGCGGCAGACCCAGCAGCTGTGGGGCCTCCGGTTGGTGTGTGTGTTCATATGGTCTCGGAGGTGCTGTTTGAACTGGAAATGGTGGTTGCAGACGTGACATCTGTGCCAAGGCGACTTACTGCCGGAAAATCCATTTTTGAAGCTGACGCTGGGCTTAGGGGAAGGACTGTCATTCTGCTTACAGCCGAGGTACTTCGAAGTGAGCGAGTTATTTAAGGAAACGTCCTGCCCCCGACTGCAGGGAGTCTGGGCCTGCAGCATGGCGATGGGAGAAGCTGGAGGCGCCAGCGCCGGCAGGACGAGCACAGGCTTGGGCATAATGCTGCGGTACTTCTTCACCGCCCCGGCTTCTTGGGGATCCCTCTTCCCTCTGTCGTTGCCATCTCTGCACTTATCAGTGATGCACCTCCTTCTTCTTCCCTGAAACGCCAGGGTTTCCTCGGGTGATGTCCGTTTTCTTCCTCTTCTCTTGGCCATGCCCCCACTCAGTTTGGTTCTGTGGCCGCGATCGGGTTTGGCAGCTGGACAACAGGCACCTTCACGGGGGCTTGGCTTCGTCGCCACTTTGGTGGCCATGCTCATGCCCTCCGTGAGGGAAGTCGCCTTTGCACAGTCAGCCTCCGGTCCAGGAAAAGAATAATCGGCAACGTGCGCCTCTGGCTCAATTTTGCAAAACTCTGTTGTCTTCGTTCCCGAGTAGGGTAAAATGGGTAGTTTACCTTGGGGGACTGAGGAGATCAACTGAACTGCGCCGCCAGCAACTGCTGGTGAGAAGCTGGTCATGGCTTTTGCAAGAGCCACTGGTCCCTCGGGTTTCCCCCCCGCCACCGCAGGCTTGTTGGCTGCTTTCTTGCTGGTAAGGCTCTCTGTCCCTGCGACATTCACGTGGCCTTGCCCGCCGGAGGGCTCCTCTGGTGTGGAAGCGCTCGGGGCGGCAGGGGTGCCCAGCTCTGCAGGGCTGCCCCTTGGTGGAGGCCCCGGGTCTCTGCAGCCGCTGCCATTGGGCAGGGCGGCCGTGCGGGCGCTGGCTGGGGCTTGGTCTAGGGCGAGTGGGTGCTTGGTGGAGCTGGCTTCCTGGGGCAGTTCTGAGTGGGCCGGTATGGACCGGGACGAATGAGGACATGCCTGGGTTGGGGCAGGTTTGCTGCAGTCACTCTTCGAGGGGCTCAGTACGGGCTTCTTTCTTGACACTTTGTTCTTTCTTGGGGGTTGGTACCGTGGGATGGGCAGCTTCAGGTTTCTGGGCAGGGGCATCCTGGGTTTCTGGATTGGCTGAGTGGAGGCGACATGTGGCAAAGCAACGAGAGAAAACGTCCCCTCGTGGCCAGCGAGCTGCATCAGAGCATAATTCTGGGACGGCATCACCAGTGGCTTGGCCGGTCCTGGGTGAACATGATCAGACAGTGACGGGGAGTGGCACGGCAGCACCCCAGGTGTCAGGACTTTGGGCACAATTTTTGGTGCGATGGTCCTAAACTGACTCTTATTCTGCAAACCTTTGCCACTCTGTACCGTTCCAGAAGGGACGTGTGACTCACCTGCAATGACAATACAACACAGACGGTCACTGGCGTGTGACTGCACGGCTGCCAAGAGTTCAAATAAGCACCTTCACATTGATCCCGCCTAAAATGAGTACCTTGGCCCCTTCTTGGCAAACTCCCATGTCCTCTGAGACCCAGCGTGAAGGGCAGCACCCTCCCCACCACGATGTACTGTTACCCTCCTCTGTGGTTCCACAGCATCTGTGAGGCCATTTAGCATCTCCCCTAATCCTTTCTCTGTTTGTGTGTCGTGGCTCTTACCTACAGAGCTTCTTAAAAGCTGGGATTCTGTCCTCCTCTCTTGGTCCATCAGTCCATCCTCTCCATTTACCCAATTCCGACCCATCCTTCCGGCCCGGGACACACCCACCACCTTTCCTGCCTCCTCTCTGCCCCCTCGGGCAGGCCTGCCATGTGCTTTATTTATTCTGTGCGCATGTCTCGCGTCCCCTATTAAATATAAGCTCCGTGAGGGCGAGGCCCACACCCCATGCCCCTTGGCTTTTCCCACAGCATCTCTGGTATATGAACAAATGTTTCTGGTATCACGCTCACGGCTCCCTCCGCCTCAGGACACACCAGGGGACCCACAGGCAGTGCAATTCCGTCTGCACAGTGGCGGGATCCAGGCTGAATGCTAGCTCTGTTGCTGTTTCCCCATGTGACTCGTGAATTTCTTCTCACACCTTTCAAGCTGTTTATGTGCTTTTGCAATTAAATCGCCAGTATTAAAAAAGCTGATGTGACACCTTTAGAAAAATGTTGAAGAAAAACAAAAAGGTACCAAGTGATGACAAGTAAAGATACAGAGAACGTAAGAGAGAGCTGGACCCCGTACGGAGTACCTTCTAGGCCACTTATGGGGACAGTCCTCACCAACAGACTAACCCTTCACGCGCTCTGGATTCATTAGCCTGACTGAGGCCATCTACTAGTCCTCTGAGGGAAAAATTAAGGAAGCTTCTGAGGACGCAACCACCTCGTCTATGCCCCCAAGCCTCAGGTCACAAAGGCTGGTTGCGGTATTCTTCCTACTCAGCCTTCATGTCAGCTTAGGTTTACGATAAGCTAAACCTAGCGCAGGTCCACAGTCCTTTTCTGGGGCCAGATGTGTTTTGGAATTTACACTTTAGAAAGGTGATAGGATGTGTATACCAAATATGACCTACCAGCCAGCAGGGTCTGGGAGCACCCATAACTAAACCTATTAGCACTTCTGCAGTAACATAGGACTTTTCATAACAAGTGGGACAAATGGTTTCTAAATAGTCTTCTTAGGTCAGGTCGGGCTCTGCCTCTGAAGGAGTTTTGGTGCCCTACCAAATTTTCAGTTTTCAGATTTCAAAGAAGAACTATTTGTTTAGGGAATACAAAGGTGAATAGGCAATTTCTATCTTGATAGCTAGTAATCTAGTGAAAAAAGACAAATTTTTTTTTAAAAAAAAGTAGACTTAACCATTATTTTAACCCCTATAGGTAGCGAACAAACAGGATTTTAGCAGGAAGTTAATTCTCTTAGCAAAAAATGACACCTACCCCTAAACAAACCAAAAAGCGGCACTGTAGGAGTGAGGCTGAAACTTATTTTAGAAAGTAATCGATGTTTGGTGGGAAAAAAAGATGTTATAAACAAATTTCACATGGTAGTTTGCATTAGTGTTGAGAAGGAAAAAGACTAGTGTTGTGGACTAGAAAAATTGGATAAGGATACATGTAACGCACTGTTTTCTTTGAGGCTCACGGGCAAACTGGTCAACATGCCAAAATGGTCACCTAAGGGACCTGCTACATTTGTCCTCACTTATGGTTTTCACCTTTTTTCTAAACACCACCTTTTAATTTAAATGTCCTCCATTTTAAGATCATCTTCCCATCTTCTTGGAAGAAATACTGAAGTAAGTTGCAAATAAATAAATTAATTCAGGACTGGAAGAGTAAGCCTAAAAAAAGAAGACTGCCTAAAGCCTAAAATCACTGACAGCTTATGGTTACCTAGAAACAAGGCTTATTAAATAATTACATTAATAATGTAATTGGGGGTGGAAAGGGAGAGAAGAGAACACACTGGGTCATTTATATCTAGTTCATACTCCTAATTGATGAGCAGAAAATATTTGCAGCAATAAGAGCTGGGAGAAAGGTGATTCTGTCTTAGCTGTAGCAGTTGTATGACTGCTTGAAATTTGTGTCAATAACTCACCAAGGCACAAGACACATGGCCTCACCTGTCTGGCTCTTCATTGGCCAGGAAGGCCTCATGCCATTGGCTGCCTTTGTCCTTGAGCACGCCCTTCTGGCCACGGTGCCTCTTTGCTGTAGACACACGCCTCCCCAGAGCCCCTGCACTCTGCCCCACTGCCTGGAACACCCCTCCCTTAGAGAAGTCCCCCCTCCCCACTTGCTCCACTGTTTTCTTCAAGGTTTTCCTCAAATGTCCTCTTCTCGGTTAGCTCTTCCGTGACCACATTATTTAAAACTGTACCCCCATTCTGAACGCCCCATGCGCTTTCTGGCTTTCCTCTTCTCCAGTGCCTGTCCCACTGGAACATGAGCCCTTAAGGGCAGGAGTCTGTTCTGCCCACTGCTGTCTTCAGGCCTAAACAGTCCCAGCGCATGGTAGGGACTCCGTAAATACTTGTTGAATAGGTAAGTGGTGATAGAGTGATCAGTGAGAGGAACGAAGAATACAGAAATCAAGCCTAGAACATTTTGTAAAGAAATGAAAACAAAGAACATGATTTAAAAGAATTCCAACACTCCAAACTTTGAACACCAAGAAAGAGAGCGAGCATACCTCTGGAACATTGTGTTTTCAATTTAATTGCAGTCACTGCCGCAGTAAGGGACTGGAGAGGTTAGCACCTTGGTAAACCCTTTAGAAGCAGGGAAGAGGCTGAAGGAGGCGGGTGAGGCCAACTGCCTAACCAACCAACTGGCAAGAGAACGGTGGGTTAGGTTGCTGGGGTACAAACTAACTGTCAGGAAACCAACCAGGTTCTGAGGAAGAAATGGCTTTAAAGAAAAAGACATGCGCAGAGAGCAGAGCAGAGGGTTAAAGTGAGGAGTGAGGCGCACCTGGAAACAGAAAAGTGGCGGCTCAGAGGCAGAGAATGGACACATCAGCGCCAAGAGCAGGAGTGAGGGACAGGAGGTGCAGCTGGAGCAACAACCGGCTGTCAAGGTTATCTCCAAGGTCTCTGAAGACTTGAGCAGGGAAGGGGCTTCCTACTTTTCATAACCAGTGTGAGTTGCAACCTTCTGACAGTGAAGGCGTCCAGGAACGAAACTATACCTTATGGAGCCATACCCAAAGGGATTGAGCTAATTAGGATGCGTTTAAAGTTAATGTGCTTTAACTGATTTTCAAAAGACTCTACATTATAGTGGAAATAAACATCACACAGGAAGACTGATGAATTTCAGGAGGTGACAGCGGTCAAGGGGCAGAGGAAAATCCACGGAGGACCTTGCACTGTCCCACCAGGAGAGGACACTATTCTATGTGGGCAGCCTGGGCAACCTGAAGTGACAGGGCCCTAAGTAACCAGGTACCGGAACAGATACCTGCCAAACTCAGCTGGTTCTCTGCAATTTAAAGAACTGGATACTGTAGTGGAAAAGCTTATCAGTCAGCCCATGATCATTAATCAGAAGCTAATCTGGGAAAAATAGGGGGGGTGAAAAGATAAAGCCTCACTGGGAATATTTAGTGCATTCATGCTTGCCTGGATCCATCAAGAAGTACCTACAGGGACTTCCAGAAGATGGTGGACTAGTAAGACACGGGAATCTCTTCTCCAGAAAAATACCTAGAGGACAGGCTGAAACAGCCCCGAAAAAGATCTTCTAGGGTTTAGGACAGCAGGTGAAGGCTGCACACCACCCAGAGGAGAGAGGGATAGAAGAGGGAAATCTCGACAACAGAACTGTGAGTAGGAAGTAGCAGCTTCTGCTGCTGCCGGCACCCTCCCCCACACTCTTCAGAATTCCCGGCCTCTGGGCCTGCGACCACAGACAAAGGGGGCTTCAGGGATCTGCCACTCCCGGAAAGGGGAGAGAGAGGGACACAGCCTTAGGCTGACTCAGGTTCGGACCTGAAATTTGGGCACAGACCCTTCCACACAGCCGTTTGCCCTGGGAGCCTAGGAAGGACTGGAGAAATCCGACCCTCGCAACCTCCCTCTCTTCTAGCCTGGACTAATTGTTGAGGACACCACGGGAGAGGGGAGAGCGAGCCTGGGGCTGACCCTGCTTTGGACTCCCAGGTTTGGTCTGCCCTGTCCCGAGAGCCCTTCCAGGCCGGGTGGGGCTGTGCCATTGTTTGCCTTGGAGCCTGCAAGGGGCTAAAGATATACAAACCTCCCAATCTCCTCCTCTACTAACAGGGACTGATTGTTGAGGATTCAGAAGGGAGTGGAAATATTTCCTAGCTGGGAAAAGGGGGGTGCTACGAGAAAAGTCTAGAGAACTGTCTCAGAAAGTTTGAATCACAGGGCTCTTAGCCCCCAGACAGGAAGCTCTATTACATTGATCTGGTCTGTGTTATAACAAATACGCTCTGACCAGGCATTGAATTGAGAGCTGCCAACAAGCGCCATCTCCTGGCAGACCAAGGAAGTGCACATAAGAAAATTAATAAGTAAGAGAGGCTTTTCCTGGTCTCTATAGCCTCGCTGCCCAAGGCCCTAGGAAACGACTCTACAACCAATTACTGGGTCCAGTGCCCAGTTTTCAGCAACTAGCAGAACAATCCTAACAATCAAGGTTGAGCCAAAAATCAAAGAGCTGTGGTAACTTACAGCCTCCTGCCACTAAAACCCCATAAAAGAAAAAGAGAGCATCTAAGTAAAATATAAACTAACCAGATGCCTAAGCACCAGCAAAAAATTACGAGCCATACTAAGAAAATAGACGACATGGCCCAAGAAAAGGAATACAGCAAAGTCCCAGAAGAGATGCAGAATTTGAGAGAACTAATCAGAGAGATGAGCACAAATTTCCAAAATCAAATTAATGAGATGAAAGAGAATATAGTGAAAGAGATAAATGACATCAAGATTGAGCGAAAGCAGAGAAGAACTTGAAATACTGAACAGAAAAGTAACGGAGTTCATGGGAATGAAAGATACAACAGGTGAAGTCAAAAATACATTTGAGGCATAAAACAACAGACTCAAAATGATAGAAGAAAGAATAAGTGATACCGAAGACAGAGCAGCTAAAATTGAAGAGAGAAAAGAACAGAGAGAGAAAAGAATGGAAAAAATTGAGCAGGGGCTCAGAAGGTTGAATGACAACACAAAACGCAACAACATACGTGTCATGGCAGTTCCAGAAGGGGAAGAGAAAGGAAAAGGGGCAGAAAGAGTATTTGAGGAAATAATAGCTGAAAATTCCCAACTCTCTCGAAAGAAATGAACTTGCATGTCCAAGAAGCACACTGTCCCCCAATGAAAATAAATCCAAATAGACCTATGCCAAGACACATATTATTCAGAATGTCAAATGTAAAAGATAAAGAGAAAATTCTCAGAGCAGCAAGAGAGAAGCAAACGATCACGTACAAAGGACGTCCAATAAGACTTAGTGCAGATTTCTCTTCAGAAACCATGGAGGTGAGAAGACAGTGGTATGATACAATTAGGAAACTGAAAGAGAAAAACTGCCAGCTGAGAATTCTTTATCCAGCAAAACTGTTCTTCAAATATGAAGGTGAATATAAAGTATTCACAAACAAACAGAAACTAAGAGAGTTTGCAAAAAAGAATCCACCTTTGCAAGAAATATTAAAGGAAGCCTTAGAACCTGAAAGAAAAAGACAGGAGAGAGAGGCTTGGAGGAGAGTATAGAAGAAAGAAAAGCAGAAAGGATAACCAAAAGAGTAAAAAGAGAGACAAAAATAAGATGACATATGAAAACCAAAGAATAAAATGGAGGAAATAAATAGTGCATTTTCAGTAATATCATCGAATGTGAATGGATTAAATTCCCCAATCAAAAGATACAGGCTGACAGAATGGATAAAAAAACCATGAGCCATCCATATGCTGCTTACAAGAAACTCACCTCAGACCCAAGGATACAAACCGGCTGAAAGTAAAAGGTTGGAAAAAGATACTCCACATGAATAGTAAAGAGAAAAGAGCAGGGATAGCTATACTAATATCAGACAAAACAGACTTCAAATGCAAAAAAGTGATGAGATGCGGAAGGCCATTATATATTAATAAAAGGGACGATCCTCCGGGAAGATATAACAGTCATAAATATCTACGCACCTAACCAGGGTGCCCCAAAATATATGAGACAAACTCTGGCAAAATTGAAGGGAGAAATAGACATTTCTACAATAATCGTTAGAGACTTCAACACCCCTCTCACATCATTAGATAGAACAACTAGATAGAAGATCAACAAGGAAACAGAGAACTTGAACAATATGATAAATAAGTTAGACCTAATAGACATATACAGAACACTGCATCCAAACCCAGTGGGTTATACATTCTTCTCAAGTGCCCATGGATTTTTCTCCAGGATAGACCACATGTTAGGTCACAATACAGTTCTCAATAAATATAAAAAGATTGAAATTATACAAAGCACCTTCTCAGATCATAATGGAATGAAACTAGAAATCAATGACAGACAGGAAAAAAGGAAATTTGCAAATGTGTGGAGACTGAACAACACACTCCTAAATATTCTGTGGATCAAAGAAGAAATTGCAAGTGAAATCAATATATATATTGAGACAAATGAAAATGAGAACACAACGTATCAAAACTTATGGGGTACAGCAAAGGCTGTCTTGAGAGGGAAATTTATAGCCCTAAATGCCTATATTAAAAAACAAGAAAGAGCTAAACTCAAAGATTTAACTGAACAACTTGAGAAACTAGAAAAAGAACAGCAAACCAATCTCAAAGCAAAAAGGAGGAAAGAAATAATAAAGACTAGAGCAGAAATAAATGAAAATGAGAACAGAAAAACAATAGAGAAAATCAACAAAACCAAAAGCTGGTTCTTTGAGAAGATCAATAAAATTGACAAACCCCTCACTACACTAACAAGGAAAAAAAGAGAGAAGATGCAAATAAATACAATCAGAAATGAAAGGGGGGAAATTACAAATGACCTCATAGAAATCAAAAGAATCATAAGAGGATATTATGAGAAACTATATGCCAACAAACTAGACAACCTAGATGAAATGGACAAATTTCTAGAAATGCATAACCAACCTACACTGACACAACAAGAAATACAAGAACTTAACAAACCAATCACAATTAAGGAGATTGAATCCGTCATCAAAAATCTCCCAGCAAAGAAAAGTCCAGGACCAGATGGCTTCACAGGTGAATTCTACCAAGCATTTCTAAAAGAATTAACATCAATCCTGTTTAAACTCTTCCAAAAAATTGAAGAGAAGGGAAAATTACCCAACACATTTTATAATACCAAAGCCAGATAAAGATTCCACAAGAAAAGAAAATTACAGACCAATCTCTCTAATGAACATAGATGCAAAAATTCTCAACAAAATTCTTGCAAATCGAATCCAACAGCATATCAAAAGACTTATACATCACGACCAAGTGGGATTTATTCCTGGTATGCAAGGCTGGTTCAGCATAAGAAAATCAATCAATGTAATACACCACATTAACAAATTGAAGGAAAAAAACCACATGATCATCTCAATAGATGCAGAAAAGGCATTCGACAAAATCCAACATCTTTTTTTGATAAAAATACTTCAAAAGATAGGAATAAAAGGAAATATGATAAAAGGCATATATGAAAAACCCACAGCCAACATCATACTCAATGGGAAAGGTTGAAAGCTTTCCCCCTAAGATCAGGAACAAGATAAGGATGCCTACTGTCACCATTGTTATTCAACATTGTACTAGAAGTTCTAGCTAGGGCAATTAGACAAGACAAAAAAATTAAAGGTGTCCAAATAGGAAAAGAGGAAGTAAAACTCTCACTGTTTGCGGATGACATGATCCTGTATTTAGAAAATCCTAAAGTGTCCACAACAAAGCTACTTGAACTAATAAATGAGTTCAGCAAAGTGGCAGGATACAAGATCAACATGCAAAAATCAGTAATGTTTTTGTACACTAGTACTGAGCAATCTGAGGAGCAATTCAGGAGGAAAATTCCATTTTCAATAGCAACAAAAAGACTCAAATACCTAGGAGTCAATTTAACCAAGGAAGCACAGGACCTATATGCAGAAAACTACAAAACAATGCTAAAAGAAATTTAAAAAGACCTAAACAAATGGAAAGACAATCCGTGTTCATGGATTGGAAGAATAAATATCGTGAAGATGTCAATCTTGCCCAAACTGATTTATAGATTCAATGCAATACCAATCAAAATCCTAACAGCTTACTTTACAGAATTAGAGAAGGCAATTACCAAATTCATCTGGAAGGGTAAGTGCACCCGAATAGCCAAAAGTATTCTAAAAAAGAAGAGCAATATGGGAGGAATTTCACTGCCTGACCTTGAAACATATTACAAAGCTACAGTGGTCAAAACAGCATGGTACTGGCATAAAGATAGACAGATTGATCAGTGGAATAGAATTGAGAATCCAGAAATAAACCCTCACCTATACAGTCAACTGGTTTTTGACAAACCTACCAAGCCCACGCTGATGGGAAAAAACAGTCTCTTCAACAAATGGTGTTGGGAGAACTGGACATCTATAACCAAAAGAATGAAAGAGGACCCCTATCTCACCCCCTATATAAGAATCAACTCAAAATGGATCAAAGATCTAAATATAAAAGCCAGGACCGTAAAACTACCAGAAGAAAATGTAGGGAAACATCTTCAAGACCTTGTAGTAGGTGGTGGTTTCTTGGACCTTACACCCAAAGCACGTGCAACAAAAGAAAAAGTAGATAAATGGGACCTCCTCAAAATTAAACATTTTTGCACCTCACAGGACTTTGTCAGAAGGGTGAAAAGGCAGCTGACTCAATGGGAAAAAATATTTGGAAATCACATATCTGATAAGGGTTTAATATCCAGGATATAAAAAGAGATGTTACAACTCAACAATAAAAAGACAAATGACCCAATTAAAAAATGGGCCAAAGACTTGAATAGACATTTCTCTGAAGAAGAAATACAAATGGCAAAAAAACACATGAAGAAATGCTCAACACTACTCATGATTAGGGAAATGCAAATCAAAACTACAATGAGATATCATTTCACACCTATCAGAATGGCCACCATTAAAAAGACAGAGAACTACAAGTGTTGGAGAGGATGTGGAGAGACAGGAACACTTCTTCACTGTTGGTGGGAATGCAGGATGGTACAACCACTATGGAGGACTGTTTGGCAGTTCCTAAGGAAATTGAATATAGACTTGCCACGTGACCCTGCAATACCACTACTGGGTATATACCCAGAAGAACTGAGAGCAGTGACAAGAACAGACATCTGCACACTGATGTTCATAGCCACATTATTCACCATTGCCAAAAGTTGGAAACAACCCAGGTGTCCATCAACAGATGAATGGATAAATAAACTGTGGTCTATTCACACGATGGAATATTATGCAGCTGTAAGAAGAAATGAAGTCATAAAGCATATGGCAACATGGATGAACCTGGAGGACATTATGTTGAGTGAAGCAAGCCAGACACAAAAGGACAAATACTGTATGAATGCGTTACTATGAACCAAATATATTGTGTAATATATTGTTTGATTAAAAAAAAATTTATATGTATCCATTAGATTTAATTGAGAAATGTATATATTTATTTATCTATGTTTACTTTGTAGTTTTTAATTGTTTATATTTTCAATTATTAAATGTACAAAATAAAGTTAAAAAAAAAAAAAAAAAAGTACCTACAAGGGTGGGCGGCTTGAGGAAGGGAGTATGGAGTCTCATTTCCCAGAATCATTAGGGATGAAATGATAGGGAATGAAACCGATGCTTTAGGAGAAATGCAAGGCAGGAGACAAAGGGCATTACTAACATGTCCACCAACAGGGTGCCAATAAAATAATTATTCAGCCATATGGAATACTATTGCAGTGGTGAAAGCAAAGAAGGAGTTAGACTGATCTGGAGTACTCTCAAGACAGGAGACTTATAGTACGCTATCACTGGGATTAAGAAAAGGGGGAGATACACGCACATTCTTGCATATGCACAGAATATCTCTGAAAGGAAACCAAAGGGCCCAGTATTAGAGGTGGCCTCTGGGGGAGGGCATCAAGGGGAGCAAAGAGGTCAGGATGGGGTAGGTGCTTAATTTCCCCTGAGTACCCTCTGTGCCTGGCACATAGGAGATGGTCAATAAATATTTGTTGAATGAATGAAAGGAACAAAAGAGAAGCTTAGAAGGGGTATCTTCTGAGAATTTTTGATGGGTATATGTGTGTCTAGATATACGCATGTCTCGTGTCTCACATCTTCTTTTATCTTTCTTGCCTACTCAATGACAAGAATGGCTAAATGAACCAGGAAGTGATCTAGTGATCTGCAGGCAATGCATAATCACCTACAGCTGTGAAACACTAAGAGGTATTGGAGCTTATTACCTCCCAAGGACAAGTGGAGTCCTGAGAATTGTTCCTCCAAACATTTGGCTTTTTAGGATAAAACAAGGCAATCTGCAATAAAGGTCAGTTATGCTCCAATAACTACATTTTTTTTCTGAGTAGTTTGAATATCAGGGGTCCTAAGAGAAGCTGAAAATGCCATTAAGTTTTTTAAAACTCTAAAACGTTAAGATGGCAGGATTATAGGAAGTCATTCTCTGCAACAGAGTGACAATAGTGGTTTACTCCATTTTACAAGCCCTTCACAGATGGTGGGAGCTGAAAAACCCTTACCTGTCACCTACTAACTTACAGATCTCATAGAACTGGGCATTAAGTAATGAGATGTAGAAATTTCCATCGGCATTCATAATTTCTGGGAATCCTATAAAATCACCCAGAATACATTTAGTGAGGTTCACAAGACACTCAGGGACTGTAAATGGACTTTTATTAGCTGAAAACATAAAAAGGCTCACCCAGAAAAATTAATTTTGAGCAATTATTCAATGAGAATTCTTTAAAATAGAGAGTTTTTAATGTGAGCTGTTTTAATGTTAAGAACATTAAAATAACTATTTTGAAAAGTGACATTGGCAGTTGGTAAAAAATTGATCTTACTGTGGATTAAAGGGAAACTAAGAGGTGTTGAGTCTTTGTTATGGTCTAGAATCTGTGCTAGTTCTTTTAATTGATCCCTCACCCAAATGCTGCAACTTAGTATTATTGTTCCCCTTTTACAAATTAGGAAAAATAAGACTCAAGGAAGTTAAGTAACTGGCCCATATCCAACAACGGCAGGTCTGTCCCATTACAATCTGAAGCAATACCCCTCCTCTCCTTCATTCTCCCCTCAAAGGGGTAACATTCTTAACCCCTAAATAACATAATTAACCCCTAAATAGAACACCATCTCTGAATTTTAAGGAGAAAAAAAAAAAGGAAATTTGAAATAGAAATGGCTTGTCATATCCCCAAACTTCTATTAACTTGAAAGGATACTTTTTCCGAAATCCTACTTACTGGAGAGAATTCATGGAAAATTAATAAAGTCAGTGGAAGGTACAAACAGATTTTTACAGTCGAATTTGCCACTTACTATCCACAGGACTCTGGCAGATCCAGTGAGCTGTGAGTATTTGGAGAATGAGCAAAGGACTTGATCTGATGGATACGGCTGGTCTGCAAGTGAGAGGCCAGAAAGTGAGCCATCAACAATGCCTAACCCACCTTCGCCGAGCTGCTTCCCAACAGTCAGCATTAAGAGGCCTGCCGTGGGGCAGTTCTCTGGACAGCTACAAACAACTCACTTCCTGATTTCACCGGCAGAACCAAGGCCCGCTTTGTTGCTTCTGAACAAAAGTTGTTCCCGTTGGTGCCTCCGGCTGGTTTGGGCAAAGTTCCACGATTCCATCTGTTTGGGGCCAGTGCTGGGAGTAGGCAGAAAAAGATAGGAGTGTCTGCTCTGCGCCACGGGTCCAGGCTCAGAACGAAAGTGCTGCCGAGTCTCAGGTGCTAAAGAGCCAATACTTCTAGGTGTTGTTGAGGTTTTAATTTTATTAAACCAAAACCTATTTTCAGTTTTATTTGTTGACATCCTGTTCTCCCTCCCACGTGGCTTTCAAATAATAAATTCCAGTTGGGGTTCAAACTGTTTCCCAAGATGCTCTCTGGTTAAAACAAATATGGTAAAACCCTGGAGAAGTCTGGGATAAAAGAAATGCCTCTTAACAGAAGGGAGCTCAACTTAATTCTGCTGAAAAACCTATAAACACATTTCCCCTTGCCCACCCTCTCCCCAAGGCACTGTCCTGGATCTGCGGAGTCAACAAGGGTTTACAGTGCTTCGACTGCAGGGCGTACACTGTAAAGTGTGCTGGCAAGAGGCACAGGCTTTCTTTTGTTTCAAAGGACTCAGAATGCCAACCATCTTTCTAGTCCACATATTGGTAGCATCTAAGACCTACTAGAGCCATTCTATCTCTGATGCAAATTTCAGGAAATGTGAGACTATATAAAGGAAATAAGCATATTCCCAACTGGATACCTTGTATCTCAAGTCTTGTTCTGTCCATTCTCCTTGGCCCACTTACTCTGCTGAACTATGACCTGGTGGTCCTCCCCTGCACCCCTAACAGTCCCAGGGATACCCCTGTACCCTCCCTTCAGCACAGGTCTTTGGGACTTGCCTTGCCAAAGAGTGAGTTTCATCACGTGGCTTACCAGGAAAGGGGATTCTCGTTTACTGAGTACCTGAGCTTCTTAGTTCCTAGCACTTATCAAGACTGTTTCTTAAGTATTAGCCCAATGATGAATAATATTTTCTGGGCCAGAACTGAGGCAGGTTCGTATAGGAATCGAGGGACGGCTGCTGGTCAGAACGAGGCCGTAACCATCACAGCTGTGACCTAGTGAAGACCATGGCAGCGAGACCCCGCCCGGAACGCACGTTTTCAAGCTGCTTGAAAACAAAGCTGTAACCATTACAGCTGAAAAGTCCCCCAAGACCCTGGTCACAAGGTCCAGCCTGAAATTCCCGGGCTCAAAAGAAGCCATGGGAAAAAAAAAGAAGCCATGGAGGAGCGGATATGGCTTAAGCAGTTGAGCACATGCTTCCCACATGGGAGGTCCCGGATTCGGTTCCCGGTGCCTCCTAAAAACAAACCAACAAAACAACAAGCAAACAAACGAAAAAACTAACTCAGGGGAGCCGATGTGGCTTAGTGGCTGGGCACCGGCTTCCCCCATAAGAGCTCCCGGGGGTTCAATTCCTAAACTCAGTACCTCAGGGGAAAAAAAAAAGCCCTGGGTAAACAGAAAGGCCTCCCCACTGGTTCTCTGAGCGCTAAGAGGAAAGACAGAAAGGGAAAGAAAGGCAACCATCGGGACAGCAAATAGCTGAGGAGGAAAGGCCTTAAAAAGGCCTGTGGGTGACTGTGTACTCTCTTTTTCTCGTTTAGTAATAAACTCTTTACTTGCTTGCCTACCCTATGGCCGTCCTTAAATTCCTTTATGTGACGTCGCCAAGAACCTAGAAACCCAGAGTGTTCCGGTAACAGAACTGTGCACAACCCTTCACATACATAACTTCATTTAACCTCCACAACAAGCTGTCTTAGGACTTTCTGTGGTCTCCGTTTTGTCTGGAGAGATCCCAAAGCCTTGACCCCGAGGGCTCTGCTCCCACTCCCAGCGGATGGCTCGCTTTTTTTTAAAAGGACAATCTCTAGGAGAAAGAGCATGTGTTTGGGGGGCCAGGAAAACTTGGCTTCGACTCCCAGCTCTGTCACATACTCGTGACTTGAGCAATGACTTACCCTCTTAGCCTAGATGTTCCTGTTTATAAAATGGGCAAACTAGGATCCAGCACAAAGATCACCCCCAGGATTAAATGAGAAGAATACCTACAAAGCTGCCAGGTAGTGCCACAAGTCAGTTCTCCGCTTTCTCTTGCCAAGAAGCATGCGGATCCTGGCATTTATTTTTGGCGGGGAAGAAAAGCACAGGTTTTGAATGCTAATCATATGGAAACAGGTCTAAATCGTTAAACCAGTGCTTCTCTTTTGAGGTAAATGAAGGAAAGGGAGAAGAAATGGCTGCGACTTGTGAGCAATCCTCCCAGAGAAACTGTAAAGTGTTTTTTTTTTCCCTTGTACCTCTCACCCCTGACTCCCAGGCTTCACCTTCCCCAACATCTACTGGAGCCTCCCAGTTTTTGTCTCCCAGATGACTAAGTGCAAAATGGGTTAACAATTCAATGCGAATAGGAGTTAACATGTGCATTTTAAAGAGCCCTTTCAAGGGAACTCTCCTGGCTGGTTTTGTTCCTAGGAGGGTGACTAATTGCTGTGGCTCTCAAACCTAGCAGGCCAGCAGGAAGCCACTGACCTCCTGACCTTTTGGGCGGCTGAGGTGTATGCGTGTGTGGGGCCAGGTGAGCCCAGGTGAAACACGAGCCCAGAGGGAGGCTAGACTAAGACGGGGACTCCGGCTACATCTGTGGAGAAGGGTGGGAGTAGTGGTCCTCCGACTTTTCAATTCGGGAGGGAAAATCTGGGGGTTCTCAACAGGAGGTAGGGGCAGGGCAGCCAGAACTTTCAAAGTACTTTCCTTATAGATTTTAGTATTCTGTCGAGGAAATAATTAAGAAATAAGTGTAGGATAGATTGAGGAGATAAAGAAAATCTGGGCATCAAGAGAGGAACTACAGTTGATAACATCTAATAAATTAGATATGTAAATATATTATTATGAAGCAAGAGGAAACAGGCGTCCTTTATGGAAGAATTTTAAAACCTATTACCTAAAATGGCAATGGCAATAAAAGGAAAAAAAAATTGAACACAATGTGGTTTGTTACATTCAAGAAACCATTCTTTCAGGGCCATATAATTAATGGCTTGACAGAAAATAAAATTTTTAAAAAGCTTTATCATTTAAAACACATTTTAATAATCCTCAATTTAAATGATTTTTCCCCTTCATTTTAATTAAGCCCCTTGTAGACATCCTTATTTCCAGGAGAAATTGATTTTGATTTCAAGTGCTTCTGATGGAAATCAGTTGAAAACCATACGAGATATTTTTACTTTTAATAAAGTTAGACAAACATAAATTGTTTACCCTTCTGGCAGAAATAATTTGTAGTATGCACATGATTTTATTAGTTTCTTTATCACAAAACAGCCAAGTCAACTTTATCCAAATCTAAGAATGGGTGAGTAGAACAAAAATTTAAGTAAGAGCAGATGATCTTAAAGAGAACACAAAGCAAGACAAATGGAAACTTCTTTTTACTGTCAGTATGTAGAACAATTACTATGTAGGTGAGTCACAGAGTTGAAATTCAGAAGACCTTGATAACTGAACTCTTCTACAAAGTAAAGGAAGCAAATAACCTCATTTTACATACTATCCCTAAGGAATACCTGAGGACACTGTCTTTCCAGAAGCTTCCGACATTCGCTGAGCCAGCTGTTTTTCAATAGGACTGGTGAGCACAGAAACCTTTCCTGCAAAAGAGTTTTAGTGAGGCGACAAATGTCTTACAGCAGGAAATACAGGAAGGGCAATAAAAATGTCTGTCTTTCACTGACAAGTTAAAATGCCAATGAATTAATCCTGTATTTAAATAGCAGTTGGAATAGTCAAGTATCTGGGATGACTAACGAGATGACAGTTGGTGAAGAAGCTCTTTTCCTTGGTAAGGATAAACAGAAAGATCAGGTTTCAACATCAGACTGTGCAGTCATTTGGAACATTCAGACTAGGAAACATAAAGAACGCAGAAGGTTCTTGCCTTTGGCCAAAAACCCACGAGTATGCGACTAATGTGGCAAAGATCAGAACATTTCAGCAACAGAACAGTTAGAGACAAGGGACCAGAATTACAAGGACAGTCTTATTTTTACCTTGTAATTTCAAAAGGTTTACTTCATATAGGAGTGTGCGAATTGCATTTTAAGAAATGGAATAATTGTTCCACTGCTATAGTTTTGCAGATGCTTTATCTTCACTTCTGATTTATCTTCATCACTGTGATTTATAACATTTTGCTGCAAGTTTTTCTGTACCTCAGCTCTTACGTCAGATGGTTCATGATTTGTAAGTATAAATGCACAAGGGTGGACAGCTGCGATCTTTTCCAAGAGAAGTATTCCCTTGTTACGTGGATAACTGCTCCTTAGCTCTTCTGCTTCGTGGGTCCCGACTCTTACTTCTTTCATCGAGGAACACTTGTCCTTTAACATAAAGAGACCCCTACTACCTACAAGACTGACACTTTGAAGAAAATTTAAAGCAACAGATAATAAAGTACCAAGAGCTGACTGGTACTGAGATAGGGGATTTGTGCCGTAACCTGGGTGGGACTGACTATAATTGTCTATACCTGAGTTAACGAATATATCCAGATTCTGATTACGGCCACGGCGATCAGATTCTGAACAAAGCTACTATGAGGAACAAAATCATCGGCATTAGAAAGCTGTGGGGACCACTTGGGATTACTTTTCCTTTGGGTTTTGCCCAGCTATTCCTCAGAGTCCTTAGGTGACAACTACAAGACCTGGTGGAGTGGCCCATCTCCTGTCACCACAGGTCAGGAGCATGTGGCGGCTCACTCTGTTTTCTCTGAAGAGGCGGGTGAGTGTGCAGTCTCTTGCCCTTTCCTTGCCTCGAGGCTGCGTGTGTTTGGGTGTCTGTGTAGCTGTGTACGAGCTCCTTGTCCCGGGGCCGGCTCTGGGGTGGCCGCTTCACGGGTGCTCCCAGCAAGTGGCTCACGCATGCCTACCCCAACTGGCCCCACCCTGTGCTCTCCACTCCCACCCTGGGCACTGGGCAGCGCCACAAGGTTTACAGTTTCCTGACTCCACAGTCCATGTGTGTGGCCCACCACATCCCCTTAGGGTCCTCACTAGGGCTGGCCAGGGCCCCCCACGACTCTTCTGAAGCAATTGCCCCTCCCTCGCTGCTGTCTCTCCCTGGCCAGTGACGTTTGGCATTGGCTCATGGAGGAAAGGGACGTCACCGAGAGGGAGCTCACTCACTGTCCCTTCTTCTACCTGTTAACTCTTCTTCACTTTTTGACATAACACACAACATAAGTTTCTAAAAACCCTCCTTGGAGGGCAGGAATAGAGAGGCACTATCACTTTAAATATACAACTCATCCACCTCAACTTCTCAAATGTTAAAATATGAAAAAAACGTGCATCTTAGACTAAGGAAATCAAGTATTCCCAACCCTGTTCTGAACCGCACTCTTCTCTCCAGGCCCCTCGTGCTGCCTCGGGGAGCAGTGATGAGCTTCCCCAGGTCCTCTCAGGAAGGCCTTCCCGAACGTTCTGCTGAAAAACAGCCGCTCTACGCCACGTGATCACTCACTCTTTTCTTTCTCTGCTTCGTGGTGTTTATCTTTATAGTGATATTATATGTTAGTTGGTTCATTACCTGTCTCCTCCCACTAGAATGTAAGCTCCAGGAAGGCAAGAACTTTGTTTTGCTAATTGCGAGGCCCTCAGCCCCTAGCTCAGAGCGTGAATAGCAGGCACACGACGTCTTACTTGCTAAATGACTGAACTACTATCTCGCAACCATTCTGTCTGGCTTTCTCCTTTTCTTTTGCTGAACGCAAACTACAACAGCAGCAGAGAGTTCCCGGGCTCTGTCTCCTCTTCAAGCAACCACGCCGCCACCTTTCTCTTCTTCATGAGAAAGCTTATGGGGAGGTAGTGCATAAAGTCCCCGTCTCCACTCGTCAACTTCTAGTCTTCCCTCAATGCCCTGGATCTTTAGGTTCAGTTAAGAAGTACGAAAACGCACCTCATCCAGGGGTCAGGCTGGGTTCCTAACCTAGCACCTCACTTACTCCTCCACTGACTCTCCACGTTAGCATCTCAACCTCCCGCAAGGTCACAAAGCTGTGAGAGTTGGCTGTGAACCCAGCTCTACTAAGGCTGCAATCCCGTCATTCCCACACACTGCGCTTGGGAAGGCGTCTTGCAATTTATCTGCTTAGAAACAGATGCCAGTCTCCTCCACCATTGGGGAATGCTACATAATCCCTCTCTGTTGGTAAAATAAAGGTCCTCTGGACTGACCTTTTCCAATCAGTGAGTGTAACAGTCAGGAGAGAGAGCCCTTCCCGCTCCTAACACGAGCCTCTAGCGCAGGGGATCTTAACCTTTTTCGTTCCATGGACCCCTTTGCCAGTCAGGTGAAAACCACAGATCCCTTTGCAGAATATAGCAACAGAAAGTTTTATGATACTCAAGTAGCATTGGGTCTAACCACCACCAAAATTTCGAAGTATGGATGAGCGTAAGCGATTTTTCAAGACATGCGACAATTGTAATGTGATATTAAATGAAACTTCTGTAATTTATTGCACACATTCATAAGTGAAAGAAATGCTAGATTTTAGTTAGAGGTCAGAGAAAATAAAGATAATAAGTTGATTTTTTTCAATTCAAGCTCCTGGACCCCTGAAATCTGGTTAGTTACCCCTGCTCTGGTGTGATGGCTGGAGAGGTAGATACTGAAATGTACAGAGTGATTCACTCTGCAGCGCCCGGGCAGCCTGCTGCTGAACCACCAGGCTTCTTCCCCATTTTACAGCGCTTCCCATCAGCAAATGGGGCTTACACCAGAATGAAACTTTTATAGATTTAAAGATACTTTTAAGCACAGACTTGGTTTTTTAATGGTAAGAAAAATGAAGGGAAAAGTATGAACAAGGTCTTTTATAATTCAAAAACTGAGGTCACTGAGGAACATCAGGGCTGAATGAGAGGGTGTGAGAATACTAAAAGAATTTCTAAAGCTCTAATGCGGGAAGTCCAGCCCTTTTGTGAACTTGATAAAACATCAGTTTTGTGGCACGCAGTTTGGATCTAGGGAATTTTTAGAGGGGGGTTGGGGTAGGCTATTACTCAGGGAAAACAAGACAAACTGTGCTGCGTGTAAGACAGAAAACAGAGATCTGTTTTTGGCACTTCCACTTACTACAGGAATGAGCAAGACAATATGCCTCATTGGA
Organism: Tolypeutes matacus; assembly: GCA_026826555.1. Lineage (NCBI taxonomy): Eukaryota > Metazoa > Chordata > Mammalia > Cingulata > Chlamyphoridae > Tolypeutes > Tolypeutes matacus. The sequence goes on from JAKSZT010000049.1 coordinate 12,648,593, forward strand.
CTTAGGAAGGGAGGGTTCAACTAGACCAGCATTTCTCAAAGTATGGTCTGCAGAACCCTGAGTGAGGGTCCCTAACACCCTATTTTCATAATAATTTAAGATGCCCTTTGCTAAACCATGCAAAGGGTCGTATCTTGCCCACCACACTCTCACAGTAAAACAACGTGGCAGTGCAAAATTTCAGTTTTATTCCATCTTGACTTGGGTGTATGCCTTTGTAATGTTCTGTCTAATGAAATGGGCTGCACTCACAGAGCACTCTGCTGCACACTGAAGCATAAGTACTGAGGAAAATAACGTGTGCGAGCGTCTGAGTTGCCAGCTGAACGAGTTGCTTTTTCATGAACACTATTTTTGTTTGAAAGAACATCTGACAAACATATGTTGAATCATATTACAAGGACATATTTGGACTTGGGTATCTGGCAGACATTTTCTCAAAAATGAACGAAGGGAGCTTGCCACTCTAAGAAAAACAGCTGACAGTATTTGTTGCCAATGATAAAAATCATGCTTTCAAGCGGAAATCAGAATTTTGGAAACTTGACTCCACTACCAGGATTGTGAAGCTTCCTAATACTCAGTGACACCACTGATGAGATGGCAGTCATATTGAAGGATAGGACTGCTGTATTATATCATCATACAATGAAGTGTTTAAAAGATGTGCATAATTCAGTGAACTAGTATTTTCTAAATGGCTGTGGTGGGCTGAGTTATATACTCCAATTTAGATAGGTTCTGAATCTTCGTTCAGGTCCCCGAGGGTGTGATCCATTGTAAATAGGATCTTCTGCAGATGCTATTTTTAGTTCAGGTGTGGCCAACTGAACCAGGGTGGGTCTTGATTCAGATTCGAGGAGGCCTGACACAGGGAGGAACCAGAAGCAGGAAGCAGGGAAACCTCAAGGAGAAAGGAGGGGGCAGCGCGTGTGACAGGAAAGCCAAGGCACCCCAAGCACTGCCCACCGCCAGCACCAGGACACCAGCTTTGGGGAGAAAGCAAGCCTCGCCAATACTGGGATTCCGGACTTCTCAAAATTCATGAGCCAGTCAATTCCCACTGCTTAGGCCAACCCACAGTGGGTATCAGATAAAGCAGTTAGGGAATTAAGACAATGATCAATATATGACGTTACATGCATAGGTGAAAGATTCATTCAAGTGTAAGATAGGCCAAAGGTAGAGAGCATCATAAAAACTACACTGGCATGTACTTTTTTCAGATTCCACATTGCAGCCAAACTTTAAGAAGTTACAATTTGAAGTGTTTTGGTGAGAATCAAAGAAGAATAACCATAATTATCTTAAAAGGCTAATAAATACAACCCCCCCTACCCTTTCCAACTACCTATCCATGTAAAGTTGGATTTTCTTCAAATACTTCAACATAAACAACCTATCACAATAGATGGCATGCAGGACCAGAGATGAGACTCTGGCTGTCTTGAATGAAGCCAAACTTTAAAGATATTTGCAAATAATAGAAAGCAATGCCATTCTTCTCTATTTTTTGCTTTGGAAAATTATAGCTGATTTTCATTAAAAAATTATTTATGTTAACATGTAATGAACTTAATTTTGCTATTTTTAAGTGAACCCATAAATATTTAAATTTTTTTCAGTTTAAAAATCTCTATTGTGGCAATTATCAATAGATACAACCTACATAAACAAATGCTCTTTACACTCTTCAATAATTTTCAAGAATGTAGAAGGGTCTGAAACCACAAAGTTTGAGAACTGCTGAACTAGAGGAAATCAAATGTCCTATCTTCTTCACAGATTCTATGTTTCTGTGAATGAGAATAGAAAATCAAATCTGGAAATGTTTTACTTTTTGTTGCTAAGTTTCTGTTTCCATCACTTTTGTTTCCCTGAGAACATAATATGGCAGATTAATAGGAGAGAGTTTTGAAAATAAAGTATTAAAAGACTACTCAGCCTAATAAAAAATATAAATTTTAGTTAAAATATCACTAGTTGGCAATGTTAGAATACAAGTTAAATAATAAAATGCTTGATAAAAATCTTAGGAATGCTTTAGATGATTATTTTACTTAATTTGAATTCATATTCATGGAGTAGCTTATAAATTATATTCAAACTAATGATATTTATATTTATATTTTCCCCCAATTTTCAGAAATGTCATCACAAGATTCTCTTGTGTATATAATCTTTTCAAAAGATAGAGCACTGTTTCCTAAGGGAAAAATTTTTTTAACAAAATGCATTTAAAATCATTTAAAATTATCAGAGCCAAAATAATCATAATTTGCTCTTTCCAGTGTAAGTTGGAGGCTAGAATTTCTGTAAATGTTTTTAGGATTCTGGGGCCAATTCACTGAAAGACAAGAACAATATGTTTACTCTATTAAAAACATTACCAGATTTATGAATTTCTATTTCTATTGGATCAGACTTTTACAAACAAAAAGTGCCTATTCTATATTTTTGGCTCGCATAAATATCCCTGTCAAACTCCTTTGCTTTCATCTCTGCTCTACTCATCACACAACCATCTGCATAAATAAAGATGTAAGCATCTGCTGGATGGCAAATGGTCTCGGGGGCAGATGTTCCAATCCTTGAGCTCATGTCATTGGGGCTGGAGACATTATTTGAACAGATGTACACAATCTGAAAGTGCTGTGTCCCACAGTGAAATGTCTCCAACTGCTTTCTATCAAAGTCCATAAATGCTATTTGCACCTGCATTTATGTTAATGGTATAAAGGCAGCAGGGGTTCTGACAGAGTGAGATGTGATGCTACGAAATATATTTACATGGTTAATTGGAGTTTCTGAGAGACTCTGCTGCCAAATGGCCACACTGACATTGATACATACGCAAGTAAATCATCTGATTAGCAGCCTATTTTTTAGGTCGTGGAAACATTGCTGTTTCAAACAACAAAAATACTCATAATCTGAATTGATCAATAAGAATATAATCACCTCTAGTATTTTGCCCCCCAAATAAGAAACCTTCCAGTGTCAGGTCTCTCTGACAAATTTTACGCCACCCAAGTCATTTCCATTTTGTTCCACAAGCACATTTCTATAGGTAAATGTGTGTTTTCCATTTGTACTCTGTCAACAGCATAGCATACTCGTCATCCACAGTGGAATTCTGCAGAAGTTATTGCATCGGAAAGTTCCAATTTCAAACATTAAGGAGTTAACCAAAACCAGCTTGAAAATGTCAATTTGTACTTTGTAGCATAAAATAGTACCAAATCTCCAAGAACAAGCATTTACACTGCTAGTTAAGATCAAAATGCTTCCATATGAATTTCACATATTTGGTAACATAATACCTTGGTGATATATACGGAATGAGTTTTTTCCTCCCCAATAGTGAGGTCACGAAGAAATGTTAACCACTAAATACACAGTATCAAATTACAGTGGTTCTCCTTGCTATTGTATATTAAATGTTGGGACTGAAGGGTCCAAGAATTTGCAAGAGTAGTTATCTCTATAGCTATACTGAGCTAAGAACTTAGAGTCACTTTCAAATAATACATTTATTACTTTATTAACTTGAAATTTATAATATCAACTTGGCACACATGACTTAATATCTAGTTAAGGGTTATCCAAGATAACTTTCATTCTGCAAAATTTGCTGAAATTTACACTGTGCTTTTAGAGTTTTCAAAGTGCATTCATAAGCCTTATCTCATTTGACCATTAACAGGGCAAGAATTATTATCCCCACCGTAAAGATGAAGGGACTGAGGCTTGCAGAGTTACCCAAAACCAGAGTATAGAGAGAAGGACAGAACGACCAGAGCTTGGCCTTCCCTCCAGCTCTTAGCTTAGCGTCCTTTCACTGTATGAGATGAGGGGGCGCAAAAGAGAGGCGAGGGGAGAAGGAGGAGAAGAGAAAGCGGGAAGAGAGCTTAAGAAACAGCAGAGCTGAGTTTGCTTTTGTTTCTTTTCCCCTTTGTCCCTTGCTCATTGCCTCTCCAAAGAGATTGCTCAATAAATATTTGTGAAATGAGCATTTGCTCTTTCATAGGCCTTAGAAATGTTTTTACATAGACCACTGAGCACTTTACGTATCTTCCCGTCTCTTTCAGAAGAAAAATGTTTTCACAGCATCTAAATCTAATGATTTTTTTAAAGTGTGTTTAAAGTATTTTGAACATAACTGAATATATATTTGAGAACCACTACAAGCCAGAGTGTTTTAAACTGTGCCAAAGATAGAAAATTTGTAAGACCATTCTAAAAGACAATGCTGATATTGAGAGTCAAAATAAGTAAAAAAATTTTTCTAAACTTTTAAAAGGGATGAATATTAACTAGCCACCCAGAGTGTTCCTTACTTTGAGTTCTAAACTGCCATATTCACCGCTAATACCAAAATATTTATGCCTGTAAGACTTTATTTTTGTGTAAGATGCAGAATATATTTTTTAGGATGTGCCATAATTATTGATTTTAAAATTATTTCATTGAATCAAAAAATCCAGGATTTCTGAAACAATCCAAATATTAATGATAGACAGTAATGGCTGTGGTTTCCTGGTTACAGAATGTAACAGGGTTTGAAATTAAAGAAGAGTTGTGCAGGGCCTATTTAGCTAACTATAATGGGGCCAAAAAGGGCCATTAGGACCCACTGTATCTTTGTCTCAAAGCACCTTCCCCCTTATTATTCTCTTTAAACAAAACTAGAACTCACAATTTGAAAACTATGCTTGAAGAATACAAATGCTATGATAGTTGAGAAAAGCGTCAGAGGATCCGTAAAAGGAGAAATTTCTGCTTACAGCAGACTTTCCTAGAAATGGCAAAACTGAATGCTGAAGCTGACAGATGACTAAGAATTTTGAGTGATCACTCACTGGACTTACACAGACTCTTCACTGACTGACGCGCAATGGGATGTGTTTTAACCAACTGCACGGTGGTGACATGCTTTACTTCCCTGTATCAGCCAGAGGCCAAGCAGCGCCTGGCTTAGTTACTCCCACAGACGCACTACCTTTCAGAGCTGAAAAGGATCATGGAGCAATCATGTTTTACAAACAACGAAACCGAGGCTCAGTGGCAGATAACTGTCTGAGGTCCTGCCCCTGGTGGCGGGCAGTTCTGGGAAAGGAGCCCAGCTTCCCGACCTCTTGCAGGCAGTCATGCCTGTCCTGGCTGGCTTGATAAAGACGGCGATGCCATCAGCACGCTGCCGTCCCGAATCTTTCAATTGCTCCTGCACTATCACTAATCTCCAGAATGCTGTGTGCCCTCTGTATGCCGGAGAACACTCACAAGTAAAGGCACACTCTTTATTTCTACTAGGGTTAGCCCCCTCCTTCCCCTCCCCATATCCTTTCTTGCCTGAGGGGGCAGGGATGGATCTTGTGCATCTCAAGGACTGTCCCTTTGGCCCAATGTCTAGATGAGAACCAAGCCAAGGGGTCTGCCCTTGCCTACTTCCCCCACATGGACCATGCTTGGCCTCCTAAGGCCAGTTGGCATACCAAGCGGAAGGCAGCCATGCCCCTCTCATTCCATCAGCCTCTGAAAATGGAGAGTCCAGACAGTAATAACAACCATTAAGAGTAATAGTCACTAGAATCTCGTAAGGGCCCCTATGCCATCAGCAACATGCTGGGTGATTGACGTAATGGTCTCCTTTTGTCTCCATCACTCCCCATAAGGAGTGAGGAAGCTGAGGCTTTGAGAGGCTGAGTGATGCCCCTAAGTTGTACAGGGGTAGAACTGAGTTTCAAACCCAGGCTCCACGCTCTTCAGTTACGCACACTACCTTCTCGCTGGTAGATCAAAGAGAATGTTTGCTCCATGGGAAGGCCCTTTAGAGCGAATCCTTTCCTTTCACTAATAGCTACATCCTCCTCTAAGGCAGCCCAATTTTGTGCCACTGAAGACATCATCATATCAAAGTTTCTCTTCCTTGGGGAAGAGAATAGGTGGGGGTATGGGAGAAAGACCTGGATTCCTCCTAACTGCTGGAGTGCATCCCTTACAGTGAGAAGAATTTAATTATTCTTTATTCAGAAAGGACTCTACCCTACCTGTACACTGCTTTTCTGAGCGTTCCAGGAAGCTCCTGTTAACAAATCATGGTTTTCTTTATTAAAACTCATATGGGCAGGAAATGTCTGCTACTCTTTAAATAGGTGTGGAAGGAACAGGTCAAAGGACAGTATAAGCAAATATCCTCTGTCTCTACACGTGTGAGTGCCTGGGGTAACTATATGCATATACATTCCTCTACTCACTAAAACAGCCCATTCTGCTTCAGGAAGGCCAATCCTCTGTAATTCCAGTTGGCATGGATTTAGATGCCAGGGAGCTGTCAGCTCACAGGCGGGGCTCTGATAGTGCGTACTGCACTCCTCTCTCACGCAGCACTCGGCCCTTTAAGGGAGATGCGTCCTTATCACACTTAAGTAATGCTGCAAGTTTACCAAAGGAAATTGGCTTTCATATATAATTACAATTTTTGTTCTTAATTACAGGAAATAAGTCACCCTATGGGCAGCAAATAGCGACATTCAATGCATCGCTTACAACCCTTTATGACATGTGTATTATCACTGTGTCTCAGCATGGCTTATCTTACCTTGATCTTTTGGTGGGACTGACAAAGGATTCTGCATTATGATGGATTGGGCTTTCCTAAAAACAACCAAGCACAAAAAGTAATTAGAAAATGATTGAGATATCATGTTAATGAGTACTACAACTATAAATTGTAAGCTGTTTGTGGTTCCAATTTTTTAAGTCTTTCTACTTATAACTATATGAGTAATAAGAAATGGACCGAACCATTCAGAAACTTATGTTTTTCTTCTCATTTTTTCTATAGCAGGATTTCACTGAAGGTAGTGGAATGGGCTTGGCGAGGGATGCAATGACACTTTGAGAGTGGGGCCTACCTGATGGCCACCTTTGCCCTCACTGAGTGAGGGAAATGCGCAAGTAGAAAAGTGAAATGCCTTGTGCTGGTCCATCATGTTTCACAGTCTCTACTTAGGGAGAAATAACTCTAGTACTTTAGATTACAGGTAAAGCTAATATAACTGCAATGTATTCATTTGATGAAATATAATTCAGTCATTATATTCTGTGATTATGACGATTATGTCACAGTATACTTATAACAACTTTATAAGTTGTTAGAATTACAACTTATAAAAAATAGAGGAAGAGTAAAAAAGCATGTCAATTTGCATATTGGAATTGTGTTTAGGGTGAAATCACAGGTGCCCCCCCCTCCGTTTTAGCTATTTTCCAAACCGTCTATAATGTGGGGTTCCCTATTAATAAAATATTTGAACATAAAACTAAGGCAATAAAAGTCTTTTGAAAAATTATAGGAAAATATTTTTATAAGCTTTCAAACATAGAAGACTTTATAAACATGACATCAAAGACAGAAATCATTAAGGTTAAGATTGATGAGGTTTTCAATTTCAAATTTTAAATATTTTTAAACAAGAAAATTAGGCAAAACTAAAAGGCACGCCTTCTGCTTCCAGCCAAGAGGGAGTAACAGAAACCAGATTCATCCTCTTGTCTGGAACAACCAAAAAGAACAGAAAAACTATATGAAAGAACATTTTCAAGACTCTGGACATGAGGCCAGGGAAGACAGTGATCCCTGCGAGACAGGACACGTACAAACTGAGGACGATGGCTATGGCACAGAAGGGGAGCCGGACTTGGGGAGGTGGTCAGAGTCCAGAGAGACCAAGGTGGCTAGAGCTGGTGAGAGTGCCAGAGGAAAGAGAACTGTACAGAGAAGGAGCGCTAGAGAATGCAGGAGGCCCCTGAGTAGCTGGTGGAGGCTGCTGAGCACATGCAGGGCAGGGAATTGCCTGAGGCCACATAAATGATTGACGCTCATGTGGGTAGGAACAGCATCCATTCCCACCAGCCGGACTGGAAAAACTCCTAATTCTGAAGGCCCTGGGTAGAGTAAACAGAAGGACCTTGCCTTCTTGGTAGGGCTAACAGACTGAGCCTTGCTCTAGTCTCATATCACATATCTTAGAGCAAGACATCAGAGAATCCACTTGTCTGCAAGTGTCTTAATTTTGTCTCAGAACAAAGCTCAAGGGTATTTAAAGAAGCACAAAAATATCCATCACCCAACAAGGTAAAATTCATAAGGCCTGGCATCCAATAAAAAAATTATTGAGCATGAAACAAAATAGGAAAATGTGACCCATAATAAGGAAAATAATAATTCAAAACTGACCCAGGAATGACAAAGACAAGGCCATAAAAGGTATAACTGTATTTCATATGTTTAAGAAGTTTGACACGGAAGATAAAAAAAGAGTCAAATAAAACTGCCAGAGATTAAAACTATAATGTGTACAGTGCAAAACACATGGGATAGGTTTAATGGCATTTTAGAGGTGTCCGAAGAAATTATTAGTGAGCTTGAAGACATAGCTATAGAAATGATCTAAAATGAAACTTGAGTGTGAAGAGAATTTTTAAAAAATGAACAGAGAGCATGAGTGAGATGCGGGGAAACCTTAAGCAGCCTAATATACCAGTCAATGTAGAAGAGAGATGGAAAGACAGAAATAACTCTTAAGAAAAATGGCAGAAAAATTTCCAAATTTGAATAAAACTAGAAAAGCCGGAGGAATTCATTCCCAGGTCATCCACACTGTAAGAAGTGTTAAAGGATGTCCATCAGGCAGAAGGAAAATGATATCAGATGGGAATATAGATCTACACAAAGAAAGGGAGAATACTAGAAATGAGGACTACATGGTATATGAGGTTGCTTTTTTAAATATTTAAATCTCTTTTTGTGAAGTAGGATAACATTACTCAAAGGTAGATTATGACGAATTAAAGATATATCCTAGATCCCTAAAGCAACCACTAAAATAACACAACCAAGAGCTTTAGCTAATATTCCAACAAAGGAAATAAAATGGAATCATAAAATATTCAGTTTTTCAAGAGAAAACAGAAAAAGAAAAAGAGCAAAAAACAGAAGGGACAAATAGAAAACAAATAGCAAGCTGCTGTTATCCTTAAACTAAATCATATCAATAATCATATCAAATGCAAATGTTCTAAGTAACTCCCAGTGAAAAGGTAAAGATTGTCAGCCTGGATAAAAAAAGCAAGACTCAACTCTATCCTACCTACAAGAAAGGCACTTTAAGTGTAAACTCACAAAAATTTTATTTTAAAAATAAAAGAGTGCAAAAAGATATATCATATTAGCTCTATTCAAAAGAAAGCTGGAGTGGTCACAGCAGCTTTATTTGTAATAGCCCCAAACCAGAAACAATCCAAAGGATACTCATCAGGTGAACAGATAAACTGTGGTGTATCAATACTTAGAAATTTAAAGGAACAAACGACTGCTCCACACTACAACATGGACGAACCTGAAAAACATGCCAGATGAAAGAAGCCAGATAGAAAAGAGTATTTACTACATGATCCCGCTTTTACAAAACTTTAGAAAATGCAAACTAATCTATAGTGACAGAAAGGAGATCACTGGTTGGCTGGGGTCATTCCAGACAGGGAGGGGTGGGAGCAGGAGACATCAAATGGGCAGGAGGAACAGATATCCATATCCACTGGGAGTGAAGGATATCCTCATTATCTAGATCCTGATGATGATTCCAAGGGTGTATATGTTTATCAAAGCTTATCATATTGCATTTTTAAATATGTTCAATTTATTGCATGTCAATCATACCTTAATGTAGTTGTTAAAAAATTAAGATGCAAATATTGGGAAAAAATTAAAAACACAGACATGTATATCTCCATTTATTCACTTCACAAATGCTTGTGATTGATGCACTATGGAACACTGTGGGTACAACAAAGGATATGATAGACATGGCCTTTGGGCTCATGGATCTTACTGGCTGGTATAAAATTTGGCTGGTATATAAGAAGGAGACAACATTCTGCCATAAAGACTTCAAAACTTTATAAAAGAAGTCAGTAAACTAGCAATCATTAGAAAGAATGTTCAGCCTCACTAATAAGAGAAATGCAAATTTTAAAATATGATTACTTTGCCTACAAATTGGCAAAAACAAAACAAAACATGCAAGCTGTTGGAAAGAATCTGAGGAAAGGGGCATGGTCATTTATTCTGTGTAGGAGTACAGTTGGTGCAAATTCTTTGGGGGATAATTTTGCAAAATGTATCGCAAGCCTTAAAGTTCTGCATTTCTTTTGATCCAGACTTCTACTTTTAAGAATTTTCCCCAGGAAATCACATTGGTAATATGCAAAGCTAGACATCACCTTTTTCATTACCATCATCCTCATTACCTTTATAAAATTACAGTTACTATTTAGTACTGTATACCAGAAATTTAAACCTCTTCAGTAAATTAGGGTGTATTCTTACAATGAATGCAATAAAAATGTTTCCTAAAACATTTAATAATATGGAAAAGGTTAGTGACACATTTCTGCATCAAAAGGGATTGTTAGAGAGCAATATGGTTTAATATTTTGGTATTTATGTATGTGTAAAACTAGGAAATATTAAAAGTAGTTATCTCTGAGTGGGAGCTTAAATTGCTATTTATTTTCTTTTTAATGCTTATGGATGAATTACTAAATTTCCCCAATGAACAAATATTATCTTTGCAATCAGAAAAAGGAGTGAGTTTTAGAATGCTGTTTTAGAAGAAAAGCACCATTAAGATAATTTTAACCATCTTCCCAATCCCTTACTATTTAAAGTAGAAAATTCACACAAATGAAGCCTTATTCTCTGCTGCCACAAAGCCCTGTACCATTATGTTTAACTCCACCATACTTATGAAAAGATGATTACATTGCGTAATAATGAAAACTTTATACTTTATTAAGGAAAACCTTTGAATAATCAGAATATTGCATTTTCTGATTGGGCTGGATAATAGTTCATTATATAAATATGCCAGAAGAAAAGATACATTAAATAGTCACTTATAAGATATGAGTATTTTTCACACACCACATAAGCAAAGTCAATGTGCATCTTCCTCAAAGGTGCCTGGGGTGGCACTGGCTGTCCTGGATTCCCTCACAGTAGATAAGAATCTCTCATAATTGTAACTTGACTTTTCTTTCTCGAATTGCTCAAAAGTATATTAGGTAGAAAAATCTATCAAAAAGGAAGAAAAAGTAAAGAACGCAAACAGCTAATACCATCAATTATAGCAAGATAATTGATTTATAAGTGCCTTATAAATCACTCTTACATGCTTACTTCTAATTTCAGTTGATATGCAGTATTTAAATAGAGTTGATTAAAAATGAAAATTAGGTGACAGCTTGATGGTGCTGGAAATGGAGATCTTTCATTTATTCCTTGTTGAGGGAAACTAAGGTAGACATGGTTCTGCCTTTGTTATGCTCCTGGCCACAGTCCCTAGAAATGAATTTACATAAAGAGCCTCAGTGAGTAAAAGAGAATCATTTGCTCCATGGTCAACAGGCACGTGTGTAAGTGCACGCCCCATGCGTGTATGACTGTAAACGTGGGCACCAACCACAGAACTGCAACGTGGATATCAGTCTTAGAGTCTTATTTCCTGGGACCTCTTTCCTAGAGAATACAGACATATATCACCAGAATGACACACTGTCATTCAGACAAATGTCATGGAATGATCAATTTGGCTGAGAGAATTTGAAATATGAGAATATAGAAAAGAAAATATAAAAAAAAAGGTAATAGAGCCTTTTGGTGTCTTACTATTGGTAACTGATAACAGGATCTTCTTGGTACATTTAAGATAATTCTACTCACCTACTACTGATTGGGAGCTGCTCTTCAAACAGCCCCTCCTCTATTTTTGATTCTACTGTAATTTTGTGGCTCTTGATTTTAAAGCATCACGTGATGATAGACCCACAAGATTCAGGTTTGAGGCAAGACCAAGAATCTTTTGAGTCCACAGATGGACAGCTTCACCCAGGTCGTATTGGTACTACAGCTATTCTGCGCTGAGGGCTTACTACGCGCTAAGCCGACATCTTAGCCTCACCCGAGGAAGTACATTGTTTGCATCTTTCAGACGAATATACAAAACAATCTTGAAAACAAAGTATAGATTGGAGGACTAAAACTTCCTAATTTTAAATTGTCAGAGAAATGAAGGCCACTCGCCAGGCGCCTCTGAGTCCTATCTCCACCTCCACACCCTGGCGGCCCCGCACTAACCTTCCCCCGAGCCCTGTCCCGCGCGCATGCGCACGCAAGTGGGCGCCGGGCGGGCTGACCCGACACCAGCCTAAATCCTTCCAGAGCATCTTTGTGCTGGATACTAGAACTAAAGGAAAATTAGTGAAGCAAGGAATGGGAAGAGCGGCGTCACAGGGAAAAGCAGTTTAGAAAAGCTGGGGAAAGAGAGAAGCTGGGGGACAGAATTCAGGGGGAAATGACAGCCATCCTCAAGTCGTTGAAGGGATGTTATTTGGAAGAATTAGAGGTTTCTGTGTAGCTCCAGTGGGCAGCACTGGGACCGGGGAGGGGGACAAAGTTACAAGAAGGCAAATTTCAGCTGCATTTGAGGAAGAACTTTCTATCTAGTACTGATAATCAACCATGGCATGGGATGCTATACGAAATACTGACCTGTTGCTGAAAAAGTTGAAGTAAAAGCTGACTGAAGTTTTTTTTTTTCATAGCATACCCTAGGAATTTAGCCAGAAAAAGACTCAGAAAGGTTGTAGCATAACCACCAATTTACAACTTTCTCCTGCTCTACTAAGGAAATGAAAACAGTCATGATGCAGACAAGGAAAAAAGGAACTGCCTGGATGAACCTGTTTTTCTAAAGCAGCCAATGCTGTTCTTTGCCTTTTATATAATTACATATTGTTCAAAAATTTTTAACACATGAATTTCCCTAGTTTGTTTTAAGTAAATTTATGTGCCCATATAGTTCATTAATTTCTGGTTTTACTTTTCAAATCAACTTTATTGAGGTATAATTTACACACAACAAAATATTCCCAATTTTAAGTGCACAGTTAGATGAGTCTTGGCAAATGGATGTACCTGTTTAACAACCGCCCTACTGGAGATACAGAACACAAACGTCACCACATCATCTTAAAAGGGGCTCTTAACAAGGGTCCGTGAGCTGGAATTGAAATAATACACAGTATAGTGTGGACTTAGTAAGGGGTCCGTGGTTTTCACCTGACTGGAAAAGGGGTCCGTGGAACAAAAAAGGTTAAAAACCTCTACCTTAAAAAGTGTCCTCATTACCTCAGAAAGTTCCCTTGGGCCCTTTTGTAGTGAGTCCTTACCACTCATCTCTGATGAGACCAGTCACTATAAGTTAATTTGGCTATTCTAAAATTCCATACTGTTGCATATAAATCATAAAGTATATATTATATATTCTTTTTTTTTTCATTTTTAGGTACCGGGGATTGAACCCAGGGCCTCGTACATGGGAAGCAGGCACTCAACCACTTGAGCTACATCTGCTTCCCTATATTCTTTTGATTTTTTAAACAAATTAATGTATTGATAGATATTAATAAAGCACACAAGTTATCCAAGGTGTACAATAAATGGTATTTGGTATAATCACATAGTTGTGTGTTCATCACTTCAATCATTATTAAAGCACTTTCATTATTTCAATAATAATAATAAACCAAAAATAGACAAACAAAGAAGAAAATTCCTCACCTCTCAATCTGTTTTGCCTGCTGTCCATAGCTGCTATTTCTGGCTATTCTTGCACAATTATTTATTTGCTTATTAAGCAGTTTTATTGTGATATATTCACATACCATATGATCTATCCAAAGTGAATAATCAATGGCTTTTTAAAAAGCTGTTAAAAAGTCCTTAATTGTAAAATTGTAAAATAAAGAAATATAGACTGAAAGAAATTACAAATTTTAAATGAGAGTTCAAGGACAGGTTAGACTTAATATAATCAACTATAAAAAATAGATAGCATAGCAATAAACATTTATAAATGTAAATATTTCAAATATAATAGAAATTAATTATAACAATTCTAATTTTTATATTACAGCTCTAACTCTTGGACATAATAATCTCTAAGAATGAAATAAATTATTAGTTTAATTATTTAATTTCCATTTAGGCCATAATTCTTTCTAGATAATCAAATTCCTATTTGGGAATTCTTCACATCTTATTAGAATGACTTATAGCAGATAATTTGCCAACTCATAATTTTATGAGGCAAAAAACCTCAAAATTTTGTTCAAAAGTAATCATGTGAAATATTGACCCATAGACTATTTTAAAGAGCATGAAAAAGAAAGAGTTAAAGAAAAATGAAGTATTCAAAAATATATCTCTTCTCCAGCACTCCTCACTTAAAAGCAAGTGTTTATTTTGTATGAAAAAAATTACAGAGTACTGATCACAGGAACAATTTGCCAGGTGCACTGAGTAATTATTGTTCATATACTATCATGTTGTTATTTTACATTTATCTGGTCTACTCCAGCTCTTTTTTGGTTACTATTTGCATGGAATACCTTTTTTCAGCCTTCACTTTTAACCTGGTTGTATCATTATGTCTGAGGCGGGACTCTTGAAGACAACATATAGACAGCTCATATTTTTTTATTCATTCTATCAGTCTATGTCTTTTGATTGGGGAGTTCAATCCATTAACATTCAGTGTTACTACTGTAAAGGCATTACTTACCTCATCCACTTTTGTCGTTTGGCACTCTGTTGTCATATCGTTCTATTGTCTGTCTTTATCCTTTAGTTTACCCTTCCTAATAATCTTCTATTTCTAAACTCTCCTCCAAATCTCTCGCCCTTGTTTTTTCCTTTCAAGCTGCATCACTCCCTTTAGTATCTCTTGCAAATCTGGTCTTTTGGTAGCATATCCTATCCGTTTTTGTCTATCTGTGAAGATTTTGTGAACTCACCCTCATTTTTGAAGGACAGCTTTGCTGGATACAGAATTCTTGGCTCGCAGTTTTTCTCTTTTAGTATCTTAAATACATCATACCACTTCCTTCTCTTCTCCATGGTTTCTGATGAGAGGTCAGCACTTAATCTTATTGACTTTCCCTTGTATGTGATGCTTTGCTTTTCTCTTGCTGCTTTCAGAAGCCTCTCTTTATCTCTGATATTTGTCATTCTGAATAGTAGGTGTCTCGGGGTAGGTCTATTTGGATTTATTCTGTTTGGGTGTGTTATCCTTCTTGGATATTGATATTTACGTCCTTCATAACAGTTGGGAAATTTTTGGTCATTATTTGCTCAAATATTCTTTCTGCCCCTTTTCCATGCTCTTCTCCTTCTGGGACACCAATAACACAAATGCTTGTGCGTTTTGCATTGTCATTCAATTCCCTGAGACTCTGTTCCATTTTTTCCATTTTCTTCTCTTTCTGTTCTCCTGTCTTTTCCAGTTCAGATGTTCTGCCTTTGAAGTCACTAATTCTGTCTTTAAGCAATTCAAATCTGCTCTTATGTGCCTCTAATGTATTTTTAGTCTCATCCATCATGTCTTTCATTCCAATAAGGTGTGTTACTTTTCTTTGCAGGCTTTCAAATTGTTCTTGATGCTCTCCCAGTGTCTTCTTAACATCCTTTATTTCTTTAGTCATATTTTCTTTAAATTCTTTAAAGTGATTTATGAGACTTGTGTGATCACCACTGATTAACTGTATTAAATCCTGTATCTCTTCAGGATATTTGGTTTGTTCTTTGGGGCTGGGCCATCTCTTCCTGTTTCCTGGTAGGGCTTGTAATTTTTTGCTGATGTCTAGGCATCTGAATACGTTGGTGAATTTACTCTGATGGCTAATTTCTCTCTCTTGCTTTTTTTTTCCTTCACAGCTCTTCTTTGATATTTGGCTCAACTTATTCTCAGTCTTTAAAACTGCCCAGCTTAAGCTTTCAAAATCTGGCCAGGGACTCACTAGTGGGGTGCAGATTTTCTCCCAGGAATTGGGCACAGAGAGCGTGAACAGTTTTTGTCCATGCAATTTCTTGACAGGTCAGCAGATGGCCCTCGTCAGCACACCTTTCCACACAGCTGTTTCAGTCTCAGCTTTCCTGTGTTGAATCTCCAGAGCAGAGATTCAAAGTGGGCTCTGCTGGCTGAATTCACTGAAGAAAAGTACCCTGATCTCCCCTTCCTTTGAAACAGCTGACAGGCAGGAAGATGTCTGTCCCCCTCTCAGTCAGCTGTAGTGAGCCAGGAGTTTTACCACGGCTTAGTATCTTGGGGGTGGGGGCTGGGGACCCCTTCCCAGCCACCACAGGGGCTTGGTAACTCACATTTGTTGTTTTGGCTTCTACGTCTCTCTGTCCCTTATCTTCCTGGGAGTTGTGTAGCACTGTCCTGGTCTGCTGACCCCCAAAGCCGGTCCCTCGGACAGCTTTTGGCTCTTTCTCTCTTGTTTTTGTGAGAGCATTCAGCGCTGCCTGTTAGTCCTTTGTCATCTTCTCACAATCCTCTGCTCCCTGTATTCTTTTATTGTGTATATCAGTAGGTCACTCCTTTCTATTGCTGAATTGTATTTTGTGATAGGACTACACCACCATTTGTTCATCCGTTCACCCACCAATGGGCATATGAGTTGTTGCCACTTTTTGGCTATCGTAAATAAAGCTGTTATAAACACCTGTGCCCAAGTCTTTGTGTAGATAAATGTTTGCAGATCTCTTGGGTAAAAATCCAGAAGAATTCCTGGGTGGGATGCTATATGTATGTTTAGCTTTATAAGCAACTACCTAACTGTTTTCCAAAGTGCTTGTACTATATTTCATTGATTTAAAAAACTACCTCTTCAAAGCAATCATGGAATTCATGTTTCCCAAGATCTTACATAAATAAGAGCATAAAATCTTACAGCTCAATTTTGTTAAAATGATATTAGCTTACAGTACATAAATCCTAAGTGATCATAGTATTCATCATTTGTGCAATTATAGTAAATGCTTATTCCTATTTCAATCTGTCCTATTTAATAGACAAACAACAAAATCAGTGCTAAAGGGTCAGGAAGTTAAAAGTTAATATACAGAATAAATCTTGATCCACTTAGAAAATTCTTAATGTTTATATTATTGAAGCTGCATTTATATTTGGCAACAGAAGTTGCCTTCCCTAAATGGCTGCATACTGCTAATGAGTTCAATATAAAATCCCTCTTTAAATTCAGATAGTTCTGAATGTCAGCCAGTGATAGAATAAAATGCTTTGGGGGGATAAGTTTGTTTTAGACCCTCCAAGGTGACTCCTATTCTGCTTGGAGTTGCGGAAACGTTGGAAGTGGTCCTGTTTTCCCTAATTCTTTAGATCTGTTGTGAAGGCAATCTTGCCAGATGCTTAGCACTGCTCTCCAAGCCAAAACCCCTCAAAAGCTGGACTGGCCATTCATTCTCAGGACTGTGCTGCAGCCCAGTCTCCAGGATGCAGGGAGGTAAAGAGCTGTGGAAGGCCAAATTAACAGTGACAGGGAGACGTATGTTTCTAACCGAAACTTCCTACTGGGTGACCTTGGACAAGTCACCTGATTGTCTCTGTTTCCCCAACTTTGAAAGGGAGAGATAATAATATCTAACTCATTTAGCTGCTGAAAGGATTAAGCTAGATACTGTGTGTTGAAAATATTTTGTAAAAAGAATTATTCAAAAAACAAGGTGTTATATGTTAACTTTCCAAAAGAAAAGTTTATACTACCTTTGGAATTTCCAAAGAAAAAAAGGTCATTAGAATATGCTTAAAAGTACAAACATAATTTCCAATTGCAAGAGCCAATCCTGTACTCTCATACAACGCATATATCTTCCCTTATACATGGTGCATGCCTGGCTGAACTGGTACATGAACAGCGAAAGGAAGGGCACTTTTCTACCTCAGTACAAATCTGTGAAAATCTGTTCTACATCCTCTTTTCTTTTCTATACATTTAACTCCAACTCCTATGGCTCTAAATACAACTCCCAAATTTCTCTTTCCAGTTCTCAGGCTCCAGGGCAAAACGTCCTGTTTGCTACAGATCTCCACTTGGAGCACCTCAAAACTAAATGCAGCTCCAGTCTCAAAATGTGCCCCTCCTCTGAAGTCTCTTTCTTCCCAATCTAAGCCTCTAAATGTAGATGGAACAATCTTTCCTTTTTATCTTTTTAATTTGTAAAAATTTAAAGCAAAGATATAATACATATTGTATAGTCAAATAGTTCTATAGAACTTGATATAAAAGTGCAGCCTTAATTATGTCCTTTTCCTAGAGACAACCATTTTCAATTCTTAGAGTTCATTCTTTCAGCATTTAGATCTCCAAATCTGTCAACAGCATGCTGATAATCTTATAGCTTAGTTTTTCCATTTTCAGACATTATCAATTGATGTCCTACCACAGAAGATGAAAATTTAGTTCTACTTCTCTTTCAATCAACAAAAACCAAGCAAAATTGATGATTACTAATTTGCCTGCACATAGAATTCCAGTTTGAAACTTGAAGGCACTGTTCCCCTACCTTCTGGTTTCCAATGTTGCTGTTAAGAAATCCAAAGCCATTGTGACATGTGGTCCTTTGCATATAATCTGTTTTTGTATTTTTCTATATAGAAACAATGGTTAGAAATTTCACAATGAAATGTTTCAAGC
The DNA here is from genome assembly GCA_026826555.1 of Tolypeutes matacus. Lineage (NCBI taxonomy): Eukaryota > Metazoa > Chordata > Mammalia > Cingulata > Chlamyphoridae > Tolypeutes > Tolypeutes matacus. Next base: position 12,667,217 of record JAKSZT010000049.1, read on the forward strand.
TATTTTCATCTATCTGCCAAGTATTTGGAGGGTCCTTTTAATCTAGAAACTCATGTATTTAAGTCTGGAAACCCTTATATTTTGGTTTCTGGAATATTTTCTTTAAATTATTTTTCTGAGATGTCTTCTTCTGATTTTTCTCTGTTCCCTTCCTTTCTTAAACTCCTATTATCCAGATGTTTACTCTTCTTGGATTGTTATAATTTGCTTATTTTTTTCCCTCTCACATATATTTGATCCCTTTTCATTTTGCTCTTTCTTGGAGAATTCTTTAATTTTATATTCTAATGTATCCAATGAGTTTTTTCCCATTTCTATTACCATAGTTTTTATTTACAAGCACTCTTTTTTTTTTTTTTTTTTTTTGGTTCTTGGAATATTCTTTATTTGTAGTATCCCATCCTTGTTTCGTGGATATATTATATTCTTTTCTGATGATATTAATAGTTTTTAAAACATTTTTCTTCTCCTTATATATTCTTGCTTTCCTCTAAGTTAAGTTCTTTTTATCTTAATTTGCTTATTTTCATCTTGTTGTTTTATGTTGGAGAATGTCCTCTGATGTCACGTGCTCCTTGAAGGTCTGTTCATATAAAGAGCAGGGCACTTAGAAGCTAATTGATGCAGAATGTTGGACTGAATCTGTCAACTTCACTCAGGGGTAGTCTGGCTAGGCAATTCCACTGGGGAACCCCTGGGACAATATATTCAGGTCTTTCTTCTTTAGCTGGTCAGATTCTCCAGAGAGAAAAATACTGGTCTCCCATTTGAAGAGGGTATGGCTGGCTGCCAGCTTTTTTGAGAGCTTCATGAAGAAAAAAGGCTGGGGAGGTGGCTTAAATTCAGTACATAAATGTTCACTTACACACCCTGTTTCAGTTTCCAGCTACTAAAACAAATACCGTATAATGCGTTGGCTTAAACAACATGAATTTATTGGCTCATGGTTTTGAGGCTAGGAGAAGACCAAAATCTAGATGTCAGCAAGGCAATGCTTTCTCCCTGAAGACTATGGTGTTCTGGGGTTGACTGCTAGTGATCCTTGGATCTTGGCTTTTCTGTCACACAGCAATGCACATGTTGACATCTTCTTTCTCCCCCAGGTTCAGAAGATTTCTGGCTTCTCTCATGGCTTTCTCTATGGCTGAATTTCATCCTACTTATAAAGGACTCCAGTAATCCAGATTTTAGCTTAACATCATTCAGCCACACTTTTAACTAAAAATAGCACCTTCAGAAAATCCTAATTACAATGGGTTCACACCCACAGAAATGGATTAAGATTAAGAACGTGTTTTTCTGGGGTACATAATTCAATCCCCAACACCCTCCTATTCACAACTTCAGCCCTCAACTGTGCCCACTGTCTCGCAGTTCAGAGACCCTTCGTTTTATTGTCCATAGAGGAATATTCCAGCCTTATGCTGGGGTGGGGGAAGGGTGGATGTTCCATTGTGAGAAGTTGTCAGGGGATGTGTTTCTTAACTCTTTTCAACCAAACCACCTGTTTACTGTCTTACCTCTATGCCTCAACTTCAATAGAATCTGGAGCTGACAATTTCGTAGCCTTTTGGGGGTAAGAGTCCCATGGTATAATTTCAATCGCTTTTCAACCTTTCCCACTGCAGGGCTATTAAGTCAGGTAACACTGACTCATTTGGCTTGCCAGTTTCTAAAATGGTGTCACCCTTGTTTCCTTTCTTGTTCTCTTTGCCCTTAGATATTTATATCTTAAAAAGTATATATATCTCCTTTTACTCCAGTTTTAGTGGGTATTAGGAGGGGGCAAAAGTTAAGATATGCCATGAATGGTCTTTCTCAAATGCAAATCTAATCATGTTTTACCCATTCATCAAGTCCTTCACTAGCTCCCTGTTGTCCCATAGCCTCTTCGGCCTGGCATGTGAGTCCCCTGCTGCCTCACTGTACCACCATGATATTAAGAGACGCATCTCAGACATGAGAAGTTGGCCAGACAGGCCAGCTCTCGTAGCCCTCCACAGTTCTCCATGAAATGTCCTTTCCTCCTTTGTCTTGCTATGCAATTCTTACTCAACTCTTTTGCAATGTCTACCTCATCAATTCAAGAAATTTATATTGATCTGTCCATTTGTCTCCCAGCCATGCTGACTGGCTCTGCCTTAATATGTAACATCTGTTTAAATCTGTCCATTTCCCCTTTAAGACTGTGAGTTCTTGATGGTTGGGACAATGCCATTTTTATCTTTATACTTCTGGAACCTATTGGTGATTGGTATATTATAATCAGGTGTAATGTTTATTGAATAAATAAATGATGCCACTAATCCTCGAAAAATGAGTGCTAGAAATTATTTACCAATACTTGCACAGTTCCATTAAGTGCTTTTCATTTAAATATTTTAACTCTCAATAGAAAAGTTTCTAAAATTCTGAGTCATGTTTTAATGAACAGTTATTTTTAAAATCTGAAGCAATGTCTTATTAATTTTACCCTGACTATACTTTTCCGTAACTAAAAGTGACAGTTTTAAGTCAAACTGACTAAGTTGATTTTCTCAGAAATAAATTTCCTTTTATCTGTACAGCTTGCCTGGTTATATTTTAGGAGGCCTGAAGCCTCCTAAAATGATTTAAAAATTAGTTATATAAGTGTAAAAATTGTTCTATGTTCTTGAATTTCTCTGGTTTGTGGCTAGGGGACTTTTCAGATACATCAATATTGTTTTGAGTGCTATCATAACATGTCTCAGGAAAAAATGATTTACACCATTACCTATAAGTGAGTATTTTGACAATGCTGCCTTTCCTGTTAAAGGGTCCAGTGTATTTTAGTTAAATCTAAAAAGACACAAGCTTAAGCAATAGGCACTTCGATTTCTTGTTTGTTCAAATGTATATGATAATAAATAAGAAAAATATATGGTTATTTCTATATCAAACTAAGGGAATGAAAAAGTTATTTAGAAGTCATTTAGTTCAGTGAGGCTACCATCAAGATTAAGATGAAAGCATTAAAAAAAAAAAAAAGAATCGCATCATTTGGTAATAAATGAAATGACACAAAGCAGCGAAATATATATCATGAAAATAAAGAGGCTATAATTTACACTTCCATGCTATATAGATACATATGGAGAATTGTTCATTAGTTTTTATTCCCTTCAATCAGTGTGGTCCTTAAATCAGTTTGGATCTAACTCATTAATTTGAAATGATCACATTTCCACCTCTCTAGGCTCTTCTTTCCTTGTCAACATTCAGTGACAAAATCACCTGTAATCAGTCTTACAGAAATGTGGTATAATTTTAATATCATTGTGGATTTCTCACATCCCTTTTTTCTCTTAAATCTTACCAGCTGCCAAGCAGGGCGTAAGTCTTGGTTTCATCACCATAGACTGATTAATTTACTTTGAACAAACTCCTTTTATACCTCCTGCTTCTCTCCATTCTAAAGGACGCACAACACTGCCAGTACCACCCTTTTTCTTTCAGCTCTGATTCCCACCTCCAGCTCTGTCCTTTTCTATAGAAACTGCATTAAATTAAAATCCCATCAATTAGCTTTACAAAGACTAGTCAATTTAACAAAACAAAACAAACCGTTTTCTGCTCTAGTTCCTGCTAACTTCATCCATGCTTTGTATTTTCCCATGTTCTGTGAGAGTGTGATTTGCTGCTTAACTAAAATCTTCCTGGTGATTTTTCTTCTTCCTTTAAAATGATTCAAACTTGGATATTGTCCCTGGGGCACTCTTGTCACAGAATTACCTTTTCAGCATCATTGAAATATTTTTCATTCTCTGCTGCAAATGGCTTTTGTCTAACCCTTAGTTTATCATAAAATGATTTTCTCCAACATGAAAAAGCTAAATAAATATGAACAAGAATGAAAAAGGAAGGAGGAACAAAAAGCTGTCAAGCTGATGGAGACATTCTGGAATTTGTCTTTCTTTTTTTGGTAAATTCTATTACTGTGCATTATAATAATGTTGTAAAAAACATTTTTGAAAAATGAGCACTTAAACACATACACAATGTGGCAATACGTAGGGAACTAATACCTATGATTTAACACATATGTAGTATACTGTGGCATTTTAGAACAAGAGAAACACTGGTAATTTTTTATTATACATTTTCTGCTAATAAAATATTACCTTATTTCTAAATTTGAAACAAAGGAAAATATCACCCACAATCCTAATATAAACATAATATAGTACTAACAAATAGTATTTTGGTGTAATGCCTCCTAATTTTTTCCTATGCTTTTTTTCTTTTTGGTATATACATGTAATCATAATACATATATCTTTACTCTCAAATCCACCTGCACCCCCCCACACCCCGACGTAACAACTCTTAGCTTCTTGGGTATCCTTTCAAAAATAGTCTGTGCATTGATATAAGTTAACATAAACATAGAAATGCTTTATCCCTTCTTTCCCCCATTTGCTAAACTGGAGCAGATTATACATGCTATAAAGAGATTTATTTTTAAGGAATTGGCTCATGCCATTGTGGGGGCTAGCAAGTCTGAGATCCACAGATGCTCTTTTTTCACTTAATATATTTTGGAGAGCTTTCCATATCAGCACTTATTGGTCCCTTTCATTCTTTTTCAAGGCTGCATAGTATCTCATCGCATGGAGCTGCAATTTTATTAACTAGTCACTTGCTGATTGACGATCAGATTATTCTCAGCCTTTTGCCCTTACCAACAAAGCCACAGTATACCTCCTTATCAACACATCTTTGCTAACACACGTCTACCTGTAGGATAAAGTCACAGAAAGAAATTTCTGGGTCGATTTAAAAATTTAATGGATATTGCCAAATTGTCTTTCAAAGAAGTTGTACGGATGTATATTCTATCTGGCAAAGCAAGAAAATACCTCAAAACTGCTATTTGCAAAAATTGCCAGAGGGATTTTTCAGTAAATTATCCAAAAACCTTTAAAGATTTGAGCTTGCCTAGATATGTTTCTCAAGTTTAGATAAAATATACAAACACTGCATTAAAATACCCTGACAATAAAATGAAGACCAAGTATCCCATCGCAAGGATCCAGAAGGGCGATTGTTCACAGGAACCCCCCCCCCCCGACAAACTGGCAAAGGAAAACGTCAGTCACCAGCGTGTGGAGGACGCAGTCACTGCGCCCGGCCCTACGGAAGAAGCGGGTGTCGGTGTCGGGGGCATGGCCAGCTGCCAGCACGTTGGTGCCATGAAAGTGGAAAGACAGACTGATTTCCTAATTGAAAAAGACAAGCCAGGTGAAATAATAGGAGGAAAAAATCCTATGTATTTAAAAAAATGTGTTTTTGCTTTTCTTTCCTGAAGACACTACAGAATGTACAGGTGTAGTTTAAAAGGTAATTTTATAGGGAAAAATGGCGCTCCTCTGTCTAATATGAAATGGGTGTCTACATTGAGGCGCTACCAGCTGAGGCTCAGGTGAACCCAACTAGCCCACTTTTCACTTGTCCCTACTAAATAGTTTTAGATGAACACTAGTCCCTAAATCCTTTGGGGTACTCCATGGGAAAACCATAAGCAGGCTATAAAGGTCATGACATTAATTTTGCTGTCATTCTTATGCTTTAAATAGGCATCAAAATCTAAAAAAAAATCTTGTCCTCTGGGAAGGAAGGCAAATCTGAAACTAATTATGGAGCTTATTATTGTAATACTATTAAATTAAACACTATGACCTTAGCTAAATTTATTTTGTTATCTTTTGTTAATGAACAAAATTTTCCAAATAAGATTACTTCACACTCTTTTAAACAAAATAACTCATCAGAGGACTAGTAGAACAAAGTAACCACTCGAAAACCTGAATTTTTTCACCTATAGCTTACCGGATGTGCAATGCAATAAGAAACATTATGTGGAATCTTCTTGCAGAAGATGCTGTTTTTGCTACAAAGCTTTAAGAAGTAAAAACCTGGCATGGGTAAAATACAGAAGCTAAGAGTCCTATTTGTCTTGGTTATCAGCCTGCTTATGGATGGTTTCACTTATTTTCTGCTGTCAAGAATTCTATTTCACTCATAGCTGTAACTATTTATTTAAACCTAAAAGGAGGAAAAAAAAGGGAAAATATCTCAGTAGATTTTTCTGTGGAAATTTCCAAGAATCTAGCTGTGTTGGGTGTTTGGAGGACAAGCTGGTCCAGAGGAAAGAGCTCAGCTTAACCATTTTCGGTTTCTCAGGCCGCCGCCTCCTTACTAGCCGTGGCCTGAGCACCTGGGCTGGGGAGAGGAGCTGGCCTCCCCGACCTGGCACACGAGAAGGATCTGCTGTGTGTGCTCTGGGGTCCCACACTAGCAAGGAGACCCACCAGCTCTGCTGTTTCCTTATAACCCTTACACAGGCGGGAGAACAGATGAGGGCCGAGGACAGTGAGAGGTGGGTGTGGGTGGACAGGGCAGGAAAATGAGGCAAGAAGGAGGACTTTCAATATCTGTGTAGGACTAAGGAACCGGGCAAAGACAGAATAAACAGCAAGCTGAAAAGAAAGAAAAAGGAAGTAGGAGGAAAAAAGGAATACCGACAATGTTTGTTTTTTTTTTTTTGGAAAGGAGAAATAGTGCAAGAAAAATATCACTTAAATTCCAGTTGCTTTAAATCTCTCAGAAGATATTTGATAACTACTCTTCATGTGCTTTAGACTGGCTAGAGAAGATGTGCGTATGGCCCCTTTTGTGCACTGTGGATAGTCTTGAGAGTCGTAACTATTGCCTGATGTAAATGATCCTTGATCAACTGCACTAGCTCGTTAAAATTGGAGTTGCAATAAAGTTAAAACACTTTAAGGGAATCTTTTATTTCTCTAAATTTGATAGCTAATCTCAGAGTATTTCTAATTGTCTCTCTTTGATTGGAGGTGTTAACTGACCATGAGGCCTTACCATAGGAAAGAGCAGAGAAGTAACCAGGGAGAAGGCACTAAAGGATCATTTGTTTCTTGCAAGAATTTTGATAATGATTTCTTTTGGATATACAAGGGGTCCAGTTAGAAGGCTATGACTAGGGGCGCTTTCCCGATCCTGCCTTTTCACGCATTTGACCATGTTCCAACGATCCATGTCTTTACGCTTTGAGGATTTACGCCTCCCCCTGCCTTCTGGACTCCAAACGTGTACCGCTGCACGTTAGCTGACAAGCTAGTGCACTAGCTGCCTGCCAGCCACGCGTTCGCTTACGGAGGTGGCATCTCTGTCTATGCAACAGTGGTCTTACACTCATTTTAATATTTCACTGCATTTCACTACTTTTTTAGAAAAAAATAGTGGAGATAAAAAGTAAACACGTTTATACCAATGAATGTAAGCAGCACAGGTCTCGTAAGCAACATGTATTTAGGCAAAGACATATTTAGGCAACCCTACAGGAGGTTTTCAGCGGCCAGGTTTAACCTTGTTGCAAGCGCACTGGACTCAAGCTAGGCATACGTATGTTCAAATGTGAAGGGAAATAATAAAGTTAAAGACCACTTATAACATGCACGACATGTACCAGGCATATCTATGTCATGAAGACTGATGTATTAGGACCTGTGTAATGTTTTGCTAGCTTTCTGTACCAGAGTACCTTATGTAGCAGATGCCTGTTTTTGTTTTTTTTTTTACTTTTCCACCTTTAACTTCTGTACTTTTTTTGAGGAGCATATTTTGTACAAGAGTAAATGCTGCCTATGAACAGGAAGTGTCAGCCGAGGGCTCCTCCACACAGGCCCTCCCAAGACTGGATCTGGTTCATTTCTTTCTATATTCCCTAAACACTCACCATCCATGTTCTCTGGGACTTTACTAGAAGGACAAGGTCTTCTAGGCAATCTTTGCTCATGGGGCTACCTAAATAGCAGCAGCTGACAAAAGAACCAGTATGATAGGGCAGGTACTTCCATAAATAACATTTTCTCAGCTCCAGGCTGGTGTCGTTCCCTGCCCCCAACCGCCCCCCCCAACCCCCAGCAGTATCAAAATTGAGTGGTTCCACATTTAATTAAGTGAAGGCATGACACAGAGATTAGCTGTAACCCCATTATCTCTGAGATTACAATAGCAAGGCCATCGATGACTGGGCTCCCCACGATGTAGGGAGGCACTCAGAGCAGACAGAGAAGTGAACATGGGTGAAAGGGTCTTGTGGGGCTTCTCCTGGGGACGTTCAGTTAGACTTTAATGATCTAAGGTGCTGGCAAAGACTGTTTACCTACACACAGCATGAAACCCCAAATTGCAATATGACAGCCAAGAAATCTTTCTCGTTTGGGTATACCATCTGAAGCAGTGATACCACGAAATCAACTAGCTGCCACTATAAATTCACCATGTTTCCCCATACCTGACTGGGAGGGGGATTAACTGTTGTACAACCAAATAAAGACATGAAAATAAAAGATAAGACCCTGCTAAATGAAGTTGCTTCTGGAAAGGGGAGAAATGGGAGGCACCTTTTGGAGGGAGATTTAGTTTCTACTGTCTACCCTTTTTTAAACCTTTTGAGCATTTTACGTTGCACATGTTACTACTTAAAATGACAGTACTGACAATAAGAACAACAAAAACAATGAAGTAGATCTAGAGGGACAGGTGGTTCCCAATAAACACTGGCATGGAAAGATGGCCATGAAATAAACTTAAGTGAAGCAAGTTGTGGAAGAGTGGGGTAACCTCTGATCCCATTTGTCTTTAAAAGGGAAGGCTTATTCCCACAGAGAAACCTCAAGTGGTCAGTAGTCGTTACCGGGTTGGTGACACTTCCCATCTTTGTAACACACATACATACGTACATACATATACACACACACACACAGAGAGATACATATAATTACATAACTATTTTTTAATATTAGAATAATAACTGTTAAGAGAAATCTTAATTAGAACCCACTTTATAAAAATATTTCCCTACAAGAAGGATATATAGATATCTTGATTTTCAAGTAGTAATTAACAAACTAAATGGTAGTCCTTTTCACTTTCTTTGTGTTCCTCATTCCAATTTCACATTGACCACTAAACTCAATAAATAATTCTCTATCAAAATCAAATGCATAAGGTCCATCCATCAACCTTCTAACAGCCATCAATAAAGAGCCGATCAGAAGAGTGTGTCTGTATTCATGTGAAGGACACCATAAGTAACTTCTTAAAATTCTTGTTTGGATATTTGTTTCTGAACTCAAAATAATTTCAGCTTGGTAGGAGCCCTTTAGCATAAAATTTTTAAAAAGTTCCAAAAAAAAAAAATAATATTCTCTGACTTCCTCAGATTAATTCAGGCTGTGTTATTCTATGTCCCATTGCATCATTTAATTTTTCCTTCCCAATTCTGATTTACTTATATTTATTTAAAGTCTGTATTCCCACATAGACTTAAAACTCCACAAGGACGGGGCCCAAAGCTATCTTGTTCCCACTAACCCAGGGCCTTGGAGGGGAGAAGTCTTTCAAAGGTATTTGATGAATACACCTTGCAAGACATAAAGCTAAACAAAAGAAGTTGCAAGATTTACAGATATTTAAGGGCAAAATAAATCCTAAAAAGGATTATGTGACCAATCAAACAAAAGAAGTTCATGTCATAGTTTAAAACAGCATAAGGATTGGAGAAAAGGTGAGTGTTCTTTGCCTAAATGATCTGTTATTAAAGCATATGTTCTCTAAGCACAGCTGCCAAATGCCTACAGCATTTGGCTACTTTATAAATATAAGGCTCTGAATTACAAGGCCAAAGCCCTTTGAAAAAATAACCAAAAATAACTTCTGAAACGAGATTGTAATAATATACCCTCATCATTGAAAATTTCATCATATGAACAGAATTTTTGTTTCCAGAAAATTTGGAAACATTTCAGGATTCATTATATTTCAGGAATCTTGAAAAAAGAATTATGGGATAGAAAATATCATTAAGCACACACACACATTCACCCACCCTCGCAGACACATACTTGGGACTTCCATTTTGACAATTCTTGAGAGGAATCTGCATCTTAATATTTTTTAGTGAATATGTGTGTTTTTTTGGCATGTCTACACTTAGGCAATCCACTAGAGTTGAATTAATTCTCCTCATGAACTTGTATGTCAGTTTCAACAGAATTTTTACCAAGGCAGAAAGGGATACTTTTTCTAAATCAGAACAAAAGTTTTCTGCCAACAAGGAAATTAAATCAAGTGATGTGCTTTCCTCTGCAAGATTACATCTTTGCCAAAGCATGAAAGTGTGGAAGGCATGAGTTCATTCACTCAACAGTCACTATAACTAAGAAACTCCTAAACCAGGGGGTGGTGAAGCAAAGGGAAAAACTGTAAAGATTTTCAGCTTTGCAGGCCAGAGGATTTCTGTACAAATACTTGACTCTGCCACTGTAGTACAAAAACAGCTACAGACAATACATAAAGGTTGGCTGTGTTCCAATAAAACTTTATTTATGGATTCAGAAATCTGAACTTCATATTATATTCAGGTGTTGCAAAATGATATTCCTCTTTTGATTTTTCTAAGAATCATTTAAAAATGTAAAATTCATTCTTAGCTCACAGGCCATACAAAAACAGGCCCAATTTGGCCTGAGAGCCTTAGTCTGCAAAGCCCTGCCCTACACCTGCCCTAAACCAACTCTTTAGTAAACATGGTGTTAATAAGGTATGCCACTTCCTAGTCATGTAGCCTTGGCCTTACACCATCCAAAAAACCCAAACAACCAACAAAACCAACCACAATAACAGCTGAATTAACCTCTTAGTTTTCAGATGGGAGTTAGAGTACTATTTTGTTGGTATAACAGCAGCAGCAGCAAGTAACATTTATTTTGAGCTTACTATGTTTCAAACAGTGTTCTAAGCATTTTAAATGATGCTACTACACTGAATTCTCTAACGGCCTTGGGGTGGGTTCCAATTCTGCCTAAACTTGCTAACATTTGTTTTTGCCCGTCTTTTTGATTATAGGACACCTAAGGTGTGTGAAGCAGTGTCTTAGTTTACTTATTACTAAAGTCAGTACCATGCAACAGGTGGGTTTGAACAATGGGGATTTATTGGCTCATGGTTTAAAGGCTAGGAAAAGTCCAAGTAAGGCACCACCAAGGCAATGTTTTCTTCCCAAAGACAACATTCCGGGGCTGGCTGCCCGTGATCCTTGGTCCTGGCTCCTCTGTCACATGGCATTGCACATGGCAGCCTCTTCCTTCACTTCTGGGTTCTGCTGACTTTCAGCTTTTGGCTGCTCCCTCTGTAGTCTTTTCTCTTTGTGTGTGCCCTTCCCTATGAGGCCTTCAGAAATAGGATTAAGACCCATCCTAGGCCACACCTTATCTGACGTAACGCCATCAAAAGGTCTTATTTACAAGGACTCACACTCACAATAATGGATTAAATTTAAGAACATATTTTTCTGGGGTTCTCAGCTCCAAATCACCACAAGTGGTAGCTCATGGCTTTGATTTGCATATCCCTAGTGATGCCAAACATTTTATTTTTTCATGTGTTTGTTGGCTGTTTCAGCTTCCTGGCTGCCATACAAATACCATACAATGGGTTAGCTTAACAACAGGACTCTATTGGCTCATGGTTGCAGAAGCTAGAAGGCCGGTCTCTTCCCGGAATCTGTATCTTCTGGATGGCCAGCAATCTTTGGGGTTCTTTGGCTTTTTTGTTACATGGCGATGCACATGGCAGTATCTTCTCCTCTCTCTTCCAGGTTCCACTGACTTTCAGCTTCTGGCGGCTCCCGTGGCTTCTCCTTCCTTGTCTAAATTCCTTTGCTTTGAAGGACTTCAGCCATATTGGATTAAGACACCCTCATTCCTTCTGGGCACAGCTTAGCTAATAACATCTTCAAAGGTCTTCTTTACTAATGGACCAGGGGTTTGGACCTGAGCATACCTTTTGTGGGGGACACGCTTCAATCCCCAACATACTCTATTTATATATCTTCTCTGGAGAAAGGTTTATTCTTTTGCTCATTTAAAAATTGGGCAGTCTTTTTATTGTTGAGTTATGAGACTTCTTCCTATATTCTGGATATAACTCCTTTATCAGATATATGATTTGCAAATATTTTCTCCCATTCTATGGGTTGTCTTTCTATTTTTCTTGTTGAAGTCTTTTGAATCAGAAAAGTTTAAATTTTCCTGGAGAACTTATATATTTTTTCTTTTATTGCTTGTGCTCTTGGTGTTATATGTAAGAAACTGATGCCTAATTCAAGGTCATAAATATTTAGGCCTATGTTTTCCTCTAAGATTTTTATATAGCCTTAACTCTTACATTTAGATCTTTCGTCCATTTTGAGTTAATTTTGGTATATGGTGTGAGGTAGGGGTACAATTTCATTCTTTTGTTTGTTGTCCCAGCAACACTGGTTGAAACACTATTCTTTTCCTATTGAACTGTCTTAGCATCCTTGTTGAAAATCTATTGACCAAAAATGTATGGTTTTATTTCTGGACCTTAATTTTATTCCATTGGTTTCATGTCTATCCTGATGCCAGTACCACATTGTCTTGATTATTGTGGCTTTGTAGTAAGTTTTGAAATTGGGAAGTATGAATCCTCCAACTTTCTTTTTTTTCCAAGGCTGTTCTGGCTATTATGCATTTCCATTTGTGTTTTAGGAATTAACTTGTCAGTTTCTAGAGGAAAAAAAAAAAAGGCACCTGGAATTTTCACAGGGATTCCACTGAATCTGTAGATCAATTTGAAGAGTATTGCCATCTTAACAATATTAAATCTTCCAATCCCAAAACTTGGGATGTCTTTACATTTATTTAAGTCATCATTAATTTCCATCAACAATGTTCTCAAATTTTTGTGTACAACTTTTGCGCTTCTTTGGTTAAACTTATTCCTATTTTTTTTTGATGCTATTATAAATAGAAATATTTTCTTAATTTCACTTTTTGATTTTTCATTGCTAGTGTATAGAAATATAATTGATATTTGTTAACTGGATCTTGTATCCTGCAAACTTGCTGAACTTGTTTATTAGCTATAAGTTTTTCAGTGGATTCCTTAGAACTTTCAGCATGCAAGATCATGCCATCTGCAAATAGAGAAAATTTTACTTCTTCCTTTCCAATCTGGATGCCTTTTATTATTATTTTTCCTTGCCTAATTTACCTGGGTAGAGCTTTCAATACAATGTTGAATAGAAGTGGCAAGAGAATACATCCTTGTCTTGTTCCAGACCTTAGAAGTAAAGTTTTTAGTCTTTCACCATTAAGTACGATGCTACCTGTGGATTTTTCAAAGATGCCCATTAACAGGTTAAGGAAGTTCCCTTCCATTCCTAGTTTGTTCAGTGTTTTTACCATGAAAAGGTACTGGATTTGTTAAATGCTTTTACTCTGTCTATTAAGATAATCATATGGTTTGTGGTTTTTATTCTATTAACACAGAATATTATATTGATTGATTTTCCTATATTAAACCAACCTTGCTTTACTGAGTTATATCCCACTTGGTCATGGTTTATGATCATTTTTATATGTTCCTAGATTCAGTCTGCCACTATTTTGTTCAGGATTTTTGTGTCTGTATTTGCATGGGATATTGGTCTGTAGATTTTTTTAGGATGTTTTTGTCTGGTTGTGGTATCAGGGTGTCTTAGTTTGGATGTTTTTGTCTGGTTGTGGTATCGGGGTGTCTTAGTTTGCCTTACTGGCTTAAACAATGGAAATTTATTGTCTCAATTTTGAGGCTAGAAGTCCAAAATCAAGATACTGGTATACTTTGCTTTCTCCTGGAGTCGGTAACATTCTGGTACTGGATTGCTGTAATCCTTGCAGTTCCTTGCTTGCGTCTTTGCCTCTCATCCATGGCAATCTCTCTCTTCTTACCCTACTAGGTTCCTACTGACTCCTGGCTTCTGGTTCCTTCCTGTGGCCTTCTCTGACCTCTAACTTCTGGTTTCTTCTCTTTATAAGGATGCTAGTAATAAGGATTAAGACTCACCCTGATTCAGTTGGCCACACCTTAACTAAAATTAACATTAAAAGTCCTATTTACACATGATTTCACACCCATAGGAATGCAGATTAAGACTGGGTCTTTCATTGGCGTGCATAATTCAACCTACCACAGAAGGTAATACTGGACTTAATAGAATGAGTTGGACAGTGCTCCCTCCTATTTTTGGGAAAGTTTCTGAAGGATTGGTGTTAATTATTGTTTAAATATTTGGTAGACTTCACCAGAGAAGCCATCTGGGCCTGGACTTTTCTTTGTAGTAAGTTTTTCGATTACTAATTCAATCTGCTTACGTGTTTTAAGTCTGTTCAGATTTTCTATTTCTTCTTGAGTCAGTTTTGGTAGTTTTGCTAGAAGTTTTTCCAGTTCATCTACATTATCTAAAATTTTGGCATACAATTCTTCATATGATTCCCTTATAATCCTTTCCTATTTCTATAAGTTCAGTAGTGATGTCTTCTTTTTCATTGCTGATTCAGTAGCTTGAGTTTCCTCAAAATTTTTTTCTCTTGGTCAGTTTAGCTAAAGGTTGCCAATTTTGTTGACATTTCAAAGAACCAACTTTTGCTTTTGTTGATGCTTCTCTACTGTTTTGTATTCTCTATTTAATTTGTTTGCATTCTAATCTTTACTATTTCTTCTGTCTGCTTACTTTGCTTTCTTTTTTTCACTAGGTGGAAGGTTAGGTTTCTGATTTGAGATTTTTCTTCTTTTTTTAAATATAGGCATTTACTTAATAGTAAATAGACTATAAATTTCCTTCTGAACACTGCTTTCTTTAGCTGCATTCCATATGGTTTGGTATATTGTGTGTTAGTTTTCATTCATCTTAAGGATTTTCTAATTTCCCATGTGAGTTCTTCAACCCACTGGTTACTTAGGAGGGGTGTTGTTTAATTTCCACATAATTGTTAATTTCCCCAATTTCTCTCTGTTACTGATTTTTATATTGCAGTCCATTGTGGTCAGAGAACCTACTGTGTATGTACTGAGACTTTTCTTATGGTTTAACATATACTTTATCCTGGTGAATGTGCCATGCATATGTATTTGAAAAGAATGTGTATTCTGCTCTTACTGAGTAGAGTATTCTAGAGATGTCTGTTAGGTCTAGTTGGTGCTGTTATGGCTCTGGGATTGGAACCAAAGCTGTTTTGGGGTATTCAGAGAGGGAGCTTAATTTTTTAAGTGCTTACCATTCTACTTTCTATCATCCTAATGGTAAGAGGTATACATATGCAGAATTTCACTTTAGATTTGTTCTTAAATACATCTATTCTGAAGCACTCAAGGGAGAAGTAGTAAATGAATATAGTTTTCCTACTTTTCCTGATTAATTTTATATCTATCTCAGGGACTTGTGAATATATGATTGAAAGCACTCTGCAAATAAAAAAATCAATACAAGTGCACAGTGAAAATAAATAATGCTATTTTAAATAGCTAACAGTGAAATTTAGTTTGCCCAAGCACTTTCAGAAAGAAAGATTATATCACTTGATACAGCAGAAATAAATTTTGGGATTAAGAAACTTCATTAACAAAATAGACTCTGGCAAGTAGAATCAAGTGCAGTAGATTTTCTTAAGTAGGTCTCATGAGGCACACCTAGAAATTATGACAACTACATCAATGTGCAAAAGTTATCTAATAAAAGACCTTATATTATTCTTATAAGAGATTTGTGGTTATTTCCCACAAACTTTCTAGAAGATATAGTTTGCTGACTTTTTTCAAGATACCTAAAGAAAACTGGATTTTTTAACTTCTAAGAGAAAAACACAAAACAATATTGTCTATCATTAAAGCCACATCTATATTTATTGGGAAAATAACATAGTATTTGGGATCATCAGCAAAATCCATACAGACATTCACCTTAACCTATTGCTTCCTACAAAAGCCTACCACTGTAGTAAAGTACTAAGGTTTCTCAAAGTATACAGACTATTGAACTATGTGACATTACAAATCCAAAGAAATGCTTAGCTTTGATTGTGATTATTATGTAACCAATACAAGTAACTCCACATAATGTCCATGAATTGCTATTAAATCATTGCCATTTTTATTTGGGCAACAGGAAAATTTCATGGCTCCTAAAAGATATCAAAAGTCTCTCTCTGAATAAAATGCAGAGCTCTTGACTCTGTGCTGAGATTTTATATTTCCAAAAAGAAAAACACCCAAGGCCCATAAATAATACCTGAAATGACAAATCTTAGAAAATAACTTCACTTTACCTTTCTTTTCCTAGTCCTCATTCCTATTCACTCATCTTCTTCTTTACCCGGATCAGGTACCCGTACATCATATGCCTTTTGGTTGAAAGTAATAAAAGCATCTTACTTTTCAATATGGCATGGTGAATCATTTTCAAACTTGTAAGAGACAGTGTTAATGATGGCAGGGTGCTTGACACTCCAAATCAGTGACACTATACACAATTTAACTAAGTGAGAAAATGTTAAATACGGTAAAGGTGTTTCTGAAGCAGCCAAGGCTTAGGTTGCTCGGTGACCATAGTGGAAGACAGGTCTGAGTCTGAACACATGCTTGCCGAGCTGGCACATCATGCCTTCTTCCAGTTTCGATGACTACATCACCATAAACCCACACAACTGTGGTCAGCAAAGAGGGCAATATGAATAAAAGGGATACAAAGAGATTTTTGAAAATATCTTTATGACCAAAATAAAGGTTATAGCAGCCTCATTTATTTCCAAGTTCCCCTAGCTAGATCTTCTTTTATATTAGTTCCCCACGACTGAGGCTCACTAGGTTCAATTGAGCACTTCTTGAGAAGCAAGATCCTTGAGTGCTCTGCAATCTACCCATACCCAGGACATGCACCGTAAGGCATTCCTGGAATCTAGAGTACAATGACATGGGGAAAGAGCTTAACTAAGGCTACAGGCGCAGGAAAGAGGAACAACTGTGTTTAAAGTGGTTATGGATCCTAGGCAGCAAGAATCCCTGGAAAGATGGAGAACATTAGGGTTAACTGGAGGCAAAAGGGGAAGGGTACTTAGGAAGGGACAAGAGAACAAAGCTTCAGCAAATGCCCAGATCCCTCTAGTTCTCCACTATATGCCTAGAAGAATCTGGTTGTGACAGAATATCTTTTCCTTCACTCCTACAGGCCTAAGAATGGGCCTCCTACAACTACACATGGGCAAACAGGCAAAGATACTGTGGAAGGCAGCTCTGGGCACTTCTAAATCAGTTAGATCAGAATAAAAAGATTATTTTCAATGATTCACCACGTGAAAGATTTTCAGCAGGAGTTTGGCAGCATGGAGGATGAAGATATCATATCTTGCAAAGGATCAGAGAGGGACTTTATCAATTAATACAGCTATACCACTTCCTTTTGAGAATCAATGGTTTAAGTAGGATCATTATTTACATATTGGCAATATATATATCTACAAAGACAGATTATCCTTTTACCTAAAGTATTTTTGACAATAATTTAAAAGACGAAAATAAAATATAATTTTCCCACACTTTTTAAAAGGATTTTTGTGGAAACATTCTCTTGTTCCTAAGCCAATTCCAAATTAAGAGTTAAAACTGAAACTTTTCTATCAAAAACCAAGACTATTTCATGAATTCTGGAATAGAAAACAGTAGAGAATCACTAGAAAAATCATCAAAATCTTAGAGTAATATAGTTCAACCAAATAGAAATTTTCATAATTTAAAAAATATGAAAAATGACAAAGGTAATACATCAATTATGAATCACACTTCTCAACCATGTTAAACAGAAATTTAAATTGAGTAGGGGAAAGTAATACCCTTGGCAGGTTAAAAAGAAGGAGTTGGTCACTGTTAATTCAAATGAGAACATCTATTTATTTGTTACGTATTTGCAAATAATATATAAATTTTAGTTAAAAAAAACAAACAAACAAAAAATAAATACCCTGACCAAATAAAACATATCCCACAGTACAGAGATGTAAAGTCTAGCATTTTCCTCTCCACTCTCTCCATGAATGTTTAGTACACACTCAGCAGCCTGCAGGGGGCCTGTCCTTAAGAGCTAACCGAGGAATTCTGCTGGTGAGAAAAAAGCCTCCCGTTACGCACAATATAAGGTAACAGATGAAGTACCAGAAGCCTGTTTCAATGAGAGAATTTATATTACCACAAATGTTTGCTTTTAAAAAATGTCTCAGATCCTCTTGAAAATTTTCCTCAGTAAAACACCTTCTGCTGCCCTTGTCCCTCTCTCTGCTTTAATACTGACTTCATTCCCAGAGCGACGGACATAATAGAAGAGCTGCATTCAGGTACATCCTCATCTCAAACCCTGCAGGAGCTCAGAAAAGGGTGTTTGTGGTCAGCTAAGAAACCCACTGCCCAAGTATTTCTGGAAATAGAAGAGCCAGTCTCCTTGGCAACTAATGCTAAAACTGCCCCCTTAACTCCTCAAACCTCCATTACCATGCTCCTTTCCACTCACTCTCACCCAACCATTTCATCTCCGCTTTCCGGAGAAAACAGCAGCCATCAAGATGGAAAGTCACTCCCTTCCGGTATGGAGCACACACCTACCAACATTTGCTCCGTCCCTCCTATTTCCGACCTAACACTACAGGAGATGCTCCTCGCCTTCCCAGGGCCAGGCCCTCTGCCTCTGCCTCGGAGTCCATTCTCTCCTGTTTCCTCAACAACAGGAAAAGATCACTCCCTCTCTTGCTGGTATCTTCTCTAACCTTGCCAGATTTTATTAGAATGAGTTATTGTTAGGGAATAAATGACTTTTTTTTTTCCTACTGGAAATACATTTTCAGGCAATTCATCTGGTCTTAGTACGTGAAGACATAGACTAATCCAATCTAAATGGCTAAAAAGACACTAAAAATGTATTTTTAATTAATAAGTTCATTTCAGCAATGTCTAAATACCTTTTAAACTGTTATTTTATGTCATCTCAACATTACCTATACACACACATACATATATGTGTGTGTGCCTGTGTGTGTCAAAACTAAAAACCAAAATAGAGCTTGATGGAATTTTACTCAGGAATAAAAAGGAACTAACAACTTGGATGAATCTCAAGGGAATTATGAAATGAAAAAAGCCAACCCCAAAAGGTCACATACTGTAAGCTTCCACTATTGAAGTGGCAAAATGATAGAAAGAGGACAGATGGGTGTTTGCTAGGGGTGAGGGACGAGTTGGGGTGGGGGCAGGTGGGAAGGTGGTGGGTGTGGCCACAAAAGAGCAACATGAGGGATGCTTGGGATGGGACTGTTCTGTGCTTGTCTGTGGTGGTGGCTACAAGAGGTGCCACGTGACGTAACTGCATGGGATTAAATATGCATACACACACATGTGCAACCACACCTGGGGCCATCTGAATCAGACAGGTAGGTTACGGCAAGGGCAGTATCTTGGTTGGACCAGAGTTCTGCAAGATGTCACCACTGGGAGCTGCTGGGTAGAGGGGACACAGGATGCGGATTATTTCTTAGAACTAAATGTGAATCTACAATGACCTCAAATTGAAAAGTTTAATTAAAAAGAGACAGTTTTAAAGTACTTTCATCACATTCTCAGAGAGTCATTAGGTTACCCATCCCCGACTACAGAATTCCCATTTTTAAAAAGTAATCTTCCAGTTTCTCTACATCCCACCTTCATTGGTATTAGACCATGAGGAAAGGGAGACTTAGGTTGACAGAGTAATGTCTTGAGGCTGTAATGAATACAATAAAAAAGGATTAACATATAAAAACATAGATAAACATAGATCTTGGAACATACTTAAAAGTTTGAGATCACAATGACACAAACAACTATTTATAACCTAAGAAAAAATGCCTCCTTTGGTACTTTGAAGTGTTTAAAAAAAAAAAAAAAAAATCACATAGAATTAAATTACAAAGCTCACACACTTGTTTTTGCAGCTGGTCTTTTTTAAAATCTAGGAACTTTAAACCTACAATTTTAATAGGCTTACTGATGACACCCCGGTCCTTTGAAAAATAAATGAAATATCATAAATCATCTGACAGTTCTTAAGCTTAGATTTTTATCATCATTCAGGATCTTTAAAATATAAAAAGCAATAGGAAAGGAGAGGATCTTGTCTTGTGCCCTATAAAGTTTAAGACAGAATATAAATCATACTATTAAATGTCATTTAGAACTCTAACTTCAATCCTTAGGATTACATTGGTTAATATTTTTGGTCGTTCCTATGAGAATTCATGCAAGTAGAACAGCTTTTCTTACAAAATATTGCAAAACTCTGGCACTTCCTGTGATAAATGAAGCAATAAGGCTTTGGAAGTGCAATTGTGTATATTCAACTACTTCGTCTAAGCATCCAGACTATCATCTTGCTGGCTATCTAACATTATGAATTTATTATCTGGTATCCAAAGGAATGTTTGAATACTTATAAAGAGTACAGGGTTGGGGTAAGTCCTTTTAATCTTAAACTACAAATTTAGGACCACATTAGAGCTGCAAGCTTTATTTTCTGGCAAGGTGATTTAATAAAAACTATTCACAGATTTTGCAGAAAACATTGAGATGAAAAATCCATAAATACCTTGAAAATGCTTATGATCCAGCAGAAAAATACTAAGATTGTGGTGGTAGTCATAGCATTCTGAGAATTTTGGTAATAGTTAAGTTTCAAGAAAATAAATTGAGGGGGATATTCTCCATGACCTGGTTGTAAGGCAAATTCACCGATCAGTTTAAGTGACATTTCAATTCATAAAAGTGTGCCTTCTGCTGTCAGCTGGACCAGCATTAGGGGAAGGAGGTCAAGGCTGGGGCCATTCCAGTTGTCTGGCCCATCAAATTTTAAAAGAATTCTAGGGAAGAAGATTCAAGGGGCCCAAAAATTACTTCTGTCTTTCATGATGGTTTCATTTCCCTTTCACATAAATGAAAATCCATAATTTTCCTTCCCTTCTCATAGCAATACTGGCACAAATTCTTAAAAATACCACAGATGTATATTGTATCTACTTAAAAATTGTAATCATTTTAGATTCCAATAGTTTTTCTAAACTGTAGTTTCCAGATAAGGGCTTCCCCAATGCTGACATCACATCTGACTGTGGACAGACTCATAAACATTTGAATGACTGAGTGAGTTAGTGATACCATAAAGCCTACGTCTTACATCTTGCATATCATATTGTTCCTAATGAAGTACCTTAAAGATTTAATTTTAAAATGAACATTTTGTTTAAGAAATTGTTATTAAATATTAAATACACACCAAACCGTATTTTTAACATATGTGCAAGTTATAAGGAAAATTAATAAAATGAGCACCTGTTTCCCACTAGCCAGTTTAAGGACCAATACTGTTAACTCTGAAGTCCCCTTTGTGGCCCTTCCAATTCCCCTCCTCCTTCCCAGGCAGCATCACTACCTTTCCTGAATTATTTCTTTCCTTTCCTTTGTAATGTTACCATATGAATTCCTAATAAATATATTGCTTAATTTTGCAAGATTTTGGATAGAATTATATCAGTTGGAATCATACTGGGAGTATTCTTACGTCACTTGGTTTTATCACTCAACATCATGCTCATGAGATTCTTCCATGATATGTGTAGGATTATAATCCATTGTGCGAATATAGCACAATTTATCCTTTTCTTTCTTAATGGATATGAACTATTTCCAGTTTTCTGGAGCATTCCTACATACATTCTCAGTGTTCATTTGCAAGAGTTTCTATGTCTCAGAGAGGACTTGCTGGGTTGGTAAGTACACATCTTATTAAATAATGACAAATTGCTTTATGTGCTTACGCAGCCATTTGTTTCCTATTTTATACTACCACCGGCATGGTAAGAGTTAGGACGCTCCACTTCCTTGCCAACACATCAATCTGGTGGACGTAAATTAGTATCTCCTTGTATTATTTTATGGTGTTTTTTCTTTCTTTTGAGGTAAAATTTACATACAATGAAATGTGCAAATCTTAAGTATGCTATTCCATGAGCATTTTCACAAATACATCTATACCCATGTAACGCAAACCATTAGCATCACCTCCAAGAAAGTTCCCTCATGACACTGCCCCCCCAAATTCCTGCCCCACGCCCCAGAAACAACCACTATTCTGATTATTTTCCCTCACAGATAAGTTTTTGCTTTAAAATTCCACAAAAATGGAATAATATTGAATGTACTCTGTTGTGTAAGACTTTTTCAGTTGGTATAGTGAGATTCATCCATTTTTTTGTAGGTATTCGTAGTTTGTTCCTTTTTATTGCTCAGTAGTATTCCATTTTATAAATATCCCACAGTCAATTTATCCATTCTCTTACTGATGGACAACTGGGCTGTTCCCAGTTTGGGGCTATTATGAATAAAGGTACTGTGTATATGTAGTGTGTTAATTCTTGCACATGTCTCTTTTGGGGGCATATGTTTTCAGTTCTAGCTCCCTGGCTGAACTGCAGCTCTCTCGCAGATGAGCTCATACAGACTTCCATTTTTTTGTTTTGTCTGCTGCTGTCAACCACAGATGTCAAGGATACAAATGCCAGCGCAATGAACACTCAGTTTCAATAATGAATCCTTTTACAACTAGAACAAAATACAATCCTCTTCTTCAGATGGCGTCTCAAAAAGGAATATAGGACAGTTTTTTTCTTTTTTTGCTGCAGCTCACTAATTCTACAATTTTGTTTCAAAGAGACAGGGGTGCCAGTTTTAACTTTCTCACAAATGCAAACATACTCCGGGTTTGTCAAACTCAGGCATGCAGGGTCCTTTACCGATTTGATTTCTGTTATCTAGAAAATAGGAAAGTTGATATTTATCTGGAAGATTTTCAATATAGCATTCATGACATCAGGAAAGCCCCTAACTAAGATTCTATCTGCTTCATCATAAACTACCATTTGGAGAGTGGTATCATGAAAACTCATATGTTGAAGAAGTTGACTCAGTATGCAAAGAAGTATATTTATGTGGTTGATCCTTTCAAGCTTCTTCTTTTAGATCCTTTCCATTGATGATGAGATTGTGAAGTCATGATTCTTTCCTACTTCTCAGATAACCTCAAAGGTCTGAGAGAGAGGTCTGTTCTCTTGCAGGTGGTATTATCAGAACCAAGAGTCTATCTCTCTAGGTCCACAACAGATCATATAAAGTGTCCATACTGAAAAAAGGAAAAACAAAGTCATGCCAGATCCAATTTTGACAGCTCCAAGTACTCCTTTACCTTGAACAGCCAAGTAAAAGAAGTCTGTCCTCTAATGCTACCTCAGGAAAAACTCAATGGAAAAATTATTGAATTCTTGGAAGTTCAAAACTATTTGCCTGTTGACTTACACTTGAAGGACAGTTTGGCTGGATATAAAAATCCATAAGTTACCCATTCTTTTCTTGAAAATCTTGTAAGTATGCTCCATTTTCAAGTGTTCAGTGAAATCAGAGGCCAACATAACTTCCTCCCTTATAGTAACTTAACCTATTCATCTGGCTTCCTAAAAGAATCTTGCTTTATCTCTAAGTTCAGTGCTTTACTAAGCCTTGGCACACAGTGTGCCCTTTCAATATTTAGATTCAAGTTATCTTTTATTTCAGAAGAGTTTACTGTCTACACATAGGTTATATTTCAATAGTTTGGGTTTCTTGTTGGGTCAACAATTATACATATGATAGATCTACTCTTATTGTCTCAAATATCAGTGGTCTTCAAACTGAGGTACATTTAGAGCTACATGAAGATTTTCCAAGATATGTGGGCACAGACAGTTTTAAGACAATTTCCAGATTCTCAACTTCCATATACTGATCTTCGTTGGAATGTACCTGCAGCTAAGATACGAAACAGGCCTCTTTCCCTCTTCCCCTTCCTTCCTTTCACAACCACCCTTTCCCCACTTTACAAAAGAAATGCATACCACTCATCAATCCTGTCTAGTGCATTTCCCTGGGATGTAAAACTCTCCAAGATTTCAAACAAAAGAACAATTTAAAATACTAGTGTCTGTGAATCTTCCTTCAATCAAAGTATTACAGTAAGATTTTGGTCTTTCACTGTCTTATACATCTTTTATTAAGAAATGGGGCATTTGGACACATGTTAGTATATTCTAAATTCAGATGTATTGTAGAATGAAGCAGGAGTAAGGACATTTTCACTTAAGGACCTTCCCTTTTCCATACCCAATTATTGTGAAGTATCACTCCCGTGGGAGTCTCTAGTGAGCAAAGAAACACTGAAGGCAGCAGCACTTTATTGTATCTAAGCAACCCACATGGAAAGGCTCTTGCCTTATCTATTTTTCTAACTTAGAATTAGAATGCAGCATGTGATGGTTGTCATGGAGATATATATTAACATATTTATTTGAGTAGAAAAATTAAGCTGGACTTTTATTGAGAGAAGGAAGTATGATTTGGATGATAAGTTTACAAATGAAGACGACCTATATCAATTTGATTAAATGGCAACTATTTTTCCTAAATTGAGTGAGCTACATTTATAGCTGCAAGGTTTTGGTAAAAATATATTTATGAGATATGTTAAGAAGAACCAATTTCTCCAAAAATATTATGTTGGTAAAGATGTATTAGAATTAATAATATTTCTAACAACCCTTTCTAAGTATATTGGGCTAAACAGGGTACTTCTCAATAAAAAAGCAATAAGTATAACAGTCATTTGACAAACATTGGTTAAGATTTTTTGATAAACTTCCATAAAGTGAGAAAGTTAATGGTGCTAAAAACGTTTTGCAGGTCAGGTGGTTTCCAATGCATCGCTTTCTACAAATGAAGGAGTAATTGAGTTGTTAGCAGATATGATTATTAAAACAATTTTTAAATTTATTTATCAATTTATGATTTATGGTGTATAGTTTGGAAGGATTATAAAAGTGAATAAATGATGTAATTTCTGACATATTGTAAACAGTATTTTAAAAATAACTCATTTTTAAATACATATTTGACTGTGTTCCCTTTTCTTATTTTGAGTCTCCATGACCTCTCTATTTTTTCTGTATCATCTCTTTTCTCTTGCACTTATTTCATTTTTTCCCCATTTCTTGGATAGTTTTGTGTTTTTCTTCAACTTCTTTTCTGAGTTCTGCCAGCTTCTGTGTCATCTATTGTCATTTTACTACTACTTCCCTGGGTTCCTGCTTTTCTCTTAAGCTTCACAGAGATAATATCTTCATTAAGTTAATTTTTTGGAAAAAAAATAGTGGCAAAACATTTGCTTGTAATATCTGCTCTTTGGCAATATTTTTCTGTTGTGTGTGGTTCATCTACTTATCATTTTGCTGTACTTCTTACAGTATATTGGTAGCAATGTTACGTTAGTTCCTTGTTTATTACTCATTGCTAAAGCAGTTAAGTTTTTCTGGACTAGCTATGTGCATGGGGTTCCATTGGAAGGAGAGGGGCCAAGGTAATCTTTCAGGCTGATTCTTTTTTTAATGCAAAGCTCTCTTTTCTCTCTTCCTTCAGAGGTGCAATGCATTGCCAAAAAAATGGCCACATATTCCTCAGGTCCCTATATGCATGCCCATTTGCAATGTGACTTTCATGGTCCTTCTGTCAAGAGCTGGAGCCTGTTTCCCCACACCTGTAAATCTGGGCTTGAATTGTGACTTGCTTTGACCAACAGAATGTGGCAGAGTGATGTGTGAATTCTGAGCCTAGGCTTCAAAAGGCCTCACAACTTCTAACTCTCATCTTCTTGGAATCCTGAGACCACTAAGTGAAGACGCCTGGGATAAGCCCGTGGAAGATTAGAGACCTTGTGGAGAAAGAGGTTGTCCAGCAGACAACCAGCCCAACCAGCAGACATGAGTGATGCCGTTTTGGACCATTCAGCCTCAGCTGAGCTTCCATCATGAGTGACCTCAAGTGAGAGCAACAGACTAGCACACTAGACCTGAGGCTAGTCCAAACTGCTGATCCTCAGGATCATGAACAAAAAAGATTGTTGTTTTAAGCCACTTAAGTGGATTGTTACAAGCAATAGATAACTAAGACTAATTGCTTCTGAAAATATGGCTTGTTTTTGTAGCTCCACTTCCTCCGATTCTCTGAATTAAACCAGGTCAGAAGAGCTCCTGCTCTCTACCTAGTTTACTCTAATTTCCCCTTTCACCGGTCCAAGAGAAAGCATTTGCACCTGACAATGTACCCTTAATCTTCAGGGAGTGGATTCTGCCTGATTCTAAAATCCTGCTTCCTGTGGGCCTTCTTGTCACTAACATTTCTCTCCATACTTCTTCCTCCTTCCTTCTACATAGCTTCCACTCAGTATCACCTAATCTGACAGCCCTTAGACATATTTTAAAATTATAGATTACTACTGACTCTGGTTTCAGTGAAAAATGGAGTTTGTAGGTTTTTTTGTTTTTTATATTCTCTTTTTGCTTTTGGTAGATTTCCCAAGAGAATAAAGATAAACAAGGATTTACACTGCTAAGCTCATACTAGAATTCTTTCCACTTTCTTTATAGAAACTAACTCAGTTGACTGATAAACTAATTTAATTGCATTGTACTTGAATTTATTAGTCTGTTACTATGCATGTTGTATTTCTTCATGTAGTCTAAAACTTCCTTCTATTCTCTGAGATCATAAAGCTACTCTCTTCTTGTAATTTTATAATTCATAATATTAACTTATAATTTAACCTCTTCACATTTTGTGAATGGTGTGAGGTAGGGATCCAATTTTTTTTCCTCTTTCATATAGACAACCTATTACTCTAGCACCAAATATCATCCTTTCCCTCACTACCTAAACTATCAGTTTTGTCATAAACTGAGTTACATATATATAGATGGATCGGTTTCCGAATTCTCAATTCTTTCCATTGGCCAATTTGTATAACCTTACACCATACTCTGGCTTCATTACTGTAGTTTTAACTTAAGTCATACTATAAGGCAGGCAAAGTACCCCTTTGTTCTTCTCCAGATGTATACTTGCAATTTTTGGACCACGGTTCTTCTAAAAATTGGTTCAGAATTATAATAACAAGATTCACCCAGGTACTTAATAATAATTAAATAATACATTGAGAGAATTAACATCTTTGCAATATTAAGTCTTCCTAACCTTGAATATGGGATGTCTCTCCATTTAACTGGATCACATTTAATGTCTTTCAATAAGAGTTTATAACTTTCTCCATAAAGATCTTGGACACTATTTTTAGGTTTATTCAAAGGTTATTTATATTGTTTGACTGCTGTAAATTGTATCTTTTAAAAATTACATTTTCTTTAGTAACTTTATGGTAGAGATAGCTTGCAGACACCACCTTAACCAAGTTATCCAAGGTTAACTTCACCATAATGTCATAGAGATCATGTGCCCTCTGATATGATGTGACAAAAAACATTAGAAAACACCAGACAAACCCAAATTGAGGCACATCCTACAAAATACCTGACCACAACTCTTCAAAAGTGTCAAGGAAGGACTAACAAACTGTCCTAATTCAGATCTTGGAGAGATATGACTACTGAATGCAATGTGCCATCATGGATTGGATCCTGGAACAGAAAAAAGATGTGAGTAGAGGAATTGGGGAAATGCAAACGAAGTCTGTAATCTAGTTAACATTATTGTGCCAATGTTAATTTTTTAACTTCGATAAATGTACCATAGCTATGTAAGATGCTAATTATTTCAAAATAAAATGTTTTAAAAATTACACTTTTTTTTTTTTTTTGGTTGCTGTTGCTGGGTTATATAAATGCAACTGGCTTTCTATATTGATTTTTTTATCCAACAATCTTGCTAAACTCTAATTAATTCTAAGAATTTAGCTGTAGAGCTTTGGGAGCTTTCTACATGGATAATCATATCTGCCAATAATGTCATTTTTTTCCTTTCCCTCCCCCCTGTTCTTCCCCACTCCTGTCTTACTCTGCTGGCCAGGAACTCTGGTACAAAAATGAACAGAAATGTTCAGAACAGGCATCCTTATCTTTTAAGGGAGCTAAATTATACCTGATGATGCCCAGAACTGATTTTAATTTTATCAAAATAATCCAGGGAAATTAAGTTGCTTTTGCTTTTTAACAATTCTACCACAGAGCTAGCAATACCTTTTTTTTTTTTTTTTTAACGTTCAAAAACTGAGATATTTCTCCAAAAAGCACAAAAGAATACATAACACAAAGGAAAGGAAATAATGCCAAAAAGAAAGAAAGAAAGACAAAAAAAAAGATAGAAAAGCAATGTGGTATTAGGTTACTAAAATAAAATGAAACCCATGACATTATCCTGTCCAAATTTGCTTTTCCCTTTTCAGGCTGTAGCCGTCACTGGGAGTTGGTTGCCCTGTCAGAGTCTACATTTCCAGACGCCCCCACCCATGCATCTAGAGGTGGCCATGCGGGTAATTCTCCCTGACAGAATGTTGTGGAAGTGGCTGAACGTCAATTCCCAGGTTGCGGCTTTTCAGAAGCAGGTGAGGCTTCTTCATGTTCTCTTTCCCCAGCTGCTGGAGAACTCCAAAGGCCCAGGTTACGGATGGCCACCTATTGATCAAAAACATCCTCCAAGCACTGTTTCATTAGCAATAAATATACTTTTATTGGTTTAAGCTATTACACAATTTGGGATCTATTTATTACAGCAGTTAGCTTTCCCTAACTAATATAAAAAAATGGTATTTTTAAGTGAGGGTGCTGAGAAAACAAGAAATCTAAAATAGAAGGCAATGACTTAGCAGCCAGGTAGCAGGAATAAAGAATGGAAAGCTAGAGAATTAGATCATGCAGTCACAAAACATTTAATAAAAATATTGCTTGCCTAAACTCATAGTGACAGAAGTCAAGAAGTGGTTGCCTCTAAGGGTGTCAAGTGGTGAATTAACTGGAAAGGGGCATCCATCTGGGAAATTTTTTAGATCTTATTTTGGGTGGTGATTACATGGTTTATACAATTGTCAAAACTAATTGAACTAGAGCTGTATATTTAATGTTTACAAATTATTCCTCAAATTTTAAAAATATCTGAGATAACCTGGGAGGTAGAAAAAGTGCCTACCAAATCCACAGCTATAGGGAAACAAATTGAAAAACAGAATATTAGAATAACTGTATTATTTGCTGAATTTACCGAGGATTTACAAGAAAGATATAAGCACAGGCAAGAGCTGACAGGTTTGAGAGCAGAAATGAAAAAGAACAGAGAATCCAGAAATTTGGGGCCTTCTAGGGTTAGAAAGGCTGACTGCTTCTGGATTTCACCCAGTAAGAGAGAAGATTGAGAGAGGCTTTGAGAGCAGCAAAGGCCCACTATGTTTTCCCAACCTCGCGGCAGATCAGTTTAAGCATGTGAACTTCCCATGAAACTCGATGCAGATGATCATCAACGAGCCCCTAGCAAGCTTAGAGTGAGGGGCCCTGGGGTTAGGGGGCAAAGAAATAACCTGGGCTTGGGACTTCACTGTACAGGTAATGCCCAAACTGGGATGGTTCTGGGAGTGGACGGGGCCTCATTACCTGTCAGGCCAGCCTGTCCCTGCAAGCCTGGGACGTGGAGTCGCTCTGTTACTCACACATGGGGCTACTTGTAAGAAGACAGACCAGAAGTCAACTAAGCTTTTGAGGGAACAGCACTGCTGAAATACCCACACGCTTGGCCTATGAGCCACTGACAGAGCCTTAAACTAGGCTTGCTGCCATAACTCTGTATGGGCAGAAAGTAGTTAACAAAGGCTATCTAACCTTCAAGGAGGGCATAATCCCCAACGTCCAAGTGAGTATGACCTTGGAGGAAAATGGGCAAGTATGAACCTTCTGAAGACAGAGCCAGGTCCTAGAAAACAGCAAGTAAAGGAGTTCCTTCTAGAGAACAGGATCCGAATGCCCCACCCCAAGGAAGCGTTCTTCAAAATGCTTCTTGTTGCCCAATGCTTTTTGTCATTGCTGGTATTCCTGATCCTAGATGTTCCCTCAGCTTTAGGGCATTAAACACAAACTTGTAATTTGCTAAGTGGGCCTGATGCAATAAATCATGGACACTCCACATAGTGTGACGGTGGTGAGGATGAATCCAAGAGTCTGTTGCAAAGATCGTGGATCTGACTGCCAGGAGGCTGTGATTTTCATCTGACCCCTGCTATGAACTGTGTGACCCTGGATAAATCATGATCTCTAAGGACTTCAGTTCCTTCATCTGCGAAATGAATAAGGGAGGTTTTCCAATTCTATAATTTTAATTTAAAAAATTTGACCTGTTGAGCCAAAAGAAAACTACAAAAATCTAACATAAAATGTCACTACCTAGGGAATCCAAAATAGACTAGTTGGTCTGGTTTTGACAGCAAAAGCAACTCAGCACAATTCTGGAAAGTTATGTTGGGAAGAAAAACTCTGGCACTTTTTCATTTCTTGATTTTTCTGTATAATTCTGGCATCATTATAGTACATTAAGAAATAGAATATATCTTTAAGTGGGAGAAAGATGCTTGTCTTCCATTTCCTTACGCTTTAGAAACTAACCCAAAAAGAAAGTAGGGGCAGGAAATTCCACTCCACCTAAAAATGAAAATACCTTTGTAATATTTACAGACTAAAATTTAGAATGTTTAAAAATATTATTTGATGTCTTTTAATCTAAAAATACCACAATTACACATTTTATTGTTTATAAATTCAGTAATTAACTGAATCCTAAAAATTTCATTTTTAAAAAAACAAAGTGTGAAAAGTATGCCTTTTAAATTTCAACTTTTGATGCCTTCTCCAATTTCAAGAAGAAAACAGCATTCAAGACTGTCTTCTTCAATGATGAAAGATAAGACATAAATTAATTTTTATATTTATACTTTGTAATTCACAACTATCCAGCTTTATAAACATATAAGGCCAAAAGATAAGGCCAAAAATTTTAAGAGAAGAGGACCCAAACTTTGTCACTATGAATCATTTATCTGTTGGGACCAAAGAAAAAGAAAAGTAAACATGTTGCAAATCCTGCTACCATATACCCTTCTATCAACAAGAAGTTCTAAGTCTGTCACATTTACTGGAATTTTTCTGTTGTGACGGTTAAGTCAGGAGTCATCTTTCTGACCACATGCCTATCTGAAGAACGCGAATAAAGAAACAAGCAGAGCTGAACCAGAGTCCAGGTGAGCTCATTTGAGTTCCTCTCAATCACAGGTTGAGGTACATGTACAAATATTAAGCTCCCTTTCTTTTCTTTTTCTTTTTTTTTAAATAGTCATTACTTTTTTTTTTAAGATTTATTTCCCCCGCCCCCATCGTTGTTTGTACTCGCTGTCTGCTCTCTGTGTCCCTTCGTTTGTGCTCGTCTTCTTTTTAGGAGGCACTGAGAACCGAACCCAGGACCTCCCATGTGGTAGGTGGGCGCCCAACTTCTTGAGCCACATCCTCTTCCCTCCTTTTATTTTCGTAAGCTATCTTGCCTTCACCTGTGACTGAAGGGAGTCCTAATGAATACATCATTTAATCCAAATGTTCTAGTTGTTAATACCAGAGCTACAAAACACCACTTCTTTACCAAAAATTAAAGTCTAACTTCTTTTATTCAAATAAAATTACAAATCATAAATGGTATACACATATACCCCTTTCACTATTTAGCTAAGGTACTTTGACTTTATTTGATATTTTCCTTTTTCCAAGGTAGCAGCATCTTTGAGAATGAGGCAAAGATAGATAGATACTCTAAACATCCAATTGCCACTAACCTACTGAACAATTTTCTTTCTAGATACTTCAAAAATTCTTACCATTTCTTTAAACCTTCTCTCTCAGAGCCCTCAGTTCTTAATAAAAGTCAAGTTGTCTGGTTATCTTATGTAAAGGCTATGTGGATTAATGAAATAATATATTCCAAAACATTTGTTCCCTTGGGAGGAAAGTATGATTTAAATTCAAAGAATGATTCAGACTCAGTCTCTGACCCAGACACTGGAGACGAGGCTAACTTCAACCCAAGGATTTATGGAAAGAAGGTAGAGGGTAATGACATACTTCCAAGCAGACAGGTCAGAATACTTAGAAGTCTTTCTTGGATGCTCTCCATGGAGTAACTTCCCCACTAGTTTTCTACAGGATGTTGTGCTTCCCAAGAATCCATGTCTAAGCTTCTGGGTTAGAAGTTCTTTCCTGGGTCTTTTTTGGCCATAACTCAGATGCATATAGGGGCCAGGCAGGTAATCTAAAAGAAGGAGGCTACTGGATTAGTCAGCCAAAGGGGTGCTGATGCCAAATACCAGGAATTGGTTGGTCTTTATAAAGGGTATTTATTTGGGGTAGAAGCTTACAGTTACCAGGCCATAAAGCATAAGTTTCTTCCTTCACCAAAGTCTATTGCCACATGTTGGAGCAAGACAGCCTCCAGCATCTGCCAGGGTTCAGGCTTCTTGGGTTCCTCTCTCCCCGGGGCTTGCCTCTCTCTGGGCTCAGGCTTGCTTTGTGCCACAAGGCCAGCTGTAGACTATCAGGCAAATGGCTTGCTTCTCTTCCCAGGGCCTTCTCTCTTTCCTCACGACCAAGCTTCTCTGTACACTACTTCCCGGGGCTCCAGCTCAAGACTCCGCATCACAACTCCAATTCAAAACTGCTCTCTCTGTCCTTTGCCTTGCCTTTTATATTTGACTCCCCCACCCACCAAGGGGTAGGGCTCAACGCCCTACTGACATGGCCCAGTAAATGCCCTAATCATAACTTAATCCTGCCCAGATGAACAGACCAGTTTACAAGCATAATCCAATAGCTATTTTTGGAATGCATAATTACATTAAACTGCCAAACTGCTACAGTTACATAATTTTTTTTTTAATTAAAATTATTTTATTTGCATTAAAACATAATTTTTTAAAACTCTAGTCCTCTTCTGGGGGGTGGTGTGCAGGTGTTCTTTTTTCCATGCGCCACTTCTACCTACTAGCCCCAGGTTGTCCATGTTTTGTTTCATAATGCTATCTTATCCACCTTTTGACACTGACAGCCTGTCTGCCTAGAAAACATGTATGAACAAGAGTTATAATGACGATAAGAACAGCCAGGTTCACTGTGCAAGCAGTTTTAGGTGCCCTCCATGCATGAGCTCATTCTGTCCTCACTTCGACCGCGATCCCATTTTACAGACGGCACTGAGGTCCTGAGAGGGGTAAACGCCTGGCCCAAGATCGTACGACCAATCGGCTGGAGGTTAGAATGCACACACCGGGTCCAGGATCTCTGCTCTTTAAGCATTCTCTGCACTCCACAAAGAAATTCGCAATCCTATCAATCTGTTATTTCCAACCTTCACAGATGGTGGTATAAGTAACATTTAACTTTCCTCTTAATTCTATTTAAAAGAAAAGTGGCAGCCAGAGAGGGGGCTGTGATAACCGACGAGCACAGACTCCCATCTGAGCGAGGCAGCTTCTGTTCAGCTCTAGCAGGTTACTGCCACCCGGAAGGGCAGGACCAGTGTTGCTAGATCTTTTAGTCTGCAAAAGAAGCCAGAATTCTGGATTTGTGTGTTAGATTAGCTAGTAACACATTAAATCAGTTATTAATTAAACTAACATTAATAACTAATATACATTTTATTAAAACAAAACAAAACCCATTTCCTACCAATCTGGCTGCAGGTCACCTTTTTACTTTCTCTGCTTTCTATGTTTTTTTGCTTTCTGTGTCTATTTCACTCCCGCTTCTCCTGACCAGGTGCTACTCGGGGCCCCCGTCCATTGGATCAAGGAGGCAGGCACAGCACTGGACTGGGAGCTGTGCTGAAGCCAGCCCCGTGGGGCCAGGATGCTCTCTGGAAGGTGCCGAGTGTAGCAGAGGCAGATCCAGGGCCTCTGGATCCAGAGCCGAAGCCCCATTTTGCTCCTTCTGCTCTGTCAGCTGGTCTTCAGGGGCACTGGTCTTTGTCAGTCTGACAGAAGAGCTCTAGAGCTTTCCTGGGGTAAAGGTCTGACATAAGTCTAGAACATGACCTTGTACTTCTCAAGCTTACCACCACTTCATTCGTAGCACCGTCCTTACAATTTAACGAGTTCCCCAAATCTCTTACCAGCCTATATGTATACTTAAAAGAAGCATTAAAGTGGATTGTAATAGTCGTAGTTCTCTTTCAGTACTCATCATCCTATAATCTATACAAGTTGCTCAGAAACAGGAAATATTTTTTAAAAGCACTTTTGTAAAAACAGTTTTACAAAGTGTGACCTTCTTACTCAGGCTTGCTCTAATACTTCAAAAATACAGAAAGAATTGTTCTAAAGATGCTAACATCAACTCTAATCCAGTAAGTCCTATTGCCGTTTGGTAGCCTTAGAATTTCCTGAGTCCTTTTTGGCTATACACATTACTTCAGTATCAACCGGAGTTCAGACTGATTTACTATAGCATAGAAAACGAAGGATGGTCTCTGGTAAGTTAAGGCAGATGCCTGACATGCTACCAGGACCCTCTACACTACACGGAGAGATTAATTTCACAGTGATGCAATTTGGCTCACCCCAGCGTGTGGGACTTGCAAAATTGACCATCATTTTTGAAAAATTTGTAGAGTAATGCTAAGTGGTGAAATGCCGTAAAATTTATCCAAGTCATCTCATTAAAAGTTTTTTTTTCATTTGAACTAAAAATCTCTCAAAACTTACATTTGCTTTGATGCCTATAAAATCTTATTAAAATTGACTAGCTTATTATTCTCATAACAAGTCCACATGGTCAGTAAAGTAGGTTTTCTTCCCTTTGCAGATGAGGAAACTGAAGCTCAGAAGCTTTACAGAGCTTGTTCAAGGTTGTTAGTGACAGAGGTGAAGCTTGCACTCTCAAGCCCCTTGATTCTGAGTTCTGTGCTGTTCCCCAACAAATAAGTGTCATGCAGACTTACAAGACCAGGTTCTGTAGACGGACAGAACAAAACCCAAGCTCTATCCTTTATTTGCTTTTTGACCTCAAACACGGTTTTTAATCTAAATGCCAATTTCTTCCTTTGCAGAATGGAGCTAAACGAGAAAACTGATGTAGAGAACTCGGCACAGCATGGGTGCTCACTCCCACTCCCCTCCAGCATCCTCCAGTGCTAAGCAGACCTAATGCACGAAACGTGGATGATTAGAGAAAACCTAAGAAGCTATCAGAAGAGCAAACTCAAGGGATGTGGCCATGCAGCTAATGAAACAATAAATTCACTGCCATGAGCAAAGAAGACCATGGTGGAAATCGCCATGCATGCTCTATTACAGAATAGCTGAGAGGGAGTTCTTTTAAAAAAAACAATCATGTTTTTTAAAAGGGGGAGGGTGACAGTTCAAAACAAACTTCATGCCTTGAAATTATTCCCTGCTGTGTAGTGAATAATAGCTCATTGTCTCCAACCCTAAAAAGCTCAGAACACATCAAAGAGGTATAAAAATGTTTCCAACCTATGACATGGTTGAGGGCTGCTGCGTGTGGGTGATCCCAGCAGCTGCTGGGAGTGCCATCAGGGTCACCCAGCTTGTCAGTGCCACAAGAGAAGGCAACCTCTGACTCCGAGATTCCCACTGCTGGCGCCCTTATACCCCTGGATAAGGATGGGGGAGGGTGCTCAGGTGCAGGCACCTGTGTAGGTTGGGCCCGAATGCAGGGTGGTTGAGAGGTTGCAGTGAATGGGACTTGGGCAGGGAGCGAAGCGGAAGGTGAGAGTAAGCACGGCTGCTGGAACCCAGAGGCAGGAACAGGTCTGCCACCAGAAAATTAAGCAAAATACTAAAATGCACGGCATGACTGAGGACATTTCTTCAAATTTCAATTTAATGCTAGGGAATTCTTATGCCAATAACTACCTTAAATGTGTGACTCCACCTCTTGGCCCAATCCCGCAGAGCTGGGGCTGTGTCCTGCATATGTGGGTGGTTATTAAATGCTGTATAATGACTATGTTAAAGGTTACAGTCCTTGCACACATAACTTCACTTACTCTTAGGAGTTAGACGTGTACATGAGTAGACAATGGTCTCCTTCCATTAAATGCAAACTGGCTGAAATTACTGTTAAAGTTGCCAGGTTGTAAGAGAAAAGAGATCAAATTAATGAGGGTGAAGTTGTATAATCAGTTTATAAAACAAATCATGCCAAGGTCAAGGCTGACATCACCAAATCCCACATATCTCAGTACACTTAGAAATGTGACTCTTCTCATTTTCCCTACTACCACTGCTCTAAATCAAGTTGTTTCTTATTTCTCTTCTATGCACGTGCAATTGGCAAATTATCTGTGTTGGCATACACCAATTCTCTCCTGTCCGCCATCTCAGGAACCTGATGGTTTTCCACTGTATGAAGGACAGAGGCCCTACCCTTCAACAGGGCATTCATGTCTCTCCTGGATTTGGTTTATCCATCTAATTCAGTTCTCAGTCTTGGCTGAAAATCAGAACCACTAGGGAAGCTTTGAAAAAATAAATAGGCCTCATGCCCCAGACATTCTATTTATTAGTTCTGGGGTAAGATCCAGGGACCTGTATTTTTAAAAATACCTATGGATGACTTTTATGTACTGCCAGGGTTGAAGACCTGCTCTAATTTTCCCACCTATTATTTCACCCAACATGAACTAAACCTTCTGCTCCAGTCAGTAATACTTTTTGGTTTGCTTTTTTTTTTTTTTTCCATCTCCATCCTCTATTCACGCCGTCAGTCCAACCTGGAGTATCGTTTCCTCCTAGATCTTTCTTTAAATTTTCACCATCCTTCTGAAAGTTACTGAAATGCCAGCCTATCTTTCCAGCCATGGTGAATCACCATGCTATGGCCATTCTGATAACCCTGTGCCCTTTTATGACCTTCATGATGCATTCCGGCAATTGAAAATATAGCAGCATGTGGCTGGTGCCTTCATAGTTTGCTCCCTGAACTTCAGGCTCCTGGAGGAAAGGCAAATGTCTCAGAACATCTGTGATGCCCACGCCCTTGTTCCACGCCTGAGAGAGTATTACTCTAATTGGCATTTGCTCACGTGCCCAATACTTAAGGTGATTGAACAACAAATGAAATTCTCGGAATTTTCTGAGGTGTTTTTTTTTTTTTTACAGCCTGTCACCTGCCTGGGCTGTTTATTCACACGCTGCACATAAGCAGAAATGATAACCGCTTGCCAATGAAAACGGTTGTGATGTCAAATAATGGGGTGAGACCTATAAATATGATTTTTCCCCTACAGATGGAAGTATTTTCTTGTTTATACTTGCAATTCCTGTAAGTTCATAGAACAGCAGAAAGGGGGAGGTAGTAAAACAGTTTGGATATCTGACTTCCAAAGAAGCCACCCGTGTGCGAGGAGAGCTGAAGGCCTGCTTACCGCCCTAAGCCATGGTGGAGGGCAAGCGCCCCCTTGCCCTCCAGACAGAAGACATGAGAAATCAGTAAATTATGGTTGAAACTGAAAAGCTTCTGGCATGAGCAGCCACTACGCCGAGCCATGCCAGTGCCCCAGTTCAGGTCCTCCGACCGCCCGAGGTGCAGAAAGTTCGTTTCTAGGGTATGGGGGAAGTGCTTCTTAAACCCAGAGCCAGAACTTCTCCACAAAGCATCGTTAGACGTTAGACGTGGTAGCTGCCCAACATTAAAGGAGCCAGGGGCGTTGTGGGTGAAGTGGGCTTGGGAGGACTAGCTGAGAATACAATCACTATGTATAACATTGTTTGGGGGAAAATACTTTCTGCTTTCCAAACAACAGAATAACACATGAACTCTTGGAGTACAGAACCGACTGTGTTGTTGAGTCCACCATGGCCAGTATTTTTCCTAGGATAAAGTGGAGGCCTGCCCGAGTGCACCACGGGAACAAAGAGCTGCTGGACAGAGGCAGTGATGGAGAAAAGGCCAGGCCATTCTTAATTTATTAAACAAATATTCACAAATATCCACTAAACCATAGTAAAGGCTATGCTGGACATTTTGGAGGTAAAACAAATGAATCAGACAAATCTTTGACTTATGGTCTTTACTATGCAGGGTGGGAGATGAGACAGATATAATCACAAACAGGGAAGCTGCATAGTAAAACATACTCTAATAGCGATAAAAGCAAACTAGTAGATGAAGTCGGTGGAGAGAGGGAGCTAGTGCTTCTAAGCTGAGCCTTGAAGGCTCGAGCAGAATTTCACCAGGCGGGGGAGGCTAAGCAGGGAGCAAAGGACACCACAGGCTGGAGAAAACAGTACAATTAAAGATCCAGAGGCACAGAGAGCATCAAGAGTTTAGGGAAG
This sequence comes from Tolypeutes matacus, assembly GCA_026826555.1. NCBI lineage: Eukaryota > Metazoa > Chordata > Mammalia > Cingulata > Chlamyphoridae > Tolypeutes > Tolypeutes matacus. Next base: position 12,705,423 of record JAKSZT010000049.1, read on the forward strand.
AGGAAAGAGTCCAGCTGGCTAAAGAGAAGGAGGGCATTTTAGGAGCTTGTTAGGGGCCTTTGAATATCAGGCATAAGGACATGGATGCCATCCAACAGAGACCAGAAGCCGTCAATGGGCTTTTAAAGTACAGAGGTAGTGCTTTATCTGGCAGCAGAACTCAGGACAGAGGAGTAAAGAATGGGGCAGAAAGATCATTAGGAGATCCTAATAAGTTGTATAAAATGGGCTGTCAAAGCTAGGCTTTGAATAAATGGGCAATAAGCATTTCAGGTAGAAGTGCTAGTTAATTACTAAATAGCTCCCTTTAATGATCAAGAACATATAACTCATTTAGAAAAGTTGTATGAAGACAAATTGAAAAACAAAATATTATCGACAATGGACAACTATTTTAGAAAGCATTGAGGTGGACACATAGTCAGGACTTGATGACCAGACTTGACGGATCAAAGAGTGATTTTCAGGTATTTGTCTCAATTTTAAAAATAATATAATGAGGTTAAACATTATATTGTTTTATAAATCATATGAAATTTAACAAGAAATCATATTTCCACTGATTTCCAATACTAGTGATTTAGTGATACAAAGTGACTATAACATAGACTACGAAATTTTAGAGTTGACAAAGCTTCAAAGGTAATGGACTTAATTCTCACAGGTGGCTGTGAGCAGACTTAGTTGAAGTGACCCCTAAACTTTAAAGCTTCAATATTGGATAAGACATGGCATCTTTATCTCAAAACAAATGTAATGAAAGTAATGAAATTGAGAGGCAGGTAATTGAGGCCAATTAGTCACCCTTAAAGACATAAAAGAGTTATAGGAAGCCCTATAAAACTGACATTACTTATACTATGTATAATTTAAGAACCTAAAATAAAAATCTCAAGCTAGGCTTAAAGACTTCTAAAACAGGAGATAATACTTTCCCTTCATATATTTTTATGTCAATTTCCTAAGAATTCTGGAAAATATATTAATACATATTTAAGCCTGATTTGAACCAAATTATTTAAAATTTAGCCAACATTTGAGCCCTACAATTTATTCAGTACTATACTGTGGAGACCAGAGTGATATGAAGGTGAACAAGGGACAGTTCCTGTCCTTAGGAAATGCACAAACATGAAGAACTCTACTCCATAGCAAGGCAATACAGTAAGTGCTACATCGTCTACATGGGGCTATGGGATTTGGGGGGTGGGGGTGGTGAATTACTACAGAGAAAATGTGGGAAGGCTCTGTAAGAGAAATTTGAATTGAGTCTTAAAAGAGAATCAGGACTTCTAACAACCAGATAAAGGTAGGGTTTGGAAACATATAACATTCCAGGAAGAAACAAAAATTACTTTAGACATAGTAGACAAAATGTACAATGTGAGCTCAAAACAGTCAACACACTTGTATAATAAGAGTGCAGTTTTGGGGGAAGAAAGGGAAGAGATAGGAAGACAGACTGACACGCAAATTTGGGGTTTGGTCAAATTGTGAAATCGCTTTGAATATTAGATTTAGGATTGGGGCTTTATTTTATACATAAAGGGAACCATCAAAGGTTCTCAGCAGAGACATACTTAACATTGTATTTTAAAAAGATGGTTCTGGTTTTGAAGTAGGAGTTGGAAGAAGATTCAAAAGGCAGTGGTCGGTTTTGTTAGTGAAACAGTCTAGATGAGAAGAAGCCAGGGAAAGTGCAATGGAAGCAAAAAGTTAAAAATCCACTGAAGATATGCTTGAGAGGGCGAACCAGAATAACCATGCCATCAGTTACGCGAGACTAAGAGGAACGATCATCCCCATTCAGTGACACAGTCACAAACGCACGATGTCTTGGGCCGGGGAGAACTTTTCTTTTTAATCAGAACCACATGTTGTTTGTTTGCATTGACCATTACCTTATGAAAGCAACCAATCCAAAGACTCACCTCACTTCTGATAGTCTGTTCTAGAACTTTGGGGCCCAGCCTATCATCAAGAAAAGCCCTACTCTCATTTCCTTTAATAAGGCACCACTTCAGAATCACCTGTGTGGTCTCCCTTTTGCAGAAAATCCACAAAACAGTTTGCTTATCTCCTGAAAGTTTTATTTATTAGAAGAGGGGGCTTGCCACAAAAGATTGGTATCCATCAGTGAAGTCAAAGAACAGCGAAAGGAGGAAGTGCTCTGTCCTGTCTTTTTAGGTCAGAATGAGACCAAGAAGAAGCTACTGGTGACTTCAGAGAAATTTCAGAAAGGCAATAAAAGAGAACAAAAACCTCCAGTTATTGAGGGATTATTTTTTAAAGGAGATAAATGGAATCAACTAGTAAACTTTTCCTCTTCTAAGAAGCCTTCACTTTCACTTTGAAAGTGAAGCTAAATCTTTAACAAAGAGAAGTAATGTTTTCATGTTTAATGCTAGGAAAAAGGAAGAATTAGAGAGGGAGAATGAAAATAATGGAGCAAAGTCCAGAAAAGATAGGAGCATGAACTCTGGTGATTCTGCCATTTTACAGAGGAGTGATCACATTTTCTCTATGATTAGAAACGGAAGAAAGGATGGATGATGGCTATACATACACTTTTTGCATGTAAGAAAGTAAAGTTGAGGGATATAAGATCCAATGGCAAGACCATCCATTGAGATAGGGACAGAGAGAGAGAGAGAGAGAGAGAGAGAGAGACAAGCAAGAAGACAAGAAGAGAAAGAGAGAAAGTGAGATGGAGATACTATATAAATGGAGAAATTTCTGAATTAAAGAGTTTGGGGAGAAAAAAAGAATTGCGAGAAAACAGGAGAAAGAAAAAGAGAAGGGGCTTTCATTTGAGAGCCTGCAAAAATTCTGTTCGATAGAATCAAGGAAGTTAAAAAACAATTCGTTTTAATATCTGAAACTCAAAAATATGAATTTGGTATCTATGGTAAAGGGGTAGAGTGTGGTTGCATGTTGGGGGATGGGGCAGATGAGTGGTTGTGTTCCTGGGTTTGGTGGTGCAGCACTGGGGGGTGGGTGGATTAGGAAGGGCAGGTTCAAATCCCCAGGGCATGTAACTGTGAATCTTGACATTCTATGGGTCGGGAGAGGGGAGTATCATGGGCCCTGGGGGGATGGGGGGAAGGGAACAGTCAAGATCTAATGGGGTATTTGGTGGTCATGGGGAAGGTTTTTCATTACCTTACAGTAATGGACACAGGACGTGGTAAATATCATCAAAATTATTAAACTGTATCATCTAAATTGTAAACTATACTGTAAATCATTGACAATGTTTAGTTGCTATATTTTGCTATCTGTATAACAGTTATAACAATGCTAACAATCAAAAAAAAGGGGGGGTGGTTAATATGGGGTGGGGAAGGGGCAGTGGTTTGGTATCTGGGAGTCTCCAGCACTCCATGTGTGACTTTTCTGTGACCTAAAACTTCTTTGAAAATCAAATGAAAAATTGGGAGACAATGGGGATTGAGAGGGGAAGGTGTCACGGCACACCAGACATCCGATAACACAGTGATAAAAGGAAGGAAAGAAAAAAAAAGAGAAAGGAAAAAAAAATGAATATATATATATATTTTAAAGGCATTTCCTTTGCCTTTTTGCCCATTTTTTGAATGTCCCAATCCGCTAATTATATTTTGTTTTGTTTTGTTTTCCTTCTCTTTTCTTTTCTTTTTTTTTCCCCTGAGTTTCCTTATGTTTGTCTCTTGCATATAAGCTTATCATACTTGTTTCTTTTTCCTAGTAAGTGTATTTGATTATTTTATGGACTACATGTTCATGGAGGATTTGGATCACAGAAGGGTTACAATGGGTACTGCAGGGGATTATTGATGGGGGGTGTCTGGGAGGGGGGTTTCATGGGAATTAGTTCATTCGAATATATATGAAAGATATACAAAATCGTTCAAAAGATCAAAAGATGGGGCATGGTCACGATGGGTGGACAATCACACAATAAATGAGGGAATCTGAATTCCTAGCCTGGAGAGCTCTGCCACAGTCTCCAAGGGAGCAGCAATAGTCCTCTGAGTGCAGGGACAGTGTCTGTCAAAAGAGGATGACCCACTGATGTGTTCTTTTTATTGATGACTACCCTTGTGAGTCTTTGCTCTTGTAACTGAGACTTAGCCTGCAGTTGTGGGGTGCCTAAGGGTTGCCACCTGGGAGCCTCCTTGTTGCTCAAATGTGGCCTCTCTCTAAACCAAACTCAGCATATGATTGCATTACCTTCCCCCCAACGTGGGACATGACTCCCGGTGATGAGCCTCCCTGGCAACGAGGGATTAACACCAAGTGCCAACTGTCAACACAACTGGAAAAAGACCTTGAATTAAAGGGGGAAAAGTAAAGACAAATGAGTTCAAGTGGCTAAGAGACTTCAAAGAGAGTCGGGAGGTCATCCCAGAGGTAACTCTTACGCACACCTCAGTAGGAGCTCATAGAACATCTAAGTGCCTATCACCCCACACAGAGGGGCTCCTGAGAGCTCTGGAGACACCCAGGTCCTATATAAGTGGGGATAGACCCAGAGACTGATGTCTTATCAGTGGGCTCTATTTTGGAATCTGTGCTCCTGATAGTGACAGAATTGGACTCAAATAAGTCCTCCCTGCACATGGTCCATCAGTCCCTTCTATTCAAACCTATATGTGATGCTGAAGTTTTTAGGTATACTTCCAGAGACTGGAGCCTCCCGCCTACCTATGTGCCAGGTGTGCATGGAATCTCGGTGGAGCTGCAACTCCTACCCTACAGCTCAATGGACTCATCCAAGTCACCTGGCGAGGAGACAACGATGGGCAATGGCCATCCCAGGGAATGGAGAGGGCCTGCATCTGCAGGCAGGATCATCCCACCCACCATATCCATGGGATATAAGTCTCCAAGGGAGCAGCAATAGTCCTCTGAGTGCAGGGACAGTGTCTGTCAAAAGAGGATGACCCACTGATGTGTTCTTTTTATTGATGACTACCCTTGTGAGTCTTTGCTCTTGTAACTGAGACTTAGCCTGCAGTTGTGGGGTGCCTAAGGGCATAAGCCCTCTCTCACTTGGAGGTGGAGTGGACATCACCATCCCAGTCCCCTCAGGATTGGGGGAAGAACTATGGACTAGAGTGGACTTGATGGTATTCTGTTGTTCACATATGGTGATTCTAGCAATGGAAGAAATTATAACAATGAGGTGCCCCACTTGACACTTTTGGGGCAGGGAGGGGACGAGCAGTTGAAATACAGGGGCTTCTTTGGGATTTGGAGGTTGTCCTGAGTACCTTTGTGGCAACGGATGTAGGCTATTTTAAATCAGCACACACCACTCAGAACTGTGTGGGAGAGAGTGTGGTCTACCGTGTGAACTGTGGTCTATGGTTGGTGGCAAGGCCCCAGGATGTGTAAGTCCATTGAGGGTGGTGGGCCACACTTTTGTGGGAGATGTTTGTGTGGGATGTGGTGGGAGGTGTGGGAGGTGGGCAACATGGGAATCCCAGTGGGTTCCGTGTAATATTTTGGGTATCTAAGCACCTCTTAAAATATATTTATATATATACATAAATAACATTTTTGTAAGCAAATGCACATATATGCATATATATTTATATATCATTTTGCAAATGTTGGTATGTATTATGAAAATTTTGATATTTACCCACAATAAAAAAAAAAAAAACAATTCGTTTTAATATCTGAAACTCAAAAATATGAATTTGGAAGAAACTGATTATAACCACATGGAATGGAGTGGAGATGATAACTTCAAGTCTGGTGCTGACATCACTAAGGACACTAGGGCAATGTCCTGGAAGTCAACCAATAATAGCCAGGAGAAACCGGAGATGGTAGTTGCCAGGTTTAATTTCTACAGAGGAGAGGGAAGAAGAGCTCCAGAAAAAAAAATCGAAGTTACAAGACCTTGTTTACAATAGAGCAGAAGGTCCAGATGACACAAGAAACAAGAAAGGGAGGTGGACTACCTGTGTATTCAATCTGAACTGGGTAGACATGAATACTTGGATAAAGAGAGCATAATAAGAGTAGGGCTGTACCCAGAGTGATAGGTAAGAAAACACCACCATTTCTCTTTCTCTCTCTCTGACTCATCTGTTTGGTGAGAAAGGACAAAAGACTGGTTACCCAGTCTCTGACTCTCTTAGAATGTGCTTGCCCAAACCCACATGCAGTCTCTTATCATCCACATAGTAAACTCAAGAGGCAAGTTACATCAGTCCAATTGGAAGGGGTAGGAAGACAATGCATGTCTAAGCTATACTCGTTAACCTAGCTTTCCCATTGATGAAGCTGACATTTTTATCCCAATCTTAGTTATGTCAGTTTCTCAACAACTTCGGAAGCTGGAAGAAGGGTAATCCAGCACAATTAATTGGACCCCTCAAACTTCAACAATTGGGATATAAAGCAAATAAGTGGAAAGAAATCTGAAGGAAACTTTATGGGAAATGAGTCAAGTGTAGAACTTGTTAGCTAGCTACAGTCAAGTTTTGAATTTCGTAGAAACATTCAAGGCCTAATACTGATAATTAGTTCAGCTGAAGAATACTATTAGAAGTGAGAAGATTTCCAATTATGCCTATAGCAGTTTGGAAGTTTGATGAAATTATGAATTCCAAAAATAGATATTGGATTATGTTTGTAAACTGGTCTGTTAATCTGGGCATGATTAAGTTATGATTAGGGCATTAACTGGGCCACCTCAGTAGGGCATTAAGCCCCACCCCTTGGTGGCTGGGGAAATCAAATATAAAAGGCATGGCAAAGAGCGGTTTTGATGTTGGGGTCTTGTGCTGGAGCCCCAGGAAGTAAGAGAGCTTGGTCCTGAGGAAGGAGAAAAGGCCCCCAGATAGAGACAAGCCATTTGCCTGATAGTCTACAGCTGGCCTTGTGGAGGAAACAGATTTGCTGAGCCTGGAGAGAAACACAGCCCCGGGAAGAGAGGAACCCAAGACGCCTGAACCCTGGCAAACGTGTTGGCAGCTCCAACATGTGGCAATGGACTTTGGTGAGGGAAGAAACTTATGCTTTATGGCCTGGTATCTGTGGACTTCTAGCCCAAATAAATACCCTTTATAAAACCCAACCCATTTCTGGTATTTTGCATCAGTACCCCTTTGGCTGACTAATACATGCCTTTATAAATATAGATTTTTTATTTCTTTTTGTGTCATTTTGATGTTTTTCAGGAGTCTGTCCATTTCTTCTAAGTTATCAAATATTTGCTTGTTGATACTATTTGCTTATCTTTTAAATATTTCCTGGATTGCTAATAGTATTTCTCCTTAATTCCTAAATTGGTAATTTGTATTTTCCCTGTTTTTGCTTTTTGTTTTCTTTCTAGAGGCTTGTCAATTTTATTAATCCTTTTAGACAAACAACTTTTGCTTTATTGATTTCCTCTACCATAAGTCTGCTTTATTACTTCCTTTTTTCTAGTTTATTTAAATTTAATTTGTTTTTTTTTTTTCGCATTTTGAGATGGAAGACTAGCACTGATTTTCAACCTTACCTTTTAAATATATGCATTTAAAACTACATTCTCTCTATGTACTGCCTTAACTGTCCCACAAGTTTTGATATGCTACATTGTCATTATGATCATTCAGCTGAAAATGTTTTCTAATTTTGTTGTGAGTCATTATTTTACTCACATTTATTTAGAAGTGTGTTTATTTCCTGTGCAAAATTGAAAAGTTATCTTTCTTTATTTCTAGTTTAATTCCAGTGTGGAGCATATACTATATGATTCCAATCCTCTGAAATTTGTTGAGACTTGCCTTTTGGCTCAACACATGTTCTATTTTGGTAAAAGTTCCATTTGCACTTGAAAAGAATGTGCATTCCATAGTAGTTGGAAATAGTGTTCTAAAAATAGTAATTAGGTCAAGTTAGTTAATAGTATTATTTAAATATTGTATACCTTTACTATCAGTGATTGAGAGAAGGCTGTTAAAATTTTCAAGTATAATTGTAGATTTGTCTAATTATCCATTTTGTTCTGTCAACTTTAGCTTTATATATTTTGAAGTTATGCTATTAGGAACATATAGATTTGGGATTGACACTTTTTATCATTAGTAAATGTTCCCTTTATCTCTCATATTATTTTTTGCTTTAAAGTCTACAGTCTACTCTACTGTATTAAAATAACTATATCAAATTTTTTTTGGTTAGTATTTGCACAGTGTACCCTTTTCTTTCCTTTCTGTGTGCTTTTATGTGTCTTATTGGTCTTTTTTGTTTTAATTCAGTCTGACATTCTTTGGCTTTTAATGGAGAATTTAGTCCATTTATGTGTACTTCATTACAGATATTTGAAAACACCTTCTTGTTACTGGTTTTCTATTCACCTTATCTGTTCTTTTTTTCATTTACTCCTTTTCCTGTTTTGGTTTTTAATAAATCAATTTTTTTATTATTCAATTTAAGTCCTCCATTAGCTTCTTTTAGGGATTATTTTAGAGATTACAATATACTTTGTTGACTTGTTACTAGATTTAAATTAGTACTTTTGCCACTTCCTGAACAATATAAAAATATTATGGGAGCGGATGTAGCTCAAGCAGTTGAGTACCCACCTCCCACATGGGAGGTCCCGGGTTTGGCAAATGGCTCATCTCTCTTCCCAGGGCCACAGGATCTTCTTCCATGTCTATGGAGCTCCCTTCCTCTTTTCTTGTGTATCTGCTTCTGTGTCTCCTTGATTAAGTATCCATTTATATAGCCCACAAAGGGGGCAGGGAATCAAACTGAGTTGCCCTAATGATCAAAGCCCTAATCTTAATATAATTTAATCAAAGGCATCTCAGCTGAATCTAGTACAATCAAAAGGTATCATACCTAGAGAAACAGACCAGTTCATAAACATAATCAAATATCTTTTTTTGGAATTCATAAATAATATCAAACAGCTACAGTTACCCAGCTGTAAAATAAGCCATTTGTATAGAAAAATAAAGGATGACTCAGAATTCAGAGGATGAAGCTAAGAGCCAGGGAAAATAATTTCCAGGGAGCAGGACTAGTCCTAATCAAGGAACTGATAACATTAGGATTTCAAAATTACTATGGACCAGTGAAAGCTACGTGCTTCCTGCTTCCTCACTTTTGAATGGGAGTATTTACTGTAGTTATTCTATGCCAGCCTCTCCATTATACATTGATTATGTTAAGGGCAGACAACTTGTCTCTTGTGAGAAACCACACCAGAGGTGCTTCCCCCACATTTGGACCTGATTTAAACAACAAAATCCTGGGCTTTAAGCCTGAGGCTAAAGCTATCAGGGGATGATAATTTGGGAGTTCTTGGAAGGGGAATGGGTATATTTTGAATCTAGGAGGACTGTAAATCATTTGTGGAAAGAGGATGGACTCTGGTAGATTAAAGATGACCGTAAACTCTTTGGCACCCTTTCCATTGAGAGGTCATGCCAGTCTCCTTGAAACTGGGAGGCCCTGTGACTACTCTGATCAACAGAATATAGTGGATGTGATGTGGTGCCAGTTTCCAGGTGTGGCCTTAAAACACTGGCAGTTTCCACTTACTTGCTCTTGGAAACTCTGAGAGCCCCAAGGCACTATATAAGAAGTCTAACTACCCTGAGATGATCATGCTAGATAGACCACATGAATCCAGTTTTCCAGTCATCTCTGCCAAAGCACCAGATACACATGCAGAAAGCAGTCCAGCTACCAGCTGAACACCACCCAGGGATCTCTGTCAGTACAACATGGAGGGGAACGATTGCCCAGCAGAGACCTGCCTCAACTCCCAACCTACAGAATCATGAGATATACAACAAAATGATTGTTGTTTTAAGACATTAAGTTTGGGGGCAAACTGCCATGTAGTAATAGATGACTGAAATAATGATTTTTCTAATTTACTTGTATTTTAAGTTGTTGCAGTGGCTGCATTGTGCTGACAACACTTTTTACAACCTAACTGGAAGCAGAAGCCTAAACCTAGACATTTTTGAAGAAGTAATATGCAAAATACATTATACAGTAAAAAAAATTTTAGAGATAAGATTTAACATTTCTTATTTCTCTTTAGATGTTATAGAACAAATAATTTCCCGAACATAATAAACATTAACTAAATTATTGCAATTAAACCCAATCATTTTCTTCTTACCCAATAAACTACTGTTCATACATAATGAAGCCAAATGATTCATATTCAGACTATCCTTCAGTTCATTTAACAAATGGTTATTTAGATACTTTCTCATGATTGAAGCAAGATCAGGATTACAAATATAAAATTAAGATCATTTGTAGTAGTCTAAAGCAGCAATTTTAAATGCAATGTAAGTACTACTGTGTTGAGATAAATTATGAAGTACAGAGCAGGTAATAAGCTGTTAATAAAGGGGAGAGCAATAAACAGGTTTGTGTAAATATATATGTTTGTATATGTTTATGTATGTGTGTATGTGTGTGTGTGTGCATATATTGAGAGGCACGGGGAAGAAGGAGAAAGAAGCGGGGAAGTGGGGGGGGGGGGAGAGACCCAGAGAGAGGCAGGACACTATCCCCATAATGTAGCTTGCAGTCACTTGCACTGATATCCTTTTTAAATGGAGGAGTGCTGGTGTCAGGGTGTTTACTGCAGCATTTTAATAGCTTAAAAACTAGAAACAACTTGAGTACACATTGACAGTAAAATAAAAAGGGCCCAGAAAAGACAAAGAAAACTTTAATTTTTTACTCTACATATTTTATACTTTACATATGAATTGAACTGCTACAAATGTTTTATGATAAGCATGTAGCACTTGCAAAAATTTTAAAACAATGAAAAGCACTGCAAGCTAATCCCTACAGCCATGATCCAAGCTCTGTAGGGGCTGAATGAACCCTTGGCTGTGTGTTAGAGAACAGTCAAAATTATTTCTCAGGGAGAATCTTAACCCATTCAGTACTTATTTCTTCAGGCTGCCTCTCTGCAAAGGTGGAAGACGTTCTACGTAAATATATTTCCTTCTCAGCCTCCCCAATTTCCCTAAGAAGATATGCCTCCTATCCCTAGCTTGGCTGCTGATTAAAGCCACTGGCTCAAATCTAACCTGTGACTGAGAATAACTGCACCTCAGGTACTTGCCAGGAAGTGAAACTCTTAAATTTACTGCTATTCAGTTTTTACTGAAAACTTCTGAAGGACTGCCTGATGGTTCCATAGCCTAGTCATTCCTTATTCTAATAGTTGATCTCTGGATTAGTCAAACTAGCAAAGAGCAGCAACCCTGGCCTTGTCTTTTACAGTTCTCCTCTCCAGGCACCAGCAGGATGGTGTTTACTGAGTGTTTGAGGGATACTGAAGACCCGGACTCTAGGAAATCTCCAGAACAGAAGAGAGACTTCAGTTTAGTTACCGTGAGGGTGCTTATTGAGGAGAGAGTTGATGATGTAGCACTTTGACTGAAAGGGAATTTTTCTGTGAATTAGAAAAGTTAGGCTTCTCCTAAAATCTGATTCATTTTGATCTTGTGAACACGTATCTTGTCTTGAGAGAGGTTTCCTTAGAGAGCTTAAAGCAAAATTTGTGATCTACCTCAAGCAAATACACAAGCTGTTATGAAATGCATTGTGCCTTACCCTTACTCCACTTGTCCAACTTTCCCAACCATTTGTTTTTTGTTTTGAGGTATAGTTTACATGCCATAAAATGTACGCATAAGTAAGCAATTAAATGATACCTTCGTCAACTTACAGAGGTGTGTAACCATCACAATACAGTTTGCTTTTTTTAAGATTTATTTTTATTTATTCTCCCCTCCTCTTTGTTGTTTGTGCTTGCTGTCTGGTTTCTGTGTCCATTTGCTGTGTGCTCTCTGTGTCTGCTAGTCTTCTCTTTAGGAGGCACCAGGAACCAAACCCATGACCTCCCATGTGGGAGAGAGGTGTTCAATTGCTTGAGCCACCTCTGCTCCCTGTTTTGCTGTGTCTTTCATTGTTTCTTCTTTGTCTCTCCTTGTTGCATCAGCTTGCTGCATCTGCCCATCGCGCCAGCTTGCTGTCTTGCTCTTCTTCTCTAGGAGGCACCAGAAACTGAACCCGGGCCCTCCCATGTGGTAAGTGGGAGCTCAGTCATACGAGCCACATCTGCTCCCCCACAATACAGTTTTAGAACACTTTCATCATCCCCTCAAAGGTGAGCCCCACGCCCACCTGCAGCCTCCTACTGATCTGTTCTTTAGCTCTATAAATTTGCCTTTCCTGGACATTTCATATAAGTAGTCTTTTGCATCTGGCTTCTTTCACTTATCATACTATTTTTTTTTTTTTTAAGATTTTATTTATTTATTCATTTATCCCCCCCTTGCTGCTTGTGCTCGCTGGGTCAGCTAACCACGCCGTACAGGCGGGCTTGCCCTCACCAGGAGGCCCCGGGAACCGAACCCGGGGCCTCCCACATGGTAAACAGGAGCCCTACTGATTAAGCCACAGCCGCTTCCCTTTATCATACTATTTTGAGGTCCATCTATGTTGTAGCATGTATTTGTTGCTCCTTTATTTCTGAATAGTATCCCAATGAATGGATATACCATATCCATTTGGTTTCTAGTTTTTGTCTATTATGAATAATATTGCTATGTGCAAAGTCAGGTGCTGAAGGTACAGAGACAAATAAGACATTCTCATAGAGAAATGACGGCAGAGTGTGTTAAGAGCAAGAATAGAAATGTGTACAAGATACAGTGGTAGCAAGGGCAAGAGATATTATTTCTATCTAATCTGATTTACCTTCATATAATAAGCACATTTCTGAAAAAAAAAAAAAAAATGGTCTACAAAGTTTGGTATTGTCTAAAAAGAGTGAGTTTTAAAAACACCAAAGAGACTAGTATTTACAAAAGCTTGTAGGAGGCAATCCTTTTGTAAAATAGAGGTTCTCTCAACTAATTTATTCTTTGCATTTGCTCTTTGTTTTTAAGGTTACAAAAGAGATTTACACTAATGGAAAAATTCAAACAAAACAGAGGTAATTATGGTGAAAAGTGAAAAGTTTCGCTTCACCTCCAGCCAATCCCGCTCTTCCTCAGAGTAGCTTCTGTGGGCTCAGTCAACCTGACTGTTCAGGGTTACCTGGATGCCGGCAGTGCAGGCTCTGGAAACCCTCAGCCAGATCTCACGCCCCACGGCAGCCAGGAGCTCTGCCTCTTTCCCTATCAGAATAGCTAGCAAAACTTAAAAGTTACTCCTTTTCCTTCTGTACCCCAAGCTATGCTCCAGACAAGGGAGAGATTAATAGAAAAATGGCCATACACAATGGACCTAAAAAACTTTCTGTGTGTGTATAAAAACCTCACAGTGGCAATTTCTAAAACTTGTTCTACAGAGTTTAATAAGTGGTTGTTTTTTTTTTTTGAAAAGAAAAGCAGGAAGGAAGGAAAGGAAGAAAGAAGGAAGAAACATGCAAGGGGGTGAACCTTTCCAAGGTTAAATAAATTTGGGAAATACTAGGCTAAATGAAAATACCAATATGCAATGTGATGCTCCTATCTTTCCTAAAATTAACAGACTACCAAACCCTATAATTAGGGATCACCTAGTGATCATCTGGAAAGTCTCACTCTTCACAAGAACATAGTGTAGGAAATAAGCACTGGCTATAGTTCTTCCTTCATTACTACACTAGCAGCAATTCAGACAGTTGAACAAATGTGGAGATTCAGACACATGCACAGGGCCACATAAATATCCTACTGGCCAAAAGACTAACTCAATAGAGATAACACATTGCCTTAAGATTCTATCTTTACTGTGTTGGGAAATCTAATTTCATTTCTGTGCTGTATTATTTTTCCTTTGACTATACATAAAATTTTAAATAATTTAATCAGAGTCTCAAATTCTACCAATTTTTTAAAATACTTTACAAAATAAAAAAAAAACTAGATTAAAATAATTTGGGATAGTAATACAATACTTGATTTATTGTAAAAGAATCTTTAAGAGATTAATAAAAATTGCTGTGAAATTATATTTATCTATAGCGACTCTATGTGCAAAAAAATAGTCAATTTGGATATAACTCAGTAGTGAGGGCTGGTAAAAGCTGCCTCTGAGATGGGATGGGGCATTACTACCAAACTGTGCTCATGAATGATACCTTTTCAGTTTACCTTATTCCTGTCTTCCTGCTGAAAATTTTACTTGGGTGAGAAATTTGGGAGAATTTCCTACTGAAGTGATCCTCATGGAACTAAAAGAGCTGCTGTGTGTCCCAGGTGATAGCTTTTCTGAAATTCCACTTTGGGAATAAATAAGTCACCAACGGAAGAAAGTCTCTGCCATACAGTTGAGCCTTTTTTGTTGCTGTTTCTTCATTGCTGGTGGGGACAGGAAGTATGATCATTATGGACAATATTGATAAACATGAGATGGTTCCACACTGCTTCATACTAAAGCTCCAACTTCTTGCGCAATGCCCTACTTGAGCTTCCTCTGTGAAATCTCTCTCCATTCGCCAATTCAAGTCAAAATGATTTCCCCTTGTTCCAGCCTCTCACTTGGCACATAACCGTATTTACTGTCCCGTAAGGTGCTGTTCAACCTGGCTAGTGCACTACGTATCCTGTTCGTTGAGAAGTCTAGGAGGCTTTGGATGACACGTCTTGGGAGAGCTCACAATGCCATGCCCAAGGCCGCTGGCGTTAGCATTCTCTACGTGTTTGCTGACTGACTGACAGAGAGTAATATTTAGTGCTTTATCATGATCCTAGCTATAGGTCACCCTTGGGAGAAAATATAAGTGTTTCTCCATTTTGAAAACAATGGATTTGCCTATTGGTTTTAGAAAAGGGTAAGGGACTACCTCTAATTTGAGGATCTGATGACTGAATCACTGTTTTTCTAAGACAGAGCAGTGTCGTGGTGAGGCCAGCCAATGCAGATCACCTCAAGATTCAGGCGCAGACTAAGTGAGGGCATTAACTGCTTCCTGACGAACGGACTTTGAACAGGGTGTATCATTACAGACTCATAGAAAGGGCTTGAGCAATATATTAGACACGCTCTTATGGAACCATCAAGAACCTGCAAAAGTAATTCAGCAGGCTCAGCCATCCATCAACAAGCCGCTACTGAAAGCCCACTACGTGACAGGCTCTGGAGGAGGAGCTGGTAAGCGAAAGGTGGATGAGTAATAGCGACTATACATGCTGGCTTGCTAAAGCAGATTCAAACAGAACCAATCTGAAAATTCATATACACCTTCATGCAACAATATTCTTTTAGACAATGTAAAGGAGTTTACTTGGGTCTGAATATCAGCAAACAAATGATCTTGAAACTCCCTCAAAAAGACATTGGTTAGATACTGCACCCAATCCTCCACGTCGACAAGCTGTTGATTCAGGACACAGAGACGTGCAGTAAGCAACCTGAGCAGAAGCCCCCCGAGAGCCGTGTCTAAAAGAACATGCATCCCTGGCCACGAAGGCCATGTGGGCAGAGGGACTCTGGTTTCTGTCAATGCACAAACAAACAGCTGCTGACATTCTTAGGCTTCGTAGGAGCATAACATTTTCTTCTAAAAGGTAAGGAGGCAAAAAAAATAGAAAGCCTTTTGCCACTCATAAAAATTTATATATCTTAAAATTGTGGAATAAAAGTGACCTGCTACAAACTTTTAAAAGCAGAGAAAAAGTAGAAATACCAAGTACCTCCCCCGTCACCTTCTGAGTTGACATAAAAGCAGCAGAAATTATACAGTTTCAGCTAAACAGTTTCACATCTGAGGCAGCTTCAAATGATCTACTGAGTAAGGAGGCTAAAAGTGAGATGGCCTGGTCAATTTGCCCGTTTTGAATCATAACCCATTTTTCAAGGGTATTTTTAGAAGAAAGAATGTAATCTTTCATAGAGCCATGAAGTTTCATTCTACCAGAAATTCACTAGAGGAATCAGTAGATTCTAAAATCCACACAATTAATTCAACAACAAACTTGGCTGCTGAATCTGAATTTTCTAACTAATGTATTACTGCTCTGTTGTTGCTACTTTAAATCAAAGGGATTTCTTCTGGGACCACACTGTAAAGGAATGAGCCTTTAGCCAATCTCATAGAGGAAGGAGCGATTTCTATTCTTAAAAACAGGAGGTTCGCCTACATGATCACCTGGGACAAACTTGGCCGGGGCAAGCAGGCTAGAAGGTTATAGGAGCCTGGGAATGTTTAACATCAAGGAGGGAATTACACAGGAAATGTGAACAGTGACCCTTTCAGATCCCCCCATCTGTGATAAATGGAGTCCTGCTGCCGCCCAGTTATGTGAACATGTAAGCCAAGAGCAGAGAGGTAAGAGGGGAAAAGACGTTTGACACACACACACACGGCATAAATTCATAATGAGCTGTTAAAATCATGTTGCTCCAGAAATAACCTTTAGTTTTTCTAATTGCCACGTATACACTGCATCGTTGCCTTATCTACAAGAGCCCTAAGTAAAAATTCCAAAGAAACTTGAAGAATCAGGCGGGTTTGGGGGATGGACTAGTTGGCAGACTCATAGTAAGGAGGGAAACGTGGCTCATCCGAAGCTGACCAAACAGGTCTCCACCCTGGCTTATGTTTAAACATCTTGTTCCTAGTCAGTCTGCAGGGAAAACATTCTTTCCACAATAAATAATATGCAATCAAATTGGAAATTCTTACTCCATCCTTTATCTACTCTATGTAAAAGTTTCTTCAATACTCTAAGCTGGAAGCTTAGAGAATTCAAATGACTTTTTTTTTTTTTTTTTTTTTCAAAAGTAGCCTAGCTATCTATACTCAAGGCAAGCTAAAATTTAGAAAAGCAGATGTGACTTGCAGATCCTAAACTTTTCTAGAGACCTCTGGTTGGAATCTCAAGAAAGCAACCTACTCTTTTATATCTGCCTTTGGGAAAAGAGAACTCGCTCGGTTTCTATGAACAGGCAAGTCTAGAAGAGAATAAGTAAAAACAAAAGCAAAATAACAAAACAAAACAACAAAAAAAAAAACATTGTCTTCAGATGGTGAGGGGATAGGTAGGGTTGCAAAATAAAATGAAGAAAAAAATGTTATTTCCAATGGGCTAAGTTTAAAATATAGAATGGAATTTCACACGTCACTCTGAGACAAGATCTAACTTTTTTCCATTGGTATAACTTCACAGTAGAAGTGGTTTGCCACAAAGAGTAGGTCAAGAAATGAATGAAAGTGAGTATGTAGCTTACAAAGCAGATCACAAATAAAAGCCAAAGGGATAAGCTTTTCAGAACCATCTAGAAGAAAAACCAAAGGATTTTTTTCCCCAGCAAAGCACACAGTCTTCTTTAAGGAATGGCTTATCTTAGTAGTGTTTTTGTACAATAAATGGCACACTATTCAAACGGCAAATGACATTTTTAAAACTGTAGACTTCTTAATTGCCTTACAGTTAAACAACTGACGTCTAATTTCTCTAGCACTGGTGCACAGATGTGTAGTCTCTTGACTTGGCAACAAGCTTAAAGGTGCTCATTCTTTCCATAGATTTTAAATATTAGGAAAAACCTAAACAGAACTGGAGGGAGTAAGATGATAAATTCTGAAGAGTAAACCAGACTTTTGTCTGAGTTTCCAAGCAAGGATCAGCTCCCCATTAGAGTGTGGGACCCCAAAATACACCAAACAGAGAAGCTTAGTGGAAATGAGAATTTACTTTTAATGTTTCTTCACCATTTTTAACCCATGTTCCCTTTTGATTAAAAAAAAACCCTCAAATCCTCATTGAATGTTATTTGAGATTTCAAAATAAATTAATTATAACTAAAAAGAAACCAAAGCAAGATAATTTCTGATTTTTTTCAATATGTCCCACTACAACAGAACTTATTAACATATGCTGTTATAAGTGGCCAGATATTAAGCAATATTTGTTTTGTTCGTGTTGAAGACAAAAAGTCAAAAATGCCTATGAACACTAATGTATTGACGATAATGAAATAATTTTTATTGAGACTTTCAGCATATATCGTCTCCCCTCATTGAGATCTTTTCAACTCTTACATTAGCCAGAGGAATGCTAATTCATACAGATTAGGCATTCAAAATTTGTTAAATGACTCAGCAACAGGGCCTCTTTTTCTATTCTGAAAAATAACAGAACCTAATATAGTAGCCTTTTCCAAGTAATAAACAGACACAAGCGGGTTAAGTCTTCAGTAGAGAGGCATTAGTAAATGAGGCAAACTGCAGAAGGCCTTGATAAGTCATAAAATGAAAACAGTGAGAAAATTACGTAACGTCTGTACATTTGTATAGCACATAGCAATGTAAAAAACACTTCATGAAATTTCAGCCCCACAACTCTATAAAGTGGATGTTATTATTATTTGAAATCTAAAGAAACTGGTTAAAACAGCGTAGAGTGGCTTTTCCAAGGTCACCCAGATAGTTAAGCTGTAAGGCTGAGACTTATACCCTTCTGACCCCTATTCCATTTACTAGAAGTTCTTTATTTTGCCATGAAATTTTGAAAATATCCTTATGCAAACCCCTGAACCAGGGTTTATTATAATAAGCCCAAACTTTTTTCTCTCAATGCATCAACTTCACTCCCTCTCTACTAATTCCCATAAAAATTATCCCAAGTCCTACTGCAGCAGCAGCCTTTATTTCCTCCTATCAGCATGACTCAGGGCACAATGAAAGGCATCTTTCAGAAACTAACTTCCTTCTTATATCCTCCAACTGTACCAAAAAACAAGGACATCGTCACAGATATGGGCTTTTAAAACCTTGAACTATTGAGGAAACGTCTGGAGTGACTGCTCATCATGCACAGTGAGTCAAATATGACACATACTACCTCTTCGTTCCTGAAAGTTGAGCAAGAGTCGCTGTCAGATCCCCAGCCTTCTGGTCTAGCAATCAGGCACCTGACTCCAGGGACTTGGTAGAGAAAAGCTGACTGCACAAGAATAACAAAACTAAGAAAACTAAAAAGCTATATTCTTACCAATTTTTAAAAATCAACACCCTAAATGCTTAATTTTTGAAGTCTAATTAAAAAGTGGCAACAGTAATTTAATGTAAATGGGAGGTGGCATTTCATGCATATAAAATCAAGTATTTTATCCACCTCTGAAAGTTATTGTGATGTTTATGAGTCTAAATTATATGAGACATGGTAAATATCTTACCTAGTACAGAATAACTGTTCAATAAATGCCAACTGCTATTAGTAATAGTATTGAAGTATTAAATCCAAAACATGCAATGGAAGGCCATATTTAAAATGAACCAGCAGACAATATATTCTGTGATTTTTCAAAACATCTACACAAAACACAAGTATCTGTTCTCTGCATACAAATACTGCACATAAATATTCAGAAGAAGATCTGGAAGAATAAATGGCAAAATGATGACCTCTGGGAAGACAGGAGGATGGTGGTCAAAGGGAACTTTAGTTTCATCTATAACACTGTTTTTAAAAAACAAGAGGATGGATTCACGTATTCCTGGTAGAATTAATTTAAATTTATTTTTGTTATTTAATTTTTTTTTAAAGCGAAAAAGAATACATTCACTCGAAGTATCATCTTAGTGAGATTCTCCAGTTCCAAAGTTGATTATTACTATTACATGAAACAGTTTCCTTTCATTTGTTGTTAAGGTTTCCAAATTTCTAAAACAGATTTTTCTTTACTTAGTAATAACCATTCAAGCTTTATGTTGCAAACTGCTTTTGATAATCTTCCTAATTACTATATTAAAAATACCTGCTTGTGCCAAAGAAAAAGCCCCCTCCCCATAATTCAGTTAAGTTTTAAAACCACTAAATGTATTTAATCGTGGTACAAGGAGGCTTTCAAAGTCCAGAGAGCCGTAAACCAAAAGAGTTTTACATAACAATATTACATTTTCCCCATAAATTTTGTATGTGTTTACATTTAATAAGCCACAGAAAGTTGAGCCCTTGATTCTTTCTTTAAGGCCAAAGGGTTGTCTATTTAAAATCACCCTAACAATTTCAGATGTCTTGAGGGTTGCTGTAATTAAAAACCTCTCCTCCCAAGTTCTTCCTAACTTCTAATTCTTGCCTGTACCATACTGGTTCTGGTTTTTAAAATTCTAACTTTCCCTCCAGTTCATAATCATGACTCTGACTTTTCCACCCCTTTCTTTTTCCCTTCATATCATCTAGATTTGAGCCAATAAAGTGTGGGCAAACCAGGTCACAAAAGCCCTCATTAAAACTCCCTTCGAGCAGCAAATGGAAGATCTCCCATGGCTCAGTCACGTAGGGCAGCCACAAGCTCATAGGCCCAACCCAACCTGAGCCCCTTCAACTTACAAACGCAGCTTATAAATTAAAGACCTCTTGTGTTGTGAGAAGAGACCAACATTTCAATGGATGAGAGGGGAAGAAAACAGCCTTTCACTTGAATTGTGGGAAGCTATGTAATATCTTTTAGATATACTTAAAATTTAAGAAAGAAAATGGTTAAAATGGCAAATTTTATGTTACATATATATATGTTACCACAATACAACAAAAGGAAAGGAAAGGAAAGAAACGGCCTAATGGGCCCCATTATGTCTCAAAAAAAGGAAAAACAAATCAAGGAAGCCCTTTCCTATAAATTAAAGGGAAGAGTATTTGATCACAAGGTATCTTCTTCTAATTTCAAATAAAATTTAAAATTCTACATTTAATGCAGGGAAATTACCTAATAATAATAATAACATGCAGCTTTATTTTTAGAAAATAGACAGCAAATATATCAAGTTTAAAAAAAAATTTCTCCCAGATGCCCAGCTATGGACTTGTTAATATTGAATTGCTGTACCTGCAAAATGCATAAAAATGGACTCCCTCTAAGTTTTAATCTGACATAATGGTTAAGAACATGGACTTTGGAGCCAAGTCCCAGACCCATCACATACTAGTTGTCATTGGTTAAGGGACTTGACTATTCTGTGCCTCAATTTCCTTACTTGTAAAACTGGGCTAATATTAATGTCAGTCTTACAGGACTGCTGGAAGGATTACATAATTGTTATATACAAAGCCCCAGAATGGTGCCTGGTGCTGAGAGGACTGCAGCACTGCTGCTTAAGAGTCTTCACATGAGAAATGTGCAGCTCCTGGCAGGGACCTTAAGAACAGCTTACTACAACCTGAAGGAAGAGACACTTGGAGGCTGCATAGTGCTATGCTTGGGATTCGTTCAGAATCACCTGCAGCACTCTCTCCCGTGCATTCTAATTATGCATTCCTTCCCACATTCCTCCACGCACCTGGTGCTCCAGTTACCTGTTTATCCATCTCCGTCTGGACTACGAATGCTCTGAGAGCAGGGATGCCATCTTCCCATGTGGTCCCGACATCTGGCACAGTGCCTGGCATAAAGGGGATGCTCTAGAAAACCCTGAGAGAAACGGAAGTTCACAAATATTAGCCACGTCTCTTTTCTGCTTCATTCAAGTTAAGTTTCTGAGCACAGATCTCTGCATGCCTAGCTGTGCCTACCACACAGCATGCGCTTATAAAAGTCAATCACGTGCATTTTTTTGTCCAAGGTTCAAATCTATTTTGAACTTTTTATTTGAATTAATTCATGATATGTCATCATTTACTAAAATAAAACATACATCTGAAATGAAACACCACCCCCCACCCCCGAAGCTCTTGTTGCAGGGAAATAACACCTTCAATGATATTTGAAAAGTGGAGACTACAGAGGAGAAATGCAACCAGCATCCAACGCCCCATCTTTCCTGAGCTGCTGCAAAGGGAGGCTTTTGGGGGCCTCTTCCTCCAGAACCTGCCAGAGCAAAGCCTTTCTTCAAAGCGAGTCATTTTGACCACTGAAATTTTATTCAGTCAGCACTGTTTCCTGGCTTGCTCACAGTTGTGACATGCTCATTATCTGAAAACTCTTTTTGCCCATCCTGTCTGTGACCGTGCCCAGCTCAGCAATGACACAAAGCCGGCTCGGGCAGTATCGCCGACCTTGTGAAATAGGACTTCAGTCTTTTTACCACTCAGGAGCTCATCAATGAAAGGCCTGCAGTGTGACCTGAGCCTGATGCCAAACTGTGACCCCACGGCGGGCCACTTCCCAGCACCCTTAATCTTAAAACACGCACAAATCCCAATGAGAAAGGTGGAAACCTTCTGAGAATCTAGATAAAAATGTTTCCTGGTTTCCTCAGGGGGAAAAATGGTGATTTAACATTCTACTGAGTCATTCTATTACCGGATTACTTCCAGGTGTCATAATTGGGTCGATCAACCACAACATGTGTCACTGACCTAATATTAGGTAAGAGCATAAATACACAAACCACATGTGACCCTGCTTTCCACTCCTACTTACTCAGAGTAGTAAGATAAATGATTTACTTCTCTTGAATTTATAAGATGAAATGAAGCTGGCTCCTTTATGAAATTTAAAAAAATGCTGTCAAACGAAAGCTCATGGCGCCTTGGTCAGTCATGGAATTTGAAAGTTAGGAAGGATCTTAGAAAGAGAGCCATTGTCTCCATTTAATAATAGATCTAGTGTGAGGTCCAGGAAAGTTGAGTGATTTGCTATGGTCACAAAGATAAACAGCAGAACCAAAGCTAGAATGAAGGCCTGCCTGCCTCCACAGCCTATGGGCTTTCCAAAATACCACACCAGACCAAGTCTCTTGCCAAAAACTTCACACTGACCTGGCAATCCTGAAGAGGCTGTTCTCAGCTCGGCCTCAACTCTCTACATCTTGGTAGTCCAGCTACACAATTATCTGCTTATAAAAATATGAGGACAAGCCTTCCATCTCTAAAACTAACCTGGCAACAGCATTGTTTTCTTAAAAGATATTACCCCCAGCAACTGCTATAGGCTTCTTCCTTCCAGAGTTTCCAAGACAAGGCTGAGCATCCTCTAAGACCCTGATTCCCTAAAAGGTCCTCAAGCAAGTTCTGAAAAACAAACAACAACAACAACAAAAAACTGGGAAAGTCCCATGCAAGCATCCTTATTACAGAGGGAAGGAAACTGGCAGCCTTCAAAGTAGGGATAACAGCCTCTCAGAACGCTAAGCAGCAAGGACAGCTTCCATGACTGAGCAAATATAAATGGGAATCTAAACGTCAGGTCCTATGTGACCTGATATAGTAAGTGACGGTGACATTTTAGAAAACAAGCTTACTAGTAAATAACTCATAACCCTCCTCCACCCACCACCAAAAAGTCCATTCAATAATCCCAAACATCTTCTGGATTTTATTCTTTGCTACAGCAGAGCGAAACACAGAATTTAAGATTTTAATTTCAAATACGACTCTTATTCTTCTTCTTTGTTCCTGGATGTAATGAACAGGGGAATGACTTGAAGGTGGGCAGCAAGGAAATTGAAAAGAACATGTTCCTAAGACATATATGTGAATAGATTTTTTAAAATAGTGAAGAATAATAAAACACAAACTATTTTAATAACTTTCTTAATGTTCATTTTAATATATACCTAAGAAAACAGAGGCAATTCATTTAAAGTTGCGACAATCTTAGGATTTTTCACAATCGTTATGCCCATAAAATAAATATTTTATAAATTATTTTAAAGTAAAATTTAATAATACCCTGACATGAAAATCTCAGATTATAATAATGAAAACTGGGAAGAAGAAAAGTAAAACCCTATTAATTCCGCCACTGCATGCTGAGGGAAATAAAAAGATAGCATCTCCTTCTTGACTATTACTTATAGGTATTACATAGATTTAAAATTTAAGAAAAACTTTCAAGTAATCCCTAGCAGCTATCAAAGCAAGATACATGTCTTTTAGAGAAACCATAAGTTTAAAAAGTCAAAACAAATATAAAACAAAGACAAATCATTACATTAAATAGCAAAAAAATGCTGAACACAATAGAAACAAAGAATTTAAAACAGAAAGCTTAAAGTAAAATCAAGGTAGTAAAACCAGAGATCAATTTTGACAGTAAATATAAATGAGTTAAAATTATCTGTTAAAAGACAAAGGTTCTCATTAGAGTAAAAAAATAAAATCCAATGATGCTCCACTTTTAGGAACATACCTAAAAGAAATATTGTAAGAAGTAAAAAGATTTATAAGGAAATATAAACTTAGGTAGTGGAGTTCCAGGAAGATGGCATTGGAGTAGGTAGACAGGACTCAACTCTCTCACAAAAACAATGGAGAAAGAGCCAAAAGCTGTCTGGGGGACCTGCTTTGGGGTTAGTGCTACACAACTCCCAGGAGGGTGAGGGACAGAGAGACGAAGAACCTGAAAGAACAATCTCCCACCCACAAGACATTAAGCTGGGATAACATCTTGGGCTCATTGCAGCCAACTGAGAGGGGAACAGACATCTTCCTCTTTGTTAGCTGTTACAAGGGAAGAGGGAAATGCTTCAGAGGGCTTCTCCTCAGTGAATTTGGCTAGCAAAGTCTGCTTTGAATCTCGGCTCTGGCCAGACAAGAAACCCAAGAAAGAGGAGGTTGAAAGAAACACCTCCATGGAAAGGTTCCGTCACGAGCACTGTCTGCTGGCCTGACAAGAAACTGCAAGGAGAAAAACTAATTTTAGGTCTCTCTTTAGCCCCACCTCTGGGAGAAAATCCGCCCTCTAATAGTGAGTCCCTAGCTTATGTTTTATAACATAAGCTGGGCAATTTTTAAAATGTAGAAAAAAATTGAACCAAAAATCAGGGAAGATCAGTAAAAAAAAAAACAAGAAAAAACAAAACAAAAAACACTAGGCAAAACAGACAAATTGACTACCATAGTAAATTCACCAACATATTCAGATGTCTAGACATCAGCAAAAAATTACAAGCTGTACTAGGAAACAGGAAGATGTGGCCCAGCCAAAGGAACAAACCGAGTATCCTCACAAGATACAGGATTTAAGACAACTAATCAATAATAATCACACAAATATCCTAAATCAATTCAAAGAATTGAAAGAAAATATGACTAAAGAGGATATTAAGAAGACACAGGGTGAGCATAAAGAACAATTTGAAAGCCTGCGAAGAAAAGTAACAATGCTGATGGGAATGAAACACACAATGCTTGGATTAAAAATACATTAGAGGCACATAATAGCAGATTTGAATTGCTCAAAGACAGAATTAGTTATTTCAAGGGCAGAATATGTGAAACTGAAAAAGACAGGAGAACAGATAGAAGAATGAAAAAACCAAACAAGTTCTCAGGGAATTGAATGACAATGTGAAACACACAAACATATGCATTATCAGGATCCCAGGAGAAGAGAATGGAAAAGAGGCAGAAAGAATATTTGAATATTTGAGGAAATAATGACCTAAAACTTCCCAACCCTTTGAAAGACATAAATATCAATATCTAAGAAGGACAATGCACCCCAAACATAACAAATCCGACTAGGCGTACTCCAAGACACCTACTATTCAGAATGACAAATATTAGAGACAAAAAGAGGATTCTGAAAGCAGCAAGAGAAAAGGAAAGCATGGCATACAAGGAAACCTCAATAAGATTAAGCACCAACCTCTCATCAGAAACTTTGAAGACTGAGAAGAAAGTCATATAATGTATTTAAGGTACCGAAAGAGAAAAACTGCCAGCCAAGGATTTTGTATCTGGCAAAACCATCCTTCAAAAATGAGGATGACTTTAAAGCCTTCAGAGACAAAAACTGAGAGAGTATGTTACCAAAAGACCAGATTTACAAGAGATACTAAATGGAGTGATACAGCCTGAAAGGAAAAAAAAAAAACAAGGCCAAGAGACTTGGAGAAGAGTATAGAAATGAAGATTATTAGGAAGCATAAACTAAACAGTAAAAAGGCAATAGTAAGATATGGCAATGGAAAGTCAAAGAATAAAATGGACGAAGTAAGTAATGCCTTTATAGCAGGGGTTCTTAACCTTTCTTGTTCCATGGACCCCTCTGCCACTCAGGTGAAAACCACAGAACCCTTACTAAGTCCACATTAGATGATGTATTACTTAATAAATATATCACACTCACACCAACACATCCCCACAAGAATAATGTTTTCTTGAATTCCAATTTAAGCTCACGGACCTCTTGTTAAGAACCCCTGTTTATAGTAATAACTTTGAATGTTAATAGATTGAACTCCCTAATCAAAAGACGTAGACTGATAGAATGGGGGGAAAATATGAACCATCTATATACTGTCTACAAAAGACTCATTTCAAATGTAAGGACATAACCAGGTTGAAAGTGAAAGAGCAGACAAAAGATATTCCATGCAAATAGCAACCAAAAAAGAGCTGGAGTAGTGATGCTAATATTGGACAAAATAGATTTTAAATGCGTAAGAGATGAAGAAGGTCATTATGTATTAATAAAAGGGGCAATTCACCAAGACGAAATAACTATGATGAATATTTTTGCACCTAACCTGGGTGCTCCAAGATACATGAGGCACACACTGACAAAACTGAAGGGAGAAATAGACATACCTACAATTGGAGACTTCAATACACTATGAAAAAAGAAAATTACAGACCAATATCTCTAATGAATATAGATGCAAAAATCCTCAACAAAATACTTGCAAACTGAATCCAAAAGCACATTAAAAGAATTATATACCAGGATCAAGTGAGTTTTATCCCAGGTATGCAAGGGTTTTCAACACAAGAAAATCAATTAGTGTAATAAACCACACAAATAAATTGAAAAAGAAAAATCACACGATCCTCTCAATGGATGCAGAAAAGGCATCTGACAAAATACAGCAACCTTTCTTGATAAAAACACTTCAAATATAGCAACAGAAGCAAGCTTTCTCAACATGGTAAAGTGCATATATGAAAAATCCACAGCTAGTATTGTACTTAATGGTGAAAGACTGAAAGCTTTCCCGCTGATATCAGGAATAAGATAAGGATGCCCATTGTCAACAAAGTTATTCAATATTTTGCTAGAAGTTCTGCTTAGAGCAATTAGGCTAGATAAAGAAATAAAAGGCACCCAAAAAAGAAAGGAAGAAGTAAAACTTTTGCTATTCACTAATGATATGATTTCTATGTCTAGAAAATACTGAAAAACCCAGAACAAAGCTACAACTAATAAATGAGTTCAGCAAAGTGGTGGGAGACAAGCTTAATATGCAAAAATTAGTAGCATTTCTATACACTACTGATGAGCAATCTGAGGAGGAAATCAGAAAAAATCCATTTACTATAGCAACTAAAAGAATCAAATATTTAGGAATAAACTTGACCAGGGACATAAAGGACCTGTATTCAGAAAACTACAAAACATTGCCAAAGAAGACAAACAAATGAAAGGGTATTTTCCGTGTTCACGGACTGGAAGACTAAATATAGCTAAGATGCCAATTCTACCCAAATTGATTTACAGATTCAACACAATCTCAATAAAAATCCCAACAGCCTTGTTTTGCAGAAATGTAAAAACCAATTATCAAATTTATTTGGAAGATCAAGGGGCCTCAAATAGCCAAAAATGTCTTATAAAAAAAGAATGAAGTTGCAGGACTCTCACTTTATGACTTTAAAGCATATTACTTAGCTACAGTGGTAAAATCAAAACAAAACAAAACCAAAAAAACCAGCATTGTACTGGCATAAGGATAGATATATTGACTAATGGAACTGAATCAAGAACTCAGAAACAGACCTCACATTTACGGTCAAGTAATTTTCAACAAGGCTGTCAAGCCCACCCAGCTAGGCCAGAACTGTCTATTCAACAAATGGTGCTGGGAGAATTGGCTATCCATATCCAAAAGAAAGAAAGATATAGCATACCTTATACAAAAATTAACTCAAATGGATCAAGGGCCTAAATATAAAAGCTACAACCATAAAGCTCCTAGAAGAAAATTTAGGAAAACATCTTCAAGATCTTATGGTAGATGGTAGTTTCTTAAACCTTACACCCAAAGCACAAGCAACAAAAGAAAAAATAAATAAATGGCACCTCCTCAAAATTTTAAACACTTTTGTTATTCAAAAGATCTTGCCAAGAAAGTGAAAAGGCAGCCTACTCAACCGGAGAAAATATTTGGAAACCACATATCTGATAAGCATTTGATATCCATGTTATATAAAGAGCTCAGACAACTCAACAATAAAAAGACAAGCAACCCAACTAAAAAATGGGCAAAAGCTTTAATAGATATTTCTACAAAGCAGAAATACAAATGGCCAAAAAGCACATGAAAAAAATGCTCAACATCACTAGCTATTACAGAAATGCAGATCAAAACTACAATGAGATACCATTTCACACCTTATAGAATGGCCATTATTTTTTTAAACATGCAAACAAATAAAAAAAAGAAAACTACACGTGCTGGAAAGGATGTGGAGAAACAGTGAAGGCACCGTTGGTGGTGATATAGAATGATACAGCCTCTGTGGAAGAGTTTGGCAGCACCTCAAGAAGCTGAATATAGAACTGCTGTATGGTCCAGAACACCATTAATAGAAATATATTCAGAAGAACTGAGAGTAAGGATGTGAACTGACATCTGCACACTGATGCTCATAGCAGCATTATTCACAATTGCTAAAATACGGAACCAGCCCAAGTGTCCATCAACTGATGAATGGATAAACAAAATGTAGTATATATGTGTGTGAGATATATATATATATATATATGTATGTATTTTAAAAAATGGAATACAACTCATTTTTTGTAAGAAGAAATGAAATTGGGATGCATATGAAAGAATGGATGAACCTAGAGGTGAAAGATGTCAGACACAAAAGGACAAATATTGTATGGTCTCTCTAATATGAACTAAATCTCTTCCTGGTCTCTCCTTCTCCTCACAGCTTCCTCTTCCTTTTGAGCTCCGTGGGCCCAGCTTCTTGAGGCTTCATGCTTAAGTGAGCCTGTAGTCCTCTCTCTCCTGGCGTAAGACTTGTTTCTTTCCGGGCCTCCTATACCAGTCTCAGTGGTTCTGCTCTCTTCCCGACTTCAGCTGTAGGCTATCAGGCAAAATAGCTCCTCTCTCCCTGGGGCCTCAGCTCTTTGAGCCTTATCCTTTCTGCACATGGCAGGATCAAAAATGACAGAGCACTCTCTTCCTGTGTGTCTTTGTGAGTGTCCATTTATATCAGACCCAGCAAGGGGGCGGGGACTCAACCTGAGTCATGCCTTACTGAAGTAGTCGAATCAAAAAAGCCCTAAAAACAATCTTAACAGGTAATCTAATCAAAGGCCCCTCAACTAAATTTAACACAATCAAAGGGTATCACACCCAGAGGAACAGATTAATTTACAAACATAACCTTTTTCTTTTTGGGACTCATAAAATAATCTCAAACTGCCACATGTATGTTCATGTATGAATGATATACTTCAATAAAATTTTATTACAAAATGATCCCTGATTACAGCTCTCCATAACAGATATAATAATGAAAAAGTCTGAAATATTGTGAGAATTACCAAAATATTACACAGAAACACAAAGTGAGCACATGCTGTTAGAAAAAATTGTGTTGATAAGAGTTGCTCACCACAGAGATGCCACAAACCTTCAAATTGTGAAAAATAAAGCAATATTTGCAAAACACAATAAAGTAAAACACAATAAAACAATGTATGCTTGTTATCTACTTAAATATATTATATTCCTAGTTAATCACCCCCCAAAAGAAGACGTCAGGTCATACTTGTTTTAACTGATGAATTCTATCAAACATTTAAAGAAGAAATAATACAGAAACTAAAGGAAGACAGAACACACCAACTCATTTTAGGAGACCACCATTACACCAATACCAAAACCAGATAAAGACATTACAAGGAAAGAAAATGATGAACAAATACCTTCATGAACTTAGATGAAAAAAATAACCATTAGCAAATAACGCAGCAGTATGTAAAAAGTCTATAAAAAGTAGGTTTATTCCAGGAATACAAAGTTGGTTTAACATTTTAAAATCTAGCAAGATAAATCACTACTTTAACAGAATAAAGGAGAAGTCATATGATTTTGTCAGTATGTGCAGAAAAAGAATGAAATTCAGTAGCCATTCATGAAACTAGAAATATAAGGGAACTTCCTCAACCTGATTGTAGACATAAAACCTCCATCTAAAACTTCATTTAATGGGAAAGTTAGAATGTCTCTAAGATGGGGAACAAAGCAAGGATGCCCACTCTCTCTCCTCCTCTCTAATATTGTAGGAGGCCCTAGGTAGTATAGTAAGGCAGTAAAATGAAACAAAATATCTACAAATTGACAAGGAAGAAGTAAAATATTATTTGTAGACAACAAGATCATGTAAAAAGAAAATGCTAAGGAATTTCAAAAAAGTCACTAGTATTTAAAATTGAATGTAGTAATGTTGCAGGATACAAGATATATATATACAAAATCAATGAAAAATTGGAAATTGAAATTTAAAATAAGAATACCATTTACTATTGCAAAAAATATGAAATACTTAAGGATAAAGTAATCAAAATATGTGCAAGATCTGTACAATAAAAACTACCAAACATTACTAAGAGACATTAAAGAAGACCTAAATAATAGAAAGATATACTAAGTTCATGGATTGGAACATTAATATTGTTTAGATGTCAGGTCTCCCTAAAATGATCTTTAAATTTAATGCATTTCTATGAAAATATAGCAGGCTTGTGTGTGTGTGTGTGTGTGTGTGTGTGTGTGTGTTTAGAAATTGACTAGCTGAATCTAAAATTTTAGATGGGCACGTCGAAAGCCAAGATAGGCTGAAATCTAGGCCTTTTGCAAGAAACAGTTAGCCAAGTTGTGAATGTGAAGGAAAAGTCCTGGAGGGAAATTAAAACTGTACTCCAATGAACACTTGAATGATAAGAAAGTGGAACAGCCTTATCATTGATATGCAGAAAGTTTTGGTGGTCTGCAGAGAAAATCAATTAAGCCACAACATTCTCTTAAGCCAAAGCCTAATCCAGTATTCAATTCTACAAAGGCTGAGAGGTGAGAAAGCTGCGGAAGAAAAGTATGAAGCTAGCAGAAGTTCGTTTATGAGGCTTAAAGGAAGAAGCCATCTCCATAACATAAAAATGCAAGGTGAAGCAGCAAATGCTGTTGTAGAAGCTGCAGCAAGTTATCCGGAAGATCTAAGATCACTGATGAAAGTGACTACACTAAGCAATAGATTTTCAATGCACATGAAATTGCCTTCTATTCGAAGAAGATGCGACCTAAGACTTTCATAGCTAGAGAGGAGAAGTCAATGTCCGGGTTCAAAACTTCAAAGGACTGGCTGGCTCTTTTGCTGGGGGCTAATGCAGCTGGTAACTTGAAGTTGAAGCCAACGCTCATTTACCATTCTGAGAATTCTAGAGCCCTTAAGAACTATGCTAAATCTACTCTGTGCTCTAGATATGTCATAAAAAGCCTAGTGACAGCACATCTGTGCACAGCATGGTTTACTGAATATTTTAAGCCCACTGTTGAGATCTACTGCTCAGAAAAAAAAGATCCCTTTCAAAATAATACTGCTTGTTGACAATGCACCTTGTCTCCCAAGAACTCTGGTGAAGATATACAATGAGACTGATGTTTAATGTCTGCTAACAACATCCATTCTGCAGCCCAAGGACCAAAGAGTCATTTCAACTTTCCTGTCTTATTATTTAAGAAATACATTTTGTAAGGCTACAGCTGCCATAGATAGTGATTCCTCTGATGGATCTGGGCAAAGTAATTTGAAAACCTTCTGGAAAGGTTTCACCATTCTAGATACCTCACAGGATGGCACTCAGGATTAACTGAGCTAAAATAAAAAGGCTTTGAACATAGTGTTATGTGACTTCTTATTATTAAGGCAAAAAACAAGTAAATAAACAGGTTCTAAATTAAATATACTATCTTTAGGCCTGCATTTCAAATATCTTCTGTATGTGTTAAACGCCTCTTTTGCTTCATTCCTCACTCTCAGAACTGTTCTAAGGAGCAGAGTTTGACAGAGAGAATTGTGACTATATTTGTGAATACTTTTTCCTCCCCATTTTCATTTATTACTTCATTATTGCCTTTAGATACGGCATGGATATATCAGTCTTCTGCTAAGATCATGTGAAAAAAGGAGTCTCAATTGCCCTGGAGAAACAGATCAAGGACCATTGCCCACACAATGTTTATTTCACCTTTAAAATCAAGGAGGTGCTACAGTCTCTCTCTCTTCCTAGGAGGATCCTTGGCTCACATCAAGACCAGACTATCAATAGAAGAGATAATCCAAAGTGTAGGTGTCAGGTCAGAGAGGCAGTTTTGTTTAGGACAAGTCAAGACAGTAACCAGGAAGAAGGAGGAGTTAAATCTAAAGGACACAGATAGGGTCAATGGGAAAGGGGACAGCAAAGTCAGGAACCTAGAGAAGACAGAACAGGTAGGGTCTCAAGGTGAAGACAGGCAAAGGAGTTCAGGTCTTCCTTCCAGAGTCAGGACAGTGTATTCATTAGAATGCTGACTTCACAGAGGGTACTAGGCGCATGCTGGGTGGGGCAGGTCCAATTGCTGAAGGAAGCCGAGACAGGCTGGAGGCAGATAACATCATGTAGGTGGCCATCGTATCATTCAGGTACTAGCTACCAGAAGGGATCAAATATGAAGCATTTCTATGTCACAGTGACCCTGAAAATCATTCTCTCCTAATCACCAATTCCAAGTTTGACAGTTCAGTGGTTATAAGAAGTATAGATTTGCATGGTCATTTCCTTATTCATGTCTAACTAAAAGCACTTCTCTGTTAGAAGTTATTTTTTGCCTTTTCTTAAGGAAGAAAAGGGTATGGCTGTTTCACCCACAATGAAACATTCAAAATATGGTCACTTCTCAAACAGCTTCTGGGATAAGGGTAAAGATGAGGTGAATTTTCACTGACCAAAGGCTACTTCCAAATATTGTGCTCTTTACTTCTGAAGCTAAGTGGACATTTATTGAGTAAATAAAATCTATTACGGAGCTTGTGTGTGAGTGTGGTACTATTTACTTTAGACAAAGAAATGAATCAAAATAAATTAAAAAAATAAAAATTGAGAGGAAAAAAATGCTTCAGGGTAAGTTCCTTGTATGAGAACCTGATCAATCCGACTGGAAACCAACCTTGAAAGCAGCTCTTCTTTCCTCTAAAATACTGGAATTTTTAACCTAAAAAGGCATTATATTTTATTGGAGAAAACCTTCCAATAGAGGAAGAAGAGTCAGAGGACTCTGAAAAGACCTAAAAAAACAAGATTCCAAAAATTGAAATGATCTCAAAGTCGGAAAGACCTCAGAAATCAACTCTTTCC
The DNA here is from genome assembly GCA_026826555.1 of Tolypeutes matacus. Classification (NCBI taxonomy): domain Eukaryota; kingdom Metazoa; phylum Chordata; class Mammalia; order Cingulata; family Chlamyphoridae; genus Tolypeutes; species Tolypeutes matacus. The sequence goes on from JAKSZT010000049.1 coordinate 12,738,696, forward strand.
CACTCTACTCCAGCATATATTTCTTCTGTAACATCCCTGTGAGGTTAATCAGCCTCAACTTGAACACTGTCAGTGACCGAGAACTTCCCTATCTTATGCAGCAGCCCATTCTGTTTACTTGCAGATATAATTGTTACCAGCTTATTCATTACAGTGCTCACTAAACTGAGCAGAAATCTAGCTCCCTGTACCTTTTACCTGTCAGTTCTAGCTCTGTCTCTCTAGCTTTCTGTAGCTCTGTAGTTACAGAACCTTAGAATGTTAAAGGTGCAAAATTTCTAGTGTGACCTCTACCACTAAACGTGCTGTAGAGTTCTGGATATCTGCTTTTCTTCTCTTCAAATCTACCTCTGCTGGTACTAGGCTGGAGGCTGAACTGGCTGGAATGAGGGCTATGAGTAGGAGAGGAAGAGGAATTTCGCTGTTTCCAAACTACAAATGACTCCAAAATTAAGGACATTTATAGAAAAGGGTAAGAAAGAGGGTTATATGAAGGGAAAACCAGGTGCAGATCCAAGAAGCCAGAGATCAGTCAGCACCAGAGACCAGGGCAAGAAGGGACAGCTTGAGAGGTCTGGTAGATAATCATACCTGTTTCCTCTTCTTCCTGGGTTCACAGTTCAACTACATTTTCCAGCCTCCTTTGTGATTAGATTCAATACTAGAACTAAGATCTGGATCATGGAATGTGGGCAGAAGGTTCACAAACACTTCTTGCACAATCCTCTACTCTCTCTACCTGTTTTAGTTTGCTAAAGGCTGTCAAGGCAATATACCAGAAATGGGTTGGCTTTTACAATGGGGATTTACTAACTTATAAGCTTATAGTTCCGAGGCTGAGAAAAATATCCAAATCAAGGGATCACATGAAGCTCTCTCCCCAAGGACATGGCTGCTGGCAATCCTGGACTCCTGTCATATGGCAGGGCACAGTGGTAGCATCTGCCAGTCTCTGCCTTCTCCACCAGGCTCCATTGCTACTTCTGTGGCTTTCTCTCTCCCAAGTCCTGCTGATTTCTGCTTCCTGCTCTCAGAGCTTTCTTTCTCAGCTTCTGTGGGTTCCTTTATGGATGCCTGGGTCTTTTCTTTCTGTGTCTCCAAATTTGTCCCATTTATAAAGGACTCCAGTAAGAGGATTAAGACCCACCCTGGGTCACACCTTACCAGAGTAATCTAATCAAAGGCCCTTACATGAAGTAATCTAATCAAAGGGTCCCACCTGCAATGGGTTCATACCTACAGGAATGGATTAGTCCTAAGGACATGATCTTTTCTGGGATACACACAGTCTCAAAGTACCCCACTACCCATCAAACAACTGAATGTAGAAGACAAGGCTCTAGAAAGTGGTCAGAGGCACAGATAGAAGGAGCCTGGGTCCCTCAGTCACTGCTTGATGAAGAGCTTCCCAGGAAAACCATCTGCCCAGCAGATTCACTTATCATGAACATCTGTGTAGGACTATCACTCCAGCAAGACATAAACTTACTTTTTTAAGACACTAATATTTGGGGGCTGCATGCACACATTACCTAATACTTGTTTCAGATGTAGGGCATTGCTGTAACAAAACCCCAAAATACATAGTAATGGCCTAGTGGTGGGCAGCAGTGGCAAAAAAATTGTTTTGAAAGCTGGGAAGATAGCAACGCCAAGTGATGCAGAGACAGTGCATTTGCAGAACTGTGGCCTACAGACCACATAACTACTGAATCTGCACTTATGGGGAAAGTGGTGGGCATCAGAATGTTAGCATGTGTTACCACCATTGGCTGCCTTTAGGAAGGCATTACAAGAAAGAGGAAAGTGCAGGAAAGAATCAGCAGTTTGGCTGAGAAATGAAAGGATGCAGACTCTAGAATTTGGGTTATCATAGAACAAAACAACTGCTTTAAGGGCTTCAACAGCAAGAGATAAGATGGAAAACGCTTTGAGGGACAGAAGCCCAGCAAAACTTCCCACTTGAACAAAGTGCCTCAGCCTTGCAGCAAAGATTAGATTAAGGTTGTGATCCTCCCAACTATTATTTCAAATGTCCTCAAAGTAGCCATTACTAAGTAGAGGGAGAGAAATGTGGGGTGAAGGAGCAAAGACATAGGGAAAAATGGAGAAACAGGTCTAGGAAAAAACTTTAGTTGTGGTTTTTAGCACTTAAAACTGACTCCGCTCAAATAGGTAAGAAGGTTTCTAAGTTTTTAAAGGAACAGTATTGCCAAAGAAATCAACAAGCCATATTTTAAAAGCCTTTGACTATTCTACAATTATCAGGAAGAAATAAGCTAAGAAAGCTGTATATAGGCACCAAAAGGTGAATATTCTCTATGTTAGGAGGTCCCCAAGAACAACCTCAGGTTTAGTGATGTGTTAGGAGGACTCACAGGGCTCAGCATATAGTCATACTAACAGCTATGATTTAATACAGAGAAAGGACATGGACCAAAATTGACACAAAGAAAAGACACAGCGGGCAAAGTCTGGAGGAGCTCAGAAATAAACATCCAGAAGTTGTCTCCTGGTGGAGTTGCACAGGGAATGCTTAATTCCCTCAGCAATGACTCGTGACAACATGTGTGACATGTTGCCAACCAGCTAAGCACATTGGAGACTCAGGACCCAGGGTCTGTATCGAGGCTATCAATAGACACCCTCTGCCGTGCACGCACCCGACTCCAGACTTTCAGAAGGAAAGCAGAGGTCAGCATAAACCATAGATTTTTTTCTGATTAGGCACAGTAAGTCTATCTTATCAGGGAATGGTGGGAACTCTCCCCAAATCCAAGTTCCCAGACACCTGCCAAGGGCCAGATTTGTAAGAAAGCTTTTCCAAGGAGAGCAGTCAGGCCTGCTATGTTAACTCTTTCGCACATTCCCCAATGCCCACTTCAAATGCCACCATGGGTCATCATGGACAAGGAAGAACCTCCCAGAAGGTAGAGCCAGGAGTCATGGAGAACAATGAACAAAGGAATACCTCCCAGAGAATAACATGAGTGCTTAATCAAGGAACTTTCCCCATCTTCATGGAAGATCTTTACAATGCCTGCCTAGGAGGATTTTAGAAATACTATAGATCAGGAAATGTATGTGTCTCCTATTTTTCCAGTTTCCAAATGGCAGTTTCAACCTTTCTTCGCTCCACAATTATAAATCGGGCATGTGCATATTACAAACTGAGGGTGTGCAGATAACCTGGCAGAGTTCACAGGTCACCATACCATGAGGAGGCATGGCTGACTTGGTGGTGAGGTCTGCTTACCATCCAGAGATCCTGGATTTGGAGCTGAAGGCCATGAGTAGATGGGACTTTATGTGTCCCACTTAGAAAGGGTATGATAGGAAAGGGGATCAACAATATTTAGTGAAAGAGGGGTATATTGTGAAAGAAACTGGATAGATCACACCAAACCCACTTCGCCTTCTTCCTGTCACATGCTTAGATGACATATATACATATATATATACACACACATATATGTATATTTAATTAGGGAAGTGAACTTACAAAACAATCATGCAAATGTGAAGAATTCCCATTCAACACCCCTCCACCAACACATTACATTGTGTGGAACATTTGTTACAGATTATGAGATAACATCATTAGACTATTAACAATTAATTATGGTCTATACTGTACACTTGGTATATTTTTCCATACCTCTGCATTATTAACACAGTACTTCTTTGATAGTACGTAAGAATATTACAATATTGCTACTAACTAGTCCATACATTAAATTAATTGTATTTTCCCCATGCATCTCCAAAGTCTTACCAACTTGAAATAGTAATGTACATTTGTTCTAGTTCACAGAGCATTATTGTATTTGTACTATTAACCACAATTCTCATGCACCTCTGGGTTCACGATGATATTCGGTCCCTAGATTATTCTCTAGCTTTCTTTCAATTGACATTTACATCCCTATACTACCCCCTTTCAGCCCCAATCCCATTTAAAAATCAGCTGTGTTAGTTATACCCAGTATAATGTGTTACCATCAACTCTATCCATTTCCACACCTTTACAGTCAAGCTAATTAAAACTTCTATATACATTAAACATCAGTTCCCCTTCTCAGCCCTCATCCTATCTCCTAGTAACTTACAAACTCTAGGTTTTAACTCCATGTGTTTATTCTTCATATTTAATTCATATTAGTGGGACCATACAATATTTGTCCTTTTGTGTCTGGCTTATTTCACTCAGCACAATGTCTTCAAGTTTCATCCATGTTACCATATGTGTCCCAATTTCACTTCTTCATACAGCAGCATAGTATTCCATCATATGTATATACCACATTTTGTTTATCCATTCGTTTGATGGAAAGTCGGACATTTCCATCTTTTGGCAATTGTGAATAATACCAGTATGAACATCAGTGTGGAAATATCTGTTCACTTCAGTTTTCAATTCTTGTGGATATATTCCTAGCAGAGGGATTGCCGGAATCTATGGAGGTTCTGTGTTTAGCTTCCTGAGGAACCGCCAAATTGTCTTCCACAGAGGCTGCATTCTCACCAACGGTGAAGGAGTGTTCCTATTTCTCCACATTCTCTCCAGCACTTACTGTTTTCTGTTTTTTGAATATTGACGATTCTATGAAGTGTGAGATGATATCTCATTGTAGTTTTGATTTGCATTTCCCTTATAGCTAGTGATATTGAACATTTTTTTTCACATGAATGTGTTTTGTGAAATGTATTTTGCCATTTGTATTTCCTCTGGAGAAATGTCTTCTTAAGCCTTTTGCCCATTTTTTAATTGGGTTGCTTGCTCTTTTATTGTTGAGTTGTATGATCTCTTTATGTAGCATGAAAATCAAACCCATATTGGTTATGTGGTTTCCAAATACTTTCTCCCAAATATTTTCTCTTTTCACCTTTATGACAAAATCCTTTGAATCACACAAGTGTTTAAATGTGAGGAGGTCCAAATTATCCACTTTTTCTTTCACTGCTTGTGCTTTCAGTAAGGTTTAAGAATCCACCACTCACCACCAGGTCTTGAAGATGTTTCCCTACATTTTCTTCCAGGGGCTTTATGGTTCTAGCTTTTATATTTAGGTCTTTGATCCATTCTGAGTTAATTTTTCTATAAGGTGTGAGACAGGGGTTGTAGGGTAAATAAAGACAGAATGCCCTTTCCGTGAACCCGAGGCCCTGGAATGAGGATGGGTTGGTCTGGCCAGCCACCTGACCCTCATGAACAGGGGGTTGGATGTAAGCATCGAAGGAGCACCTGGGATGAGAATCAGGAGGTCTGGTAATTACTAACTAGTAACCCTTGCGTCCCACTGTTTGTAACCTTATAAAAGCTGACCATGTCTGTTAGGTGGCGCAGAGCAGGGTGCCGGGCACAGCATGGAGCTTCACCTGGCCTGCTGCCGACCTGCCATCGCCAGGTCCTACATGTAAGTAATAAAGGCATGAACAATGCTGGGCTCCCATGTGATTTCTCTGAAATATCAAAATTTGTTAATATACTTTTTTATTTTTTTTTAAAATAGAATTAGATTACATAAATGTTACATAAAAAATATAGGGGATTCCCATATGCCCCGCTCCCTACCCCTACCACATTTTCCCATATTAACAACATCTTTCATTAGTGTGGTACATTTGTTACAATTAATGAACACATTTTGGAGCATTGCCACTAAGCATGGATTATAGTTTACATTATAGTTTACACTCTCTCCCGCACATTGGAATACCAAATTATTTGGTCAACCGTCCCAGGCTTGACCTCCTACATTACAGAGGTCCTCTTTCTTTCTTTTGGCTATGGATATCCAGTTCTCCCAGCACCATTTGTGGAATAGCTGGGTGGTCTTGAAAGCCTTGTCAAAAATCATTTGGCCATAGATGTGAGGGTCTGTTTCTGAACCATCAATTTCAGTTCCATTGGTCTATATGTCTATCTTTATGCCAGTACCATGCTGTTTTTACCACTGTAGCTAGGTAATATGACTTAAAGTTCAGAAGTGAGAACCCTCCAACTTTACTCCTTTTTAAGACATTTTTGGCTATTTGAGAATGCTTACCTTCCAGATATATTTGATAATTGTGTTTTCCATTTCTTTCAAAAAGGCTGTTGGAATTTTTTTATTGGGATTGCAGTGAATCTGTATACCAATTTGGGCAGAATTAATGATATTTAGTCTTCCAATCCATGAAAAAAATGTTCTTTCACTTATTTAGGTCTTTTTTAAAATTTCTTTTAGCAATGTGTTGTAGTTTTCTGAATACAAATAAATGGTTTACATCCTTGGTTAAATTTATTCCTAGACATCTGATTCTTTTAGTTGCTATTGAAAATGGAATTGTTTTCCCTGAATTCCTCCTCAGATTTCCCATTACAAGTGTATAGAAACACTACCGATTTTTGCATATTGATCTTGTATCCTGACACTCTACTGTAATCATTTATTATCTCTAGTAGCTTTGTCATAAATTTTTCATGACTTTCTAGGTAGAGGATCATATCATCTGTGAACAGTGAAAGTTTTACTTCTTCCTTTCCAATTTGGATGCCTTTTATTTCTTTTTCTTGCCTGATTGCTCTAGCTAGAACCTCTAGCACAATACTGAACAGCAGTGGTGACAGTGGCATCCTTGTCTTGTTCCCGATCTCAATGGGAAGGCTTTTGGTCTTTCACCATTGAGTACAATGTTAGCTGTGGGTTTTTCATATATGCCCTTGGGGCAGTTTGGTATTATTCATGAATTCCAAAAAGAGATATTATGTTTGTAAACTGGTCTGTTCCTCTGGGCATGATACTCTTTGATTGATTTAAATTCAAAGGCTTTACATTTAATTGATTAAATCAAGATTAGGGCTTTGATTTGACCTTGTCATTAGGGCATGCAGGGTTGGGTCCCTGCCCCTTTGGTGGGCTATATAGAAGGATACTCAATCAAGAAGGCAGAGGAAGAAATACACAGAGGGATGGGGAGAGCTCCACAGACATGGAAGAGGAATGAACTTTGATTCTGCAACCCTGGGAAGACGGATGGGGCTTTCACCTGATAGTCTGCAGCTTACCTTGCCAAGAGAACAGAGCAGCTGAGCCGGGACAGGAACAAGCCCTCCAGCCTACAGCTGAGATGGGAAGAAGTTGGACCCATTCTTTAAGAGGGAGAGGAAGGTAAACCCTCTCAGACATTGCCCACCATCTTGCTTCCACACATGGGAACAGACATGGTACATTGAGTTGGACTCTTTAGGGCCTTCTAACTGTGGGCTTTTACCCCAAATAAATGCCCTTTATAAAAACCAGCAGATTTCTGGTACTTTGCATCAGCACCCCTTTGGCTAATACAGGCCTTTATCACGTTGAGTAAGTTTCTTTTAATTTCTATCTTTTGCAGTATTTTTTATCAAGAAAGGATGCTGTATTTTGTCAAATGCCTTTTCTGCGTCAACCAAAATGATTATGTAATTTTTCCTCTTTGATTTATTAATGTGATATATTACTCTGATTTTCTTGTGTTGAACCACTCTTGCATGCCTGGTATAAAACCCACTTGATCATGATGAATAATTCTTTTAACATGTTGTTGGAGTGGATTAGAAAGTATTTTGTTGAGAATTTCTGCATCCATATTCCTTAAGGAAATGGGCATGTAATTTTCTATTTTTTGTAATATCTTTATCTGACTTTGGTATTAGGGTGATATTGGCTTCATAGAATGAGTTTGGTAGTATTCCTTCTTGTTCAATTTTTTTGAAAAGTTTGAGTAAGATTGGTATTACATCTTCTTCAATGCATGATAGAACTCACCTGTGAAAGCATCTGGTCCTGGGCCTTTCATCTATGGGAGGTTTTTGATCACTGTTTCAACCTCTTTACTTGTGATTGGTTTGTTGAGGTCTTCTATTTCTTCTAGGGTCAATGTAGGTTGTTGGTATGTTCCTAGGAATTTTTCCATTTCATCTACATTGTCTAGTTTGTTGGCATTTTCATAGTATCCTCTCATGATCTCTTTTATTTCTGTGGGTCAGTAGTAATGTCCCCGTGTTTGTTTCTGATTTATTTATTTGCATCTTCTCTCTTTTTTCCTTTGTCAGTCTAGCTAAGGATTTGTCAATTTTGTTCATCTTCTCGAAGAACCAACTTTTGGTTTGGTTAATTCTCTCTACTGTTTTGCTGTTGTTGTTCTCAATTTCATTTATTTCTGCTCTGATCTTTGTTATTTGTTTCCTTCTAATTGCTTTGGGAATAGTTTGCTGTTTTTTTTCTAGTTCCTCCAACTGTGTAGTTAGATAATTGATTTTAGCTCTTTCTTCTTTTTTAATGTAAGCATTGAGTGCTATAAATTTCCTTCTCAGCACGGCCTTTGCTACATCCCATAGGTTCTGATATGTTGTGTTCTCATTTTCTTTAGTCTTGAGATATTTGTTGATTTCTCTCACAATTTTTAATTTGACCCACTGATTATGGAGTGTGTTGTTTAATCTCCATATATTTGTGAATTTTTTCTATTTCTGCCTCTTTATTTCCAACTGTATTCCACTAAGATCAGAGATAATGCTTTGTATAATTTTAATCTTCTTAAATTTACTGAGATCTGCTTTGTGACTGACATAAGGTCTATCCTAGAGAAAGATCCATGACTACGAAAAGAATGTTCCATATATGTCGATTAGATTTAGTCTGATTATCATATTATTCAAGCTCTCTGTTTCTTTATTTATCCTATTCCCAAATGTTCTACACAATGAGGACAGCAGTGTATTGAAGTCACTAACTATTATTGTAGAGAAATCTATATCTCCCTTCAGTTTTGCCAGTGTTTGCCTCATGTAATTTGGGGCATCCTGGTTAGGTATATATACATTTACGATTGTTATTTCTGCTTGATGAATTGCCCCTTTTATTATTATATAATTTCCTTCCTTGTCACTAATAACAGTTCCACTTTAAAAGTCTATTTTATCCGATATAAATATAGCTACTCCAACTTTTTGTTTGTTTGTTTGTTTTTGGTTACTGCATGTGTAGGATATCTTTTTTCAGCCTTTCACTTTCAATCTATTTGTATCCTTGGGTCTAAGGTGAGTCTTGTAGACAGTATATAGATGACAGTTTTTGTCTTTTGATTGGGGAGTTTAATCCATTAACATTCAATGTTACTACAGTAAAGGCAGTTCTTACTTCACCCATTTTGATCTTTGGGTCTTAGCTGTCATATCTTATTTTCACCACTCTTTTAATACTTTTAGTGACTTTTACTGATATAATTTTCATTTCTAGACTCTTCCAAGTCTCTCTCTCTCTCTCATGTCTTTTCTTTTCTGACTGTAGCACTCCCTTTATTATTTCTTGCAATGCCTGTCTCTTGTTTACAAACTCTCAGTTTCCATTCATTTGTGAACATTCTAAACTCACCCTCATTTTTGAAAAACAGTCTTGCCGGATATAAGATTCTTGGCTGGCAGTTTTTCTCTCGCAGCATCTTAAATATATTACACCACTGACTTTTTGCCTCCATGGTTTCTGATGAGAAATCCACACTTAATCTTATAGAGCATCTCTTGTATGTAATGCATCACTTTTCTCTTGCTGTTCTCAAGAATCTCTCTTTATTTTTGACATTTGATATTCTAATTAGTATGAGTCTCAGAGTTGGTCTATTCTGATTTATTCGGATGGGAGTATATCGTGCTTCTTGGACATGGATATCTATGTCGTTCAATAGGATTAAGAAATTTTCTACCATTATTTCTTAAAATAGTCCTTCTTTCCCTTTTCCTTCTCTTCTCCTTCTGGGATACCCATGACATGTATGTTTGCATGTCTCTTGCCATCATTTAGTTCCCGAGACCTTGTTCAATTTTTTCCATTCTTTTATCTGTTCTTTTATATGTTCGCTTTTGGAGGCCATGTCTTCAAGCTCACTGATTCTTTCTTCTGCCTCCTCAAATCTGCTGTTATATGCCTACAGTGTATTTTTAATTTCATTTATTGTGCCTTTCAATGCTGTGAGATCAGTTTTTTTGTTTTGTTTTGTTTTGTTTTTGTTTTTTTGTTTTTTGTTTTTTTTTTTTTTGTATGCTTTCAAATTTTTCTTTTTGGTCAGCCAGTGTCTTCTTAATATCCTTAATCTCTTTAGCCATCTCATTGACTTTATTACGGAGATTTGTTTGAACATCTATGATTAGTTGTCTCAACTCCTTTATGTCATCTGGAGGCTTAGCTTGTTCCTTTGACTGGGCCATATATTTCTGTTTTTCAATATGGATTGTAATTTTTTGTCAGTGTCTTGAATCTGGTTTACTAGATGTATTTATTCTGGGTACAGTTTCTCTGTTTAGTCTAGAGATTTCTATTTGATTGGCTTTGTGCTACATCCCCTCTTTGATACTTGAATTAAGTTATTTGGAACTTTATAGTGGTTTGTGTTTAGCCAATCTGAATTTTTTTCAGCTCTTATTTTTCTGTTTCTTGCACTTCTTCCCTTGCTGGTTGTATAGTAGGAGTCAAGAATGCACATGGTACTATAAGCCACGGAGACTGAAGCTGCCCACATTGTCCCAGCAACCAATGAAGCTTCTCCCACCTTTCTCCTCTGCCAGGGGTAAGGATAGAGCCACAGCCGTGTGCAGTAATCCAAGCCACGCAGGCCAAGACCATCTGTAGTTTCCCAGAGAGAGTGATGAAATTTCATGCCCCTTCCTCTCCTGCCTGGGTCAGGGATGAAGCCACAGGTGTGGCCAGCAAACTAAGCCATTCAGGTCAAAACTGATCTCAGTTGCCCAGGCAGATTGACATAGCACCAGGCCCCCTCCTCCCATGCCAAGGGTGTGAATAGAGCCTCAACATCTGCAGTTGCCCTGAGAGGCTGAGGGAGTACTGTCCCTTCTCCCCTTTCAAGGGTGGGGATGGAGCCTCAGGTGCTCAATAATCAGTCTATGTGGGCTGCAGTTGCCCAGAGAGTCTGAGGAAACATCACACCTCTGATCCTATTCGGGAGTGGGGATGGAGCCACAAGTTTCCAGCAGTCCAGTTTATGTGGGCCAAAAGCACCTGCAGCTGCTGCCCAGGGAGGCTGAGGAAACAGAGCTCTCCTCCTATCCTATTGGGGGTGCAGGGATGGAGCCACGGGTGTTTGACTATTCAGTCTGTGTGGGCCAGAAGCATCTGCAGTAGTCCAGAGAGGCTTGTACAGGTCCCCCAGCTTCCTCCCTGCCGGAGTTGGGGCTGAGGCCTAGGCTATGGCTGCAATCCGTTCTAGGTGGAAAGAAGTCAGTCCCCACCATCACTGTGATTTTCAATCAGCCCCACTTCCCCTCATGCCGCGGGTGGAGTTAAAATGGAGGCTACTAGTCTCTTTCTGACTTCGACAGGTTCAAACTTTAGCTGTTCCTAGGATTATACTTTAGCCAGCCAAATTTACTAATCAGCAGCTGAAGTGAGAGCGCCTGTCTCTTCCCTGGCTCCCACCCCCATTTTTGGAAAATGTAGCTTCCACTCCCAGGTGGCTCGCACTGCCAGCAGAGGATGGGCACCAGCCTCTGTGGCATGGAGTGCTCTATTCACGAATCTTCACTGCAGAAGGTCAGTCTCCTCCTTCCGTTCTTCCAAGGATGTTGCAGGATGCTCTTCTGGTCTCCTGGGCTGTCCAAACAGCTGCTTTAGATAGGTCTGGGTGATTACTAACTGACCTGTAGGACAAGCTGACTCTTGCAGATCCTTACTCTGCCACCATCTTGCCACTCTCCTCGCTTAGATGACATTTTCCAGCCTCTTTTGCAGTTGTTGCTGCCTGGTCACTGAGATGCAAACAGAAGTAAGCAAGCTACCTCCAGGAATGACTCATAAAATATTTTCATGCAGTCCTCTTCTTTCTCTTTGTTTCACCTAATGTTGGGCTAAAAGAAGAGAAGGATGAGGCCCTAGAATATAATGGATCTTCAAGATAGAAGAGGACAGCAAGCTAGAGAGCCATGCTCAGGAACTTTTGCATTAAACTGTTGTAGAAGCAAGAAATGAACTTTTTCTTTTTTTCATTAAGCCACTGAGATTTTAGAGCTTTTTGTGGTTGTCAATCTTCAGTGTGCAACAGTCACCTGGAAGGCATACTAAAACAGATTGCTGAGCCCCACATCCATAGTTTCTGATTCAGCAGGTCTGGGATGGGGCCTGAGAATTTGCTTTTCTAACAAGTTCCCAGGTGATACTGATGTTGCTAGTCCCAAAATCACACTTAGAAAACCACAGGCTAGAGCAGTTAGCCTATATTCTAATAAAAGAGAATAAGTAGAATGGCTGTCTTGAGCGAATAGCTGAAGTCAGAAATGTTGCATACTGTTACATTTTACCTGCTTGAAGCGGCCTTTTGTATTGGTTACTGGTTGTAAAAGACTGGGGGATTGGGTAGGTAGTAGAGTCTGTTTCCCTATCTTTGAAAAAAAAGAGAGAGAGATGCAGGGAGAGTGTGTGTGTGTGTGTGTGTGTGTGTGTAAGATCCTAACTTAATCCAAGAGTCTATGGTACTATAAATGTGAATATCAAAGTTTAAAAAGATTGCTTTGCCATCTGTATTAGTCAGCCAAAGGGGTGCTGAGGCAAAATACCAGAAATCTGTTAGCTTTTACAAAGGGTATTTGGGTTAGAAGCTTCCAGTTACAAGGCCCTAAAAAGTTCAACTCAAGGTACCGTAAGAGGTACTTTCTCACCAAATGTCTGTTGCCACATGTTGAAGCAAGATGGCTACTGATATCTGCGATGGTTCAGCCTTCCTCTTTGCTCTTAAGGCTCCGTGGGCCCAGCTTCTTCTGATCTCAGCTGTAGGCTGGAGGGCTCATTTCTTTCCAGGCTTCCTCAGCTCAGTTGCTCAGAGATCTGGTCTCTTCATCTGCAAACTATCAGGAGAATGGCTCATCTCTCTTCCTGGGGCCTCTGCCATATCTATGGAGTGGTCTCTCTTCCTTTGTGTTCTTCTCCTGTGTGTCTTTTTGAGTGTCTGTTTATATAGCCCACAAAGGGGGTGGGGACTCAAACTGAGTTACTGATGTGGTCAAATCAAAGCCCTAATCTTAACATAATTTAATCAAAGACATCTTAGCTGAATCTAACACCATCAAAGGATATCGCACCCAGAGAAACAGACCAGTTTACAAACATAATCTCTCTTTTTGGAATTCATAAATAATCTCAAACTGCCACACCATCAAAAAATATCTTTAATGCAATGACTATGCCACTCTCTCCTTCTCCATCAAGTTATTACTCTTTAGAATTCTCAAGGGGCACGAGATACTGGGATGAACCACGGGTTCACTCATTCATTACTCCAGGAAACATTTATTGAGGATCTACTACATGCCAGGCTCTGCTCTTGGTACTGAGGTTACTTCAGTGAACAGACAGTAAAAAAAGAAAATAAATATATACCTCCAAGTAAAATTCTATGAAGAAAAATAAATCAGGGTATAGCAGTTTGGCAGTTTGGTGAAATATGAATTCCAAAAATAGATATTGAATTATGCTTGTACACTGGTCTTTTAATCTGGGCATGATTAAGTTATGATTAGGGCGTTGACTGGGCCACATCAGAAGGGTGTTTAGCCCCACCCCTTGGTAGGTGGGGAATCAAATATAAAAGGCATGGCAAAGGACAACATTGTAGCAGTTTTGAGTTGGGGTTTTGATGCTGAGTTTTAATGCTGGAGCCCCGGGAAGTGAACATACTGAGGAGCTTAGTCGTGAGGAAGGAAAGAAGGCCCAGGGAAGAGAAATGACAGCCTGACAGTTCACAGCTGGCCTTGTGGAGAGGGGCAAAGCCTAGAGAGCCTCATAGTCTACAGGTGACCTTGTGGAGGAAACAGAGGAACTGAGCCCAGAGAGAAAAGGAGTCCCCGGGAGGAGAGGAACCCCAGAAGCCTGAACCCTGGCAAACATCTGCAGCTGTCTTGCTCCAACACGTGGCAATGGACTTCGGTGAGGGAAGAAACTTATGCTTTATGGTCTGATAACTGTGGACTTCTACCCCAAATAAATACCCTTTATAAAAACCAACTGATTTCTGGTATTTTGCATCAGCATCCCTTTGGCTGACTAATACACATTTAGATAGTGTGTTAGGGAAGGTTTTCCTGAGGAGATGACATTAAATTAGAGACCTGAACCAGGTGGAATAAAACATGCCAAGATCCTATGAGTGTTTCAGGAAGAGAAACAACAAATACAGAATACAGAATCCCTGAGGCCAGAATGGACTTGAGGTACGTAAGGAACAGCAAGAAGGCAAATGTGGCTAGAGCAAAGTGAGCGAGATAGAGGATGGTAGGAGATAAAGTCAGCAGTGAGAACCCGCAGGTCCTGGTAGAACACAGTGAAACTTGGGGCTCCATCTTGGGTGTGATGGGTAACCACAGCTGGGTTCTGGACGGGGAAAAAAATGGGAACTATTTAACACTCTTAGAAAAATCACTTCAACTTATATGGAGAATTGGTGGTAGAGCTGCAAAGATGAGATAAGGGTGGTCAGTTAGGAGACTACTACTATTATCTAAGTGACTTAGGATGGTGGCTGGTGTTAGGGTAGTGGGAGGAAGGAGGGTTTTGGGGACTATATTTTTTTAAAGGAGGGCATATAAACCTTACTGATGGACTGGATGTGGGGTATGAAAGGAAAGAGAAAAGTCAAAGATAACTCATAGTTTTTGGCCCGAGATGAGGAAGAAGGAGACAGGATCAGTTTTGGGGAAGAGAGTTCAAGAGTTCTCTTTAGACATGTTAAGTTTGAAACGTCTATTAAGCTTTCAAATGGAGATGCTGGATAGGCAGGTGCTGGATAGCCTGAAGCTCATGGGAGAGGTCAAGGTGAAGAAACAAATGTGGACAGATGGCATCTGCAGCACGGGATCACATAAGACCACCCAGGAAAGAATATACTGGGGACTAGGCCCTAAAGAATACCAATTTTTAGAGACTATGAAGAGAAGGAGTCAGCAAAGGAGATTTTGTATTTTTATGACTCTTATTCAAAGAATAGTTGGAATTATTTTATGCCTACAAACTATGAAGTCCACAGCCGGCCCCCATAGCCTTTTCAGAAGCCACCTTGCAGTAACGTACCTCATTTCTACCCCTGAGCTACTGACTGAGTCTGGATAGCTGCATTATGCCTGTCAGCTGCTCAACAACCCCATCCCTGGTCTCTGGCATGTGTCCTAGGTTCTGGATCCAAGTTCTCACCCTGACTAAAAACTCTGAGAGCTTGTTCCCCAGAACTGCTACAAGTTCTTGGCATATGACCAATGAAGCACACAGTGCATTTAGTGTTCAGCACTGCAATCAGGTGACAGAGAACAACTGGCATGTTGGACTCCATCTCAAAGACCTGTAGAATGAGCCAGGTCAAGGCTGGCACTAGGAACAGAAGCTCCTACTCCAGGCTGGTCACCGCAGGGGATTCTCTCTAAGTCTTCCCAGTGTGGTCAGACATTCCTTCACCCAGAAAGGTTGTGCATTGTGTGCTCAAGGATTCAACACTTCCTGAAACCTGCTTACTTTATGAACCATACCCAAGGTACAGCATCCAGGGGACACTTGTTCCTTCTGCCCCTTGCTTTCTGGGTTAGCCTACAGGCATCTGTTACTCGCCCAGCCTCATGTGTACAGGGGAATTCCAACCAATTTCATGGATGCTTGAGGTAACCTAGTAAGTGCTCAGTACACGTTAGCTATTGTCATTCATACTTAGATCAGGGGTTCTTAACCTTTTTTGTTTCACAGACCTCTTGCCACTCAGGTGAAAACCACAGACCCCTTACTAAGTCCACACTATACTGTGTATTATTTAATACATATGTCACACTCGCAACAACACGCACCCATAAGAATAATGTTTGTTTGTTTTTTTTATTTAAATTCAAGCTCACGGACTCCTTCTTAAAAACCACTACTTTAGATGATCATAAAATGATAGCCAGCTAAATGGTAAGTATATCCCTATAAATAACATTTTTAACACTCTCCTAGCAAAAAAGAATAACAGAAGTTACTGCTTTTTGTGAGCTATTATATAATCAATGGAATTTAAACTTGGCCTGCCCCCCCCCTAAAAAAAATCCTCATTCCCTTTTCAAAACTTTCCAATCAAGACTGACCCAATTATGTTACACAATTAAGAAACAACAACAACTCTGAATAAAGATCATCAAGACAAACAGAAATCTCCAGGCCTGACAATTATTCTTTAAGAGTGGGTATGTTGTTTCAAATGTCTACAACCTTTAAGCATAATATATTTCTATTTCCCTTTATTAAATGTAAGGTTAAATAAAATCATTAAAGTTGGCAACAGAAGCACGAACCATTTACAAAACCGGCCTGGCCTTTTAACTTTCATTAATGAAAAGGTGTTATATCATAGTTTCAAGAAACTACTGAGATCCCTTCTTGGGTTCTTTTTTTTTTTTTTTTAAGATTTTATTTTATTTATTCATTTATCCCCCCCTTGCTGCCTGTGCTCACTGGGTCAGCTAACCACGCCGTGCGGGCGGGCTTGCCTTCACCAGGAGGCCCCGGGAACCGAACCCGGGGCCTCCCATATGGTAAACGGGAGCCCTACTGATTGAGCCACAGCCGCTTCCCTCTTGGGTTCTTTTAAACACCCTATTTATAAAAATTTAGAACAGTTACACTGCTGGAGTTCACTTTGGGATTTGGCATATCTATTGCCTGATGGCAACCAATTCTGTACTATTTTAGCTTAGATACAGAAATGGCTATTTAGGAATTATGACTCACCTCTATTCACACTTTTTAACAATAGGTGAACCTTAGAAGCTCAAGTTAGTATGAATGAACAGAGCTACACTAAGAGGGTCTTAATTCTAAATCACTGAGGCAACCACTGGCCTTTTTGCCTCTAAACAGCGCACTAAAGAAGATAGAAAAAGCAATGCACTGGGAATAATTTATATGGCCTGCTTTGTGTTAATAGAAACTGCTGTTAAAAAAAAACTACAATAGAACACATGATACTTTAAAGGACTCAAAGAGAAAGCCTATAACCAAGTTCAAAGAGATGTTCATGGACACCATGCTAAGGTCCAAAAATGGAGCCCTACACCTCCTATGAATGGAAAATAAAATTGCAGTCGAGAATTCTGGGAAGATGGTGGACTAGAAAGACATGGGACTCTCTTCTCAAACAGAAAAATAGCTAGAGGACAGGCAAAATCAGCCTGGAAAAAAATCCGGTGTAAAGGACACCAGGAGAAGGCTAGACATCGCCCAGAGGAGAGGGGCAAAGGAAAAGAATCTCAAGGACAAAACTCAAACACACTCTGAATTAAGAGGGCTGCCAAAGACCTCCATCTGCTGGCAGACCAAGGGAGTGCACGTGAGGAAATCAAAAGAAAGTAAGTAAGAGAGGCTTTTCCCAGCCTTTAAAGCCGTCCTCCCCAAGACCCTAGGAAGCGGGTCTAAAACCCGTTACTGGGTCCAGGGCCCAGATCTGAGCAACTAACAGAGACAATCCCAAAAACCCATATCAGGATGAACCAAGAATCAAAGGACAGAATTAACACGCAGCCTCCCGCCACTAAATCCCTACAAAAGAGAGAGAAATTGAGCATCTGATCAGATGTCCAGACTTCAGCAAAAAATTACAAGCCATACTAAGAAAATAGAAGAAATAGCCCAAGAAAAGGAATATATCAAAGCCCCAGAAGAGACACAGGATTTGAGACTACTAATCACTGAAATGCACACCAATTTCCAAAATCAAAGTAATGAGTTGAAAAATAATATGGCTAAAGATATAAAGGACACCAAGAAGACACTGGGTGAGCACAAAGAAAAATGTGAAAACCTGAATGAAAAAGTAACAGATTTTATTTGACTATTTCAGAGTAAGTAGATGTGATGGCAAGTTTTCTATGTCAATTTGGCTACATTATAGTACCCAGTTATTTAATCAAACACCAAATAAAGTGTTGCTGTGAGGGGTTTTTTGTTTTGTTTTGTTTTTAGGAGGTACCGGGGATTGAACCCAGGACCTTGTAGCTCAAACCACCGAGCTACACCTGCTCCTGAACAAAAAATAACAGAGCTCATGGGAATGAAAAACAAGATAGGTGAAATCAAAACATGTAAGAGGCATACAAGAGCAGACTCGAAAAGACAGAAGAAAGAATAAGTGATACAGAAGACAGAACAGCTGAAAATGAAGACAGAAAAGAACAAAGAGAGAAAAGAATGGAAAAAACAGAGCAGGGGCTCAGGGAGTTGAATGATAACGTGAAACACAACAATATACATGTTATGGGATTTCCAAAAGGAGAAGAGAAGGAAAAAGGGGCAGGAAGAGTATTTGAGGAAATAATAGCTGAAAATTTCCCAACTCTCACAAAAGAAATGAACTTACATGTCTATAAAACACACTGCACCCAATCAGAATAAATCCATACAGACCTACTCTAAGACACATACTATTCAGAATATCAAACATCAAATATAAAGTGAAAATTCTGAAAGCAGCAAGAGAGAAGCAAACCATTACATACAAGCGATGCACAGTAAGACTTAGTGCGGCTTTCTCATCAGAAACTTGGGAGGTGAGAAGATAGTGGTATGATACAATTAGGACACTGAAAGAGAAAACTGCCAGCTGAGAATTCTTTATCCAGCTAAATTGTCCTTCAAATATGAAGGTGAGTTTAAAACATTCAAAAACAAACAGAAACTAAGAGAGTTCATAAAAAAGAATACGCCTTTGCAGGAAATATTAAAGGAAGCCTTAGAGCCTGAAAGAAAACGAGAGAGAAAGAAAAGGAGAGAGAGGCTTAGAGGAGAGTATAGAAGAAAGAATAGCAAAAAGGGTAAGCAAAAGAATAAAAAGAAAGATGAAAATAAGATATGACATATGAAAACCAAAGAATGAAATGGTTAAAGTAAATAATGCAGGGGGCGATGTGGCTCAAATGGTTGGGTGTCCGTCTGCCATATGGAGGGACCTGGGTTCAATCCCCAAGACCTCCCGGTAAAATAAAAAAAATAAAATTAAAAAAAAAAAAAAAATATATATATATATATATAGAAGGCGCATGGGCTGCCAGGCTCTGTGTGCCGGTGAGCCGCCAGGCCCCGGGAGTCATGCAGCAAGATGATGACGTAACAGGAGAGAGACACAGGGGAGAGACAAGACGAGATGCTCCGAAAGCTCTGAAAACCAGGAACCGAGGTGGCGCAGGTGGCAGAACACCTCTCTCCTACATCGGAGGTCTCCAGGATCGAATCCTGGTGAAGACTGGAGGAGGAGGATGAGAAGACATGGCAGGAAACAGATAAGAGAATTGCCCAGTGAATGGACACAAAAAAACAGTAAATGGGGAAGGGGGGGCGGTTAAAATGGATAAAGTAAATAAATAAATCTTAAAAATAAATAAATAAATAAAGTAAATAATGCATTTACAGTAACATCATTGAATGTAAATGGATTCAACTTTCCAATCAAAAGATATAGGCTGACAGAATAGATAAAAAAACATGAGCCATCTATATGCTGCTTACAAGAGACTCAACTTAGACCCAGCGATACGAACCGGCTGAAAGTCAAAAGTTGGAAAAAGATACTCCATGCGAATAGTAATTAAAAAAGAGCAGGGGTAGCTATACTAATATCAGACAAAACAGACTTTAAATACAAAAAAGTTATAAGGCCACTATATATCAATAAAAGGGACAATCCACCAGGAAGAAATAACAGTCATAAATATTCAGGGATCTAACCAGGGTGCCCTAAATTAATGAGGCAATCTCTGGCAAAACTGTAGGGAGAAACAAACATCTCTACAATTATTGTTGGAGACTTCAACACACCACTCACATCATCAGATAGAACAACTAGACAGAAGATCAACAAGGAAACAGAAAATGTGAACAATATGTTAAACGAGCTAGACCTAACACATATAAAGAACATTGCACCCAAACTCAGAGAATTATATATTCCGAATAATGTGCCTATGGATCATTTTCCAGGATAGGCCACCTGTTAGGTCACAAAGCAGGTCTCAATAAATATAAAATGATTGAAATTATACAAAGTACCTTCTCAGATCATAATGGAATGAAACTGTAAGTCAATAATAGATAGGAAAGAGGTAAATCTGTACTGTGTAGATGCTAAACAACATACTCTTAACTAATCAGTGGGTCAAAAAAGAAACTGCAAGTGAAATCAGTAAATATATTGAGACGAATGAAAATGAGAACACAGCTTATCAAAACTTATGGGATACAGCGAAAGCAGTCTTGAGAGGGAAATTTATAGCCCTAAATGTCTATATTTAAAAAAGAAGAAAGAGCTAAAATCAAAGACCTAACTGAACAACTGGAGAAACTAGAAAAAGAACAGCAAGCCATTCCCAAAGCAAGCAAAAGGAAAGAAATAATAAAGATCAGAGCAGGAATAAATGAAATTGAGAACAAAAAAACAATAGAGAAAATCAACAAAACCAAAAGCTGGTTCTTTGAGAAGATCAATAAAATTGGTAAACCTCTAGCTAGACTAACAAAGAAAAAAAGAGAAAAGATGCAAATAAAATCAGAATGAAAGGGGAGAATTTACAACTGACTCCACAGAAATAAAAAGGATCATAAGAGGCTATTATGAGAAATTATATACCAACAAGTTAGACAACCTGGATGAAATGGACAAATTCCTAGAAATGCACAACCTATACTACTGCTACAAGAAATACATGAACTTAACAAACCAGTCACATTTAAAGAGATTGAATCAGTCACCAAAAAATCTCCTAACAAAGTAAAGTTCAGGACCAGATGGCTTCACAAATGAATTCTACCAAGCATTTCAAGAAGAATTAACACCAATCCTGTTTAAACTCTTCCAAAAAATTGAAGAGGAGGGAAAATTACCCAAAACATTTTATGAAGCCAATATCACCCTAATACCAGCCAGATAAAGAAGACGCTACAAGAAAAGAAAATTACAGACCAATCTCTCTAATGAACATGGATGCAAAAATTTTCAACAAAATACTTGCAAAGAGAATCCAACAGCATATCAAAAGACTTATACACCATGACCAAGTAGGATTTACTCCTGGTATGCAAGGGTGGTTCAACAAAAGAAAATCATTCAACATAATATACCACATTAACAAATCAAAGGAAAAAAAAAACCACATGATCATTTCGATTGATGCAGAAAAGGCATTTGACAAAATCCAGCACCATTCCTTGATAAAAACACTTCAAAAAATGGGAATAGGGAAGCAGCTGTGCCTCAGGTGACTGGGCTCCCGCCTACCACATGGGAGGTCACTGGTTCAGATCCCAGTGCCTCCTAAAGAAGAGGACCAACAGGCTGGCATGACGGGCAGGTGCAGCAAGCTGACAAAACAAGAGACACAAAGAAGGAAAAACATAATGAGAGACAACAAAGCAGGGAGCAGAGGTTCCTGGTGCCTCATAAAAAAGACGGCAAGCTGACTCAACAAGATGACACAAGAGATGCAGGGAAGAAAAACATAAAGAGACACAACAAAAAGCAGGGAGCAAAAAGCCCCCTTCAATTAATGGTGGATTGGGCATCACTATCCCCGAGTCCTCAGGATTGGGAACGAACTATGGACTAAAATAAATTTACTAGTATTGTACTATAGACTTATTATTATTCTAGCAATGGAAGAAATACCATTGTTGTGGAGGCAGTGACCCATGGGTGATTCTGGGGTTGAGGAGAGGAAAAAACAGGAGTAATGGGGGGCATTTTTGGGACTTGGGAATCATCCTGAATGACATTACAACAACAGATACAGGCCATTATATATCCGGCCATAACCTACAGAGTCAAATGGGACAGAGTGTAAACTACAATATAAACTATAATCCATGCTTAGTGGCAATGCTCCCAAATGTGTTTATCAATTGCAATGAATGTACCACACTGATGAAAGATGTTGCTAATGTGGGAAAATGTGGGAGGTATGGGGAACGGGGCATGTGGGAATCCCCTATATATTCTCTGTAACATTTATATAGTCGAAGTATCTCTTTAAAAAATTTAAAAAGTGAAAAAAAAAAAAAAAAAAAAAGCAGGGAGTGGAGGTGGGTCAAGTTACTGGACACCTCCCTCCTACATCAGAGGTCCTGGGTTCGGCTCCTGGTGCCTCCTAAAGAAACAAGGAGGACAAACAGACACAGCAAGTGAAAAACAAGGGGGTGGGGAGAAATAAATTTTAAAAAATAAATAAGTTAATTAAAAAAAAAAATAGGAATAGAAGGGAAATTCCTCAATATGATAAAAGGAATATATGAAAAACCCACAGCCAATATCGTACTCAATGGGGAAAGGTTGAAAGCTTTCCCTCTAAGATTGGGAATAAGACAAGGATGCCCACTGTCACCACTGTTATTCAACACTGTACTAGAAGTTCCAGCTAGAGTTATTAAACAAGAAAAAAAATGCATCCAAATAGGAAAAGAGAAAGTAAAACTCTCACTATTTGCAGATGACATGATCTTATACTTAGAAAATTCTTACATGGCTACCACAAAGCTACTTGAGTTAATAAACCAGTTCAGCAAAGTGGATATACTATGGATATACTATGTAGCAGTTTGATATTGTTTATGAATTCCAAAAATAGATACTGGATTATGTTTGTGAACTGGTCTGTTCCTCTGGGCATATTAGATTGGATTGGATTCAGAGGTTGCACTTTTACTTGATTAAATAATGATTAAGGTTTTGATTGGGCCACTTCAGTAGGACGTTGAGTCCCTGCCCCCTTGGTGGGTGGGGACTCACAGAGAAAACCACATGGCAGAGGAGAAAGTTAGAGTTTTGATCCTGAGCCCGGGAAGTAAGCACACAGAGAAGCAAATACATGAGGAAAGAGAGAAGGCTCCATTAGACACAGCAGAGGCCCCGGGAAGAGAAATAAGCTGTTAGCCTGACAGTTTACAGCTGGCCTTGTAGAGAGAGCAGAGCAGCTGAGCCCAATCTGCAGCTGAGATTGGAAGAAGCTGGGACCACAGAGCCTTGGGAGGAGGAGGAAGGCTGAACCCTCACAGACATCACCCGCCATCTTGCATCAACATGTGGCAAGAGACTTTGGGTGAGAAAGTACCCCTTATGGTACCTTGAGTTGGACTCTTTAGGACCTTGTGACTGTAAGCTTCGACCCCAGATAAATACGTTTTATAAAAACCAACCAATTTCTGGTATTTTGCATCAGCACCCCTTTGGCTGACTAATACACACTAGTACTAAACAATCTGAGGAGGAAATCAGGGAAAAAATTCCATTTACAATAGCAACAAAAAGACTCAAATACCTAGGATTCAATTTATCCAAAGAAGCACAGGACCTATATGCAGACAACTACAAAACAGTGCTAAAAGAAATCAATGATGGCATAAACAAATGGAAAAACATTCCGTGTTCATGGACTGAAAGACTAAATATCGTGAAATGTCAATCCTACCCAAACTGATTTATAGATTCAATGCAATACCAATCAAAATTCCAACAGCTTACTTGACTGAAACAGAAAATGCAATTGCCAAATTCATTTGGAAGGGAAAGTGTACCCAAATAGCCAAAAGCACTCTAAAAAAGATGAGCGAGCGACATGGGAGGAATTTCACTGTCTGACCTTGAAACATATTACAAAGCTACAGTGGTCAAAACAGCATGGTATTGACATAAAGACAGACACATCAATCAGTGGAACAGAATTGAGAGTCCTGAAATAAACCCTCACCTTTATGGCCATCTGGTTTTTGACAAATCTACAAGTCCATGTTGACAAGACAAAACAGTTTCTTCAACAAATGGTGCCGGGAGAACTGAATTTCCATAACCAAAAGAATAAAAGAGGTGCCCTACCTAACTCCCTATACATCAATCAGCTCAAAATGGATCAGAGACTTAAATAAAAAGCCAGGATCAGAAAACCACTAGAAGAAAATGTAGGGAAATATCTTAAAGATCTTGCGGTAGGTAGTGGTTTCTTAGACCTTACACCCAAAGCAAGCACAAAGGAAAAAACAGATAAATGGGACCTCCTCAAAACTAAAAACTTTAGCACTGCATAGTAGTTTTGTTTTTGTTTTTTGAGGTACCGAGGCTGGGGATTGAACCAGGACCTCGTATGTGGGAAGCCAGCACTCAACCACTGAGCCACATTGGCTCCCCCCACACAGGACTTTGACAAAAGGGTGAAAAGGCAGCCAACTCAATGGGAGAAAGTATTTGGAAATCACATATCTGATAAGGGTTTAATATCCATGGTATACAACTCAATAATAAAAAGATAAATGACCCAATTGAAAAATAGGCAAAAGACTTGGATAGACATTTTTGTCCAAAGAAGAAGTAAAAATGGCAAAAAAAAAAAAAAAAAAAAACATGAAAAAATGTTCATCAAACTAGTGATAAGGGAGATGCAAATCAAAGCTACAGAATGGCCACTATTAAAAAGACAGAAAACTACAAGTGTTGGAAAGGATGTGGAGAGATAGGAACACTTACTGTTGGTGGGAATGTAGAATGGTACAGCCACTGTGGAGAACTGTTTGGCAGTTCCTAAAGATGTTGAATATAGACTTGCCACATGACCCGGCAATACCTCTACTGGCTATATACCCAGAAGAACTGCGAGCAATGACACGAACAGACATCCGCACACCTATGGTCATAGTGGAGTTATTCACCATTGTCAAAAGTTGGAAACAACCCAGGTATCCATCAACCAATGAATGGATAAACAAACTGTGGTGTATACACACGATGGAATATTATGCAGCTGTAGGAAGAAATGAAGTTGTAAAGCATATGACAACATGGATGAACCTGGAGGACATTATGTTGAGTGAAGCAAGCCAGACACAAAAGGACAAATACTGTATGATTGTGCTATTATGAACTACATATTATGTAATCTCATGGGGTTTACTAACTTGAATAAGGGTCACCAGAAAATAGAATGAGGTTAGAGAATAGAAAGCTGAGGGTTAAATTGTACAGAATTGGTAAAAAAATATGTGTTAATCTTTGGAAATTAGTACAAAAGATGAAAGCCCAACATAATGCTTGTAACTAGCACTACTATTACGTGGCTTTGAAAGTGGTTTAAAGGAAAGTCTAAGGGCATGTATATCACTGAAAGGGAAGCTAAGAAATGTAACATGAGACTGTATAACATAGTGAAACCGCATGTGAAATATGAATATGGGTAAAATTGCATATATAAGACCGTTTTCCTTTGAAGCTGAACAAATGTATGTTAATACTACAAAATGTTAATAACAGATTTTTAAAAAACCATTATGCTAAGTGAAAGAAACCAGACACAAAGTACTACATATTGTATGATACCATTTATATAAAATGTAAATATAAATCAATTTATAAAGATGAAATTAGATTAGTGGTTATATAGGGCTGGGGAAGGAATACTAAGGGGTGTGGAGTTTTTCTTTTTGGACTAATGAAATTGTTCTAAAATTTTTTGTGGTGATGAATGCACAACATTGTGATTACACTAATAGCTACTGATTAAACACTTTAGATAGATTGTATGGTATGTGAATATATCTCAATAAAACTGCTTAATAGCCAGAAATAGCAGCTATGTACAGCAGGGGAAGCATAGAAAGATTGAGAGGTGATGAATTTTCTTGTTCGCTTGTCTATTTTTTGCTTTGTATTATTACTGAAATAACAAAAATGCTCTAATGATCATTGAAGTGATAAATGAACAGTTATATGATTATACCAAATACCACTGATTGTATACTTTGGGTGAATTATATGCTTTATTAATATGTATCAATAAAATTGATTTGTTTAAAAAAAAAAAAAAACCTACCGTAGCCACATATTTCCCTGTACCACTGTTTCATGGAATGTTTGTTCTTTAGGGTAATTAATAATTTTGATTTTTAAAAATATTGCACAGAAAAACTACTTCCAACATGTATAATTTTTCCCCTTTAAATGAACTTTTAATTTTGGAATAATTTTAGATTTATAGAAAAGAAGCAAAAATAGTACTGAGTTCTCATATATCTTCTTCACTCAGTTTTGCCAAATGTGCACATCTCACATAAATGTGGTACATTTGTCAAAACTAAGAAATTAACATTGGTACATTAATATTAAGTAAACTATAAACTTTATTCAAATTTTACCAGTTTTTCCACTAATGTCCTGTTTCACTTCCAGGGTCCAAGCCAGGGTACTACATTGCTGTTTGTTTGTTTTTTAATGTTTTAACATTTGGTACATGCCACACTCCTGTGTCTTATTAACAATATTCTCATTATTACTATTACTATTATAGAAAATAAACTTAAAGTCCCCTGGGAAATATGATTTATTGGATATTAGGGAAATAGTATATGAATATTCACTTATACATAACATTTCTACTAATGTTTTGTTAAAGAAACAAGTATATCATTGAAGTAAGAGAGGCTCTGTTGTTTATGTTGCCAGGAACCTATGAGATTAAATTTCTTAATGTTTCAGAAATATGTATTTTTAAAAATGCTTGTCACTTACCTATCTCCCAAGGCTCCCCTAAAGAGTCATCAGATACATGGTAAATCCTTTTAATTCTTCCTGGAACAGAATATAAAGTATTATTATAATCCTATTCAGATAATCCATTATTACCAAATATTTATTAAAAACTGGTTTTCTTTCATTTTACGCTCCTATTTCTAATTACTATATATATTTTTTAAGATAAAAGAACTAAGTTAAGGAAGAATAGTTCCATAGAATCAAAATGAAAGCATGCAAAATTTAACAAAAGTTTTAAGAATAGAAAAGGTTTCAGAAAAAAAAGAAATGCTACAAGTAACACTGACTAAGAAGAATGTTTCACATTCTTTTCCATATGCATAAAGGTGTGGAAATTACTAAATAGTCACAAACAAGTGAATCATATTGAAGGCACAGCATTTTGACAGGAAAATTATAATCAAGAGTTGGGGATTATGGGATTCTGAAAGGACACTCATCTGGTGAAGTGACCATGCATGCCAGTTTGCCTAAGACAGTCCCACTTTATGCCTGTTGTCCTAGTGTCCCACCCAATTTACCATTTGTTCCGGACTTTTCTTTTTTTAGTGACTTCTTGTTTAGTAGCTGTAGCAGTGTGATATTATTTATGAATTCCAATTTTGTAAACTGGTTGGTTCCTCTGGCGTGATAACCCTTTGACTGTATTAGATTCAGCTGAGGCGTCTGATTAAATTATGTTAAGATTAGGGCTCTGATCCAACCACGTCATTAGAGTGCGACTCAGTGTCAAGTTCCAGCCCCCTTGGGGATAAAACAGGCACTCACACAGAAGTAGACACACAGAGAAGAAGAACACAGAGGAAGAGAGACAGCTCATTAGACACGGCAGAGACCCCGGGAAGAGAGATGAGCCTGATAGTCTACATCTGACCTTGTGAAGAGTACTGAGCAGCTGAGCTCAGAAAGAAATGAGCCTTATACCAGCCTACAGCTTAGACTGGAAGAAGCTGGGACCACAGAGCCTTAAGAGGAAAGAGGAAGGCTGGACCCTCGCAGATGTCACCTGCCATCTTGCTCCAACATAAGGCCAATGACTTTGGGTGAGAAAGTACCTCTTATGGTTCCTTGAGTTGGACTCTTTAGGACCTTGTGACTGTGAGCTTCTACCCCAAATAAATACCCTTTATAAAAGCCAACAGAGTTCTGGTACTTTGCATCAGCAACCCTTTGGCTGACTAATACAGTAGCATTAAAATAAGCTGGGACATATCTGTACTTTTACTTCCTGGCTCTGCCACGGACTCATTGAGTAGTATGTGAGTACATCTGCAGTGAGCCTAGCTGTCGATTTCACGTGTGGATAACTCTGAAAGATACCCAGGAGTAACCCCCTCTTCTTCCCCCTATCCTTTCTATATGTGCTATTACTAACTGACACCTCACTTTGAAATACAGCACCCAGGGCACTTGGGGATAAAGGAACCGAACTTGACTCCTTCAGTTTCTGGGTAGAGGTAAAAGAAATTGCCAATGCCGCTGCCCCTGCTTACCACTTGCTGGAAGATAATGATTTAACAAAAGCAGGAAGGGAAAGTGTTTTACATATTACTCTATTGAAGGATGACTTTTCATTTAGATCAAATGACTTTCTTTTAAATTTATCTTGCTCACTTTGGATACCAAATATTCCTGTTCACATACAAAAAGTAAAGTGAAAAAAAAAAAAAGTAAAGTGCAGGAGAGTCACAGTTAAACAATGTCAGCTTTCTATCAGTGTCAAGAGATGCTTCAAACAGAAAAACCAGTTATTTCCAATAATGGCTTGACATTTTTAATCCAATTCATGGAATTAAAATAAAGATTTTGAAAGTTCATTCTGCAGAGTATGAAACACCTAACATTGCTATAATTGCTATTTAAATGTATTTGAAAAATTCAACAACAAAGCCAAAATTACTTGTTTTTACAGTGGCAATATGGGGAACACAGCATTATAGTAAAAAGCAATGTTCTTATGAAATAAATACTATGGAGCAGAAATCAATTTGGACTTGGTTGTTCATATATAATCTACAACTCTGCCCATATACTAACAATCAAAATAGAAGCAAACATAATTTAAGACTACATCCACAAAAGCTGCGATATTCCAACAATCAAAATTTACAGATTTATACACACACACATAAAGTTAAAGGAACAGAACTAAAATATTTTTGTGACAAAGCTGATGTTGAATTTTTAAAATATTTCAGCATGGCAGTACATTTTCACTTTGTGCTACCTGTCACGAATTGCATTTTAGATATCTCTGGAGCCTCTTAAGAAGCACTCTGTAAAATCATCAATAGTATTGAACTTCTTTGCAATTGAGCTCTCTAAATTTTGGTTGCATTTTGTTCTTCGTCACCTGGAAATCTTTAATTCAAGTATTAACAACTGGAGCACCAAAAACTCTATAACTGCATGTTGGAATATGTTGATTCATAGTAAGACCTTTTTGATGGTGCTCCTATTTTTTTACTTAAATAAATTTATATTATGTACCAGAATGAAATGAACTTGAGAACACCTATAATTTAGCAGCATCTGAATTTGGCAAAATTTTCAAAAGATTTTGAGATAGACAAAACTTCTTTGACATAGTCTTAGAAAACGTTTGTTGAATAAAGGAACACTAAATAGAGTTAAAAAGACAGTACCTGTAAAAATATATAAGTTGGAATATTTACATATCAAATTATTTTAAAAATCAAAATTTAGAATAACCTCAACTTAGAATTTGCTTTGAATTTAAAAAGTACCTCAGTATGTATTGAAGAGTATATTCTCAATTAAAATATTATGGTATACTGAGAATAGTAACTGTTGAAAGAATCAACAATTTCAAATTTAGTAACTAAAATGCAACTTTGAAGAAGACTACAATTTTATGAAACAATTAAAAAGTAATACAACCATATTTAAAAAGCTTTTTTTTTTTTTTTTTTTTTTTTTCCAGAAAAATAGAGGGACTCAGTATTAGGTACAACAAATTTTTACTAAGAAACTGAATAATGTATGTAATACTTTACTAAGAATCAATTTCTAGTTTTTCTAATGTTGAGAAAATCAATATAGAGTACATTTTGTTTTGCTTTAATACATATGCATATGTTAATGCTTTTTTAGAAATAAATTTATTTTTAAAATAATTAATAGGACTACTTTATTTGCTTACCAATATAATAAAAACAATTTGTCAATCAACAAACAAGTATTTTTAAAATTCCATAAATGTTATTATTTCCTTAATACGCATTCTCAAAAGAATCCCAATTTGGGCAATAAATTACATGGTTAACGGGGAGGTTCTAACCTAAAGAACACCACTGAATATAAGGTACTCACTGATAAGAGTAGAAGGTGACAGAGTTTTATTTCAGGAAGCACACAATTACAATCATTAACATGCCGTTTAAAATAAGAATAGAACCCCAGATTCTAGGGCTCCACCTTCCTATACTAGAATTATAACACATAACCCAACAACCGAGACCCTCAGTTTTTCAAGAACACGAACATGTCTTACTTCTCTTTGCATCCCTGTCTCAGCAAACCTAAGACAGAAAAGACACTCTAAAACAGGGGCTCTTAACCTCTTTTGTTCCACAGACCCCTCTGCCAGTCAGGTGAAAACCACGGGGCCCTTACTAAGTCCACACTATACTATATATTATTTAATAAATATATCACACCTGCACCAACACATCCCCACAAGAATAAGTTATTTTGAGTTTTCAATTCAAGCTCACAGACCCCCTGATATGGTTAAGAAGCCCTGCTCTAAAATGTTGCTAAACATTCTAAAGCTTCAGAATACATCATTGGCCCTTAATGCTATTATGATGGGGAAAGTGCAGCAAAAGCATTTCTTTCAATGTTTTCATTAATCAAACTGGTAATAACATTAGTGTTCTCATTTTGAGTGTTCTCATATTGCATAACATGGAATAAAATAAATGAATAATTATGGGATTTTCTAATTGTATAATCACTGTGTCCTTGAGAACCAGGATTCTTCTTGGTATGGAGAAAAGAGATAAAGATGGAAGAATTAAATGCACTGTAGTCTTGAGTTTGAATTGGAAGTATCAATCTGAACTTGAGAGGTAATTTTATTTTATCATATATATTAGCTCAGTCCACTGAAAAGATCTAGAAAAATGACCTACCCAGTATTAATGGATATCCATCAGAAACTAGGGCTTCTAAAGAAATGGCTGATTCTAGGACTCACAAGCCAACTTCAAGAGGCTCCCACTGGCCAAAAATGAAATAATTTGAGCTTGATAATAACTGAAATAGATTAAAACCTATTTAGTTTGCTAGACTGATTAAAGCAGATACTATAAAATAAGCTGGTGTTAAGCAATGGGAATTTATTAGTTTACAGTTGAGGCTGTGAGAATATACAAATCAAGGCATCATCAAAGTGATGCTTTCTTCCAGAAGAATGGCTGCGGTGACCCTTGTACCTCTGTCACATTGCAAGGCACATGGCAGCATCTGCTGTTCTCTCCCTTCTTTTCTGGCTCTCTTTGATTTCAGCTTCTTGATTCCCTGGCCTTTCCTCTCTCTCTTTCTTTATCCCATTTAAAAAGGACTCCAGCAAGAGGATTTGAGACCCACCCTCGGCCATGCCTCAATTGAAGTAGCCTCATCAAAAGGTCCTACTTATAATCGGTTTTCACCCACAGGAATGGATTAGCTTTAAGAACATGATTTTCTGGGGGTACATACAGTTCCAAACCACCATACTCAACAAATATGTTCAAATCCAAAAGTTCACAATATGGTTTTTTGTTTTTTTTTTTTAAAGATTTTATTTATTTATTCATTTATCCCCCCCTTGCTGCTTGTGCTCGCTGGGTCAGCTAACCACGCCGTGCGGGTGGGCTTGCCTTCACCAGGAGGCCCCGGGAACCAAACCCGGGGCCTCCCATATGGTAAATGGGAGCCCTCCTGATTGAGCCACAGCCGCTTCCCTCACAATATGTTTTTTAATATTGGGTCACCAAGAGATGATAGGGAATTTATTTATTTTCTGAAAAAGAAAAAACAACAGTAAATAAAATTTTTAAAAAATTAGGATTTATCCTGCCATTCCTTTATGAACTATAGCACTTGGTGAACAAAGAGTACATAAGAGGAAGTGTCTCTATAAATATGTTCCAACTAATAAATGAAAGAACTAGAATATTACTATTTTGCAAACCCCAAAAAGTAGATAAATACAGGCATTAAACATAAATGTCTGCTAAGATCACAAAAAGTGAGAAAACCAGACACTCAAAGTATGATCATTGAACTACTAACACCAGTATCACGTGGGTATTTGTTAGAAATTCACATTTTTAGTCCCTAAACCAGATCTACTGAAATCAGAACTTTGGGTGTGAGACCCAGAGCTTTGTTTTAACAAGCTCTCCAGAGTTTACTATATAAACTCTGTATATAGTGTTGCCAAAGGGATCGAATCTGAATTTGAGCCAGTCTCTGCATCCAGCTTTCAATTTGAAAGATATAAAGGTCAGGGGAACATGTTGAGCTACATCACGAGTATGCAAACATCAGAACCCAGAATGTGGGAAATTCTAGAGGTCAAACCTCCAGCTTCTTCAAACAGATAAACTGTACAGATTTAAAGGGACAGAGGAGGTTGTAAAGATTAGGAATCTATAGATTAGCCTACAGATTAATAGAGATTTAAGATTTATTGATTTTTTTTTAATGGACAAAACCAGGAGACAAGAATGGAGGAATGAAGAGTATGACAGACTCTCTCCTCCCTAAAAAAATCAATTTAATTAGAAAAAATTATTTTAAAAATATAATCATTTAGAGTCTTTGGAAATTATCTGAAAAACATACAACAAATAGAGACACATTCATTCAAGAAAATCTAGTAAATCTTTAAGAACAACAAGTCTGTGGCATCTGAGTTGCAGAACCCTTCCTGTGATGGTTGGGTTCATGTGTCAACTTGGCCAGGTAATGGTGCCTAGTAGTTTGGTTAAGCAAGTACTGGCCTAATTGTTACTGTGAGGACATTTGGTGGACTTAAATCATCAGTAAATTGATTGCATCTATGGCCGATTACATCTACAATCAACTGAGGAAACTGCCTTCAGCAATGAGAGAAGTCTCATCCAATCAGTTGAAGGCCTTTAAAGGAGAAGCGATTATTTCAGCAGGCAGAAGAGAAAATTTCCATCAGCTGAGCAGCTTCTCCTGGGGAATTCATCAAGAATCTTCATGAGAGTTCCTGGCTTGCAGCCTGCCCTACAGAATTTGGACTTGTGCACCCCCACAGTCGTGTGGGACAATTTTATAAAATCTCATAGTATTTACAGATATCTCCTATCGGTTCTGTTTCCCAAGAGATCCCTGACTAATACACTCCCTCTTCCCGTCTTATGGAAATTACTCCAGGAGCTCTAATCCAGGCAGATGTGGTCACGAACATAGAGGCTCTCTTTCCCCTGGGCTCCCAGGCTGTGGCCACATTTTCACTCTGGGAGGGCAGGGTCCTGGCACTTCTCATTTTGCCCAGACCTGAATGACAGACTCTCTATTCCAGGTAGATAAAACTGAGAAGACCGGGGCCCCAGTCGTCCCTGCCCCAACTCTCTGTCAGGGCAGAGGTTCCACATCCAGAAGTGGAAGTCAGAAGACAAGGGGCTAACACCCCCAGCTCCAACACCCTTCGGTAAAGAAGGGTTGTCTCTGTGGGAGAATGGGTCACTCTCCCTGAATCCAGGTCTTTCACAGTAGTGAAAGGATCCGCCCAGGGGAGGGGCAGAATGGAGAAGCAGACCTTAAGGACAAAGAACTCCTTGGCTCTGCCTGAGGGAATTGACTATATTTTTAGTGAGTTTGGAAAAGCGTATGTGCCATGTCAAAAACAACGAAGTTCTTGGTGGAGTGCAATCAGGAGGACACCTACATTGCCATGATATAAGCAGGAAAAAGCAAAATGTCCCAGCAACCAGAAATTTAACAGAGACCTGGGGAAAGAAACAGCCAATAATGGCCCTCCTGGCATCACATTTAGGGGGTCAGAAGGCTGTGTGTGAGGTTGTACCCCTACAGGAGCAATCAGAGCAGGACAAAGGAAAGACTTCAAAACACTCCCAAGCCACACACAGATCGATCGACAGAGAGAGAGCACCTCATTGGCCCTAGAGGATGAAGCACAACCTCTGACCAAACATTGATGGAACTGGGACCTAAGGACAACTCCCAGGAACCAGGCTTAAAAACAAAATTACACACATCCCTGGCAGTCTGGAAGACTGTGGGCATGTCCAAGACGGTGCCCATTGAGGAGGGATCAAAGAACAAAAATTCTAAGCTATAAATCCCTAGTTGAACATGGGTCAAAAATGTAAACTCCTAGAACTTTGATAGAATTCTCTAAGCCACGCACATATCCGAGAGTAAAGGGTAAAAATATAACTGGCTAAGGAGGCATAAGCACAATCTTTGACCAATAAGTGACTTACGCTGAACTGGGGCGACTCCTAGGAAGCCAGATTAAAAGATAAAAACAAGAAAAAAAAATATGAGCAGGGACATCAGAGGTTGTACTTTATGAGAAAATAGACTCTACACAGTTCAGCCAAGTCATAAAAATAAATAAATGACAAAGCAAAGAACATCAACACTTTACCCCTCCCATAAGGGGGCCACTAGTATGTAGAGTTGCTATTTACCTAAAATGTCCAGTTTTCAACAAAAAAATTACAAGACATGCAAAGAAACAGTAAATGTTGACCCACACACAGGGAAAAAAAAAAAAAGCAGGCAATAGAAACTGCTTTTGAAGGAGCCTAGATATTTGACTTAAACATAGACTTCATAACAGCTATTTTAAATATGTTCAAAGAATTAAAGGAAAGTAGATGACAATGCCTTAACAAATACAATATATCAATAAAAAGTATTTATATATATATTTTCTTAAAAAAAGGAAATTCTGGAATTAAAAAGGCTAAAAGCAGGTGATTCCAAACAATAATTCGAACTACACGAAAAAACAAAGGGTGCCAGTTAAAAGTAGTTATGTGCATACTTATAAAAGACCCTGTAGTTGCATACTTCTTTACTTTTCTTCACCAATTTAAAGGATAATTCAATAAAAATACATACATAATTGTACTGGGGGCTTTACCCATAGATATGTAATATATTTGACAATCAGAGCAGAAAGGAGGCAGGTCAGAGTAAGGATGTATTGAGTAAAGAAATGAAACTAGATGGTAACTTAAATCCACAGGAAAAAATTAAGAGAATGAAAACTGATAAATAAAAAGGTTGATATAAGTAGCTCTGTAAATATGTACTTGTTTTCTTTCTTCTCTCAGCTTCTTTAAAAGCCATAGACTACATAAAGTAAAAATTTTAACAATGCATTTTTGGCTTCCTAACATGTATAGACATAGTATGTATAACAATAATAGCACAAAAAAAGAGGAGGGAAATTGAGCTATAAAGGGGGAAACTGAGATTAATCAGAAATATGTTTAGATAAGTTAAAATGTATATTGCAAGTGCTAAAGCAACTATCACAAAAATAATTCTAAAAACAAAACAGAAATTATTAAAGGAATTAAAATGCTACACTAAAAAATATCCACTTGAATCAAAAGACAGCAAAAAAAGAAGAATAAAATAAACACACAAGACACAGAAAACAAAGAGCAAAATGACAGATGTACATCCAACTACATCAATTACATTAAAAGTGAGTAAACAATACAATCAAAAGGCAGAGATTATCAGGATGGATTAAAAAAACATCCAATTATATATTGTCTACAGTAGACACAATTTAAATTCAAAAATACAAATGGGTGGAAATTAAAGGATGGAAAAAGCTGTACCAAGGAAACAGCAACCACAGGAGAGCTGGAATGGCTATACTAATAGCAGACAAAATAAACTTTAAAAGAAAAAAAAAATGTTACTAGAGATAGAGGGACATTTCATAAAAATAATAGGGTCAATCCATCAGAAAGATAGAACAATCATAAGCATATATGCCCCTAACAACGGAGCTCAAAAATACAAATACATGAAGTAAAAAAAATAAAAATAAAAAAAATAAAATAAAAAAAAAACACCCAGAATTGAGGGGAGAAACAGTTCAACAATAATAGTGGGAGACTTCAATAGCCCTTTTCAACGAGATAGATGATTAACATGGAAATAGATAACTTGAACAACAGTAGACCTATATACATATATAGAACACTCCACTCAATGATGGTAGAAAATACATTCTTCTAAAGAAGACATAAACATTCTCCAGAATGACCCACATGCTAAGTCATTAATTTAATAATTTAAAAAGATTGAAAACCCACAAATTATGTTCTCCAACCATAATGGAATGCAATGGAATGCAATTAGAAATTAGTAACAGAAGGAAATTTGTAAAATTCCAAAATATGTGGAAATTTAACAGTATACTCCCATTAAGCTATAAGTCAAAGAAGAAATTACACAGAAGATCTGAAAATACCTTGAGAGGAATGAAAACTAAAATACAACATACCAAAACTTACAGGATGCAGCTAAAGAAAGGAGTCCTTAGAGGGAAATATATAGGTGCAAATGGCTACATCAAAAAAAAGAAGAAAGGTATTAAATCAATAACTTAACCTTACTTCTTAAGAACCTAGAAAAAGAACAGCAAACTAAATTTAAGCAAACAAAAGGATGGGAATAATAAAACTTGGAGCACAAATATTTCAAAGAGAGGATAATATTAATAGAGAAATAGAGGAAATCAAAGAAACAAAAATTGGTTCTTTGAGATCAATAAAATTGACAAACCTTTAGCTAGACTGACCAAAAACAAAGAGGGAAGACTTAAATTACCAAAAACAGGGATGAGTGAGGGGACAACAAGAGTGACCTTATAGAAATAAGAAAGCATTATAAAAGAATATTGAGAACAACTGTATGTCAACACATTAGATAACTAAATGAGGACAAATTCCTAGAAAAATACAAACTCCTGAAATTGCCTCAAGTTGAAGTAGAAAATATGAAGATACCTATAATAAGTAAAGATATTGACTTAGTAATTTAAAGACTTCCCCCAAAGAAAAGCCAAGATCAAGGGACTTCACTGATAAACTCTACCAAATTTTTTTTTTAAAGATTTATTTATTTACTTTATCCATTTTAACCACCCCCCCTTCCCCATTTGCTGTTTTGTGTCCATTCGCTGGGCAATTCTCTGTGTCTGTTTCCTGCCATCTCTTCTCATCCTCCTCCTCCAGTCTTCACCAGGATTCGATCCTGGAGACCTCCAATGTAGGAGAGAGGTATTCTGCTGCCTGCACCATCTCGGCTCCTGGCTTTCAGAGCTTTCTGAGCGTCTCTCTCCTGTTACGTCATCATCCTGCTGCATGGCTCCCGGGGCACACAGAGCCTGGCAGCCCATGCACCTTCTATATATTTTTTTTTATTTTACCGGAAGGTCCCGGGGATCCAACCCAGGTCCCTCCATATGGCAGACGGACACCCAACCATTTGAGCCACATCCGCCCCCCTCTACCAGATATTTTTAAAAAACAATACCAACCTTTCACAAAATCTTTCAAAAAAAAAAAGAAAAAACAGCAGAGCAGGGGACACTTCCTAACCCATTCCACAAAGCCAGCATTACAATGATACCAAAACCAGACAAAGACATCACAGGAAAACAAAACTACAGACCAATTGTCTTTATAATACAGACATAAAAATCTTCAACAAAATACTAGGAAACTGAATCCAACATATTTAAAAAGGATTATTCCCATGACCAAGAGGGATTTATCTCAGGAATGCAAGTCTTGTTCATTATATGAAAATCTATCAATATAATCTACCATATTAATAAATTAAGAAACAAAACCATATGATCATCTCAATAGCTAAAGAAAAAACATCTGACAAAATCCAATACCCTTTTACGGTTGAAAAAAAAACTTTCAAGAAACTAGGAATAGAAGGGAACTTTCTTTGACTTAATAAAGGACATCTTCAAAAAAATCCCACAGTAAACATCACGTTTAACAGTGAAAGGACTGAATGCTTTCCTCCTAAGATCAGAATCAGGAAAGTCCCTTTCTCACCACTTCTATTAAATATTGCACTGCATGTTCCAGCCAAAGCAATCAG
Organism: Tolypeutes matacus; assembly: GCA_026826555.1. Taxonomy (NCBI): domain Eukaryota; kingdom Metazoa; phylum Chordata; class Mammalia; order Cingulata; family Chlamyphoridae; genus Tolypeutes; species Tolypeutes matacus. The sequence continues at coordinate 12,776,451 of JAKSZT010000049.1, forward strand.
GGAAGAAGAAAAAAACAAAAAACACAACACCAGATTGGACAGAAAACTATTTGAAGATGAAATACACTAAAAAGCTATTAGAAGTAATAAACAAATTCAGCAAGTTTGCAAATGCAAGATCAATATACCAAAATCAATTTATTTCTATACACTTAGCAATGAACAATCTGAAAATGAAATTAAGAAAATAATTCCATTTGCAATAGCACAGAAAAGAATAAAATACTTAGGAATATTTTTAACCAAAAAAAAAAAGTGACAAACATTAAAAACTATAAAATATTGTTGTAAGATATTAAAGATTACATAAATAAATGGAAGAATATTCCACATTCTTGGATCATAAAGACTTAATATTGTTAGGATGCCAATTCTCAACCAAAGAGGTCTACAGATTCAGTGTAATCCCTGTCAAAAATCCCAGCTGCCTATTCTGCAGAAACTGACAAACTGATCCTAAAATTCATAAAGAAATACAAAGGACTCAAAATAACCAAAACAGTCTTAAAATAGAACTAAAGTTGGAAGACTTCCAATTCCCAATTTAAAAACTTACTATATCACTGTAGTAGTCAAGATAGTGTAGGACTTGAATAAGGATAGACATAAATAAATGGAGCAGAATTGATGTTTAATTGTTTAATTGTTTGACAAGGGTGCCAGCCAAGATAATTCATTGGGGGAAAAGAAAAATCTTTTCAATAAATGGTGACAGAACACTTCTTCCTTACATCATACACACACAAAAAAAACCTCAAAATGTATCACAAATATAAGAGCTAAAACTATGAAGACCCTTAGGAAAAAACACAGAGGTGAAACTTTATGATCTTGGATTAGCCAATGATTTCTTAGATATGATCAAAAGCACAAGTGGCAAAAGAAGAAAACAAATACATTGGGCTACATCAAAATTTAAAAACTTTTGTACTGCAATTGATACCACCAAGAAAATGAAAAACTCCACAAAATTGGAGAAAACATTTTAAAATCATACATCCAGTAAGGGACTAGTACCAATAATATATAAAGAATTCTTTTAACTCAGTAACAAAAAGTCAAACCAATTGGATGTGAAAAGATATTTCTCCAAAGATTTACATACTGCTAATAAGCACAAGAAATGATGCTCAGCATCATTAGTCATAGAGAAAAGCATATCAAAACCACAATGAAATTCTACTTCACACCCATTAGGACAGCTATAATAAAAAAGATAATTACACATGTTGGTGAGAATGTGGTAAAACTAGAACCTAAACATTGCTGAAGGGAATGCAAAGTGGTACAGCCACTTTGGGCAACAATTATAGCAATTCTTGAAATGGTTGAATATAGAGTTACCAAATAGTACACCAATTCCCCTCCTAAGTATATGCCCAAGAGAAATAAAAACATATATCCACACAAAAAGTGCACAGATATTCAAAGAACATTATTCCTAGTAGACAAAAAAAGTGGAAACAAAACACAAATACCTATGAACTGATGGGTGTATAAATAAAATGTGAAATATCTATACAATGGAATATTATTCAGCAATAAAAAAAAAATGGAGGGGACTTCCAGGGAGATGGCAGACTAGAAAGACATGGGATTCTCTTCTCTCCACGAAAAAGAGCTAGAGGACAGGCAGAAACGGCCTGGGAAAATCTTCTAGGGCTTAGGACACCAGAGGAAGGCTGGACACCACCCAGAAGAAAGAGGGGCAAAGAAAAAGAATTACGATGGCAAAACTGAGTTAAAAGCGGCAGCCCTGCCAGCATCCTTCCCCACCCTATAGACAGTTTTGAATTCTCAGGCCTTGGGACCAGACAAACAGGGCCCCAGGGATCCACCTCCCCAGGAAATAAGAGAGAAAGGGACACAGCCTAAGGCTGACTCAGCTTTTGAAACACAGATTTGGTCTGCTGTGCCCCACTAGCCGAGCCCCTCCAAGCCAGGTGGGGCCATGCCATTGTTTGCCTTGGGAGCTGGCAAGGGAATAAAGGGCTAAGACCCTGTCTATCTCCCTCTCTACTGACCAGGACTGACTGTTGAAGACACAGAGGGGAGCGGAATTATTCCCTACTCGAGAAAAGGGAGGGGGCTGCCAGAAAAGGTTGGAGAACTGCCTCTGAGAAAGTTTGAATTAAGAGGTTCTTAGCCTCCAGGAAGGATCATTTATCACACTGACACCATCCATGGTGCAGAAAATACACTCCAACCAGGCTTTCAACTGAGAGGGCTGCCAAAGAGCACCATCTGCTGGTGGACCAAGGAAGTGCATGTGAGGAAATTAAAAGTAAATAAGTAAGAGGCTTTTACCTGCCATTACAGCAGGGAATGCACAACACTGTGATTATATAAAAAGCCACTGATTATACACTTTGGATAGATCTTATGGTATATGAATATATCTCAATAAAACTGCTTAAAATAAATAAATAAATAAATAAATAAATAAATAAATAAAGGTGTAAGAATAGCCAGAAAGCAGCTATGTATGGTAGGGGAGCATAGAAAGATTGAGAGGTGATGAATTTTCTTTTTTGTTTTTCTGGGGTTTTTTTTTGTTTATTATTATTATTATTATTGAAATAATGAAAATGCTCTAATAATGACTGAAGTGATGAATGCACAACTATGTGATTTTACCAAATACCACTGCTTGTACACTTAGGGTGAATTGCATACTTTATTAATATGCATCAATAAAATTGGATTTGTTTAAAAAAATAAAAAGAAAGAAATGGAGTCCCAATATATGCTACATCATGGATGATCTTGAAAATATTATACTAAGTAATGGTGTAAAGTGTAAGCCAAATGTAAACTATTTACCATGATTAGTAGCAATGCTTCAATATTTGTTCATCAATTATAGCAAATGTACCTACCATACTCATTAAGATGTTATCAATAGGGGAAATGGTGAGAGGGGGAGGGGGTGGGCATATGAGAATCCCCTATATTTTCTATGTAACTTTTCTGTAAACTAAAACTTCTTTAAAAGTAAAATAAAATAAAAGAGACAGTAGGGGAACACACAGAAGAAATTGTAAACACATAAAAAGATAATAGATCTTACAGTGATGAAAGGCACAACGCAAGAAAAAAATTTTTCACTTTGTTTTTGAGGAAGTTTTAGATTACAGAAAAGTTACAACTATGGAAGGGGAGAATCACTGGTGCAGGGTGTCTGTGGTGGGGGGATATGTAGGGAAGGGTACACCCGAGTATGCGTCTATGGAATATGAATATGTTCAAGTGGTCATGGGTGTTATCTCAGTGGGTGGAGACCCACACAATAACTAAGAAAATATTAAATTTCCACCCTGGGGAGTCCTGATACATTCTCTAATAGAGTGGCAGAGAATCTCTAGAGTACATAGTGCCTAATGAAAGAAAACAGTCCAATACACCAAGCCCTTGATATTAATGCTTGTAATTATGATCCTTATTCTTATAAAGTTGAAACTTAGCCTAATTATATCTATTGCCTAAGAGTTACCTCCTGAACATCTTCTTGTTCCTCAAATGTAGGCTCTCTCAAACTCAGCACATAAACTCATTACCTTCCCCCCGGCGTGGGACATGACTCCCAGGGATGAGCCTCCCTGACACCGAAGGATTATTACCAAGTGCCAACTAGTGATGCATTTGGAAAAAGATCTTGACCAAAAGGGGGAAATATTAAATACAAAACAATTTTTATGGCTAAGAGATTTCAAAGTGAGTTGGGAGGCCATTCCAGAGATTACACTTATGCATGTCTTAGGAAGATCTCATTAACTGCCACAGTAAACAAAGCCTCAAATAGGGGTGCTCCTGGGGGCTCTAGAGACATCTGGACACTATAGGCAAGGCACACAACCCCATGAAATCAGCACCCTATTGGTGGGCCTTACCTTGAAATATATGTTAACCTATTTCCCCAATGTACCAGAGTTAGATTCATTTATTATTTCCCTATTCATGATTCTTCTACCCCTCTTATTTGAACTATAATTGGCACTATACCCGTTAAATATACATACTAGAGACTTAAGTCTTCAGTCTGTTAATATGCTGGCTGAGGCCTGAATCTCAGCAGAGTTGCAGCCAACACCTACTCTCCAGTTAATCGGACTCACCCAGGACAACTAACAAAATGAAGATGATGGACAATGCTCATCCCCCAAAACTGAGAGAATGTACAACTGCAAGCAAGACAGTTCCTTCCGTCGGCCCCATGAGATCTAAACCTCCACTCAATCTGAAGCAGAGTGGGCAATCATCATTCCAAAATCCTCAAAATTGACAAATGAACAAACATAAGAGGGGAATGCAACAATTGACCAAGTAGACTTATTTTTATTGTAGTAACAGAACTTATATAACATTGATATAAAGATAGTGGTTATCAGAGGTTATGAGAGGAGGGGGACAGAAGAATAAGTGGGACATGGGGCATTTTGGGGGGCACTGGAATTATTCTGCATGATTTTGTAATTGATGAGCAGGCAATTATACATTTTGTCAAAACCTATAAAATTGTATAGTGCAAAGTATAAACCATAATGTAAACTATAGACTATGGTTAGTAGCAATGCTTCAATATTTGCTCATCAATTGTAACAAATGCACCACACTAATATAAGATGTTATTCATAAGGGAAAATGTGAGAGGGGGAGGAGGTGGAGTATATGGAAGTCCCTTATATTTTCAATCTAACTATTCTACAGCCTAAAACTTCTTTTAAAATAAAGTTTTTAAAAAAGGAGGAAAAAAAAAAGATGGACTTGGGACCCAGCAGTTTTGAAGGATGTGAAAAACAAATAAGTAAGAGAAGCCAGCCACAATGACTACATATTGCACAATTCCTTTCACATGTAAAGTCCAAAACAGGCAAATCTATGAAAGAAAATAGTAGTGATTACTTAGGACTGGGATGGTCGAGAAAAGAGGGGAAGGGAATGAAAATGACTGCTAGTGGGAAAGGAGGTTCTTTAAGGGATAAACAAAAAGATCTAACAATGATGTGAATATACTAAAATCACTGAACACTTTAAATGGGTGGATTTTACAGTATGTGAATTATATCTCAATAAAAATGTTTTAAAAATGGGTAAACGAAACTATAGTGCTAAGGATGTATATTGGGTTCACAAATTATGAAAAGAAATATGCAAGTAATTACTATGGAAGTTGGGATAATGGTTATTTATGAGAGAAAAGCATGGGTTGTAACTGATGCGAGGTCACTTGGATGAGCTCCTGGGGTAACTGACAAAGTTCTATTTCTTGACCTGCATGTTGTCTTCATTGTAACAATTAATCAAACCATACATTTGAGTTGTGTGACTCTCTGTACCTGTGTTTTATTTTATAATAAAGAATAAACAATTTCTTAAAGTGTATTTTTGGAATTTTTAAAGATGGGAATTTGAGATTATATGCTAATAGTCTAACTTATTGTTAAGGCAATAATGTTGATATTTTATATGTGCGCTGTCCAATATGGAATGCTACTGAGCACTTGAAACACAGTTAATGTGAATGAGGAACTAAATCTGTAAGTGGATACCATATGGACAGCACAGGTTTACAGTATACAATTACCATGAAATTTTTGCCAGATACATATGTTACAAGCAGAACTGATGAAAAGAATAAGTTAACCTTTAAAATACTGAAAACAAAATTTATATCTCACAGAGATGGTAGCTTTGTGACAACCACCATTTGTTCTTAAGTTTGTGTAAACTTCCCAAAGAGCAATGAACAGAAATGCTAAAGGGAGTCCTTCCAGCTGAAATTCAATAACATCTAAAAGAATATAGTACCTAGGAATAAATTTAACCAAAGAGGTAAAAGACCTGTATACTGAAATTTATAAAACATTACTGAGATCTCTCTCTCTCCCCTTCTGTGCCCTGTTCTCACTGTCCCTCCCACCCCCCACATGGATCAACATGCAAGTAAATCCAGGGCATTCATAATCTAGAATGGGAAACTGTAGTCTGTCAATCAGCCCTCTTTATCACTCTTCAGCCCCTTCCTCTCCACCTGGGACCTATGATCTGTTATATCATTTCTCTTCCCTCCCTACATTAATAAATTACTGGCCTAATCAATGTGCTGTGCTTTTGAAATTCATTTCTGCAGCATAGTCAAGAACCTAGACAAAATCCGGTAACATATTTGGTGCTGCCACCCAAGAGATTATTGCTTCTGCCCCTATGGCTTAGGGGAAAGCAAGCCTGAGACATCCCTGTCTCCTGTCCTACTGGAATTAGTGACCCTGCTTTCTCTTGTGGCTCCAAATTTGGAGTAAATTGCTGTCTGATGGGATTCTCGACCCTCAGGGTTGAACGTCCACTCTTCCAATCCAGCAGCTGCCGGAGTCCTGCTATCTCCAAGGACTGGGAAGCGAAGGAGGCCTCCTGCCTTGACTGTCAGAGGTACCTAAAAGTGGCAATTCATGAGAGAAACCAGTTTCCCTGAAGCTTCCATAGCCTCAATCACATGCAGAGGGACACTGAACGTGTTAAAAATCCTGGTAAACTTCATTTTCTAAGTAGTTAATGAACATGCTTATCCCAGGTATCCCTCTTAGCCCTTATTCCAGAACCTGTCCCATTCATACCCTGGGTTAAGACTGGCAAACCCACATGCCATCCTGTCAGGGCTAAGCATTTCCCACCAGAAGGGAAATAGCAAATGAGGTGGCTAAGACCCACTTCCGCCTGGCCCCTTTGAGATGGTCCATGGACAACCTTTCCTCACCCAGGACCTGGAAACCAGGTTCTGATCAAAACTTGACAAGAAAACAAGCCTATCTCTCAATTAAAGCCAAAATGGAAGGAACTTTACTCCATAGCTCTGATCAGTCCCACATCTATTAAAATTAAAGGAATTTCCAGCTTGGTGCACATATCCCGAGTGAAGCCAGCTGCCCAAGAAAGTGCCAACTCACCAGAAGCATCTGACGGAATGCACAAGTGCCAATCGTTGGACGGCCTGAAATACCTTTTCAAGACACAAAGCTAAGTAGTGTCTGTGTCAAAGCCAGCTGTTCCCTCTAACTCTAGCCCAAATGCCTATTGCTAGGGAGAGGGCAAACCAGATGCCCCTTTAAGAAACCTTGTCCGTTTTTATTTCTGTAGCTTAACTGAAATGGGCTATGCTTCTTCTCATTCCTCTCCTCTACCAAAGGAACTGGGATTGGCAATTTATACCTAACCCTGTTGTCTATTGCAATCTCTCCCGAGAATTAACCAACAGCATAAAATAACTCAAAGAAGAATATTGTTTCCTATCAACTTCGGGAAAATGCAGCCTTTATAGACCTGGCCTTTTCTACTTTTGTAGAAAGTCCAGTATCCTCTTAGTGGGACCATATACCATCAAAATCCTAATCAAGTTTATTTCTTCCAGAATCAACATCTTGTTAGCCACAGGGGGACTTCATCCAGCTTTGCCTAGGATGCCAGACCTGTCTTCCTCCAAACCAGTTAGAATAGCCAGAAGGTTTTACACCTTGTCAGGTAGGGCCTAATGCCCCTAATCAGCAGGAAGTAATTACAGAAGAACGACCATCTCCCTTTAGCACCCCTTTAAGAATAAAGGCGTAAACTCTCCAATGGGGGAATGAAGAAGGCTAGTAAAATAGGGAATGAATAGATGGATCTGGAACCTCACAAGAAGTCCACGTGGGTAGCGATACCCCCAAGATGGCTGCTGGAAGACCCTCGTGAATGAGATTTCCTCCGGAAGCCAGGAGAAGCCTCAGATATTCTCTAGAGACATTATCATTGGGCCCTCCCGAGGGATTGATGGGTGGGTTAATCAATCAAAACAGCAAACAGCTGGAACTCCTCCCATCCATTAGCAAAGGGGCGGAATAATTAATGGTTTAAAAAGGAAGCACAAAGGCCGAACCCCTCCCTCCCTCTCTCTCTCTCTCTCTCTCTCTCTCTCTCTCCACCCCACCCCTACCCCCTGCTCTCGCCATGCCCGCCTCCCAGCATGGATGAACATGCAAGTAAAACCTGGGCATTTATAATCTATAATGGGAAATTGTAGTCTGTAAATTGGCCCTCTTTATTACTCTTCAGCCCCTTCCTCTCTCCCTGGGACCTATGATCTATTATTTTCTCCCATTTCTCTTCTCTCCCTAACTTAATAAATTACTGGCCTAATTTTAAAAAAAAAACACATTACTGAGAGAAGTCGATATGGCTCAAGAAATTGAGCTCCCGCCTATCACATGGGAGGTCCGGGGTTTGGTTCCCGGTGCCTCTGGAGAGGATGAGCAGGGCAGCAGACTGGCACAACAAGATGACACAATAAGGAGACACAAAGAGGAAACACAATAAGGAAATACAATGAGAGACACAACAAAGCAGGGAGCGGAGGTGGCTCAAGCGATTGAGCGCCTCTCTCCCACATGGGAGGTCCCAGGCTCAGTTCCCGGTGCCTCCTAAAGAGAAGAGGAGCAGACACAGAGAGCACACACCAAATGGACATAGAGAGCAGGCAGCTAGTGCAAACAACAAGCCGGGCACAGGGAGGGGGGAAAGGGAGTAAATAAATTAAATTAATCTTTTTTTTTTTTTAATTACTGAAAGAAATTAAAGAAGACTTAAGTAAATGGAAAGACATCCTTTGTTCATGGATTAGAAGACTTAATATTGAAAGATGTCAACACTACCTAAAGTGATCTACAAATTCAATGCTATCCCTCTCAAAATCCCAAAAGCCTTTTTTGCAGAAATGGAAAAGCTGATCCTTAAGTTCATATGGAATTGCAAGGGGCCCTGAGTAGCCAAAACAATCTTGAAAAAAAAAGAACAAAGTTGGAGAACTCACACTTCTTGATTTTAAAACTTACTATAAAGTGACAGTAATTAAAACAGTAAAGTACTGGCATAAAGATAGACACACAGATCAATGCAATAGAATTGAGAGTCTAGAAACAAACCACACATCTATGTCTAGTTGACTTTCGACAAGGATGTCAAGTCCACTTAATGGGAAAGAAGATTTTCTTCAACAAATGGTGCTGGGACAAGTGAAAACCCACATGCAAAAGAATAAAAATGCATTCCTACCTCTCACCATATACAAAAATTAATCCAAAATGGATTAACAACTGTGGTAGTTTGAATTATTTATACTGCACAAAACAAAAAAAACATGTTCTTAATCCACTCCCGTGACTGTGAACCTGTTTTAAAGAGGACCTTTTGAAGACATTATCTTTACTTAAGTGCAGCCCAATTAAATGAAGGTGGACCTTAATCCCATAACTGGAGGCTTTATGAAGAGAAAACCACATTGAGGAGTAGATGTTGGAAGTCAAGCTAACCTGGAAGAGAAAGGAGAGGATGCCACCAAGTACGTGTGACAGAAAAGCCAAGGACCTACGGGTTGATGGCAGCCAGCCCCAGAACACCACGGTCTTCAGGGAGGAAGTTATCGCCTTGCTTAAACCTCAATCCTGGACTTCTCCTAGCCTCAAAGCAATTGTAACAAATGTTCCACACCAATGTAAGGATGATAATAATAGGAATGCAAGGTGATAATAATAGGGCGGTATTTGGAACCCTGTATTTTATGCATAATTGTTCTGTAAACCTACAACTTCTCTAATGAAAAGAAGGGGAAAAAAATAAAAAATAAAACCCGAGCCAATGAATTCCCATTGTTTAAACTAACCCACTGCATTTGTCTTAGCAGGTGGGAAATTAAGATAACAACCTAAATATTAAGAGCTAAACCATAAGACCCTTACAAGAAAACAAAGGGACATATCTTCAGGACCTTGTATTAGGCAATGGAGTCTTAGATTTTATACCAAAAGCACAAACAACAAAAGAAAAAAAAAAGATAAATGGGACTTCATCAAATAAAAAAACTTTTGCACATCAAAGGTCATTATTAAAAAAGTAAAAAGACAACCTACAAAATGGGAGAATATATTTGGAAACCGTGTATATGATAAAAGTTTAATATCCAAACTATATAAAAAGAACTACAACTCAGTAACAAAAAGACAAACAACACAAATAAAAAACAGGCCCAGTATTTGAATAGACAATTCTCCAAAGAAGATATACAAATGACCAATAAGTGCATGAAAAGAAGCTCAACGACATTAGAGAAATGTAAATCAACACTACAATATACCACTTTGCACCCAGTACGAAAGCTTGTTAAAATAAATGGAATATAACAAGTGTAAGCAAGGATGTGGAGAAATGGAAACCCTTCCCATACATTGTTGGCGGGAATGCAAAATGGTGCAGCTGCTGTGGAAAACAGCTTGGCGATTCCTCAGAAATTTACAAATAAAATTACCATACAATCCAACAATTCCACTTCTAGTTACACACTCAAAAGAACTGAAAGCAGGGACTCAAATACCTGAACACCAATGTTCACAGCAGTATTAGTCACAATAGCCAAAAGAGGGAAGCAACCCAAGTGCTAATCTACAGATGACTGGCTGGATAAATAAAATGTGGTATATAACATACAATGGAATATTATTTAGCCATAAAAAGAAACAAAGTCCTGAAACATGGTACAACAGGGATGAATCTTGAAGACATGTTCAGTGGAATAAGCCAGACACAAAAGGACAAATATTGTATGTTTTTTCTTATATGAAACATTTAGAATAAGCAAATTCATACACACAGGAAGCAGAATAGTGGTTAGGGGCTGGAAGGAGGGGGAAACGGAGTTATTGCTTAATGGTTACCATTTTCTGTTTGGGACAATGAAAATGTTTTAGAAATAGATAACAGTGAAGGCTACACAACCTTGTCAATGTACTTAATGTTACTGAATTATACACTTAATGGTTAAAATAATTTTGTTATATATATTTTACAATTTTAAAAATTTTAATAAAAACTTTTTAAGAAAAAAAAATATGTAAAAGACATGAAACACTGTCTTTTTTACAGTCTTGGGTGCTTTAATACGAGCTAAAGCCACCATCTTGAAACCAGGAGAGAAAAAGCATTAGGACAAAAGCAAATACATCTAGGATGGTAAAATGGACATTTAGAACAAGCCAGAGAGCCTGATGACATCAGTTAGCTACTACGTGAGCCAACTCTGAAACCATCTTTCTTCCAGGTTTCTAGTTATATGAGATAATCAAATTTACTTATTTAAGTCATCTTCAGTTGGCTCTTCTGTTACTTGCCAGCTGAAAGCATTCTAATGGACATAGAAAGATATTTCATTGAGATGGGTGTGGATAAAATTAACTTTGCATGTTGGAGACATGGGAATTTCAGGGAGTTTCAGCCTGAAGTTTCATTTATCAAAAAAAAAATAAAGCTCATGTAGACCTATTGGTAAATTAAAGGGATTGATCTTGGTAGTTCTTTCAAGATTTTTAAAAATCTAGTATTTCTAATGATAACAACAGTGATTTCTAATGATATGAAGCTGATAAGGTCATGGTATTATTTTTAAAACATTTTTAGAGCATTTTATTCTTTTATTGTTTGCCTTCTGCATACCATTTGATTTCAATAGTGGAACCATACCAATCTCTTACCTTTTATTTATAACAATTTCCATATCAGTTTTATTTTTCATGCTTTCATGACATATAACACTATATCATAACACAGTTTACAGAGCGAATCCTTAACTTTAAAGAACTAGCACTTTTTTTTTTTAGGGGAGAGCGCGAATGCAGTCCCCCACTCTACCACAAATTATGCAGTTGAGTTTCCCACACTTGGGGAAATTGCAGGGGGTCAGCACATCCGGAGTGCAACGGATGAGCCTCGCCCTGGGAAAACCACCTTGGGGATCATGGTATCTCCCCTGTCAGGTAAGTATTACTAACACTTTTAAAACCAAACAATTTATAAAAAGATTTCTATTTTTGTTTCCATACATGTTCTAAAAATAAAACAACATTTCAAAGGCATCTGTGGAATGATGCCTTTGATACATATCAGAGGATAGAAAATCAACACTTGTAGCCACATAGATAAAGCACAATTTTAGCACAAATGACGGAAAGCACTAGAACTGTGCCCCTGTCCAAGCAGTCCCCAGATGATGAAAGGCCTTTATGAAAGTTAAGTTAAAGTCAGTTTTGAGGCCCCAAACATTTTTCCTATAGACACAGAGCAACCGTGAGTCACGGCTTTCCCAGGCCATCCACAGGAGCCTAGAAGACTATCATTGGCACTAGACCCATGCAGAAAACGGCTCTTCCCTTTGGAAAATATATCATTTTCACCCTCTCCCCGCTACCAAACCCCAGCGGCCAGCCGTGGACCGTGCTCGCCTCTCCAGCCTCTCTCTCGTTCCTTACCCCGCACTGAACTTCTGCCCTCCAAGCCTTTGCTGCCAAGCTCCCCCTCCCTCCTCCTCTCAGGCTTCTGGTCTCAGCTGAGATGCGCCTTCCCCGAGGAGGCCGTCCTCACGTGCCACGTGGTCACGAGCCCTGAAGTGTGTGCTCTCCTCCCGGAGCACCCTTATTTCCATCACAGCATCCACCACGCTACTGTTCTCATGTTGCCACCTCCCCCACAAGCTCCATCCAGGAGGGGACCTGACTTATTTTTATTTGCTATTTATTTAACCTGAGAGACGTCTAACATATTTATTTATATGAATGGATTTTCTCAAGAGAAGGTACATCAGTGCATTTTCAAAGTGACCTCTGGAACAGGCGGTCACTACCACAGGGGAAGGGGTTTGCCAAAGAAGACCCCCTGACTGCTGAATTAATACCTAGAGATTGTTCATCAGGGAGGCGGCTGCCTACACCACTGGCTTCCCCGTTGCTGGTGCACAAAGTCACTTAAATGGAACATTCAATTCCGGCTAACGGAAATAAGGGTATTTTCTAATATTACCTTTACCTCTTTCTTGCAGGTAATCACATTAATTCTCATGGCTTTTACTGTAACCCATCAACTGCTGACTTCTGAGTTTGTATTTCTAGGCCTGGTTTCTCTCTTGAGTGCAAGACACAAACTTTCAGCTCTCTACATTCTTGTACTTGACTGTCCCACAAGGGCTTCACCCCCTGCCCCAGGCCCTCCCCAACCTGTTTGCCTCTCTGGGTTCCCCATTTCAGATAACGACATCACCACCCAGGCACTGGAGCCTGCCATCCAGGTGATCTCGCCCTGGCTCCTTAAAGCGTGCTCCTTGGGCCAGCAGCATTAGCGCCACCCAGGAGCTTGCTAGAAATGCAGCATCCCAGGCCCCACCCCACACCTGCTCAAGCAGACCTGCATTTTAACAAAATCCCCAGGTGATTCACGAGCACATTAACATTTGGGAAACCCTTATCTCTAACTCCTTCTCCATACTGACCTCAGGTTTCTTTCCAAAACACAAACCTGATCATGTCATATCCCTCTCTAAAATCTTTCAGAGATAGCTCGGTTTACAATGGTAAGAAAAAATAAATAAATAAATAAAATCTTTCAGAGGCTTCTGAACAAAGTACTACTTCACGTACTTCCACACCTCCATCCTTCTGCTCTGATTTCTCCTCCTGGCAAAAGTCTTGCTCACGTTCCAAGGTCCTGCTCAGGAGTCATCTAAAGGAAGAAGTCGCCTCATGTCACCGGCCTTCTTTGGTAAGTAACTGTGCTTCTCCCTCCCCTCTGCACCCAGCCCCTGCAGTTTTTTCATCACATGCTGATTGTGCTCAGCGGCTGCCTGTGTTCCCTGCCAGACCTGAACTTCCTTACCAGCATTCTGGCTCTCAACCCCTGGCAGATGGTAGGTACTGGAAACATGTGAAAGAAATCAATTACCATTTAGACCCACATCATAAAAAGCTGTATAACTTATCACTGACAATGAGAATGCATTTATAACAACAAAATGCTAAGTACCATATACCTACAAGATGGAATTGTTTAGAAAAGTATACAAAGTATGAAAATTCTCTCAAGCTGCCTGCTTTAGGGAGGCCAACAGACACAGACATTATCTCCCAGAGTTAGACCAGATAGTTGGAGGCAGCACAGAGAGGTTAGCCTTTGGGGATGGGGGTGAGAAGCCAAGTCTGCAAGCTGTTCTTTCACTAAGACAACAATGGAAAAAAAAAAGTTTAATTATCATCTACAATAACGCCATCCAAAAATTTCCATGTTTTGCATATGACTTTTCAAATGCAGTTGAGATCACAGTCAACATACCATTTTGTATTCGGTTACATAATTGTGCCATAAATTACACTCCAATTATACACTTTTAGTGATCATGCTATTCCATCATCCTGACATACTGTAGTTAATTAAATCATTCTCCAAAGTTCAATAGTTTGATTCAACGTTTATCGAGCAACAACTGTGTGCCCAGCCCCTAACCTGCAGAGCCATGTGGCCCAGGGGCAGGGCAGACGCATGGTCCCACGAGGGCTGTGCAGGGCCAAGTGCAAGCCAGAGGGTGTCTGCCGCGGCGCTGGCTCAGGTGGGGCGTCCCAGGATCTCCTTACTGCTGCTCCCGAGGGATGAGAAGTCAGCGGGAGCAGGAGCAGGAGGAGGAAGATGGGATAGGGACAAAGGATGAGAGTCTTGAAATCACACAGCATGTTCAGTGGATGGCAAATGGCTGGGAACAGTGATAGCACAAGAAACAAATAAGAGCAAATGGGCTGATTTCCTTAAAACCTCTCCAGAATTGAGGGTTACTTTAATTTTCAAAACTTGAGAGAGGATAGAAGAGATAACTCAAGATGAATTTAAAATGCATTCCTTCGATTAACAGCAAGGACGAACATGCACTTTTATTACTAATTGCATTACTAATTATCAGCTAATACTGTCTGTCCATTGATGTACTAAATCCTGCTATTTTTTTCCTCAGTAAGTTTAAGAGACCTCTTCAGGCCTTACAGAGATTAACTCAGTCATACAATATATAAGCATTTTCCCCAGTCTGTCCTGTTATTTTTTTCAAAGTTTTAAATTATAAAATGTAAATATAATTTAAATATTTAAATATATAAGTATTCAAATCTACCCATTCTTTCCATGTTTTTTCCTATTTTAATTACTTCAGTGCTGAGTTATCGATCCTTCACAAATCTGATAAATATGACTACATTCTATTTTCTACTTTTTCCAAAATATGATCTTAAAAATACTTAGCTCTTAATATCAGCTAGGCCTGACAAAGACACGACGTGCATAAACATTCACATACTAATCATTAACTTCCCTTTTCCAATCCTACTTCCACTCCCTTTACTTTGATATAGCTAGAGAACTTCCTTTTATACAAACTCCCTCCCATTCCCTTTTCCTCTGACATTGACTTTAATTCAAGTTCTCTTACGCGACAAAGGTGGGAAGAGAACAGCTGGAGCCTGAGTCCTTTGCACTACCTTTAGAGATGGCGCTGAGACACCCACACCCTATGAACCGGTTAAGAATTAGTATTTTAATGTACATATCAGGGACAAAACAAAAACACTTATGGGATACATCAGCAATAAAAATCAAGGCAAATTTTAAAGTGCTGGTGGCACAATTACTGCTATACTCTCTAAATCCCCAAAACTAGAAAGAAGCAAATAATCTAAGTTTTCTTTAAGAGCCTGTCATGCCAAAGTGAAAAACTTTGTGTTACAGACAGTAATTTTCAAATCAGAAAAGGGGGCTGTAGCAGTTTGACATTATTTATGAATTCCAAAAAGAAATAGATTATGTTTGTAAACTGGTCAGTTCCTCTGGAGTGATAACTCTTTGATTGTATTAGATTCAGCTGAGACATCTGATTAACTTATGTTAAGATTAGGGCTCTGATCCAACCAAGTCATTAGAGTGTGACTCAGCATTGAGTCCCAGCCCCTTGAGGATAAAACACATAGAGAAGAAAACAGAGGAGAGAGACAGCTCATTAGACACAGCAGAGGCCCTGGGAAGAGAGATGAACCTGATAGTCTAAAGCTGACCTTGTGAAAAGAACTGAGCAGCTGAGCCTGGAAAGAAACGAGTCCCGGGGAGAGAGACAA
This sequence comes from Tolypeutes matacus, assembly GCA_026826555.1. Classification (NCBI taxonomy): domain Eukaryota; kingdom Metazoa; phylum Chordata; class Mammalia; order Cingulata; family Chlamyphoridae; genus Tolypeutes; species Tolypeutes matacus. Next base: position 12,792,440 of record JAKSZT010000049.1, read on the forward strand.
GCCTTATACCAGTCTACAGCTGAGACTAGAAGAAGCTGGGATCACGGAGCCTTAAGAGGAAGAAGGAAGGCTGAACTCTGGCAGACAGAACCTGCCATCTTGCTCCAACATGTTGCCAATGACTTTGGGTGAGAAAGTAACTCTTATGGTTCCTTGAGTTGGACTCTTTAGGACCTTGTGACTGTAAGCTCCTACCCCAAATAAATATCCTTTATAAAAGCCAACAGATTTCTGGTATTTTTCATCAGCATCCCTTTGGCTAACTAATACAGGGGCTTAATTGGGTAATTTGCAATTTGGCATTTCTGACTCCCGTGGAGGGTTCTGAAAGCAAGCGAGTAAGGGGGCATTTTTCAGTTGTCAAGTGAGGAAGCACACGATTACTATTTAGTCAGTGGAGAACCAGGGTTCCTAAGTGTCCCACATGTGTAGGACAACCCTGCACGACGAACAACTGTACCATCCCAAATGCTAAGGACCCTACAGCCCCAAATAACTTGCTTCAAATATCTAGTGAAGCAAAGCAGAACCCAGGTTTTCTGACTCCCATTTGTTCTACACCCTGGCGTAAATACATGTACAGTGAGAGGGCCAGCCCTAGGTAGAACTGTGCAGTAGACCTGGCTGTATTTGGGGACCTGCCTACTCCCCTTGTGGGGTTCTCATCTTCTCCCCATTCTGGCCTGAATCCCTCAGGTAACATCCCAACCAGGCCTGTCACTTTTTTTCCATCCACGGGGCAAGTTCCTGGGCTTTTGATATTCTCTTCTCATTCTGACCCATCAAAACCTGTTTCCCACAGGTTCTTAGAAAACATGTGAAAAACAAGTCACACTAAGATATTAACCTGATGAAGGTACAATGCATTCCAGATCTCAGGGATATTTGTATTTAACCTGAAACCCAAGACATCCTTCTCACCAATCCTCTAGTATCACCCTAGTCCAAGCCACTCTCACCTTCTACCTGCATTACCGCAGCAGCCTCCTCACTGGTCTTCCTGCTTCGTCCGTCCAACCCACAGTCTATTCTCAACAAAGAGCTGCCCTAAGTCAGATCATGCCATTCCTTGGCCCAGAATGGCTCCCTATTTCACTCAGAATAAAATCCAAAGTATCCCCAATGGCCTGCAAAGTCCTAAATGATATGAAATGAGGAAAGGTGAAGGAAGAGTATATTAGGGAGAAAGACCCAGAGTTCCTTTTCATGATGATAATAAATTTCAGAAATCTATGAGATCTTCAAGTGGAGATATCCAAGGGGGATTGTCCCTGCATCCTCAGAAGAGGGCGTTGGGCTAGATAAGTGGTTCTCAACTGTGGGCGATTTCACCCCTTAGGGAACATTTGGCAATGTCTAGAGACATTTTTGGTTGTCACAACGAGGGGGAGGAGGGTGCTACTCGCATCTAGTGGGCAAAGGCCAGAAGTGCTGCTAAACATCCTATGCTGCACAAGATAGCCCCCAAGAACAAAGAATTATCCAGCCCAAAACGTCAACAGTGCCAAGATTGAGAAACCCTGGGCTACAGATATAAATGGAAGACTTAAACAAATAGATCATATTTAAAACCAAAAATGTAAATGAGAAATTTTTTAAAAAGAGGGTTCAAGACTAAACCTTGAAGAACAGCTCTTTTAGAAGTCAAGTAAAAAAAGAGAAGAACCAACAAAGAAGACTGAAAAGGGTCAGCCAGAATGAGAAGAAGCAAACTGGGAAAGGGTGGCATGACAGAGGAAGAGTGTTTCTAAAAGGAAGCAACGGTTGACAGTCAACTGCCTGGAGAACTGCTCAGATGTCAGGTAACACTGCTGGTCAGCAATTTAAGAATGGAGGAGGGAAGCGGCTGTGGCTCAATCAGTAGGGCTCCCGTTTACCATATGGGAGGCCCCAGGTTTGGTTCCCGGGGCCTCCTGGTGAAGGCAAAGCCCGCCCACACGGCATGGTTAGCTGACCCAGCGAGCACAAGCAGCAAGGGGGGGATAAATGAATAAATAAATAAAATCTTAAAAAAAAAAAAAAAAAAAAAAGAATGGAGGAGGCATGAAAGAGCTGCTCCAAATAACAGCGGCTCATGGGGAGACAGCTGGGCAATTTTGAAGCTGTTGAGCGTAGAATTAAAGTGAAACCAACAGGCAGGTAGTTGGGCTCATCCAGTCCTGAGACTTTGCCAGATGGGAGAAACCAGAGAGGTACAAAGGAACCGAGGGTCTCTGTGGAAGAGTAATTTTTATCTGGCATCTAGACTGGATAAGGAAGGAGATGATGATGGAGGGAGCTAATGAATACAGAGAAACGGGGGAGTGGATTAATGAACTGGAAGTCTTATGAGTCATGAACATTTTTTCACTTCAATAGACATATTGCTCTACCATGTTTTTAATAGCTCCACATTAATAAAACCTATTATTTGATATTATTAAACATGTAATTTATCTTATACAAATAAATAACATGTTTATTTTAATAAGAAAGAGCTATTTACTATTTAAACACTTCTCACCATCTATTTACTATTTCAAACCAGGGCCAAATAGAATTTGAGGAAAAGACCATGTCATAGTGAAAGTTATGATAAATAACAGACCTGAGATAAAATATTAATTCTTTCATTGACTAATGTTTTGACTTTGAACAATTTAACCTCTCTGAACTTAAATCTCTTAATCTAATGAATCCACTGTGGTAGGTACAATAATGCCTCCTCCTCAAGATGTCCATGCCCTAGACGGTGGAATCTGTGACTGTTACATGGCAAGGGGACATTAAGGCTGCAGATGAAATTAAGGTTGCGAACCAACTGACATTAAATAAGGAGATTATTCTAGAATATCCAGGTAGGTTGAATGTAATCCCAGGATTTTCAAAACAAGAAGAACTGTCAGAACCATTGTAAGAAAGACTCAACCAGCCATTGCTGGCTTTGAAAATGGAAGGAGGCCAAGACCTAAGGAATGCTGGCAGCTGCTAGAAGCTGGAGAAGAGAAGAAATGAAGAGATCTCTCCAAGAGCCTCCAGAAAGGAATGCAACCCTGTTGACAACTTGATGTCAGCCCTGTGAAACCTTAAAATAAATTTTAAGCCCCTGAGTTTTTGGTAATTTGTTACAGCAGCAATAGGAAACTAATACGCAGGTATAATAAGCCTTCTTCATACATTTTTTTGTAGATTAACCAAGATAACATATATAAAGTAACCAACAGAGTGGTTAGTACATATGAAGCACTGAAACAGCTGCTACTGATACTAGTACTACTTCTATTCATGCCACCAAAACCAGTATTATTCAACAGAAAGAACAATGAATTCATTTCTAGAACTTACTCTTCTTAATTCTCCTCCCTAGGATTCAGTTCTCTCACTTACAAACAAAATGAGGTGCCTAGAATAAGTGACAGTTCAGTGTTTTTGAGTATATTCACAGAGTTGTGCAACCATTACTACATCATTATCCCAAAAATAAATCCCCACTTCCCCTCTGTAGCAGTGTGGCATTGTTTATGAATTCCAAAAATAGTTATTGGATTATGTTTGTAAACTGGTCTGTCAGAGGTATCACTTTTAATTGATTAAATTATGATTAGGACTTTGGTTGGGCCACGTCAGTAGAAAAGACATGGCAAAGGACAGAGTTGGGAATTTTGAGCTGGAGCCCGCGAAGTAAACACACAGGAGAAGACAGAGGAATGGAGATGGCTCCTTAGACATGGCAGAAGCCCCGGAGAGAGAGAGAGACAGAGCCATTCGCCTGATAGTCTACAGCTGGCCTTGTGGAGGGACCATAGCAGCTGAGCCCGGAGAGAAATGGAGCCCCAGGAAGAGAGGAACTCAAGAAGTCTGAACTCTTGGCAGATGTCAGCAGCCATCTTGCCTCAAAACGTGGCAATAGACTTTGGTGAGGGAAGTAACTTATATTTTATGGCCTGGTAACTGTAAGTTTCTACCCCAAATAAATACCTTTTATAAAAGCCAACAGATTTCTGGTATTTTGCATCAGCACCCCTTTGGCTAACTAATACATCCTCCCTAATCCTCCAAGCCTTAGGCAGTCACTAATCTTTCTGTCTCTATAAATTTGCCTATTTTGGACTTTTCATGTAAATGGAATCATAAAATATGTGGCCTTTTGTGACTGGCCTCTTTCACTTAGCATTGTGTTTTCAAGGTTCCTCCATATTGTAGCATGTATCAGAACTTCATTCCTTTGTACAGCTGAATAATATTCCATTGCATGGTTGTGCCACATTTTGTTTATTCATCCATCAGTTGATACACATGTGAGTTGTTTTCACTTTTTGGTTAATACGTATAAGGTTGCAATGAATATTCATGGACAAGTTTTTGCGTGGACGTATGTCTTCATTTCTCTTAGGTATATACCTAGGAGTGGAACTGCTGGGTCCTATCAGAACTCAATGTTTAACATTTTGAGGAACTGTCAAACTGTTTTCCAAAGGGGTTGCCCATTTTGCATTTCTCCCAGCAGTGTATGAGGGTTCCAATTTGCCACATCCTCACCAATTTGTGAACTGTCTTTGATTATACTATGCTAGTGGGTGTGAAGTAGCTTCACATCATAGTTTTTATTTCCACTTCCCCAATGGTTAATGGTGTTGAGCATATTTCTATGTGCTTATTAACCACTGTAAAGCTTCTCTGGAGAAATGCCCATACATATCCTTTGCTCATTTTCAGTTGGGTTATCTTTTCATTATTGAGTTGTAAGAGTTCTTGATATATTCTGGATAGAAGACCCTTATCAGGTATATGATTTGCAAATATTCCCTCCCAATCCATATACCTCATTTAATCTTACTGTACCTACTTTCACTAGATAAACAGATTCTATGCTCCTATCCCCATTTTACAGAAAGAATTGGCTTATTAGATGAGTAAACAGACTTTGACTCCAAAAAAAACTCACAGCTGTGCTCCTGCCCCTCTCAATTTAAAGAGGCCCATAAATAGCAATGTTGTGACTGCACACCCAGAAAGGATCCCTGGTCCAACCCCAGGGCAGTCTTATATCTGTAACCAGACAATCTGATTTCCACAGTTATAGCAAAGGTGGCTCATTCATTCACTCAAAAACCCGTGATTTGTTAGGGCACAGGTGCTGTGCTCCTTTTAGCTTAGGATGTACAGCCTTGTCCTCATCAGGCTTATGATTTGGCAGTGCTATGCCCAAACCCTGGCAGAAGTCAACTCCTTAATGGCAAACAGTCCTAACAAATCAATTTATTATTTTAGGGCCTAAAGTCTAGCCAACTCAGCAGAAATCTTACAAGTGATTTTCTTTTTTAAAAAAAATCCAAAGCATCCAACTTGTTTTGCTGCCTACAAGCTTGAGGTTTTTTTTTGTTTTTTTGTGTGTGTGTGTTTTTTTTGTGTGTGTGTGGGGGGGGGGTTTGGTTGTTTTGGGTTTTTTTTTGAGGTACTGGCTATTGAACCCAAGACCTCATACAAAGCCCATAGAACTGTACGCACAAAGAGTGAACCCTAACTCAAACTATGGGCTTTAGTTCCTAAAAATTGTATCAATATTCTTTCTTCATAACAATTGTACCACACTGTTTTTTTTTTTCAACTTGGTCAGTGCTTTATTGAACCAAGGCCCTTTAGTTCCAGTCCTTCCCTTATCCTGAGATTCAGAATCCAGAGGTGGTTAGGTCCTTGGTTTAGCTGCACCCATGACAATTCCTATTGAATACTTCCAAACCTTAAGTGTAGTAACTTTTGTCCACACAGACACACACACATCTTCCTGCCACAGGCTGTCATGCTCACCCAAGTGCTTTCACCCAATGGGTTTGTGTGCGCACATGTGTGCAAGGCTTATGCACCTGCAGCCAGCCAGCCAGCCATCCACTAGAGCCAGCACCTAGTTCTTAGAATGACTTTTATAATGCTACTTCAACAGCATTTGTCAAAATTAAAATTGACTAAAAGAAGAAAATATTCATTTTCACCTTTAACCAGAAAAGCCAATTCCTATTCTATGACAAATGAAAACATAATAGCTCCATTAAACACAGCAACAAAAATACAGCATTACAAAATCGACAACTTAAAATGATCATTTTGTCCTTGTCTTGTCTGACATTGTCTATCAAAATATTCTTAAAGCAGAGAAAAATAATCCTTAGAAGATTTAAGGCACAGGCCTAAGAGGACCACAGCAAACTTCAAATGTCTTGGACATGTGTTCTCTTAAAAATTCCACACAAATGTTACAATATAAACCACAATACATCAATTTTATGTTGATAAAAAAAGCCATTTGGAATCCTTAATTGGGGACAACAAAGTAATTTGTTGAGAAGACTGGAAGGAACCCATGGCCTATAGTAAGAACTACATTAACCCACAGCCAGTGAGTCAAAGGCACACTTGGGAAGAGGCCCCAGGCCCCCTCCGCGGCTCTGAGCGCCCCCGCCTAGCACCCGGCACCCGGCACCCGGCACCTGGCACCCGGCACCTGGCACCTGCTTACACACTGGGCCTCAATGAGAGTCTTCTGAAGACAGGGTCAGACAGTGGGGAAAAGCCTGCAGCCCAGGTCTGGAGGAAGTCTCGGCCAGGAAGACAACAATGTGCACCAGATCTGAAGGACTAAGTGAGGACAAAAGGGGAGAATGAATAATGAAGCTGGTGAGGAGCAGGGTCAAAAACAGGAAAGGGTGCGGTGCAGGCCAAGGGTCCGTCCGGCCTCTCACCACTAAAAAGAATGCCTATTGTGGAGCAGGCGTCTGCTTGAAGGAGCAGCAAGGGATTCCCGGCCCGCAGGCACTGCCCCGCTGTGCTACCTGCCGGCCACAATCTCTTACCCTGCCAGCTCTTCGATTCTTTAGCTCCCACCACCATTCACTTGCCCACCAAGCAGTCAGATCCATCCTTCAGAAAAGACAGATGTAATTCAAGCCTTCTGGGGGCTTTCCCATGACACCTGAATAAAATTCTAAACCCTTACCAGGGCCCCAAGGCATTGTGGCCCCAGGGGCCACCCCCATCCCATTTCCCCATTTTCTCCTTATGCCCTTGACCCCAGGGCTATGGCTGTTCCTCAAGCAAGCCCCCACCCCAGAGCCTGGGCACGTGCTACGCTGTGAACGAGGCCTGCTCTTCCCCAGGCATAGGCACTGCTCTGCCCCTGACTCCATTCAGGTCTCTGCTCGGGGGGGCCCCCTCTTCCCAGAGCCTATTCCCTGACGACATTATCTAACGTGGCATCTGCATCACTTTCTATCTCCCTACTCTTCTTCGTTTTTCTTCTTAGTATTTTACCACCATCTGAAATTATATAGATGCCTCTTTGCTATCAGTCTCCCTCACTAGAAGCCCTACAAGGGCAGGGGCTTTGCTTTGACCACGGCTGTCACTGCAGCACCTGGAAGAGAAATGCTCAGGAAATATTGATGGAAGGAATGAAGAAGCCACACCTGCTCTTAAACCTGTCTCAGCTTCCAGTTTTTCCCCACTTCCATCTCTTTTTTCTCCTAATCCATCAACTGTGCTCCAAGCTTCACTTCTTGTCCAATATAACTTAGGGTCCGACGCCCCACCTTTGCCCACTTCTTGGCCTAGGCTCTCAACTTTCTTGCCAGCTTGCCCTTCTATACACCCAGTCCCTAAGCCAAGTTCAGGGTCTCCTGCGTCACTCCCACAATGAAAAGCTACACATCCATGCAGACGGGGGACTGTGCAGATGCATGCTATCGCCAGGCTCATCTGGGCCCCTGATCATTGCTGCCCACCAATCCTTTTTTAGGTTCCCGATCGGCTGGCTCCCTCTCTCACGTCTCACAGAAGCAATTCCAAACTTCCACCACTTTCTTCAAGCTTCCTACCCGCCTCTACTCAGCAAATGACATCACCTCCACAGAAACAAACGAGAGGTTTGTTACTCCCTCCATCTCCTCTGCCCCCATTGACCAACAACCACATTCATATTCTTACCTCCTTCCTGGGGGTGGGGCGGAGGAAGGGTGTCCCTCTTCCTGTCCAAAGTGAACCTCCACCAGGACCAGGAAGTCAAGCCACCCCACCTCTAGGGACTGAGGCCACCGTTTATCCACTTCCCTCTCCACAGCTTCAACTTCTCCCTCTGACTTCTCCCCACTGCACATAAATGCTTAACTCCCCTCCATCATTTAAAAAAAAAAAAAAAACCCAGACTCTGTGTCTCATTCCAGCTACTTTCCTATTTGCCTCATTCTCTCCACAGCCAAATTTCTTGAAAAGAGTTTAAATCGACTATTTTTTTTTTTTACCACCACCACCCCCATTTACTACCTGCCTCATAGCAATCTGGATTTTGTCTGCAAAACATAAAACTGTTTTCCTCAAAACACAGATGATTGTTTAATTGAAAATTCACTCAAATTTAATAGACCTCATTGATTTAATACTGACACCCTTAATCATTTTTTTAAGATTTATTTTACTTACTTCTCACACCCTTCCTCATTGTTTTGTGCTTTCTGTCTACTCTCTCTTTCTGTTCATTGTGTGCTCTGTGTCTGCTCATCATCTTTTTAGGAGGTACTGGGAACCGAGTTAGGGACTTCCCCTTGTGGGAAGGCGGTGCCTAATCACTTAAGACACCTCCACTCCCTGATTGTTGTGTCTCTCATTATGTTTCCTCATTGTGTCATCCTGTGGCATCATCTTATTGCGTCAGCTCACAGCACCAGCCCGTTGCACCAGCTTGCTATCTTGCTTGTCTTTTTTAGGAGGCACTGGGAACCGAACCCAAGACCTCCCATGTGGTAAGCGGGTGCCCAACTGCTTGAGCCACATCCGCATCCATCCCTTAATCTTAAAATGCTCCTCTCTTAGCTTCAGTAACATTATTCTTTCTGGCATTACTTCTACTTTTTTCACCCCTTCTTCTCAGTCTGCCTTGCTACTGAGTGAATTGAGTGTAGCAGTTACAAGCCTGGGCTCAGCAGCGAGTACAGCCTGGTTAGTCTAGATTTTGCCACTAACCAGCTGCGTGACGATGGACAAGGCAGCTAACCTCTCAGGGCCTCACTGGCCTCATGTGTAGAGCAGGAACAGTAACAGCATTATCTCGAAAGGCTTGTGTAAGGATTAAAATAAAACCATACAGGGGGCGGATGTGGCTCAAATGGTTGGGCATCCGTTTGCCATGTGGAGGGACCTGGGTTCGATTCCCGGAACCTCCCGGTAAAATAAAATATATATATATATAGAAGGCGCATGGGCTGCCACGCTCTGTGTGCCGGTGAGCCGCCAGGCCCCAGGAGCCATGCAGCAAGAAGATGACGTAACAGGAGAGAGGTGCAGGGGAGAGACAAGACGAGATGCTCCGAAAGCTCTGAAAACCAGGAACCGAGGTGGCGCAGGTGGCAGAACACCTCTCTCCTACATCGGAGGTCTCCAGGATCGAATCCTGGTGAAGACTGGAGGAGGAGGATGAGAAGAGATGGCAGGAAACAGACACAGAGAATTGTCCAGCGAATGGACACAAAACAGCAAATGGGGAAGGGGGGGGTTTAAAATGGATAAAGTAAATAAATAAATCTTTAATAAATAAATAAAAATAAAAATAAAACCATACAGGGAGAACCCTTAGAACAGCACCTGGAGCGCAGTAGACACGCACAGAGTAGGAGCCATTGCTGTTGGTGATTTTCTGGTTTGTCCTGTCATTCTTGTAGTTGACTTCACTGTTGTAATTATCATTGTTGTTTGCCATTGTTTTCATCACTGCCATTATCATCAATACTGTTTCTGTCATTAATTATTATTAGTAGTAGTAGTAGTAAAATGAAGACATTGTTGACCACAGCGCCTTATATAATTTAGCTTACAGAATAATTCTTATAAAAGTGCTGTATCATTTATAGAAACGAAACTTGAAAGCAATGTAAATGCCAACAATAATGGAATGTTAAGTAAAATATGGTTCAACTGAATATTATCAAACCATAACTACGCAACCAGGAGAACTCAGAAGCAGAAAAGAAAATGGCTATCAACAAAAAATATATCAGGAAACAAAATTTTAGCACAAACACGCAAAGCATATATGAAAATAAAAAAGGAATATAATGTAATTATAAAAGGGATGGTGTTCATGTAAGAGTTCTTTATTTCAGAGCTTTTTGTATAATTAGACAATTTTGAATAAAATTTTACAAAAAAGATATATAAATGAAAAGCTTCAACTGAAAAAAATTATGCAGAATGACTCCAAATCTAAACATAGTTCTACGATTGTTTCCTGCTGACATCAGTGCCAACTATATTAGTAGGACATGGGTGAGCCTGCTGTAACAAGACCAAGAATGCAGTGGCTTCAACAAAGCAGGAGTTTCTCTCTTAGCTAAGAGTCCAGGGGCAGCGAGGTGGGCCAGGGAAGGTGGGCAGCTCTGCTCTATGACATCATCCAGGGGCCGAGGTTCCTTCTCTCATTCCACCACTCACTGGGGCACTGCCCTTGTCTGCAGGACCAAACAGGCTCACAAACACCACATCTATGGGAATGGGGAAAAAGACCATGATGGACAAGCAGCTTCTTAATAAAAATGTGGTTCAGAAGTTGCACACACCACTTCCATTCCCATCCCACATGGCCTCATCTGGCCAAAGAGAGCCGAGCGGATACAGTTTCTAAGTAGCATCTATGTGCCTAGCTAAATATCAGAGGGTGGGAGCATATCCTTCTTCCCACTCATGGAAAACAGTCGTCTCCTTCCTTCCTTTAGGGACAATCTAAAGTCCCATCCAGTTACTGGGTTCAGCTCAAAGTCTAGGATGCACAGTCCTCTTCGACAGGCAAAGATGTGGCTCCTTCCCAGTCCAGTGACTTTCAATTTAATGGACAAGTAACCTTTGCTCTCCACCACCACCACACCCAATATAAGTTGTGGAATACAAATGAGATGAATACAATTAAATCTTCCATTCGAAAAGAAAAGAACAGGACATATATATTCTTATCAATGATGAAATACTGCTGGAAACTGCCCGGCTGATTTCAGACACGGCCATTCGCTTGCTTTGGCCAACAAAATATGAACAAAAGTGACACGTGCCACTTCCAAGCAGCTGGTTCTGCCAGATCTCTCCCCTTCGCCATAGAACAGCAATGTCCCCCAAAAAGGCTCTTCCTTTGGCTTAAATCTGAGTGACAGCGGACAAAGAACAGAGCCCAGTCAACACGTCATGAGTAAGAAAGAAACCGTTGTTTCTGTAAAGACTAAGATTTTATGTTTCTTACTAGAAATTTATAAAGCTTAAACTGACTGTGGGAAGGCAAATCCTTAGTTTGATCTCTGCTTGGACTGGCTTCCACTGTCTGGCCAAGAATATCTAATAGATTCCTGAGAATGATAATCTTACCTCGTGATGTTTGAGACACCAACAATTTTCTCAACCCTGCAATGCCCCATATTGCTATTTTCTCAGTCAATTCAGAACACAGGCCGTAGGCTGAGAGGACCTTCTTTAGCAAAACTATACTCCCTTCCAACTCTAATTACAAACTGGCCAATTGTTCTCTTATTTGATGCCCTTTTTAGTACTCTGCTAAAGAAGCAGAAGCAGACAACTCAAATTAGCAATCTGAATTTAACCACTTCCCTAGAGCTACAAACTGGATCGACTTATTGACTGTTTTGCAAGTTATCAGAGGTGACAGTTTCACCAAATGTTTCCACACACGTTTCAACACAGCATAAAAAGGGCCACCAGTTTTCTAGTCTGTAATAAATTTCCTACTGTCGACCGCTCAGGCAATGCCGTAGCTTTTGGCTTTTTGTTACTTCAGGCACTAATTTTGGTATTAGATAGGCTGTGTGCTAAACTGTTGTAATAAAGCGATGCCAAAACACAGTGGCCCAAACAAGAAAAGCGTTTACTCCTCCTCCTTGAACCAGGACAGAGACAGAACGGTGGATGGGGCCAGGGCTAGCAGTAGTTGGTCCTGTTCCCCAGGACGTCCTGGGATTTCGGCTGTGAGGGTGGCTCTGCTTTTTGTCACAGGGTTCAAGGTGGTTGTTGCCACTCTAAGTGTTGCTGTTTTCCAGTGGGGGGGGGGGCAAGAGGAGGAAGAGAGGGAGGGAGGAAGGGAGATGAAGACGATAACCCAGACTCTACTTCCACCATTTTTGCTCACATGTCCTGTCCAGTTACTGGGTTCAGCTCAAAGTCTAGGATGTATAATCGTCTTCGACAGGCAGAGATGTGGCTCCTTCCCCATCCAGTGACTTTCAGAGCTAATCTCACGGACATACCTATCTGCAAGGGAAGCTGGAAAATGTAGTCACTAGGTGGGTAGCCATATTCCCAGCTAAACCAGAGGGACTCGGACACTGAAAGGGAGAAAGAGGAACTAGACCCTAGAGAAGAATTAGCAGTCTCTGCCACACCCTCATACAGTCTATTCTCAACAAAGTCACCAGAAACTTCCTTTTAACAAAAGGCATATTTCAGACTGCGGCGCACTCTGTTCAAAATCCTCCGCTGGCTTCCCATTCACTTAGTATAAAAGCTGTCCTAAAATGGTCTTACAAGATCCCACATAATCTGCTTCCCCCTTTACTTTTCTGATCCCATCTCCTAATACTCTTCCCAAAAAATAAGCACCAGATGGATTAACAATGTAAATACAAAAGGTAAAACTGAAGCTAAGGACAGAAAAAGTAGGATAATATATTTGTGACCTTGTGGGGGTGAAAGATATCTGAAACAAGATTCCACAAGTAAAAACAACATGAGGAAATGTTGATGGAATTGACTCCATCAAATTTAAGGACTGCTGATCGACAAATGACACTGCAGACAAAGTTAAGGGATAGGCAAAAGGCTGGACGAATGTTTGCAACATCTTAAAAAGACAAGGGGTTAATATCGAGTGTATACAAAAGAATTCTTAAAAAATGACAAAAAGATAGAAAATGCAATTGAAAGTTTAGTAAGAGATAGATGTAGACAATTCACAGAACTGGAATTAAGTTTGTCAGATAAAGCACAGGACAGCTAGTTAAATCTGAACTTCACATAAACAATGAACAATTGTTTTCATAAAATATGTCCCAAATAGTGCATGGCACATACTTCTTCGAAAAAACTATTAGTTGTTTATCTGAAATTCAAATGTAACAGGGTTTATTGTATTTTTATTTGCTAAGTCAGGCAACTGTAGGTGAAATCCATATAGCTAATTCAATGGATACTTCTATGAGTCATCTTGACTAGGTTATGGTTTCCAGTTATTTGGTCAAACACCAGCCTCCATGTGGAAGCACTCTGTAGATGGGATTAGGATGGACAATCAATTGACTTAAAGTAAAGGAGACTACCCTTCATAATGTGAGTGGGCCTCATCCAATCAGTGGGAGACTTTAACAGCAAAGACCTGAGAGTTCCAACAAAAAGAAGAAATTCTGCCTCAAGACAAGAAATGTCCAACCTGCTGGCTTCTACAGTTTTCAGGCTCAGACCACAACATCACTCTTACCGGGATTTCCAGCTTGCCAGCCCCAACAATTGGTGTGAGCCAATTCCTTAACATAAATCCCTTAATGTATATGCAGATGTGTCCCGTTAGTTCTGTTTCTCTGGAGAAGCCTGACTGATACTGCTAACAGGTGAATGAAAAGAAGCTCAGCCTCACAAGTAATCAAAAAAATGCAAATTGAAACTCTGAGATGGCACTTTATACCTATTATATTGGCAAAGATTAGAAAATAAGGCCTTTTTTTTTTTTTTTTTTAAGAACACATGATTCTTGTATCTTCCATTTTGCTACAAAAGCTCACCTAACCTGGAATTCTTTTTTTTTTTTTTTTTAAAGATTTTATTTATTTATTCAT
>JAKSZT010000049.1:12806383-12817894 GCA_026826555.1 Tolypeutes matacus
ATTTATTCATTTATCCCCCCCTTGCTGCTTGTGCTTGCTGGGTCAGCTAACCACGCCGTGCGGGCGGGCTTGCCTTCACCAGGAGGCCCCGGGAACCGAACCCAGGGCCTTCCATATGGCAAACGGGAGCCCTACTGATTGAGCCACAGCCGCTTCCCTGGAATTCCTTTTTTGATCACATCACTAGGCAATAAAGGTCCAACTACTCACTACATATGTACAGAAAAGAAACACATTTAAATGCTTTACTTCATACTTCTAGAAAGCACAGAAATAAACTCAGTAACCGTATTTAGGCATCAAAGACAGCTTTTTCCTAGAAAATCTGAACATTTGAGGATGTTGAGGATAAAAATGTTTGAATAGCATATATTAGTTAAACAATACGTCCTTCATAAATAATACCACAATACAAATTTTAATACTGGATTAAGATTAACTTCTTAAGGTTCACTATCACAGCAGTGAGAAATTTGGAGTATAAAGAAAACCAAGAAATAGGCTTTACATTTTCAACGAGCTCTCATATGAAAATGCTTTATAAATATGTCTGGATATCTCCTATCTGGAGAGCAGAAGCTATGCCATGAAAGCTGCAAGTTAAGGAAGAAAAATAAGTGTTGCATATAAATCCAATAGAACCCCTTTTTAATGTAATGAGCTTATTTCACATGTAAATACAGCATGTAAAGTATTTAAAAATAAATTTTTCACTACACAAAAGAAATTACATCAAAAATTCATTTTGCCTTCTCTAACGTCTGAGTTAAGATAAATAATGCCCTCTGAATTTATTTTTAACATTTCCATTGGAAAAGAATTTTTAAACTGTGAGATCAAATTAGAAAAATATCTACTTTTTGTCACAGTTCCAACAGTCATAAACAGTAGCTCTTTATTTCATTCTGAAGAATAAAAATATTCTAAATAAATATTACATTACTGAAATACTTTATATAATTGGTAATATGATATAATAACTGGGATAAAATGATTCACAGATACTAAAATAATTTGGCCTACTTTGTCATATAAAAGATATGCGATATAACCATTAAGTCTTCTAAACCATTGAAAAGAATATTAATTGTTAGTTAACTTGCAAAAAGTAATAGCTACTAGATGTATTTCTAACAACAGCAAAAACAACAAACTTAAATCTATAATTCAGCATCCACCAAGACTAATTTTGACATGCATATAATATGACACTCTCCTACAAGAGAAAAAAAATAGACAAAAATAACAAAGCTTTCATCATAATGTTTAAAGCTTTAAGTTTCCATAAATAACATATTACCTTCTTAACTATTTATATAAATAATCCTTGACGCAGCCTGGGTCCCAAATATCATATAATCCCAAGACTGGTCAGTACAAAGCAAATGCTATTCACTTTCAGAAGAAGCAAAATCAAGAGTTTATTATATTAGTACAAATGCTAACATGGATATGTTTGACATAAATGTGGAGAATAAAAATTACCTATTCTCCAACTTCAGGAAAGGAGAAGACTGTTCTTTGGCTCTTGTCCCAAACTGTGAACAAGTAACCAAAGAACTGGTTTTCAATCTGCCCCAATCAATCAATCCTAAACCCTTCTCAACATTTCCACTTAAGTACTCAGCCAAGAAAGGCAGCCAGTCAGCAACTGCCCAGCTTCACTACCCTGGCTTCTCAATTCAGAGAGTCCCTAAACATCAAGTTTAAAGTCAGCCAATCCCTAAACTGTCTTACTTTTGAAAATTGGCCAGCCCTTAAACTCCATGCTTTCTCAAAAACCCTATATTAAAATTATCTCTGCCTCGCTCTGAGGGATTGTGTTCTGCAAGCATAGTTCTTCCAGGCTTAGCAAGTATAAATTCAGCTTTGTTTCAGCAGGATTTGAGTGGCGGGCTCTTCCCTCAATAATACAGTAAATATTATTTTACTTCATATACTAGCATTTTTCTTCGCAGTGGTAAGAAAAATGTTTTTGCTACAATAATTCAATTTCGTGAAAAATTGGGAATCTTCGCCTTTTAAATATAATCATAATCCTTCTTACCCAATACACAATGCACTGGTAGAAATGTCTTCTTCCTTCATCTAGCAATTCCAGACCAACAATTTCATACTATCAATTTTCCAAATCCAGCCAATTGCTTGATGTATTGTACTAAACATTACACATTTCAAACTAATTAAATTTATACCTAGAAGTGCATATCATCAGATAGTCTTCAAACAAAATGATAACTGGTCAAATATTTAAGCAGATATTGTCTTTGATCTTATTGAAATGACTGTCTGGATTGGTTTTGTCAGATCTGAAAACTTAAATCTAAATCCTATCTTTGAAGCTGATTTACTTGAGTAAACTGATCATCTCTAAAATTTCCTAATCTAAAAAATAAATAAATAAATATCACTAGATCCTATCACCCCACAAAAATGATGTACTCAGAGTAGGATGAACTCTAAATGTTTCAGAAAGGAAAATAAAAAGATGATTATAACTTTTCCATTTAGTTTGTCGTTAAAGTCAGTCTGAGGTTTAGATCAACATGGTGAAAAAAACAAGAGAAACAGCCTCAAACTTGACATAAGAGATGGGGAAAAATAATAATATGGATTCTAATTAGAAAATGATAATGAATGGAGCCCTATTCCAAATATAAATTCCTGTTTCTCAGAATGGCAAAGTGAATCCTGCCATGGTGCATGCCTCACCCAAGTTCACTCAAGTATAGCTAAGAGACATCTCTTTGGAATTAGTATTCCAAAAAATAAATTCTAAACAGCAAGGAGTGCTACATAATGGTTGACCAAAATTCAATGAAGAGTCCGCTCAAGTCAATGCAAAGTAAGATTTTAAAAAAATTCTGAATTATCAATTGATTCGAGTGGCAGCATAAAGACTTCAAGAGACCTACTTAATCAGGTTAGGCAGAGACTTAGTGAATATATCCAGAAATTGCCAGATTTGTTTATTGGAGAAGATTATAGTCAAAAACACATTATGAGTTGGGTAACCTTGGACAAGTTATCAATATCTCCAAACTGGTTTCCTGGTCTGGAAAACAGGAATTTACAATCTTTTTTCATAGGACTGTAGGGAAGATTAAATGACATACAAATAAATGGTAACTTTAAAAGTGCACTAGATCTTATTATGTTTTCTTTTCTTTGATGTGGATTTCAACTGGATTAAGAATAAATGTTTCTGTAAACTATTCTACCACTTGTGTCTAACTGCAAATTTTAGAGAATAGGTGTCTAGACAGCTGTACATGGTTAACTATAGTGAAGTCTAGTAAAGAAGAAAATAAGTAACTTTTTAATTTAATTCATCAAATTCTAGAATTCTTTTAATGTCTTAGGCCAATTTAGTAAGATCAGTTTTTTTTAAAAAATCATTCTTATATTTTGATATTAAACTGTTTCAGGGTTGGCAATGGCGAGGGTGAGCGTGATTCTATCCTTCCAGCCTCCAGCGCTGGGAGCCATTTTGGAACCCCAGGACAAAAGCTCATGTTCCTTGAAAAGGTTATCCATTTCACCATGCTGGGATGTATCCGGTGTCTGGCAACTTTTGATAACGTTGGCTCTTCATTGAGATGACAGTACTTTCTCATTGTATTCTCATTTCTTCCTCTCCACTTGGCTTCCTTTGCTTTGAGAATCCCTGGTTGGAAATACTGTGGTTTTCCTAGTGATCTTACTATCTGCAGTAATTTATGCCAATGAGACGTGTGCAAATCCCAAAGACGAAATATTTTTTACTCAGAAAGTATGAGCGCCGCAATGGAAATTGCATAACTAAAACAAACATTTATTTCATACTTAAGAGATTATTATATCTGAGAGTTGGAGCTGGAATATAATAATTAGAATTTTGTTATACTTTATTTCCATTATATTAGGCTAATTATTTTCCTTTATAAATCTTTGTGCCATTATCTCTCTTTATCATGGATTATATTAAATCTTACAAAATCTTACACTCCCTTTTAAAATTTACCTTTCTTTCAATCTAATATCCATTTTATATTTCAATTTTACCTTAAAGATCTTTTCAACAGCTTAAAAAAAACTGTTTCAATAGTGTCTGCACAATTTATTGTTGTTTACAATGTTCCTTTTATCGCAATGAGTAATTATTTTTGTCAAGAAGTATTCTCTCCATGACTCTGAAATTTAAAATACATATTGTGATGGTCAGGCTAATGTGTCAACTCAGCCCAGGTAATTGTGCCGAGTAGTTTGGACAAGCAAGCACTGGGCTAACTGTAATACAAGGAGACTTATGGGCTTTAGTCATCAGTGAATTTACTGCATAGATGGCTGATTACATCTATGATCAACCATGGAGACTGGCATCAGCAATGAGTGAACATTTTATCCAATCAGCTGAATGCCTTAAAAGGGGAAGTGATTTCAGCATTCAGAGAGAATTTCCCAGCTTATCTTTGGACAGCCAACTTCTCCCAGAAACTCATCAAGGACTTTCATTGGACTTTCATCAGAGCCCCTGGTTTGCAGCCTGCCTGTGGAACCTGGACTTGTGCATCCCCACGGTCGCATGAGAGACTCTTATAAAATCTCATACTATTTACAGATATCCCCTGTTCATTGTTTCCCTAGAGAACCCTAATACACATTTATATATTTTTTTAAGTATATTAAGCATCAAGACCTCGTCTTAATTTGTTTTTGGCATTAACTTACTCTGATACATACAGCCAGTCATTGGACCTAAGTCTATTTCCTTATTTGTCAATTAGTGAGCGTATTGCATGCCCTACACGTACGTCTGACAATCATACAGGAAATTAATGTGAAAAGGATTTTTGAAAAATATGATCAACCATATAGACATGAGAGCACAAAATTCAGGGAGAGTCATACTAGCAAACTGTTTTAACCCAGGATTATGTAATGCTCAAATTAAATTAATTTTACTAAGAAAAAACTTTTATAGCTTTGGGGGAAAAAAAAAAAACATTCGACATGCTGGCAACAACAAAAAAATTCAAGGATATTAGCTATAAGAATAATTGCCATGCAATAAATGAACCAAATTAAAATTAGCTTAGCTCCCCAACAAACCAAAAGCCGTTCAATACAATCTACTGTTCGAGCCAGGTGTTTATCACTTACAACTACCATCCCAATTTCCAAAGCCTCAAAAAACCCCAAGGTTATTTATTGTGGGGTTTCTCAACCTCACTACTCCTGATATTGTGAACCAGATAATTCTTTGTTGTGGGGATTGTCTTGTGCATTGTAGGCTGTTTTAGCAGCATCCCTGGCCCCTACCCATTAGATGCATGTCCCCAGTTGTGACAACCAAAAATGTCTCCAGATATTGACAAATGTCCCCAGGGGCAATAGGGGTGGAGACAAAATTGTCCCAGTTGAGAACCACTGAGCTAAATACGCCAGTAGTTATGTCGCATTCTCTCTCTTCTGACTGTTGGCTGGCAATGCAGCTTAAAACTAGAAGAGTTTTGCAATTTAAGAAACAAACAAAAGAATGCTGCCTGTGAGGTGCTAACCTCTTAAGAAGAATTACAGCTAAGGTAGCAGGTAGTTATGGCTAAATTATCCCTTCCACCAACATGCTGTTTTTGCATAATCTTCTCTAAGAATTTTCCTCTTGGTATACGTTTGCTCGGGGTGACAACTTAGTTAACCTGACACTACCGCTTAGCCCCCATACAGCCTTATTAATTTTTACTCATTAGTGTTTACATGAAGAAAAAAAGTCAACCCTGAAGAATTTAATTTCTAAGTAGTCAAATAGGAAATGAATCCGAATTAAGGGCTACCTATATATTTAAATTATTTTAAAAAGCTTTGAACATTTACAATGCTAAGTGTAAGTACTACAAACTAGCAGTCAGCTATTACTGCAAATATATAAGATATATACGAGTTGAAAAATATGGAAAAACAAGAGTAACTACAAGAAACGGGATGTTAAGAAATATATTTAAATGCCCAGTATGTGTTATCACTGGGCTAGGCACATTGTTCTCTGTAAGAACAATTTCCATATACACACATTAGTACTCGTAGTGTTTTAAAATTTGCTTGTGCAAATAAAATTATTTAAAAATTTTAAGTTTATAAGTTATCTAGGATTTCATAAGGCCAAAGTTGGACAGAGTGGCTGCTGTAGTAGTCTTTAACTAGGAGGACTTAACCATCAATCTTGCTCCATTAGGAGCTGTCCAACCCAGTCAAATAATCACCAACCTGCCCTCACTGCACCTGAACCTAAAAATTGAAAATGCCTACGCTATCAACAGGCCGCTTAATGTGGAATTCTATTTTATACCATGTTTGGGTGTCTGATGTTCTTAGAGAAGCTAGTTGCAATTGTGGAATGAAAAAATAGCAATCATTTCAACTCCATTAAATTTAGGGAAATTCCCAAAACAGATTTAAAATTTTTGTGAACTGCAAAATGAGATGGCCCATCTCTACATTTATATTTGTGGAAGGTTCCTGTTTCCAGTGATGGAGGACTTGGTTATTGAAATCAACTCTTCTGGTAAAAGCTAAAAGAGGTGAACAAAATGTAAGCATATAAACTGTAAGAAAAACACTCAGCAATTAACCACACACACACAAAATACCATAATGCAATGACATGCAATCTTTTAATAATATGAATTGGAAATACTTGTATTAGAAAATAAGAAAACTGTGACAACTGTGCTGACGTTTTGATTTGCCTGGAAAGAGATTTATAGAAACAAGATACAACTTTTGGGGGTATATTATTCTAGTTCCTACATTCTGAAATATTTCAGCTATAAGAGATATAAACTATAATCCTACCTTTAACACATAACACCAGACCCCCTTTCTGTGGGGGAAAAAAAAATACACACACCTCCCAATATTAAAGAGATGATCAGCAGAGGAACTTAAACCTAATCCAGTATGTGGACCTTTGGCAGGCTACATTTAAGCCCAGTGGAAACCTGCCCAAATACTTCACACAGCCCCTCCATCACCCTCTATTATGGAGCTGCAACATTTCCAGCCAACTCCCCTATTTCAATAGTGAGACCTGTCAACACTGAGGTAATAGAACTGGAAAAACTCATCACTCCGCAGTGATATTCAAGTATCAGAATTTATTTCATTTAGTAAAAATTACATCATTGCCAAATAAAACTAATGCAAATACAGTAAAATACGTGAGATTTCGAGTAATTCTTTTGTTGTAAAGGACTCTTGGAGCACCTCAGATTCATCCTGCAATTGCTTAGGCATTCTGCTGCTCCTTTGACACCCTCCCTCCAGCCATGGCTGCTGGGGGGCAGAGATCCGAATGCACTAATCAGCAAGCATTTATGCATTTAGTCTACTCTAGTGGTATTCCCGCAGGTTTTTCCTTATACTCTGCTCCTGGGGGTGGAGGTGGGGGGTATTCACCTCTGAACTCCTAAAGCCAAAACAAACATCCTGCATGTAAAGTCATCCCTAAAGCCCACTACATGGCAGGCAATGGGTTAGGGGCTAGATCGAGAAGTGGAAGGCACGGGCACAGGCCACACCCTCGTGGAACCCACAGGCCAGGCTGGTGGAAGAACACTGGCATCAAGAAGTGAAAGACCAGGGAGCACTGCCCCACTGCCAACCAAGGCTCAGGTGGGGCACAAAAGCAGAAACATGTATGTGTATCTTCAACCCTGACCATCCCCCCGAGTTCCAAGTTCATATATTCAATTGCGTCTCAATGTAATGACCTGGAACCATTACAGGGACTAGCTCCATGGAGGCTGAAGCCAGGCTGCTTGGGTTCAAACCCCAGCTCCATCACTCACAAGCTGGGTGACTTCAGGCAAGTTATTTTTAACCTCTCGGTGCCTCCATTTTCTCATCTGTAAAATGGGGACAGTAATGGTCCCTGGCACACTGCACTAAGTTGAATAGTGTCTCCCAAAATTCATGTCCACCCAGAACTTCAGACTGTGATCTTACAGGGTCTTTGCAGATGGAATCAAGTTAGGATGAGGTCATACTGGGTTAGGGTGGGCCCTAGAGCCAACCACTTACTGGTGGCCTTGTAAGAAGAGACAAATGGGACCGTGTGGAGACGGAGGCAGAGGCTAGAGTGATGTGTCTACAAACCAAGAAATGCCAAGGACCGCTGGCCACCACCAGCAGTTAGGAGAGAGGCAAGGGACATTTTCCCCTAAATCCATCATGAAAACAACCTGCCATCTTCATTGCAGGCTCCTAACCTCCAGAATGACAAGAATAAACTTCCATTGTTTTGAGCCACCTAGTTTGCAGTACTTTGTAACAGCAGCCCTAGGAAGCTAATACACACACACAACTCTCATGAGGACTAAACGGATTAATGTTTGTAGGAGTGCTGAGAACCGCGCCTGGCATACAGTTTACACTGACATATGCTGACTCTGCTGGTACTAGAACTATCACGACTGCGTCTCCAGGCATCCAAAGGTAACATGTCCAAGACTGAACTTGTGATTTTCCTCCCAAGCCCTGTTCTCCCCTTGCCCTCCCCTCTCCGTAAACAGCACCACCATTCTCCAAGTAGTTCTAGTCATCACTTCTCCCTTCTCCTCACACCCCAAATCAGCAGGTCCTGTCCGCTCTACCTTCAAAGTATGTCATGGCCTCAGCTACTCATCATCACCTCCACAGCCACCTTTCCTAGCCCAGAGCACCATCTTCTCTCCCCTGGGACAGCAACAGCCTCTTATCTCCCCATTTCCATAACCAATCCGTCCATGATCCTACAGTAAATTCTCCATCCAACAGAAAGCAAGTAAGATGCCACTGCCTTGCTCCAAACCTTCCAGCAGTTTGACAGCACACTTAGAATAAAATCTGAACCTCACCACAGCCTACAAGGGTCTCTCATGGCCCAACCGCTGCCTGAGCCTCCAGCATCACCTCCCACCACGGTCTCCCTTCCTCGCTGTGCTCTCAACACCTTGCGTTGCTGTGCCCAAGCCACCTCAGAGCCTCCATCCCGTGCTGCTCCAGCTGCGGTTCAGCACAGTGGAGTCCACTTGTGAAGTCAGACTGCTCGAATTCAAATACTGTCTCTACCACATTCTAGGGATGTAACCTTCAGCAAATTCTTAACCTTTCTGTACATCAGTTTCCTTACCTATAAAAATGGAGATATTAGTACTCAACTCATAAGGCTGTTATAAAAATCTAGTGTTCAGAACAATGCCTCACATATAGTAAGATCTACATTACTGTTTACTGCAATTCTTCTTCTTCTTCTTCTTCTTCCTTAAATGTCCTCACCTCAGATATTGGCATGGCTCTTTCCCTCAACTTTCACCTTGTGGTCTTCTCTGACACTCTCTAAAACAACCGGCCCAGATCCCCCACTGCCATTCTCTTCTTTTCCTTTACTTCACTGCACTCGTCACTTCAGAAATTATATTATATACTGATCTCCTTGTTGTCTATTTCTCCCCTGGAATATGAGTGCCAATAGGTTGGAGATTTTTGTCCTTTGTTGCTCTATTTCGACACTTCTTCTCCAGGCAGGGAACCAATGCAAATTTCCTAACAATTACCATACTTAAAGAGCCTTTCATTTTCACACTCATTATCTCAGTTACCCTTGCAAAATCAACAGCAGATATGGCCATCAACTCCCATTTTAGATAAGAAAAAGAAAGTTCCAAATGTGGGTGACATGTCTTTAGACATAAAGCTAGTAACTCATAGAACTAAAATCACAATCCCTGCTTTCTGATTCCAAGGCTTCTTCCAATAGGATGGAAAGGATATTATGCTATTTGGATTTACAGAAAAGTCATCTCTCACTCCCCTGTATATACACTCCCTGAGGTATGCACAATATTCTTCCCTTCAAAGTTCCTGGCAAATACTGGTCCCAGAGTGTGAGAAGTATTATGGTATTCTACTAACTCATTAGTATTCTACTAACCAGAGTTTGCCAAAAAATTCAATCCCTGAGATGTGACTAGATATTTAGATTTCCTAAATCTCACAGTGCATATGTGCTAAAGATAATATTCTACGTCCAGCTAGCCAAAAGCTTTCTCTGCAAAACCCAGACAAGGGGACATCATAATTCCTAAGAACACTGTGATATTCATAGCATTTATTTCTTGAGCCCTGTTCCACCGAGTTCAGTGACAGTTCAGTTGGCCCATCAGGCTCAGGTGTTGTTCAAGATCAGATGTGACAGGAGGGGACAAAATCGTGAAAGATGTCTACCTACAAGCCCTCTGTAATGACGACTGGCCACCACTTTCCCCAGAATAACCAATTGTCTTTATAAACTTTCTCCTAGCAAGTTACAAGCTTGTGTTATCTCACGTGCTCTCACGTTCCTGATCCTGTGTGAATAACAATTAGGGAAGCCAGAGATAGCTTTGACTCCATTTCACACGAAAAGGAAACTGAGGCAGCAAGTAGTTATCTTTAACTTGCCCCCAGCAATGTGGTCACTTGCGGGACCCTAAACGAGGCCTGGATTCTGGATAAAGAATCCCTAGCCGCTGAAGGACATGTCATACTCCAGGGCTGAGGGGACCAAGAAAAGCGATCTAAGTCCCACTATGACGGAAGAAGGAAAAAGAGCCTGTCGCGCTTGCACTTGCTCCTAGAGCCCGAGCCCGTCCCCCAGGAGAAGGCGCAGCCCCGGCCCCGAGGGGCGCGGCATCGCCTCCCAGCACCCGGGCTGCCTCCCACCCGAGGGCGCGCTCCCGCTCCCAGCGGGCACCTGTCCCTTCGCCGCCTTCGGCCGTCCCCCTGCTGACTCAAGGGTCAAACGCCCCCCACAGCGGCCGCCAGCGCCAGGACGGTCGCAGCCCGGCGAGCCGCGCAGACCCGGGAAGCTGCAGGGACGCACGGAAACTTACAGCTTTCCCACTGCGTGCGCGCCACGGCGGAATGACGTCACGCACCCCGCGCTCGGGGGGTCAGGGCGCGGGGCGCTCGACCCGCCGCCCCGCCCCCAGCAGGCCGAGAGGGCGCTCCGCCCCGCCCGCTTGCGTCACCGGCCCCGCCCCCGCCGCGACCCTCGGCGCAGGCGCGGGCGGCCTGTGTCTCCGCCTCCCGGAGGGCTTCGCTGGCCGAGCCTCCTAGGGCGGGGACCGCTTTGCGAGGGCTCTGCTCGATGCGGGTGGCCCGGGGCGTGGGTTGGAGCCAACGGAAGGGAACGAGGACTCCCCCAATAACAAACTGTCACCCCAGGGGCTGGAGTAGAACGCCGGCTGTGTGAGGAAGTTCTTCCACATTGTCTTCCTTGCCTCACGCGCCCGTTAAAAGTTCTCCAGGTGTGCAAGCACAGCCATCTGCCCTCCGACAGGTGCCTGCGGGGCCTCAGCCCAGAGGCGTCAGCTGTCCCGCTGGCCTCGCTCGGGCCCGGCCCGGCCCCGCTCGGACCCGGGCCCCCGCGTGCTCCGACACCCCCCGGGCCCGCCCTGTCCAGCCCGCCCTGTCCAGCCCGCCCTGTCCAGCCCGCCCTGTCCAGCCCGCCCT
>JAKSZT010000049.1:12817904-12844071 GCA_026826555.1 Tolypeutes matacus
GCCCTGTCCAGCCCGCCCTGTCCAGCCCGCCCTGTCCAGCCCGCCCTTCCGCCTCCGGCCTGTGGCTCCCGCGGGCACCCTGCGGCCCCGCCCTGCGCTGATCCGGGCCCTCCCCCGCTCGGCCCCGGCTCCGCCCCCTCGCGTCCGCCTTCCGGCTCCGGCTCCGGCCCCAGGTCCCCGCCCGAGCCCTCCTACCCGGCCCCGGCCCGGCCCCGCCCCGGCCCCGATCCGGGCCCTCCCGCGGGTCCGCCCTTCCGCCTCCAGCCAGTGGTCTGTTCGTACGCCGGAGCCGGCGCCGCCTGCAGCCTGTTCGTTGGACGTTGTAGCCTCTCTGCTTTCTGCTGTATTTCACGTGTCGGCTCGATGAAGCTGAAGTTACAGAACACTGTTCCCCTCTATTAAATATCTAATTTTGTGCACTTCTTCGCTAGTGTGAACTTTCCGCATTCACGCCCTGAAAATGGGCGAGTTCTGGTTCCAGGGCCGGCGTGGTGGGAGAAAACGTCGAAGGCTCCGAGAACTGAAAACGAAATCTCAGCCGATTGCTCTTGGCTTCTGGGATTCTTGTATTACTCGTATACGCAGAAACTATATAAACATAGTAAAAAACTGTGGCTCAGACAAATGTGGGGGAAAATAAATTAAAGAATGGGAAAAGCAGGCCTTAATAGAGATCTGTGGGTTTATGGCTTTGAGTTAGACGAGGAGAAAGTATTGAGAATAGCAAGGATCACTTTTAAATTGGAACCATGACAAATGGCCAGATCAGGCGTGGAATTTTGCCAGGCAGTACCAGTGTAAATAAAACTTGAAACAATGGTTTGTTTATACTCCATTAAAAATATTGTAGTATTTTCATAGGAAAGAGTGATGACAGAGAATGTTAGCCTTTGAGATCCTGAGCTGGTTGAAAATAAACAGGTAAATATTAGGAAACATCTGCTTGAGTGATTAAAATTTTGAAAAGTTTCTGATTTTGATAACATACGCTTTATTCTAATAGCATATAAACTTTTAATTATCATCAAATGATGTAAGACATTTGTAAAGTCTGCATGATAATTTTAATAGTAATGTTTTTATGTGGAGAAGTATAGCAAATTTTGCACTTTTTAAAAGGTCTATATATTTTTTAACTAGCCATATTTCTATTTTTTTCTTGCAAAAAAAAACCTTTAAATCTTTAATTTCATTTTTTGCATGCTTATAAAGTGTTTTATGCATATCATGCCCAAAAATTGGGGAGGTTTTTTAAAGTCACATTATAGGTACACCATGGGAGGGCCCACAGGCAAGTGTCAACTGTCATACTTTGAATTGGAAAATAGAGTTAAGAAGTATACCCCCAAATATAGTAAATGTATTTGGTAGAGAATTTTACCTTTCAAAGATGGTATCACAGAATATATTTTTCTTCTCTTACTGTTTTTTCTTTCTTGATATTCCAAATATTTTTTTAAAATTTAAAAAAAACTTCTGTATTGCTAGATGCAGTAAAGAATGTGTGGTGAACAAAAGACTAACAATCAGAAAGGGTGGAAGAAACCTCAGGAAATGTCAAATTGAAATTTGTAGGAAATACACATCTTTAGCCAAGTTCCTATAACAAACTGGAAGTCAATCCAGATGGATAGTTAGCAGCAAGTGTCAAAATCGTACTAATATTAGAGAAAGTAACTAAGGGAAATGGCTTTCTTGAAGGAAATAAGACTCAAACCCTCAAAGTTTAGCACTGGAAGGGCTAAGGACCTCTACTCTGGCCCTCATGGTTCAGTGTCATCTTGGGGCTCTTTCCCTTTGACATCTGCTGCCACTAGCTTGCTGGCTTCCAGAGCCCACTACTTCGAGCCCTGTATCTCTTATCTCTTCCCTGGGTCCTACTTAGCATCTCTGAGAAAAGCTGACCTTAAAAAAAAAAAAAAAAAAAAAAACTAAGGGAAAATAAAAGAGAAAGAAATATACTGGCTAATATTTATTGGGTGTTTACTGAGTACCAAGCCCTCATTATCTTGTTTAATCCTTGAACTGGCTGAGGTAGGAACCCTAATTTATTCCCATTTTACACACGAAGAAGTTAGGTCAGAGTCTAGGTCAGTTCCCCAGTGTCTCGCAGCTGCTGAGTAACAGAGCCAAGATTTGAGCCCATACTTCAGAACCCACAGCCAGAACCCCACAGATCTCTATTGAGTTTCATATGGCAAAGTACAAATAACTCAAGAAACAGAGGGACTTAGAAATCCAAGATATGCACATTTTAGCTCCAAAAGACTGACCAAAATATATGTACATCTTCACAATTCCCCAGCCTGTGTCTGCGTGGATGCTTCTATTTCATTTTTTAAAGTACTCATCATGACCCACTAAGTTGATTTTGTGATTAATGAATTGCCACTGTGAAAAAACACTAATCAGAATCGAAAATATGAGATTGTATTACATGTATTGAGGGTAATTTTTCCCAAAACTCTAAAATTTGGGTAAACTGTATTTTGGTAATATATATATATGGGGGGGGGGGGTTACATTGTTAAATGTATTTTTTACTGTGGATTTTGATCCAAAAAGTTCGAAAAAAAAAAAAAAAAGCCACTTTTATAACTGCCTCTTGCCTGACTCCTATGTATCTTTCATCCTTCACCATCAAGATCAAAAGAGACAAAACCCCACTCTGCAACCCCTGTGCACCCCCCTCTAAGATCCAGTATCTGGTCTGAGAGATGTCTTCCCAGGTAATTGCCACAATAACTGGGGCTCCTCCACATCCGGAAAGCCTTTGGTCCCAGCACCTCCATTACCTCAAGAGTGCACTAATAGCCTAATAGCATACACATCCCCACAACAAGAGTTACACAGATGGAGTAACAGGAGCTTGTTCTGATGCAGGCTCGGAGATAGAGAGCTTGGTAAAAGACCTGCAGCAGAGATTGGCGACTTCCAGAGGGAAGTATTTTTAATAACCACATGGCTTTACACGTCTGCTGTTTCACAGTTTACACAGTACTCTTCTCATTTTATCACCTCTCTTCTGCCATCCCTTAGCTCACTTCTCCCCATCTTCTTGGTCTCTACTTAACAGGAACTTCCTCTTGGAAGCCTTCCCTAAGCTACTCTTGCTTTCTGCATTCATAGCATCCTGTGATTCCCTGGCACTGTAATTAGCTCATTTTGAAAATTATTTTCCTTGCCTCCTCTGCTGGACAGTAGGGACGATTCTGGTCCTGTTCAACCTCGGCTCCTCTGGAGGTCAGCTGAGTCACCGGGTCCCAAGCAGGTACCAGGAAATATCGGTGAGGGAATGAATGTATGAATAATCTCAAATGCAAAGATTGGCTGAGTTTCTTACTCAGGATGCTAGTTGGCTTCTAAAAATGGGCCACTGCGTTCAGAAATAATACCAAGAAGAAAAGCCAGTTTGAATGACAACACGATGTATTACAGCAGAAGCACTGAAATGGCTAAAGCTCTGCCATTCCCTGGGTACTTTCGTGCAAGTTCAAGAGCTTCTCCAAACTTCAAAGGGCCTTAGGCTCACTAAATATTATTTGTAGTGAACGTGTAATAGGGTGTTACCCCCCTGGGAACTCTGGGAAGTCAGGGCAGGCCACTTGGAGCCTTATTTGCGTGAAGTCCCGTGAAAGTAACTGACAGGCGCTGGGGGGCAGCCATTCATTCTCTTAAACAAAGGCTGCTGAACAAAGGCTGCCCCCAATAATGGTGGCGGGGGTTGGGGGGTGAGGAGGGAAATAGGGAAGACAAGTAACTTGTGGCCTGAGGAGCCCAGTTCCTGATGGAATACCGGGCAGTGCATGCTTTTGAGTCTGAAGCTGAAAGAACCAGGCTGCCTTTGTGACTATGTTGGGATGGGAAGGGGGCACGTGTCACGGGAGGGGGCAAGAGAGGAAGGTGTGGGAGAAAGAAGAGGGTTTCAAAAAGATTTGCAGTTCCTCAGGAAAAAAAGCCTCACCTACTGCAACAAGGCAGACAGGCAGAATGTTCCAGAAACAGGCCCTCAGACCTTTGTGTATTCTGTTCTTCCTCCCTGGGAACTGTTTTCTCCCTTAACTCCCTGGAGAAGACCTACTCATTCTTCAAGTTCAAATTCTATCATTAATTCCCTCTGCTAATAATCGCCCACCTTTCCTAAGCACTTATTAGGTCTAAGACACTGCTGAGCACTCTACATGAAATCTTTTTTAAGTCTTCACAACAACTCTATGGGGTAGCTACTCTTATTTCCTTATTTCACAGATGAGGGGGAAAGTGCGGTTCAGTGACTTGCCCTAGATCGCATAGTTTAAATTAATCTGACCCTCAGTTTCGTCCTTTAACACTTCACTGTGTCTCCCTGCTTCCCCCAGATGGTCAGCCCATCTCTTCTCTCTGCTGCTGAACACAAACTCCTCCTAGAAAACCCAGCTTATTTTTTAACATTTCAATAGTTCTGAAATCAGAATGCATCTTAAAATTGAAGGCATCTTATAGTTTAATTGTCAGCATTCTTTTTTTCCCAAGAGGTACAAAAAATAATTGTCTTATAATTGATGGCATCTTTGATTTAAGAACATATGGTATATTTTTTATACTTATTAATGCTCCTTTCTCTCCTTTAAGCGATGAATTCTTTGGAAAGAGAGACCGCAACTTACTCTCCTTTGTGTCCTTAGCATCTAGCAGTTCCTGGCACGTAAAAGGCATCTGACAGTTTTCTGGAATTCAGCAGAAGATGGAATGTCGCCACTTGACCCTGGCTGTGGACTCTGGAAGCCAACAGTCTTCACAGTTGCCACCAAAAGCCATGCTGTCCCCAAGTGCTGATGGCCCGGGAAAGCTAAGTCACAGCTTCTCTGAGTTTTCTCTATAAAAAATTCTGTCTGGCTCTTCTGGGCTGTGGACCTTCTCCTTGGCCATTAATTCAACATGTTTCTTCTCTACTTAACAAATTGTCATTTATTATTTATCCTTTCTATTGGGTTCAGGCAATTTTTTTAAACAATGAAAGCATTTATACTCAGGCCAAATTTAAGTAAATTTTAAAAATCTGATTCTGCAAACTAGAACCCAATTGCATTTAGACTTTGACAATCACACTCAGCCATCTGGATTCGATTCACAGAGGTGTTTGGTTGGCTTATGTGGGTTGTTCTTTTTTTCTCCAAAGATTTTGAATTGAATATTAGAAGATGCATTTGAGAAGAATGCTTTGGTGGGCTTCTTTTGACAAATCAGAAACTCTGATGATATGTGTCCCCGCTCCCTCAGGGCACTGGTGCTTGGTAAGAGGCTGCATCTTCAGAGGGCAGATGGCCCCCATTTTCCCATAACCCCCACTTGGGGATTATTCAAACTACCTGCTTGGTTCATGAAAGCACCTGAATTTATGATGGATTTTGAAATAAAGGGCTTTACCATTTAAGCCTCTGGCTTCAAAAGGATCATTAGAATTGCAAAATGAAAAGCTTAGCCCAGAAATTCGTGAATGCTCCATGTAAATTCATGATTTTCAGTGGCTACATTTTCACCTCCAAGTAGATTTTTCACAATTTTTATTTCTATCTTCTGGAAAAGAAACTTTTATTTGCATTAAAATGCTGTTCTTGGGCATTTAAACGGAAGAGAAAAATACTTTTAAAAAAAATTGAAGTGTAAAATAGAAGATTGGGTTCTAAGTATGGTCTGGCTTATTTAACAGTTATATTGATTTCTCTGACAGAACAAACACTTACACAACAGAGAATCATGGAAGTTTCTTTTCCTGGGTCTTTCTCTTAGTTTATCATGGAACACGTGACACATGAAAGAAGAGAGGTGAATGTAATACTACCATATTCTATACCACAAATGGTACTGGCAGTCACTTTTAAACTACATTGAAAAAAATAAGCAAAAAAAAAGAAAAAAACAAAAAAGAAATGGACCTCTCAAAATCAAAGACTTTTTTTTTAAAGATTTATTTTATTTATTTATTAATCCCCCGCCCCCAACCCCGTTGCTTTGCACTCACTGCTCTTTGTGCCCATTTGCTGTGTGCTTTCTGTATCTGCTCATCTTCTCTTTAGGAGACACCTAAAGACCTCCCATGTGGGAGAGGGGTGCTCAATCGATTGAGCCACCTCAGCTCCCTATGTTGTGTCTCTCAGTGTCTTTCTTCTTTGTGTCTCCTTATTGTGTCATCTTGTTGCGTCAGCTTGCCACACCTGCCTGTCGCTCCAGCTCACTGTCTTGCTCATTTTCTCCAGGAGGCACCAGGAACCAAACCTGGGACCTCCCATGTGGTAGGTGGGAGCTCAATCACTTGAACCACATCTACTTCCCAAAATGTAAGACTTTTGTTCTTCAAAAGATTTTGTCAAGAAAGTAAAAAGGCAGCCTACTCAATGGGAGAAAATATTTGGAAACCACATATCTGATAAGGGTTTGATATCCATGTTATATATAGAGCTCATACAACTCAACGATAAAAAGACAAGCAACGCAATTTAAAAATTGGCAAAAGACTTGAATTTCTCCAAAGAGGAGAAAAGACAAAAGACATTTCTCCAAAGAGGAAATACAAATGGCCAAAAGCACATGAAAAAATGCTCAACATCACTAGCTATTAGGGAAATGCAGATCAAAACTACAATGAGGAACCATTTCATACCTTATAGAATGGCTATTATTAAAAAAAAAACAAAACTGCAAGTGTTGGAAAGGATGTGGAGAAACAGGGACACTCCTTCACTGTTGGTAGGAATGTAGAATGGTGCAACCTCTGTGAAAGAGTTTGGCAGTACCTGAAGAAGCTGAATATAGAACTGCCATATGATCCAGGAATCCTGTTACTAGGAATATATTCAGAAGAACTGAAAGCAAGGACACAAACTGACATTTGCACACCAATGTTCATAGCAGCATTATTCACAATTGCTAAAATGTGGAACCAGTCCAAGTGTTCATCAACTGATGAATGGATAAGCAAAACGTGATATACACATATGGTGGAAAATTATTCAGCTGTAAGAAGAAATGAAGTGGGGATGCATATGACAACGTGGATGAACCTAGAGGATATTATGTTGAGTGAAATAAGTCAGACACAAAAGGACAAATATTGTATGGTCTCACTAATATGAACTAAATATGATGAGTAAACTCATGGCAGTAAACTATAGAGTATAGGTTACCAGTATAGAAAGTGTGTAGAGAATGGGAGATGATTCTTAATATATGTAGCATTATTAATAAGATTAATTGTAAAAGTGTGGAAATGAATAGAGTTGATAGTAACATTACAGTGAGTATAACTAACACTGCTGATTTATAAATATGATTGTAGCTGAAATTGGTAGTATGTGGAAGTAAATGTCTATTGAAAGGAAACTAGAGAATAATCTAGGGTAGGTATAACATAGTAATTTTGGGGATGGATGAAGATTGTGGTTAATAGTATAAATATAAGAATGCTGTTATTTTACCAAGTGCTAAGAATGTGGTGATATATGGGAAAATTGCCACTAATGTAACTTATGGATTACATTAGTTAATCCATAGTTAACTGTAAATATTGTAATATTTAGCAACAATGGCAAGAAGATATTTTTTCGATACTAAGGGACAATAATAGGGGGGTATAAGAAGGTATGGAATTTTTCCTTTTGGAGTAATGAAAATGTTCTAAAATTGACTGAGGTGATGACAACACAACTCTGTGATGAAAATGAGAGCCACTGAGTGTGCACTTCGAATGGATTGTACAAAGCATGGGACTGTATAACACAGGGAATCCAGTGGTAGATGATGGACTGTGATTAACAGAACAAATATGAGAACATTTTCTCCTGAACGATGATAAATATATAATTGTTAATAATTGGGTGTTGAGGGGAAAATACACCAAATGTAAGATATGGGCTAAATATTACAATAAGTATAAATATTTCGACGATGCTTTTTCATAGTTTGTAACAAATGTTTCATAGCAATGCAAGGTGTTGGTGGTGGGGAGATGTATGGGAGTCTTATATGATGATATGCATGTTTGTTTTGTAAACTCACAAATTTTACTGTACATTTATTGTTTATGTATGTTCATTTATGAATGATATACTTCAAAAAATTTTAGTTTTTAAAAATAAGCCATGAGGCTATATAGAATGCGGATACTTCATTAACCTGTAATTTTGGTGAGATAGTCAATTTCCTTTGTCTTGTCATGCAGTAAGTACCACTATTGCTATTCATCAGGATAAGGCTTGGCTGCAAGTGACCTAAAAACTTCAAGGTAACAGTATTGATATGGTTCATATGTAAAATGGCAGGAGGTAGATGGTCCAGCCCCATTTGTGATGGCGGCCTTAGGGACTCAGGCACCTCCAGTCTTGAAGCTCTGTCATATGTGGTCTACATTCCCAAGGTAATTCATGGCCCAAGAGAGCTGCCCAGCTCCAGTAATTCCGCAGCCAGGAGGAAGGAGAAGGTCCTCAATGTTTTGAAGCTTGGATTCCTTAAGTCCTACCATTTCCAGGAAGTGTTTCTCAGCTAATTCAGAGATTGGGTGAAATTTTCTCTTCTAAATTCAATTTAAAATGTCCTTGTACTAAATCTGAAAGATTTAAATGCACAGAAATGTCCTTCTATTACATACATCCTTAAGATGTATTTATGTTATGCTTTTTCTAGGCACCTCTATCACAGCATTGCTTTTAAATCTAGAGCAATGAATCTCAACGGAACCTACACATTAGAGTTACCTGACAAACTTTAAAAAGAAATCCGGGGCATGGGTGTAACTCATTGGCTGAGCACCTACCTCACATGTACAAGGTCCTGGGTTCAATCACTGGTCCCACCCAAAAAGAGAGAAAGAAAAAGAAATCCAAATTCTCAGGTGATGCTGATGGACCCCAGATGCAGACCAATACTTGGAGAACTACTACAATGGTGAAAGCGGTAAAAGATGTACTGACTGGGTTTGGGAGAGAGGTGGGAGTGGGGAGGGAGTCCACACCCTGCCAGTGATTCGCTGTACCTGGGGCCCTAAGGAGTGGCAGGACCCTGATGGGGACCTCTGTCTGTGTGCCCAGGGAAGCCCAGCCTCAGGAAGCCCCACTAAGGATTCTGGGCAGACATCCTGAGGCCACACTTGGTGCAGAAGGCCTGGAGCTTCCTACCTGTGAATGGCCACACTGACCACAGAGCAGAGACTTCCCCATTGCTCTTGGGGAACACTGTGGTCGCATTTGCTGCCTCTTGAGTGGTTGGGAGCTGAGACAGACTGTATTTAATTTAGAAAAATTAAAGAGATGCAATCATCCTTGTGACCCAGGTGGCATGGATGCGACAAAAGCAATGAAAATATCTCATATTTGCATAATACTTTCTTTTCATATAAGATCTCACGCTATACCTATTATCTGAATTTAAGTGCAAAGCTAACCTTTAGGGCGACTACAAGGTAGAGAGGTATGGTAAGATTAGAACAAATTTAAGATACCTAATGACCCCCAGGCATAGAGAGTGAAACTCTTACCCAGAGAGAGGTCTTGTTCCTGATGATTTCAGGGGGTGGGGGAAGGAGTTGAGGAGGAATAGGGTGAGGGGTTGCTGCTAGATTTACCGTTTGGGTAAAACGCCAGATATTTGCCTAGCTCGATATTTTCCTTGCTATCAGCATTTTTTGGTTTTAGAAGCAAAAATAGTTTTTACACTTTAAATTTCTCATTCCTGCCATATCTACCCAATTAAATGGGCACGTCCATTTCCACTCACACAAAGAAATCCGGGGAAAGAGAAGCCCATTTTATCCTAAGTTGCTTTGAACTTCTCTTCATATATAATTTTTAAAAACAGTTTATTGAAGTATATCATTCATACATGAACATAAACTATAAGTGTTCAGTAAACATTGTGAACTTACTAAACAAACATGCATAACATCATACAGGGCTCCCACACATCACCCCACCACAAATACTTTGCATTGTTGTGAAACATTTGTTAACACATTAAGAAAGAGTACTGTCAAAGTATTACAGACTACTTACACATCCTGGAGCCTTGCCACCAACCATAGACCACAGTTCACACTGTAGACCACACTCTTTCCCACTCAGTTCTGAGTGGTGTGTGCTGATTTAAAATGGCCTACATCCGTTGCCACAACGGTACTCAGGACAACCTCCAACTCCCAAAGAAGCCACTGTATTTCAACTGCTCATCCCCTCCCTACCCCAAAAGTGTCAAGTGGCCACTGGCTCCACCTCATTGTTATAATTTCTTGCATTGCTAGAATCACCATATGTGAACAAGAGAATACCATCAAGTCCACTCTAGTCCATAGTTCTTCCCCCAATCCTGAGGGGACTGGGATGGTGATGTCCACTCCAATTCCAAGTGAGAGAGGGCTTATATCCCATGGATATGGTGGGTGGGATGATCCTGCCTGCAGATGCAGGCCCTCTCCATTCCCTGGGATGGCCATTGCCCATCGTTGTCTCCTCACCAGGTGACTTGAATGAGTCCATTGAGCTGTAGGGTAGGAGTTGCAGCTCCACCTAGATTTCATGCACACCTGGTGGGCCACACTGTGGGAGATGTTTGTGTGGGATGTGATGGGAGGTGTGGGAGGTGGGCAACATGGGAATCCCAGTGGGTTCCATGTAATATTTTGGGTAATCTAAGCACCTCTTAAAATATATGTATATATATATATATATAAACAACATTTTTGTAAGCAAATACACATATATGCATATATATTTATATATCATTTTGCAAATGTTTGTATGTATTGTGAGAATTTTGATTTTTACCCATAATAAAAAAAAAAAAAGTATTACAGACTATACAGACTATAGTCTGTATCTTACTCCCCTATAAATTTTTTTAAGGACTTATTTATTTATTTACCTTTATCCATTTTTACCCCCCCCCCATTTTTGCTGTTTTTTGTGCCCATTCGCAGGGCAACTCTCTGTGCCCATTTCCTGCCCTCTCTTCTCATCCTTCTCCTCCTGTTGTCCCTGGGTTTGGACCTCCGATGTTGGAGAGAGACATCCTACCGCCTGCGCCACCTTATTCCTGGCTTTTCGGTGCATCTCGTCTTGGCTCTCCCTTGTGTCACTCTCCTGTTACGTCATCTACTTGCTGTGTGGCTCGCAGGGCCTGGTGACGCACCCGCGCAGGGACCTGGTGGCCCACGTACCTTCTATGTTTTTCTTTTTTAAATTTTTACCGGGAGGTCCCAGGGATCGAACCCAGGTCCCTCCATATGGGAAACAGACGCCCAACCATTTGAGCCACATCTGTCCCCCTGCTAAATATCTCTTAAGTTGACCAAAAATACCTAGATTTACAGTCTTTTCCCATACAGGATCGTCATATAATAAATCAGGCTTAGTTTATCACCAGTTTTAAAAACCATATGTAAGGAGAAAAACTAGGTCTGGGGACACACGCATGGTTTCTAATACAGTGAATGTTTAGCCTACCCTGATTGTCACAAAATCAGGACAGCGAGGATATTCGCGTCATATATAATTTTTAAAAGGCTCTTGTTCTCTTCTTTCTTTTTGCTTTTGAATTTAAAATCGTATCCTCTTGTCACACCAAGTAGACTAGTTTCTTAATAAAGGCTAAGTGATCAAGTGACTAGTAGCTAAAGCACCTCAACAGCAGTCGTCTAATTCCTAGATCAACCTCTCTTGAAATAAACCTGCACCATTTATAAAAAAGCACAGAACTCTCATTCAATAAACACATGTTGAAGGTTATAGGTAAGATTATTTTCTGAGAAGCAAGAACTTAAGGCAAAGCCTGCTGGATATCTAAGGGACAGTTATTTATTTTTATAATTTATTTTAATTAAGGTATAATTTAAATATGAGAAAATTCACAAATTATGAATGTACAATTCAATAAGTTTAACAAATACATACAGCCATATACCCACCACACAATTATGATGTTGATTGTATAATGTATCCAATACTCAAAAAGTTCCCTCATGCCCTACCCTGGCCTCTGGTATCATGGATTCTTTTATCTTCTTAGAAATAGATTCATAGAAATCGAATCATACCCTCTTTTGTGCCTGGCATTTTTAATTAGCAAAATATCTTTGAGATACAGCCCTATGTTGTGCATATCAGTAATTCAAACCTATGGGTGGATCTATTTCTGGATTCCATTCTTTGACTTGTTTTTTTTTAAATCTTTTTAATGGGTATCTTTTGAAGAGCAGATGCTTTTTATTTTGATTTATCAAAATTGATTTATCAGTTTTTTTCTGTTGTAGATTATTATTTTCATGTCATATCTAAAAGAAAACCTTGGCCTAATGCCAGGTCAAGAAAATTTCTCCTATGTTCTTTTCTAAAAGTTATGCAGTTTTAAGTCTTATATTCAGTTTCTATGACCAATTTTAAGTTCATTTTTGCAAGGGTGTGAGGAAAGGGTCTAATTTCAATTTTTAAAAATCATATTGACACCCAGTTATTCCAGCACCATTTGTTTAAAAAAAAAAACATCCTTCCCCCTATGACTAGCCTTGACACCTTTGTCAAAATTCACAGGGAAAATAAATGTAAGGATTTCTTTCTGGACTTTTTGTTATGTTCCTTTCATTTATATGTCTACCCTGACACCAATATTACACGGTCTTGATTACTGTAGCTTCAGAGTAAGTTGTGTATTGGGTAGCGTTGGGAATTGAATCCTGTCCCCCCACAAAAGGCATGTTCAGGTCCCAACCCCTGGTCCTGGGTGTGGACCCATTGTAAATAGGATCGCTTGAAGATGTTACTTTAGTTAAGGTATGGCCTAACTGAATCAAGTTGGGCTTTAATTACTGGAGTCCTTTATAAACAATAAAATTCAGACAGAGAGAAAGAGAAGCCACAGGGCCAGCCAGAAGCTAAGAAGTCAATGGAACCCCAAAGAGAACAGAGAAGATGCCTCCATGTGCATTGTGACAGAAAAGTCAATGAACCCCAAAGATTTCGGGCTAGCCAGAACACACTGACCCTGGAAGCAAGCAAGCCTTCTTGCCTCTGAAACCATGAGCCCATAAATTCCTGTTGTGAAGCCAACCCATTGTATGGTATTTGTTTTAGCAGCTAGGAAACTAAAACAGGTAGTGTATGTCTTCCTTCTTTGTTCTTTTTTGAAAATGTTTTGGTTATTATAGGTCCTTTGCATTCCCATATAAATTTAGAAATTTACAATTTCTTGTAAAGCTTGCTGAGATTTTGATAGAGATTGTATTGAATTCAAAGATCAATTTGGGGAGACTTGCCATTTTAATAATTCTGAGTCTTCCAATTCATGAACATAAACCGTGTCATCATTTCTTTAGATCTTCTTTAATTTCCCTGAAAACGTTGTATAATTTTCAATATACAAGTCTTGTACTTTTTTGTTAAATTCATTCCACAATTCATTTCAATGCTATTGTGAATGGAATTTAATTCTTAATTTCATTTTTTAATTTCTTGCGGCTAGTATAAGAAATACAGTTGAATCTTATATATTGATCTTATTTCCTGCAACCTTGCTAAACTTCTTTATTAGTTCTAGGAACTGTTTTTGTAGGCTAATGAAGATTTTCAGGATCATGTCATCTGAAACAAAAACAGTTTTGCTTCTTCCTTTCCAGTCTGCATGTCTTTAATTGCTCTTTCTTGCATTGTTACAGGGCTAGATTCTCCAGTATAATGTCAAATAGAAGTGATGTGAAAAGATATGCAGTACTTGGATTTTCCATGATTTGGGAGAAATTGTCCCAATCAGTCACTATTACATGTGATGTTCACTGTAGGTTTTTCTTAGATGCCCTACTTCATTTGAGGGAGTTCCTTTCCATTCCAAATTTGCCAAGAATTTATCATGAATAGGTGTTGGATTTTGTCAAATGATTTTTCTGTGTCTATTGAGATGAGTATGTGGGTTTTTCCTTGATTCTATTAATATGGTATATTACATTAATTGATTTTCATATGTTAAACCAACGTTGCAATCCTGTGATAAATACAACTTGATCATGATCATCCCACTCTGATTGTAGGGTCTGTCTGTTTCTCCCTTTAGTTCCATCAGATTATACTTCATGTATTTGATACTCTGTTATTAGGCACATATGTAATTATAATTAGTATTCTTTCAGGATGTATTGAACTTTTTATTATTTTAAAGTATCTTTTGTTGTTTTTAGTAATACTGCTTGTTTTAAAGTCCAGTATTTCTGACATTTATATTGTCACTGAAGTTTTCTTTTGATTACTCTTTGCATGGTAAATATTTTCTAGCCTTTATTTTCAGACTGTTTGTCTTTATATTCAAAGTGCATCTTGGTAGATAGCATATATTTGGTTCTTTGGATTTTTTTACCCAGTCACACAATAACTTTCGGTTGGATATTTAGTCTACTTACGTTTAATACAATTATTGATATCATTATATTTCAGTCTAGTTCAATATAGTATCATAAGTTTTGATCTAATTAGTCAAGTATTTAGATAGATTAAGAGAATATATACATATGCATGAAAGTGTATATGTATATATGTGTGTGTATAATTACCATTTCTTGGATTCTTCATTCCTTTCTATAGATCTGAGCTTCTATCTAGTATCAAGTTCCATGCTAAGAAATTTTCTTTAGCATTTTTGGGGTGGGGGGTGGGGAATTACAGAGGATTGAACCCAGGACTTCATATATGCAAAGGAGGCACTCAACAACTGAGCTACACCTGCTCCAGCATTTGTTTTAATATATATCTGCTGATGATAATGAGAATTGTCTCAGTTTTTAAAAATCTGAGAATGCTTTTTTTGCCTTTCATTTTTGAGGGATACCTCACTGGATTTTGAATTCTTGGTAGACAGTTTTTTCCTCTAATAGCCTTAATATTTTGTTCCAAGGTCTCCTGACTTTGATGAATTCTGACAAGAAGACAACTGTTAATCTTATCATTCCCCTACATGTAATGTGTTATTTTCTCTCTGGTTGCTTTAAAGATTTTCTCTTTATCTTTGGCTTTAAGCTCAACTCTAGTGAGTATAAAAGTGGATTTCTTTGTGTGTTGCTTGCTTAGGATTGACTAAGTTTCTTGGATATGTAAATTGCTGTTTTCCAACAAACTGGGGGAGTTTTCAGCCATTATTTCTTCAACTCTTTCTCTTCTCTTTCTTTCTTTCCTCTCCTTCTGCAGTACTAATTACATATATGTTTTACTAGTTCATAATAATTTTCCACAGGTCTCTGAGTTTGTGTTCATTTTTCATCAATATTGTTTTTATTTTTGTTCTTCAGATTGGATAATTTCTGTTAGTCTATCTTCAAGTTCACTGATTTTTCTGCCATCTTTAGGCTGCTGTTAAGTGAATCTAGTGAAATTTTTATTTCAGTAATTGTACTTTTTGACTCTATAATTGTTAGGTTAAAAATAATTTCCATTTCTCTTAGGTAATTGCCCAACTGTTCAGTCATATTTCCTTCAGTTTTTAAAACATGCTTTCCTTTAACTCTTTGTATATATTTATGCTTCTTTAATTCTTTGTCTGTTAATTCCATCAGCTGGGTCTATTCAGAGACAGTTTCTATTGATTCCTTTTTTCTTGCAAATGAGTAACACTTTCTTGTTTCTTTGCCTATCTAGTAACTTCTGGCTGAAAATTAGACATTAAAGATAATAAATTGAAGTGACTCTAGATTCTGTCATCTTCTTCTGAGGAATAAAAGTAGTTAAACTGTTTTTCTTTCTTTGGCCAATGTAGATTTTGTAGTTATGTTTAGGATTAATTTGGGATAAATTTGGATTTAAATACCCCACAATTACAAAATCACTTTAGTTGCACAAAGGTGAAGACAGAAGTTTCTTTAAAAGTCTTTGTCTTTATATTTGTTTAGTTTATACCTTTATTTAATCTCATACCATCTCTGACTTTGTCGATTTTCACAAAACCCCATCTTTTCTCCTTCTAGCCAATCTTTTCTAACTCACCACCATCATTCCCACTATGGTAGGGTTTAGGCAAGACAAACAAACAAAAAAAATTTACTATTAAAATAAAAAATATAAAACCCTTTGTGGTAGGTTTGGTGATAAATTGCTCAGCTCTCTTTTCAAAATGGAGACACTCATTCCAAATGCTGGAAGTACTGGCTGATGGCCCACAGCTGTGTCCCTCTCCTGGAAATGGCCTTCACCCATGGGAATCAGCCTTGCCTAAGGTTACTCTTCTTTCTTAGGAATCACCCACATCCAGTGACTTCTCACTTGTCCCAAAGTACTCCCCACATAAACTACTGTATACAAATCTCAGAGTTGCAGAGACTATTTCTTAAGAGTCTAACTTAAGAACATACTAAAGCTGATTATGTCATTTCTCTGCTTAAAATTCTTAGCCTATAAACAAAGGATTAACTCCTTAATTTGACATGCAAGGGAATTCATAGGCTGGCTCCTATCTAACTCTCTCTTTTCAGCTTCCTCTGGCATCATCGACTCTATAGTCCAGATAACCTCATATATCTATATCCCCAAACTCCCCACCCCCATTTCTTTATATATTTCCAAGAATAAATTTTCCACCTTCTGCTAATCCTTATGTTCTTCCTTAAAAATCTTGGCTTGGATGTCGCCTCCTCTGTAAAGTCTTCTCATTTCTCCCCCAACAGCACCATGCAACTCTTTATATAAGAATTCATAATCTAATATTGTAACCAATTTGTTTATATATCTGACCATCTTACTAAATTGCAAGCCCTTCTAGGCAGGGAATGTATACTGGGCCCTAGTGCAGTCTTCAGGGCATTAAAGATTCTCAATATAGTTTTTTTGTTTGTTTGTTTGTTTGTTTTATATATATATATATATATATATTTTAAGAGGTGCTTAGATTACCCAAAATATTACACGGAACCCACTGGGATTCCCATGTTGCCCACCTCCCACACCTCCCACCACATCCCACACAAACATATAGTTTTGATGAATGGATGAGTAAGTGAATGAAGAAATACTAAGCTGACCACTCTTAAAAAAATTAACCATTTGGAAATTTAAACTATACTTAAATCCTGGTATCTTATATCTACAGTACCATTTATCTACTTTAACATAGTCTGAATTTTTAAAAAATCCTTTTTGAATTCTAGAGTACCATGTCAAAGAGCAACAAATCCAGTCATGTACTTCAAGATGAAATGTGATACAACCCTAGACCTTTAAAGCTAGTTCTGCTTATAAAAAAGAGGCAGTATGGAGGTAAAAACATCAATGAGTTGCGGGGAAGGGGGGGGAGGGAAGTGAGGGAGGGAGGAAGGAAGAGAGGGAATATTGGCTGGTGACTAGAAATTTTCTTCCCATTCCCAAGAGGCTTATTTTTTATCTTTCTTTTTCACACTGTAAAGTGTCAAATTAAATTGCAAAGTTAATTCTCATCACTAAGGAAGGGATTCTAAATATATTAATTAAGGATTACTGGGCATTTAAATTTTATTCATGAGAATGAAAACTTTTTAATTAATTACTTGTTCACATTTACATATTTATATTATTAAAGAATATTACAATTTAATATTAGTACTTTAGACTCTAGGTTCTGGAAACATTGATGATTATCTGAAAATAAGAGCTGTGCTTATTGATATATTTGATTTTATGAATTATGATGCTGGAGTTCCCTAGAGAATTTATGTCCTTTTTCCTTCACAGATGAAGTCTTTGACAGGATGAGATCTTATTTTGCAGGAAACCAGGAATTCATTGTGGAAAAGAATGATTTGGATTTCACTCTGGTAGAACATGAAGTAACTTCTGAATTCTTTACTGTCTTTTTCAGTGATTTATCTTGTGCATGAAAGTAATCTTTAGCATTTTTCAAAACACATGAATGTATATAGAAATTGAACAGTTGTTCTCAAGAAAATCTAAGAGAAAAAAGTAAAAATATTTCTTTGGAAATAAGGTAAAAGTGAAAAAAATATTATGGGTTTCATTGAAGATCAAGGTATTTAGTGATTATGTCAAAACTCATATTTTCATATATTTTAAACAGTAAAGCACTCATTGAAAAAGTTGGGATTAGCTTCCTTAAAAACAAATATTAAAAAGAATATAAATTCTAAATTATGAAAAGATAAACTGAAAATAAAACTGTAATGTAAATTAAAATTAAGAATGTTTCTTTTACAAATTTGCTTTGCCTTTTACCATTTTGTTTGGACTCCTCTACTACTTTCTCTCAGAAAATGAGCTACTCTAATCCACAGATTGTAATTCTAAAAATTAACTTCTTAGAAAGGAAACAACACTGGAAGTTATGGTTCTGCAAGTAAAACTAAATTATAGTGCTTCAAATGGCACCAATAATCAGAGTTGGTTTTTTTTTTTCTATATTAAATCATGGGTTTTCATTAACAAAATAAAAGCTTTAGCCTTTTCTATATGGACAGAAAACAATATGCCTGTAGAAGCACATTGTCTCTTTGTCACCTTGATGGACAGAGTTTATTATTAACAATGGTGTAATTAAGGCATAGGGAGAGTCTGGAATTCTGTCTCTGTTAAGATTTAGAAGCTGCCAGTGGGGAGCAGCTGTTTTAAATTTAAGAGGACAGGAGTGAGTTAGCGACATTTTGTAAGAAATAAATGAGCCCTCAGCACACACCAATTGCAGGTAAATTCAGAAAACGATGGACAGTCTTCCTTGAGTAAGAAATCAAGAAAGGAAACATACCTGCAAAGAATTATTAAAAAAAAAAAAAAAAAAAAAACCATATATATATTCTTCCACCCTGAGGCATTTGCTGATATTTCTCCATAATCCTAGTTTCATCTTTTTTCTCCATTCTTTTCCATTCAGGACCATCTCCAGGTCTCTATAGTTCTCCTGAAATCTTGGAGATCTTGATT
Organism: Tolypeutes matacus; assembly: GCA_026826555.1. Lineage (NCBI taxonomy): Eukaryota > Metazoa > Chordata > Mammalia > Cingulata > Chlamyphoridae > Tolypeutes > Tolypeutes matacus. Next base: position 12,836,801 of record JAKSZT010000049.1, read on the forward strand.
TAAAAAACAAAATAAAATAAAACAAAACTTCACAACTCTAAAGTGTCAACTTCCATTTTAAAATCAGGAAAGTGTCCAAAGTAATTTTCCATTAACATTTGGTTGAGATAGTTTTTTCCCTTTAGTCTATACTTTTTTACTCAAAAATAGCATCAACATTTTGAAAATAACCAAACAACAAAAGAAAAGTGAACAGTCTTTAAGTGATACAATTAAGATACTGCTAAAACTATATTAAAAATAGATGGTGGGTCTTATTATCCTTTGGTTAGCATTCTAGAGAGTTGGTGAAAAACTTCTAACAAATCTTTTCTTCAAGCCAATTGTGTGGAATTTTCAACTACCAACTTTCTAGTATCTTTAAATATCCCATAATTGATGTGAATGAGAAAATTTGTACTTCTCAATAAACCTAACTTAAAAGAAAAACAAATTCCTTCAAGTTGCCATTTTAATTTCCTGAAATAGATCTTCGGGTCTGTCTCTTAAATCCTACCCTACCCTTTATTTTTTGGCTACAAAACTAAATGTATTTCTTATTTCCTTTTCTTTAAATTACAATCCAGGAAAATCTATTATATGGATCTATATTTAGAATTAAACTAAAAACTGAAGTTAAAATATAGCATAGTAATGTAAATTACACTTAATATAATCAAACTATAGCTCTATACTATCATTTACCTCTAAAATTAGATGACTAACATCAAAATAGTTTCTTATACCTGTGGTTTTCAAAACTTTGTGTAAATTTTTGCCATCATCAGGTGTATGATACACACATACACACTAACTAAAACCACATAGGCTGAACTGAAGTAAATAAACTGAATCGAACTGATAAAATATTTACACATTTTAGGTCACTTTTAGACTACATGGTAAATGAAAACAATATTTTGCTCAACTAAATCTCACTAAATTTTTCCCTATCCAGCCCAAGTTTTATAAAACTACTGTGTTACAGTGAAAGGATGCAAATTAATCATTCCTTCTATTGAAAATTAGAGTTTTAAATCTTAGGGTAGTAGGGAAAATAAAAAATAAACATTAGTAGGATAATTCCTATTCACATGGCTGCTTCCATGAGGAAGAGAGAAAAAGATTCTCTGTTGAGTATGATCATAAATGGCAAAGTATCACTTCCCAGACCATGTAAAATTAGAACCTGGAATTAAACAAATTAAAACAAAAACAAAACAAAAAGTAAATAGGGAACAACCCTTTAGGTGCCCCTTCAGCACCGTGCTCTTCCCATTTTGGTCATTTTTTCTTCCTGTTGCTATTGGACTTTTAAATAGTTTGCTCTACACTTTCATTCCTAATATAAAATTTGGGTCCACATATGGTCTCTCCCTTGTTTTGCAAAGTCCTCAGTTGTAGAAGATACATTTTTTTTTAAACTTTTCTTATTTGTGTGACACTATTGTGCTCTGCATACAGAGGGTCCTTAAAATGCAGTTTTAAAACACACAAGTAAATAGCAACACATCTTGTCCTTAAACTTAATCAGAAATTTAATTAAATCACAAAACAGCTGCTTTGAAGGGAAGGATTCAGGCAAAGTGAAATCACAGAGTATAGTTGCCAAATCCTTTAGTGAGTGCCTTGAAGGGGGAAACACGATCATCTTTGATGTCTAGTTCAAGTTTTGATTCTGCAGGAGCAAAGCCTTAGAAGCCCTGAAGCCCCAAACCATGCAAATCCAATTTTAACTTAAATAAGAAGTATTTTGTTGAAATGGTTTCATACATTAGGAGTCCTTGATGCATATCTTCTACTAATTTGTCTTTAATCTTTTGGAAAAAGAAACCACTTTGATATAATCGACATCACAAAACATAACAGTAACTCAAAAGTGTACAAAAGTAAGTGTTGCTAGTACTAAGTGCTGGAGAATTTTAAAACTCTATGAAGAGATGTTTTGGGAGATAAGATCTGCAACAACTTTAAAGATTTCAGAGTTCTGAAATGGCCCTATATTTTTGCCCAGAAAAATTTAGTTGAAATAATATAAAATTTATCTATTTTTTGTCTCTTAAATTCTTAAAAATATTTTAAAATATGTGAAATTGGTATTTTATATTACAGAATAAATGCTATTTTAAAAAAATAACCTTACTTTATGATGTATTAAACATGTTTTATGCATTCAACAAGCTTTTTATTAATCACATACTCTATGCAAGATACTGTGATATTGATTGTGCAGGAGAAAAAAATGAATAAGGCATTGACCCTCGAGGATCTTTCAGTTCAGTGTGGGGGTGAAATATAGGTAAGAAACAAATAATAACACAAGATATAAAATTCTAAATATAGTTCAATTTCAGTGATAAATATTAGTTCTAAATAAATGCTTGATAATTAAGTTTTTTATTTTTTTATATATAATTTTTCTGTTGGTAATTTAAAATTGACAATGTAATTACAAGCCATGTAGGTTTGCTAAATGAATTAATACAGGTATATAAAGTTATTAGAACACATGTAGTAAGTGTTTCATATGTTAGTTGTTAGCTATTTATTTAGTCCAGGAATAAAACGATGGCTAAAAATTGTAAAAAATATATATAGTTTATTACGTTAACAAATTAGGAGAGAAAAACTTATGTCTCAATAGCTACAAGAAATACATTTGATCAACAACAGGAGTGATTAACCAAAAACAAAACCCAGCAACTGTAAGGTTCAAAGGTGAATGGCTAAAACCATCATCATTAAAATCAGGAAAGAAATAGGAATATCTACTGTATCAGGGGTCAGTCAGAAGGCAGAAACCATACCAGTTATTTTAGCAAAGAGAAAATAAAGAATTGTTAACTGGGTGTTAAATTGTTGATGAGGTAGCTAAAAAGACAAAAAAGAGAACATAGAATCCCAGGCGTAGAAGTGCAGAAAGCAGCTACCATCTTAGGACTGGGTGAGATAAGACATGGGGCTGGATCTACTACAGCGTAGAAGCTTGGAGGTGTGACCTCTGGGAACTGAAACTCAGACCTCTGAGCAGAGGGTGCTGCCCAGCTGATGCTGATATCTTTGAGGGGGTGCAATAAGGAGGCTTCTGCAAAAGTTAGAAAAATGGTTAAGTGGAGTCACCCGCTGCTATGCACGGCACTGCTGCTGCCACGGTGAGGCGGCGTTGGTGGCATGGCAGGCATAGAACAGGAAGGAACAGGATTCTTCCTCCCCCAGCCTTGGGGTGTTTCTGCAGCACTCCTGTCAGCTTAGCTTTTAATGGGGACCCATGCACGCGGGTCCATTCATGTTACCTCTCTGGGACTAGGAATGGAGGGATCCAACACAGGGGAACTGAGACTCTGGCTGTGGCTTTTGCTGTGTGTAATAAAGTTGTTTGTCTCTGACCCAGGAGCCAAGTGTCTTCTGTCAGCAGCCACGAAACTGTGGCAAGTTACCATGTTAGCTGGAAAGTAAGGTAGACTATGAGAGCCTTCACAGTTCCTGACAGTTGGCTGCTGCTTTGCCCCAGGCTCTGGGTTGGCTACAGGTCTGCCTCACAACTGTTCTCATTCCAGGATTGAAAATAAAGGAGCAGTCCCGACCTGAACGTTTTCATGCAAGCGCGCAGAAGCTCAAGAGGCCAGGCGAAATCACACAATTTAATGTAAAGCTTCTGCTTGGATGTGCTTATGCCATGGCCACATTCACTGGCCAAAGCAATTCACATGGCTAACCCAAATAGGGAGAGGAAGGAATTCATCTATAAGAAAGTATTATAAACTATAGCCGACCAGCTTGGATGGCTAGTCCTCTCACCAGGAGTAGACAATGACCAGCAGTACAATCTACCATACCAACAATAAACAGATGAGTATAAATGGAAAATAAAACTCTCCTTTTCACACACACACAAAAAAAACTACCAAAAGAATAAATTTAACAGAAACATTAAAATAGCCATATGAATTTTTTTTCTTGAAGGGCATAAAATAAAACCTGAATGAGTAAAAACTCACACTGAATGTTACTGGATGGAAATATAGCATGATAAATATAACCCTTCTCCATTTTAGTACATTTTCATGCAAATTGAATCAGAATCACAGTTTTTGGTGTTCTTTAAAATGGACATAGGGATATTGAACCTGATTTGAAGAATAAACAAGTGAGACTAGCCAAGATATTTTTGAAAAAGAGGGATAACAAAATACATAACAAAGCAGGGGGAACTTGCCTTACCAGATAATAACTTGCTATAAATCTATTGTAATCAAAATAGTATACTATTGACAAAAGCAAAATAAATAGTTCGGTGGAAGAGAATAGAGAACTTAGAAAGAGATATAAATATTTTGGAATTAATTTTAATCTATGACAAAAAGAAAATTCAAATTTTACCCAAGCCTTACCTAGGGCTCCATTATCCCAGCAAAACTGACTATCTAGTTTGAAGTAAACAGAACTACCTCCTTGCATATTCAAGAATAAAATGCAGATAAATTTTTTAAAGTTACATGTAAAAATAAAATAATAAGAATATTTAAAGAAAATTTAAGAGACTATTTGTATAACCTTGGGGTGGAGAAGGCATTCTTAAAGGAAATATGCATCCCTTAAATCATAGAAGAAAACATAGACCTATTTGACCATATTTAAAATTCTATGTCAAAGACATCATAATTAAAGTTAAAAAGTCAAACAATAATACAAGGAGAAAAAAAAATACAACAAGTGACAAAGTGTTATCATCCCTACTAGGCAAGAAGCTTCGATAAATTCACAAGAAAAAAAAATGCATCCCACCCACCATATCCATGGGATATAAGCCCTCTCTCACTTGGAGGTGGAGTGGACATCACCATCCCAGTCCCCTCAGGATTGGGGGAAGAACTATGGACTAGAGTGGACTTGATGGTATTCTGTTGTACACATATGGTGATTCTAGCAATGGAAGAAATTATAACAATGAGGTGGAGCCAGTGGCCACTTGACACTTTCAGGGCAGGGAGGGGATGTGCAGTTGAAATACAGGGGCTTCTTTGGGAGTTGGAGGTTGTCCTGAGTACTGTTGTGGCAACGGATGTAGGCCATTTTAAATCAGCACACACCACTCAGAACTGTGTGGGAGAGAGTGTGGTCTACAGTGTGAACTGTGGACTATGGTTGGTGGCAAGGCTCCAGGATGTGTAAGTCCATTGAGGGTGGTGGGCCACACTTGTGGGAGAGGTTTGTGTGGGATGTGGTGGGAGGTATGGGAGGTGGGCAACATGTGAATCCCAGTGGGTTCCGTGTAATATTTTAGGTAATCTAAGCACCTCTTAAAATATATTTATATATATATAAATAACATTTTTGTAAGCAAATGCACACATATGCATTTAGATTTATATATCATTTTACAAATATTGGTATGTATTGTGAAAATTTTGATTTTTACCCACAATAAAAAATAAAAAATAAAAAAATAAAAAAAGGCAAAAAATAATAATAATAATAAAGAAGTTACATGGCTATAGTACACACATATGCAATTACACTTAATGAAAATTTCTGGAAGGCTATTCAAGAAACAAGGTAGTTTTGTCTGAAGAGTAGGATTATTGATTCAAAGAACTGGGAGAGAGATTTTAATTTTTCTTCTCAGACTCTTCTGTTTATCTTGAATATTTTTACATAATAATATTATATAATAAAATATAGTTAATAAAAGGGAATGGCAATATTGAAAATAATTTTATTACATATCTATAAAAATGAAAATCCTAGCACTTGTTGAAACAATAATGTACTTTGAATATTATGGTAAAATTGTTGGTAGAACTGTTAATTATGAGAGTGAAAATTGGAGATGATATAAATGTATCAGTGAACAAATGGTCAAATAGATGCTTTTATAAAATATATGTATTATCATACCATTAAATTGATAATTAAATATGGAAGTTATAACAAAAAAATTAAAAATAAAAAAATAAAAATAAAAATAAATAAAATGCAAGTAACCCCCCAAAAAAATGTGCAAAGGATATAAAGAGCAATTCACATACACACACTTAAATGGCCATCACGTATTTGAAAGAATGCTTCATCTCACTAGTAGTTAAGGAAACACAAGTTTAAAGCCCAAGTACTATTTTTTATCCACTAAATTGGAAAAATGTGAAAAAATTTTAAAAACAACACCCATTACTAGAGAAAGTATGCAAAAATAGTTACACATTGTTGATGAGAGTATGACATAGCTACATGTTTTGAGGCAGTTACGTGGTGACAGTTATTAAAATTAGAACACTGCTGTCAGATCGGCCTCGCTCCCTTGATCGCATGGAAGCACGCTGAAAGGAGGCCTGGAGGGAGGCCCAAAGGCACGCCACGGTCCCCCCCACGCCCCGCCCAGCCAAAGCCGGGTCAGCCGAGCCCCCTGGGCCGCCCACGGTGCGGAGACGGAAAGATGACTCGCTCACCCTCCTCAGCCGGACAGCCCAAGTCGGGCCGGCGATCTCTAAGCCCATCGCACAGGGGAACATAGAAAGAAGCAAGGAAATAAAATAAGAAGAAAAAGTGCCAAAGAGAAAACTTAACTCACACGCAGAACCACCAGCTAAATAAAACTCTAGAGCATAGAGAAAAGGTAATCAACTGAACAAACCCATCAAGATAATATGATGGCCAGAGGGCAACAAAAAAATACAAATGACTCTGAGAAACAGGAAAACATGGATCAGTCCAATGAACAAATTAAAAACCAGGAAGTGGGGAAGTGGCTGTGGCTCAATCAGTAGGGCTCCCGTTTACCATATGGGAGGCCCTGGGTTTGGTTCCCGGGGCCTCCTGGTGAAGGCAAGCCCTCCCGCAAGGCGTGGTTAGCTGACCCAGCGAGCACAAGCAGCAAGGGGGGTATAAATGAATAAATAAATAAAATCTTTAAAAAAAAAAAAAAAAAAAACCAGGAAGTGATGCAGAACATCGAACAACTAATCAAAGCTATCCAAACAAATATCATGGACCAACTTAAAGAAGTGAAGGAAGAGATTAAGGATATAAAGAAGACACTGGGAGAACATACTGAAGAAATTGCAAACATGCCTAAAAAGATAATGGATATGATGGTGAACAATGGCACAATCCAAGAAATCAAAAGGACAACGGATTCACATAGCAGCAGATTTGAACAGGCAGAGGAAAGAATTAGTGATATGGAAGACAATACAGCTGAAATCAAAGAGATAGTAGAACAGATAGACAAAAAGATAGAAAAAATCCAGCATGGACTCAGGGAATTAACCAATAACACAAAACGCACAAACATA
>JAKSZT010000049.1:12844471-12879001 GCA_026826555.1 Tolypeutes matacus
ATGACATAGTCAAAATACTGAAAGAAAAAAACTTCCAGCCACGAATACTCTATCCAGCAAAACTGGCATTCAAAAATGATGGAGGGTTCAAAATATTCACAGGTAAACAGAAATTAAGAGAGTATGTCAATAAGAAACCAGCACTTCAAGAAATACTAAAGGAATCTCTACAAGTTGAAAGGGAAAAACAAGGGAGAGAGGGTTGGAGGAGAGTTTAAAAATAACTGAAAAGACAAAAAGAGAAACAAAACAACATATGACATACATTAACCCAAAGAAAAAATGGCTGAAGTAAGAAATTCGTTACGAGTAATAACACTGAATGTTAATGGATTAAATTCACCAATCAAGAGACACAGATTGGCAGAATGGATAAGAAAATATGATCGATCTATATGCTGTCTACAAGAAACCCATCTTCGACCCAGGGATTCAAGGAGGCTGAAAGTGAATGGCTGGAAAACCATTTTACAAGCTAACAATAGCCAAAAAAGGGCAGGAGTAGCTATCCTAATATCAGACAAAATAGACTTTAAATGCAAAACTATTGTAAGAGACAAAGATGGACATTACATATGAGTAAAAGGAGTAATCTCTCAAGAAAAGAGAACAATCAACATTTACGCACCTAATCGGGGTGCCTCAAAATATGTGCGGCAAACTCTGGAAAAACTAAGAGGAGAAATAAATGCCTCTACAATTATAGCAGGGGACTTCAACACACCACTATCATCATTAGACAGAACATCTAGACAGAGAATCAATAAAGAAACTAAGGCACTCAACAATACATTAGAAGACCTGGACTTAATAGACATATACAGAACACTACACACAAATACAGTGGGATTTACATTCTACATATGCACATGGAACATACTCCAAAATAGACCACATGCTAGGCCACAGAACAACTCTCAATGAATTCAGAAAGATTGAGATTATACAAAGTAATTTCTCTGACCACAGCGGAATGAAATTGGAAATCACTAAGGGCCAGAGAAACAGGTTAGGCACAAGGATATGGAAGTTAAACAACACACTCTTAGACAAACAGTGGGTCAAAGAGGAAATCTCAAAAGAAATCAGTAACTACCTTGAAACTAATGAAAACGACAACACAACATATCAAAACCTATGGGATGCAGCGAAAGCGGTCTTGAGAGGGAAGTTCATAGCCATAAATTCATATATTAAAAAAGAAGAAAGAGCTAAAATTGAAGACCTAACTGCATACTTGGAGGAATTGGAAAAACAACAACAAACTAAACCTAAAGGAAGTACAAAGAAGGAAATAACAAAGATTAGAGCAGAACTTAATGAAATAGAGAATAAGAAAGCACTGGAAACAATAAACAAAACCAAAAGCTGGTTCTTCGAGAATATCAATAAAATTGACAAACCCTTAGCCAGACTAACAAAGAAAAAGAGAGAACAGATGCAAATACATAAAATAAGGAATGAGCAAGGGGATATCACTACTGACCCCACAGAAATAAAGAGTATCATAAGAGGATACTTTGAAAAATTATATGCCAACAAGAATGATAATTTAGAGGAAATGGACAAGTTTCTAGAAACCCACAAACAGCCTACATTGATGAAAGAAGAAATAGATGAACTCAACAGTCCAATTACAAGTAAAGAGATAGACTCAGTCATCAAAAACCTCCCAACTAAGAAGAGCCCAGGACCAGATGGCTTCACAGCTGAATTCTACCAAACATTTCGGAAAGAGCTAACACCAAATCTACTCAAGCTCTTCCAAAAAATAGAAGTAGAAGGAATATTGCCTAACTCATTCTATGATGCCAACATTACCCTAATACCAAAACCAAATAAAGATACCACAAGAAAGGAAAATTACAGACCAATTTCTCTAATGAACCTAGATGCTAAAATCCTCAACAAAATACTTGCTAATCGCATTCAACAACATATCAAAAGGATTATACACCATGACTAAGTGGGTTTCATCCCGAGTATGCAAGGATGGTTCAATATAAGAAAATCAATCAAAGTAATACACCACATAAACAGATTGAAAGGAAAAAACCACATGATCATCTCTATAGATGGAGAAAAAGCATTCGACAAAATACAGCACTCTTTCCTCATAAAAACACTGCAAAATATAGGAATAGACGGAAACTTTCTGAATATGATAAAGGGTATATATGAAAAACCCAAAGCTAACATTATTTTCAACGGTGAAATCCTTAAAGCCTTCCTTCTGAGATCGGGAACTAGACGGATGCCCACTATCACCACTCCTATTTAACGTTGTCTTAGAAGTACTTGCGCAAGCACTGAGACAAGAAAAAGACATAAAAGGCATCCAGATTGGAAAAGAAGAAGTAAAAATTTCATTATTTGCAGATGACATGATCCTATACATAGAAAGCCCTGAGAAATCTACAACAAGGCTTCTAGAACTTATAAAGGAGTTCAGTAATGTTGCAGGCTATAAGATCAATGATCAAAAATCAGTAGCATTTCTGTATACCAATAACGAGCAAACTGAGGAGGAAATCAGGAAAAAAATACCATTTACAAAGTAACTAAAAGAATCAAATACCTAGGAATAAATTTAACTAAAGGTGTAAAGGACTTATATACAGAAACTACACAACACTGTTAAAGGAAATCAAAGAAGACTTAAATAAATGGAAAAATATTTCCTGTTCATGGATAGGAAGACTAAACATCATCAAGATGTCTATCCTACCCAAACTAATCTACAGATTTAATGCAATCCCAATAAAAGTCAACACTGTATTTTTCAAGGAACTGGAAAAACTAATCACAAAATATATTTGGAGAGGCAAGAGGCCCAGAATTGCTGAAGACATATTGAAAAAGAAAAATGAAGTTGGAGGTATCACACTACCTGACTTTAAAACATACTACAAAGCTACAGTGATCAAAACTGCGTGGTATTGGCACAAGGATAGACCTATTGACCAATGGAACCGAATTGAGAGTTCTGATATAGATCCTCGCATATACAGTTATCTGATATTTGACAAGGCCACGAAGCCCACTCAGTTGGGAGAGAATGGCCTCTTTAACAAGTGGTGCTTGGAGAACTGGATATCCATGTCCAAAAGAATGAGAGAAGAATACCATCTCACACCTTATACAAAAATCAACTCAGGATGGATCAAAGATCTAAATATAAGAACCAAAACCATAAAGACCTTGGAAGATAATGTAGGGAAGCATCTACAGGACCTTGTAATAGGAAATGGTTTCATGAACTTCACAGCCAAAGCACGGGAAGCAAGAGGAAAAATAGATAAATGGGATCTCATCAAAATTAAAAACTTCTGCACCTCAAAGGATGTTATTAAGAAAATAAAAAGGCAGCCTACCCAGTGGGAGAAAATATTTGGCAACCATATATCTGATAGGAGCCTAATATCCTGCATATATAAAGAAATCCTACACCTTGAAAATAAAAAGACAAACAACCCATTTAAAAAATGGGCAAGTGACCTGAGAAGACACTTCTCCAAGGAAGAAATACAAATGGCTAAAAAGCACATGAAAAAATGCTCAACACCACTTGCTATCATGGAAATGCAAATCAAAACTACGATGAGATACCATCTTACACCCATCAGAATGGCAGCTATTAAAAAAACAGCAGACACTAAATGTTGTAGAGGATGTGGAAGAATAGGAACCCTCATCCAGTGCTGGTGGGACTGTGGTATGGCCCAGCCACTGTGGAGGACAGTTTGGCGGTTCCTCGGAAAACTAACAATAGATCTTCCGTATGATCCAGCAATTCCACTGCTGGGTATATACCCAGAAGAACTGAAAGCAAAGGCACAAACAGATATATGCACACCAATGTTCATAGCGGCATTGTCCACAATTGCCAAAAGTTGGAATCAGCCCCGGTGCCCATCAACAGACGAATGGATAAGCAAAATGTGGTACATACATACAATGGAATATTACTCAGCTGTAAGAAGGAATAAAGTGCTAACACATGGAATAACGTGGATGAATCTTGAAGCCCTTATGTTGAGTGAAGCAAGCCAGGCACTGAAGGATGAACAGTATATGACCTCACTGATCTGAACTGAGTAAAGTGAGCAGTCTCTGAGAACCATTATCTGAAAGGTAGGTTAACAAGGGAGAGAAAGAGAAGAGCAGACTTTGAGCCATCACCCATATGGACATAATCTATGGTAAAGGGATAGAGTATAGTTGCATATTGAAGGATAGGACAGATGGGTTATATTACTGGGTTTGGTGGTGCAGAGTTGACAGGTGGGTAGATTAGGAAGGGCAGGTTCAAATACCCAGGGCATGTAACTATGAATCTTGACATTCCATGAGTCAAGACAGGGGAGTGTCATATGCCCCAGGGGGGTGGGGAGGAAGGAACAGTTAAGATCTAATGGGGTATTTAGTGGTCATGGGAAAGGTTTTTCATTACCTTACAGTAATGGACATAGGACATAGTAAATATCATCAAAACTTATTAAACTGTATCGTCTAAAAAAAAAAAAAAAAAAAAGAACACTGCTGTCTGCACTCTACCCCAATGGCTCTCTTGTCTGTTTTGCTCATTGTCTGCACATTGTCTGTTTCTTCTTTAGGAGGACTGGAACCGAACCTGGGATCTCCTGTGTGGGAGGCAGGTGCTCAACTACTTGAGCCACATCCGCTCCCTGCTTGTTTTTTTTTCCTGTTGTCTGCTCATTGTTTTTGTTCATTTGTCTGCTCATTGTTTGTCTTCTTTAATAGACACCAGGAACTGAACCTGGGACCTCACATGTGGGAGGTGGGAGCTCAACTGCTTGAGTCACGTCCACTCCCTAGAATACTGCTCTTTAACCCAGATAATCCAATTATTGGAAACTGTCCTACAGAAATAAAAGCATTGATGGGTAAGGTTACAGGTATAAAGATGTTTACAACCACATTTACTATAGGGGCCGAACACTAGCAAAAGGATATCTATCTAAAAGAAAAGAGTTGATTATATTGTGGTACATCCATATATTTGGAAAAGCATACAGACACTTAAGAGATTAAGTTATATATCTGTGTATGGACCAGCTGGATTATCCATGATAAAGAGTTAAGCGATACATTTGCAGGAAAAAATGTGCAACATATACATGTATATTAATGTATATATTCATATAAATATGAATATATATGTTTGGAGGCATATGAAGAATAGTGTGCACGGATACCTTGACTTCACACTGGAGGAGGAGTTTGTAGGGAGACTGGGGGAAGGTGTGCTTTCTTCTCTTTCTCTCTCTTTTCATATAGATACATAAAGTTTGACAACAGAGTTCTTCCTAATAGCAAATAAGAAATCAGAGAATCATTAAAAGATGTTTTAAGTCTTGTCTAGCTCCATTAAAAGATGGCCTGTTTTAGACTGGTGACACAGGTGTGTACATGAAATGAACAACGATTTTATTGGGCTCAGGTATGAGTAGAAGCTTGGCGGCCATCTTCCAGCTACATCAGTCTAACTTCTTGCACTTCAATAGCAGCGGGACACTCTTGAAAATACTCCTCTTTAAAACATGTTTTCTTGTAAGGCAGCTGAAGATGACAGCCAAGACACAAATCCGGTGAGGGTCCCTTATATATCAAGGTTAGACCCGGGTACGTTGCAAACAACAGCGGCTCAACTTCCTCAATGTGTTCTATGACTGAGAACACCAATCAAAGGAACTATGAAGACCCTGTCTCAACTTTAGTGACACTTCAATCAGATTCATGCAAAGCTTATGTTTTTATGTGTAGACTTTGCAGAGTGCACTTCTATGCAGCATGTAATAATAATCTCAGGATATATTAAGAAGATTCTGTAATGGCAGTGAAAAGTTTGAATAAAGTAGTCCTTTCAGTCACTGGAGGACAAAACTTCACAATACTGGAAAAACTCCCAGGGAACTCCGTATTTTGAGCATTGCCAAAAGTTTACCTGAGAGGATATTTAGAAGATATTCCAGAATTTTTTCTGTCAGCGTCTATAGTCAGTGATTAAAATGATGTCTTCCCTGATGATATCACACTCTGGATTTTGCAAAAGATTAAATCATTGCTTTTTCTTATGATTAGTTTGATGCATCTTATGATTGTCCATAGTAATTTGTGCTCTACCACATGTTGTGCGTGATGTGTGGTTAAAGATGGTGTGGAAGAAAAGAAGCTGTTTCCTCAAGTCCTGGGGCCTAATGGAATCTTTGAAGCACTGTCAAAATTCTTCTCAGCAAATAAGCTAAAAAAAGAAAAAAGTCAATAAGGACTGATTCACAATGGGGAATTTGGCAAAAAAACAAAAAAGAAAAAAATCACCGAGTTATTTGCTGTTAAGCATCCCAGGCCCTGCCCAGCCATCTATGAGAATATGAAAGTATATGCCTTACTCTGTGACTATTTGAATGCTAATGACAAAGTTCTTATGTTCTATCCTGAAGTTAGTTATCAAAAGCAGAGCTATTTGACTAGATGGCTATAGGATGAAAAGGCCTTATTTTTAGAGCACAAGGAAAAATTACCAAATATTTTACACTCTCAAAACTAATAACCTTCATTGGCACTTGGCATATTTGGCAGATGTATTTAGAAATTTGTGTATGGAAACTGAAATTTTAAGAGGTTAACAGCAATAGGAATGTATATTATATATAATTTAAGTAATTATAACCAAAATACAGCTATGGAGAGAGCAAGATGCCGCTAAAAATGTCTCTTCTCTTTCTGACTTAAATCTTGGAAATGACTTCAGGGGAAAAAATGTAAAATATCATCTAGTCTGCCTGCAAGATGAATTCAGGTCATACTTTCCTGACATTGTGGCAGAAAATTCCATTTGGAAGTTTGGAAGGAAATTTTTACTCACTAACATTTAGTAAATGATCCCCAAGAGGAGATTTGGGGAATCAAATTTGATTTAGTTACAACTTCCAGAAAATAATTTGGAAAAATCTTGGATAAAACAGGTCTTATTTTACTGAGAATAAGTGAGCAAATGTTGCATGTCCTTATCCAGTTTTTATTGACTGTATTTATGAAATTTGTTTCTTTAAAATTTGCATTTCTGGCCATTAAAATAAAGCCTCATAATAGGCTTGCTATGAAAAATCGCCTATATTGTGCTCTTGTTTCCAAATTTGCTAGTACTGAAACCCTCTGACAAGGAAATTCAATTTTAGGCTCTATGTCCATTCCATGTAGTATCACGTAACTAAAAAATACAGATCTCAAGTTAAAAACTAAATCTTCCTTTTAAAATCCAGTTGTTTTATTTTAGTTGTGATATTTAATTAATTTTTCAATTTCAAATCATATGAAAGGAAACCATGGTTTTGAAGAAAGGGTAAAGGTTAAAATGATTCTTGCCTCATTTTTTTTTAACTACTTCAGGAAATGTACCTTTATCTGGAGCTTCAAAAAAAGGATTGCAGTTCCCTGGTACACCAGCATTTTATGCTGACTTGCCTTCCCAGATTCTGCTTTCCTTCACTGACATTCACTTTTCCTCAGCTTATTAGCTAAGCTAATTCTCCTTGTCCTTCAAACCCCAGATGGAGGGAGTCATTTACTCACCCTGCTCAGATGGAGCAGCTTTCACTCTATTCCCTCAAAGCAGCTTGCTCAATCTTTCACCCTAGCATTTTCCTCCAAAACGTGCCCTCCATGCTGCCCGGGACCATATTTGATCTGATTCCACATGTGCAGCCCCTTCCAGGGTGCCTGTCACCTTCTAGTCTCTCGGTATACATTTGTTGCCCAAAGTGTGCAGGTAAACCAATGCGGGCGTGCATTTCACAAGGGAGCACACACAGAGAAGGCAGTGACGGCTGGGGTGGGGGTGGGGGGTTGTGGGAAGCCAGGAAAGGCCACACAGAAGGGGCGACACCTAAGATCGGATGGGCCACGCCAAGCAGAGAATGTTCTGGGTTGAATTGTGTCCCTCTAAAAGACATGTTCAAGTCCTAACCCCTGGTCTCCTGAATGTGACTCTGTTTGGAAACAGGGTCTTTGAGGAAGTGATTCGTTAAAATGAGGCCAAATTGGATTAGGGTGGGGGTCCTCATCCAACAGGACTGGTGTCTTTACAAGAAGGAACGACTGGACTCAGACAGACACAGGGAGAACACTGTTGATGACTGAGGCAGAGAGTGAAGCCCAAGGATTCTGGAAAACCACCAGAAGCTCAGAAGAGGCAAGGGAGGCTTCTCCCTTACAGACTGCAAACTCCTGGGCTCCACAACTTAAATCAATTCCTGTTGTTTTAAGCGCCCAGTTTGTGGTAATTGTTATGCAGCGTTACCCCTCTACCTAGAGTGTGAAGGGCAGTCATTAGCAGACTTCTATAGATTCTTGCCATGTAGGAATTTGAGCTTAGTATTTTCAGCTCTTCTGGGTTTGTTTTTATAAAGAGGAGCTAGAAATTGAATTTTTTAAACGTGAAATCTCCTTGTTTTGGGGCATTGGCAAGTCATTTAAAGTTTTAACCCATGCTAGAAACACACACCCTTGGGCTGAATTTATCTAATAACTTCTGTTTATGCCCATAACAAGAAGTATGTGAGGGAAGCGGCTGTGGCGCAAGCAATTGAGCTTCCATTTACCACATGGAGGACCCAGGTTCCATTCCTGGGACCTCCTGGTGGAAAAAAAAAGGCGTTCCCAAAATAGGCCCCGCCCAGCAAAGCAACGCACCAAAAAAAGACGATGACGCAACCAGATTTAAAAAAAAAAAAGTATATGGACTGTGGAGAACGAGCTATTTTGACTCTCCAGGTCAATGGGCAGATCATGGTCAGGGAATTCCGTCTAAACGTCCATTTTATCCCTGTGGCATTTCCTTGTGAACAATGCTTGCTGATGAGTGTGCCCTAAATATGAACGCTCTCCCCTGAGGTGACAGCGCTGCTGAATTTGTGGGGAACCCTGAAGTATTTTACACTCCTGAATGAAATGGAAAGTTCTGGATCAATCACACCAGCTAGTTTAACCTCACACTTTAGAAAAATTAGCAAGGGAGAAGGTAAAGGGGGAACAATAGAAAGCCTAAGGACAGAAATTTGGGGGAACACCTAATCCAGAGGACTTGAGGAAGAAAACAAGGCATCTGGGAGGCAGTAGAACAAAGAGAATTTGCCACAGAAGCGGAGAGAGAAATGCTAATGAGTTTATTTATTTCACTATCATTTATGCCTATGTTATTAAGTACATTTGTTTTCATTGAAAAAAGAACATGAAAAGTAATTTTTAGTGTCTATTAAATTATTTCTTCAGTATTCTTTTGCAGGTAGGTTCAAGAGTTAACATCCCCTCACAAATAATACAGTATGAGAAAAGAGATTTGAGGCTCATTTCACATCTGCTTTATTTTAACCTTTCCACACAGGAAAAACAGTCCTGAGGACTTTGCCCAGTTTTAGATTTGGAATTGTCTTACATGGAACTAAAAAGCTCTTACACACATTGAGGCTAATCTAATGGTGTTGAAACTTCTGAAAACCTGGCATGGGATTTTCTTCTTAGATTTGAAATCTACATAAGAAGACATGCAATTAGTAAACAAATATGGGGAAATGTCCAACTTCACTAGCAATATTTTTTATTTTTTTATTTTATTTTATTTTATTTATTTATTTTTACTGGGAGGTCCCTGGGATGGAACCCAGGTCCCTCCATAAGGGAGACGGACGCCCAACCATCTGAGCCACATCCGTCCCCCTTTTATTTATTTATTTATTTTATTTATTTAACTAGCAATATTTATACACAAATAAAAGGAACAATAAGATAACCTCAAGATTTTGAAATAGGGGTGATTCCTGACCTTGGCTGCTTTGTTGTTCCTTGTATCTGAAACATTGCACATGGTAGTTTAATTTTTACAAGCCCTACAGAAAAATAATTTGGCAATGCATTTGAAGAACCATAAAATATCCTGGCTCTGTTTTCTTTGGAATTCAACTTTGAATCTATAAAATAAGAAAAAGAAAAAACAACCCTATATACATAAAGGTTTCTGTACCACCTTTATTTACAAGATACTAAATGTACCTAGAATGGGAACTAGTCAGTGGGTAAGTTTAGGTTGGTGTCCCTAGAGGCAGGGCAGAGATGAAGATTTTTTGGAGGTAATTTAGTGAGAGTGCATGTAGGTCACAGCTGTAAGGAAGTGAGCGACATAGGATAAGGGCGAGAGCGAAGCGAGGCAAATCTGTGGGTTCAGCTCAAGTCTAACCTTAGCCTGGCCCAGGGAGCTCTGGAGTGTGAACCTCACCATAGCATTGTCCCCACTGCGGCAGTTATTGGCCGAATGTCTTCTAAGGGTGGACATAATCTTCCCTGCATTTCCAGCCACGCAGCTCCGTCAACACAGAACCCAGGGGATGGAAGCACTGGACAAGTACCCCTCTCTTATCCAGATGGAAAGATAGGACTGATGGGGAGAGCCCAGCTCAACGTACGGGTCCAGCAGACCCTGGGGACTGGAGGGTTGGGTTTTGCCACGCCTGTCCCTTTCATCTGGGAGCAGCACACCCATTTATCTGCGAATAGCTTCTTCCAAAGGGACCTTTGTTTCTCCAACATCCCACCCTTTCCCTCCATCCCACCTTCTACCACTACTCCAGCGATAGATGAATAGCTGAAGAGATTGACAACATGCAAAATGGAGAAGCTGACTGGTGGGTGGAAGGCAGAAGTCTGGCTTTTACGGGTTCAGAAGTTAAGACATATTCTAGAGATCAAAAGCAGACTAGAGGCTACCAGGGGAGGAAGGCTGGAGAGTTACTGCTCAATGGGAACAGAGTTTCTATTTTGCATGAAGAAAACATTCAGCTAAGAGATGGTAATGATAGCAGTGCAATGCTGTAAATGAAATTAATGCCACTGAATTGCACACTTAAAAACGGTTAAAGTGGCAAATTTTATGTTATAAAAATGTCATTGCAATAAAAAAATTAGGGCATGGTCTTGTTTTTTTGGTTAGTGCCAATCTTGTGTATTTTAGTAACAGGATAGGTGCGTCCTTAGCACGTCTCATCTCCTTCGGGAGCGACATGTGTAGCTTTTAATCCAAAAATGTGTTCCTCTGTGAAGCTTTGAATGATATGGGTCACGAAAAATCACACTGGTATTTTGCATATGGTCTTCTCAGCCTTAGTTTCCACTTTCATTCTTTTTGTTTCTCTTTGTGAGAATTTAATGAGAAAAAGGGAAAAAGCTATCAGGTATGGCCAAAATTTTGCCAGTTCAGAAGAGTTTTAAAGTAGGAAAAAAAGTATTTGCACTTTTAAGAACTCTTTTGGGGAACTCTTAAAGTTATTAAAATATATATATATATCCTGTTTAAACTAGAGACTGTTATTTTTCCATACACTTTATATATAAATGATAAATATACAAAATCAAAAGCAATAAATGAAAAGCACTGAGGCTTTTCCATCCAAGGCCTTAAAAATATGCAAGAAGCAAGGGAATCTAAAGGAACTGAGAAAAGAGAGAAGCCCCCAAATTCAGGAAGGACCCAAGTGGTTATGTGCTTATGCATTTTTAAAAAATTAGACAGTCCTAAGTTCAAATCCCCATTTTACCGCCTAACATCTGTGACTTTGCACAAGGGGCTTACCAGGCCTCAGCTGCTTCCACTATATAATGGGAATGAAGACGCCTTCTCAGGGCAGCCTGTGGCGACGAGGGCTGTTTACCTGCAGTCTCTGGAGTCTGAATGCCTGGCTTTCCATGTTGACTCTACCACACGCTGGCTGTATGAGCTCAGGCATATTCGCCCCTCTATGCCTCATTTTCCTTTCCTGAAAAATGAGCATAATAACAGCACTGACCTTTTAGGGGGTGATTTGAGGATTGAGTGAATTAATACCACTGAATTGCTAAAGAGAGTACTTGGCACAGAGTAAGCATTAAAAACACATGGGCTACTAATTTGTTAGACACTATTATGATTTTAAATGATGTATGTAAAGAAAAGAATAAGTGTCTGATAATGTGATAACAATGTTTTGATGTGTATATATTTCATAGCAGAGGATATATTCTATATGATCCCCAACTAAGTTTTTCTGATTTGATGCCATCATCTTTTGCAGCAAATGAATCACACGTCACATGACAAAGTAATGGAGGCCTTATAGGTGAAATATTAAAAGACAGAGTGCTCTAAGTTCATATTATTAATATGATGTATCTTCTTTCTTTATTTCTTTTCCAAGGAATATAAATTGTTCTTTTATATTAGTATGATGAACTGTAATGACAATACTGGAAATAAAACAGTCACTAAGAACAGGTTTTAATAAAATCATCCTTCCTCTGAAAGAGAGAGAGAGAGAGAGAGGAAAGGAGAGAGAGGGGAAGGAAGGAAGGAAGGGAGGGAGGGAGGGAGGGAGGGAGCCAGGCAAAGAGAAAGAGAAAAAGATAGAGGAAGAAAAGCTATAAGACAGTAAAAAATATACTGTGAAAAATAAAATGGTTATATAGAAATATTACCAATATATAGCTCATAAACTGAAGTCTAGATGGTAAGTACAGTTGATCTTAGAAACTAGTCAATACTGGGTCAATACTACCTAGGTGAGAGGATATTAGAACACTTTCTCATCTCCAGGCAAATGAACACCTAATTTTTCTTTTCAGTAATTTATAGATTTAAAGTAAGGGCTTGGAATCCATTTACAAAAACAGTGTAGACTCATTGGAATTAAGCATTGAAATGTGTCTTCAAGGTACTGATAATACAGGTGTTTCTGCTCTTATTTGATGTGTTTTCTTATGAAACCTTGTGTTCTGCAAAATTGTGGCCCAAAAGTAGCAAAGATTATTTTTTAAAAAATTAAAATAAGGTTGGAGCAGACTGCTCAGAACTATGCGACTTTGTAATCAGAGCACTATAAAAACAACAAACAGTTCCTGGGATAATAACCTCCAGGGCCCAGTTAGGCAGCTCAGCTTGGCTAGAAAATGCCATGGCAGACATTAAAACCACTCACAAGAGGGGCAGCGTTGGCAACATTTCCATTAGCACCGAGCAGGCAGGGGTTGAGCCTGTGGGGCTGCTGGTAAGGTGGGCGAGGGAGGCATCACAACGTGCCCCAAGGTCAGAGCCAGGCAAGGCTGGGCTTCCCTGCTCTGGGAAGGAGGCCCCAAGGGCAGGCACTTACTTATTTTCTTAAAGAGCCTGTCCAAAGGTTCCTGCTGCTAGTGTGGCAACCAAGCTAATTCTTTTTCCCCTTTCCTGACAAAGGTTATAATTCTATGGCTGATGTAGCAGCTGCCCTTGTCTAGAAAAAGATGACCAACGAATGCAATTTCTTGGCCATCCTAATTTCATTATGGATTGCATATGGGTTACTTTGCATTTAAGTCCTCTAACGTGGCCAAAATGATGTCAAGAAATTCTGTAAATGTTTAGAAAAGTCATAAAGCCATTTACTAAGAAATATTTAGCTTTTGGCCATCTGGAAGGAAATTATAATTGAATGAAAACATTGAGATAGGTTTTTACCACCCCTTCTTTCACAGATGTGGAAGCTGAGGCACAGAAAGGTTGAAGCACTTGCCCAAGGTCGTGTAAGTGGTAAACTGCAGGACTGGGATTTGAACCCAGGTCTTGTGGGCCAGCTGCTGCACATGTACCTGCTGCACTGCACAGTCCTTGAAAATGCTGCCTTCCCTGCTGCAACAGGTACATGAGTGGAGGTGACTCACTTCTGTGGGCTAGTGATATCCCCTAAATTATCAGACGAACCTCCTTCCAAGCGCCGGCAGAACCAGGAATTAGGAGGGAGCAGCTGCGAGAAAGGTTTCTATTAGCCGAAGCAGGGCGGAAGGGGAAGAAAGCAACAGACAAAACCATGTCTTCCCAAGTCCTCGGCTTCTGCGCCATCTGCCATTTCCCCTTCTTCACAAGCACCAGCCCTGCTGGCCCCACTGGGCTTTCCTACCTGCAGGCTCCTGGGAGGTAAGAGAGTGCAGCCTTTCTGGGATTTAAAAAAAATCCTGGAAGAACAGTCTATTTCCCTAAAATGTAACTGACTCTTTCTGATGTCCTTTGTCAGCCTCAATG
Source organism: Tolypeutes matacus (assembly GCA_026826555.1). NCBI lineage: Eukaryota > Metazoa > Chordata > Mammalia > Cingulata > Chlamyphoridae > Tolypeutes > Tolypeutes matacus. Next base: position 12,858,570 of record JAKSZT010000049.1, read on the forward strand.
CCATCATTAGCATCTTAGCAGGTTCCTTTTCTCCTAGGGGCAGGCGCTGGTGTGTGTGAAGGGGGCATGAAATAAAATAACCAAATGAAATCAGAAGAGGGAATTTTGGGGTGCAGGGGAGGACCAGCGCTGGGGTTAAAGGAGAGATGCTTTGGGACAGGAAGCTCAGGGAAAGCACGGAGGCCGTCTCCAGTTACATGCCATTGAACCCGAGGGAACGAAGTGGCCTGTGAGATGTCAGACTTCAAAATCCATGTTTCTCTGTTTGCTCTTTTCCCCTTCAGCCTGTTTCCAGCTGTTTCCAACTTCAAAAGGATTAAAGGATTGTGGCTTACTTAGGGAGTTGGAGAGTAGGAGCGTATTTATGGCTGATCCCAAAGGCTTAGGAGCCAGGGAAGGAATGAAACCTTGATCCCAAGGAACAGGTGGGTGCAATGGAAATCAAAGCAATGGGACAATCCCAAGAATTCTTGGAAGAAAAGAAAGGAATTGACCCAAGTCAGAGAAGCAGCCCGGGGGATGGTGCGCTGGAGGCTGAGCTGCAGCAGGGCCTGCCCCATAGCTGGTGAGCTACTTCTCTAGGAGCCTCTCTCTAGTTGTTTGGAGTCCAGAACCCCCTATCTCCATGGTCCCTGGGAGTGTGGGGAGGCCCAGGAGCCCTAGAGCCATGCTAGGGGGAAAGCAATTCTGGAACCCCATGTTAGAACCCAAAGGTAATTTCCCAAAGAATTATTGGATATGTAAACACAAATAATGTAACAGGTAGCGACATTTGAGACACCCATTTTAGCCCCTGGCCTGGGAAAGATAAAGGACTGGACAGGAAAGACTGGAAGTCAGGTTCACAAGGCACGATCTTATGCCCAGGATGATGTTTGCCTATGGATCCAGGGTTGGTGCTTGGGAGGTACATGTTCAGTAGCATACGTTAAGTTTGGAGATGGAGACGGCATGAAAATTGGCCTGGGTGATTCAGGAAGAACCAGTCAAAGTTGAACATGGACCCAGGCATTTAGGGAACAGGACCTGGCAAAGGGACGCAGTTTAGGTCACTATCTCCCCACTTGTAACTAATCACTTGGTGACTTGTGAGCAGTGCAGACCTACTAAACCAGGATTCCTGGTGACAGGGCCCAAGATCTGCAGTTTAACAAATGCTCCACATGTCAATCTGAGGAACCACTAGTTGAGGTTTTATTATTTATTTTCTAGAAATCTGGGTGTTACATGGCCGATCAATGAGAATCATGGTCCGATTTTTCCCCAAGAGCTTTGACGAGTGAGCGTGCGTGAACAGGCTGTGGTGTTATAATCGGACAAACCTCATTACAATCACAACGTCCCCAACACACATAATCGTTGTTTTGCTGCCTGGTAATCAGGCATAAATGCGAATCTGTTTACCTAAATGACTGCGATGGACGCTCTTTCCAGGAGCTCACCCCAGCATGTCTGCAGTCAGGGAGGGAGAGAGCACTGGGCAGGCCCAGCGTTTTAGGGACCCGGCTGAGAACCCGGGCGCCACAGCAGCCTGGGCTCTGCCACTTCCCGTGAGGGCAGGGACTCCCGGCCTTCCCTGGGTAGAAGGCGGGGCCAGCAGCCTCGGCCTTCCCCAGCCCCTGTGGGTGTCCCCGAGGCCTTCCCAGCAGCCTCCCCCACTTAGCCTTGAACTCCGTGGCCCCTGCTCCTCCCTTTCCAGGCCCCGCCTGGCGCGGGAAGGCTGGTTGTGCGGCTACAGCTCAGCGGCGATCTTGCGCGGGAAGCTCCACCTGCTGGGACCGTGGAGCCAGAAACCGTCCAGGGCACCTCTCACTCGGCTGGGGAGAAGTGAGGCCCTGGGAGGGAAAGTGACCTCCCCGAGGGGCCAGGTCCAGCGCCTGAGGAGAGCGAGCAGTGGGGGCTGCGGGGCTGCACGCGGGGCACAGCGAGCTCGCGGTGCTGAGTTCCCACCCCATCACCCGATGGCGCCACCCAGGGACCACACCACCTTGGTGTGTTTGTAATCGCGGATCACTCAGACGCAGGACTGGTGGCAGGGTCTCGCTGAAGGCAACGTGCTGTATCTCTTACTCTCGACTGAGTTTATACAGCAAGTCGTTACTTTCAGCATCACTCTTTTGACTCACTTCATTGGTTCTTTTTTTAACCAATGTTCTCACCCACTGTGGCCAAAGGGACCAAAATTAAATCCCCACATTACTGGTGCTAACTGAAAGGCTGAGGTAATGTAGCTGTGGAAATAAGCAAGGTTTGTGGAGGCCAATTTCTACCTGCTGAGGTAACAGGTCAGGACTGGCTCCCGGAAGAATAAAATTCGTTTCCTGCCCTTAGGGCCTTGTGTTCCAGTGAAGTTTATGAGATGTTGTCCCAGTTTGCTAATATACCAGAAATATGTTGGCTTTTATAATGGGAATTTATTAGGTTAAAAGCTTTAAAAGCTTATGGTTCTGAGGTCATGAAAGTGTCCAAATCAAGGCAGCATCAAGAGATGCTGGCTCACCAAGTTGCAGCTATGGGCAATCGGGCCCATGGAGGCATCACCTAAACCTGCCTTCTCTCGGAGCTACAGCTGTGGGCAGTCAAGCACACGGCAGGGCACAGTGCCCATCTGCACTTCTTTCCCCTCTCCTCTGGGCCTCCTCTCTTCAGCCTTAAGCTGCTCCATGGGCCAAGCCTCTTGGGGGCCTCTTTCCATGTCTCTGTGCTCCAATGATTCCAGGCAGCCTTCTTTCAGTGTAACGGCAGCTTTTTTGGTGTGTCTCTGTTTTCAGTCCTCTATTTATAAAGGACTCCAGCAAGAGGACCAAGTCCCACCCTTGGTCAAGCCTCACTGAAGTAATCCAGTCAAAGACTCCCTCAACTGAATCAGATCCAATCAAAGGTCCCATGCCCACAGGAATGGATTAGCTTCAATCACATGATCTTTTCAGGGACCGAAAAAAGGCTTCAAACTGTCACAGATGTGCAGGAGCATTTGCAAATCCATCAGAACCTTTAAACCTTGAAAAAGATAGTCCCCTTAAGGGTCTGATGGGGAAGCTGAGGGAATAAATAACCAAAGACCTCTTAATACTTCTCTACTGTGTTGCCAAATAGTATAGGAAACCATGAGGGTTTATGTTTAGAGGAGGTAATACTTGTTCTTCTGTATATGTTGCCTGTATTTCAGCATGAATAAGTACATGTGAAAATTTGTAGTTATCAGTTGAAACTTGACAAGAGTTTATCCTCAGTTTGAACCACCCTCTGTCCCCCGGATATGGAATGAGTTGCTCGGCTGCTGTCAAGTGTCCTCTGTTGGCCCATAGGGCCAAGACAGGCCATGGATGGCCCATGGGTTCGAGCCAAGTATGAGCAATTTGGCAAGTTTACCAGGACAGACTGCTAGATGATTCTTCTGAAAGTTGTCCTGGAATGGTGAAAGCTGTGACATTAAAGGCCTTCTCCAAGAAATCCCCAAAGCTCCCAACACTATTGTGAATTCTACATTTTTTTCTCTTTTTTTGAGCAGATAAATGATCCTGTGGAGAATAGACCCTGTGGTGTGAAGAGAAGAGAATGAATTTTTGAGTAGAAATTCAGTCATCACTTCACTCCTCTGAAAGAAAGAAGGGGGGAAAAGGTGTTAGTGGCATATAACCAAATATAATAGTTACGGCTATGTGAAACTCTTTATACGCCTTGGAATTTCTGAAGCTAAAGTTGTCTATGCCAAGATACACTTGGGCAATACAACCTGAGAAAACAAAGTTTTAAATAAAGCGTTCTGACATCTTTTTCTAATGACACATGCAATTTTGTAATATACTAAGCTTACGTCTTTCCTTCCAGCTTGGGAGAGTGTAACACCATCTGCATCTGGCCCCAGCAAGGAGGAAAGTTGGCCTTGGTCTTATCCCTAGACTCTCCCCAGTAGCTGGTGTTAGAAGACTAGGGTGAACAGAGGGTTAATGCATCACCTCCTCAAACTGAGGGGACCTGTTCCCTGGTTTCTAAACATAAACTTGGGCTGGGAATGGATGACAACCCTGTGCCCACCCCAAGACACGTCAACATAAACCTGCTATGAAGTCATTCTAGGCCCAAATGAAGGTGGGGTGAGCTCTCCTTCCAGCTTCAGGAAGTTACCCAAAACCAGTCTCTCCATTGGCTGATCACAGGAAGATCTCCATTTTGGCGACGAAAGCCAAACGCAAAGTTAACTTGGTTTTCTACAGTTTAAACATTCTAATTAAATACCTGAGTCTATTTTTTTTGGACGTAAGAATGCAGAACCTTTATTACAGTCCTAGAAATAACCATATCTTTGCCTTGTGTTAAAGACTGTCCATCTCCCAAGCTGTGTTCAAAATTCACAGCACAGGAATTTACAGAATTTTCATAAAAGCAATTGAAATTACAGTCTCCATGAACTCCCAGGGTGCTGTTCTATTAACAAAAGATGTTTTGCTCTACTCACACCTGCTCGGCTCTCTGTGGGGGCTCAAGCGATACACATTCCAATAGAGCAGTGTCAATAAAATAAAATAAAAATCAAGTTCCAAGGAATGGAATGGAGATATATATATAATATTACCACACAAAATGTATTTGAGAAGGAGCTAAGCTATTGGAATTGACTTTTTAAATAGAAAATGTATACAGAAAAATAGTTTTTTCAACCATAAATCATATAATTGTGACTTTGTTGAACTCTATCATATGACATTCCTACATCTTCCATGTGTTTCTGTGTGAGCATATGTGTAGGGGAGGAGGAGGGGTGTGGGGGAAAGTTTGTAAGAGGTAGAAGGATAAAAGAAGAAGCAAAATAGAAATTTCTTCTTTCTCTTTGTGTGCTACTGGAAGGAATTAGCGAACTTTAGCAAAACCTGCCTAAATTAATGTTATTCACATTAGATTATGTTCTAAAGAGAAGCACTCGTATTTTCTTTGCTCCAAGTCCATGAAACCCCACTTCTTCTAAGAGGCATTCTGTCTACAGGGAAATAAGGCAAATGCTTATTTCCACCTAATTGCCAACACACTCATATTTATACACAATATCAATATTTCTTAGGTTTTTTTTGTTGTTCTTAGAGTCACAAACCATCTAGAGAGCCATCTCTCTACAGAGTATATTAATACCCCCTCCACCTATACAAACACACCCAGACCATATCGAAATATAAGGACAAGGCAAGGTCCCTTGCCCTAAAAGAGATTACTCCATATTGGGAGTTGAAAGATGACAATTATATGAAAGACAGGAAAATTTTACTTGTGAGGACAAAGTTCTTGGTTTTTGACAACTCTCTTGCTGATTTCTAAGGAAGAAAGATCCTAAAGAGGGTCCTTTGCAGGGTGGAGTGATGGGTGTGGATGGCCTGGGAGAGAGCTGATAACTGCAGAGAAAAAGGAGGCATCGGATATGGGGTGTGTGGATGGGGAGATCCTGGGCTCAGGAAAAGCCGGCTCAGAGAAGCTCAGAAGGGGAAGGCAGCCTGTGGCTGAAGGGAAGTTCTGGGAGGGCCAGCAGGGATGTGTAATAGTGACTTCTATTGCATTTTCATTCATTCACTCATGCATCCATTCATTCATTGGTACAATCATCCTTACTGAGCACCTGCTGTGTGCCAGGCTGTGTGCTAGCTGCTGGAAGTAAGACTGACATGGACCCTAAAGAAGCTTCAATAAGCTATCCCACCTCTCACTGATTTTCTCTCAGAGGATGTAAAGACAGGCTGCAGGGCTGCACAGAGACTGGCCCAGGGTGAGAGCACAGAAGGCTGCCAGGGAGGCTGGCCACGCCTGCAGTACTCACCCTGGGAAGGGACACAACCCACATGCGTTGGCTTGCATGTCCTGGTTGACTTCTTGACCAAGAACTGTAAGCATCTAAGGAAGAACACGCGTAGCCGCTCAGGAGTGTGCAGGGAAAGGGATCGTTTGCTTTGAATTGGGTCCGTCATTCCTCAGTGAGTTAAGGTGGTTTCACTTAGTTAGCTTGCTGCTTTTCTCAGCAAACTGGTGCATCGGAAAAGAGCCAAGGGGAGCAGTAATCTCTTACGCTGAAGTTCCAAAAGTGTGCACATGAATCTACCATAACTTTTTTAAATGACTATTTGGGAAACTTGACTACCCTAAAAACAGACTCTCAGAAAAGTCCGTCTTTTCCATTGTGGTCTCTGTTTCTGTTTCTGCCCATGACACAACGGGTGCTCCCAGCTGTAACCCCATTCCTCTCTGTTCCATTGAAGAAGGAATCACAAGTGAATGAGAGAGAGATGATTATAGGCATTATTATTCCCCAAGGCTAATTCTGCCCTCAGTGGAACAAGTCCTGGGATCGATGGGCAATGTCTGCCATGGCTACGAGAAGGGGATGCGGCAGCAAATGTGCCAGGCGTTCACCATTTCCCAGTTAGCTGATTTTGATCAGTGCTATGATGTTACAGTGCTTCAGTTTGCTTTATGTCAGAGTTACCTAGGTTGTGTCTTACATTGTTTGGATTCACTCACATCACCTGGCCTGGCCAGGTCTTGCCCAGAAGGGGGCTCAATAGATATGGCTAAAATTTAATTGACTGTATACACCACGTAACAGAGGGCTCTTCACCTAACCCATGTGCTCGTCTAATAGCTATTGAGCAGTTCATGAAGGTGACACCCATGTCAACCTATGTCCATCTGATACTCAACATAGAGTAGGTACATAAAATATCAACAGCAAAACTGTTTTTGACCAGAAATTTCAGGGACTACAACATTCTTGATTTTTTTATAGCCATCCTCTTGAGAATCCATCAAGAGTTCGGTGGGAAGCTGTAGGAGCACCTCCCAGTCCTCACTCGGAACGTCATTTGCCTGGGGAAGATTGGGTCAAAACTATACTAACTCAAGACAGCCACTAGAAGTTGCTTTACAAAACAAAACCAAAAACCAAACGATTGCTCTCTGAGCATTTTGTTCATAGTGATCACTATATATATATATAGTTACTCTAAAAAAATCCAGTAATTGAGTGTTTTGGTAAGTCCAGAGCAGATCATTCTAGGTTATTCTATACCCAGTTGACCAAACATGGATTAAGAGTCAGATTAGAACCCTGGAACTATTGAACCTTTGATCTAATTTATGCTTTTCTTGGATGGCTGTGCTCTGGAATTGAGATGAAATCTATGCTAACTCCTTTATGGACAGTAGATGTTTAAGTCCTTGCAACAACCCCTACGGTAGGTATTATTATCCCTATGTGATGGGTGAGGAAGCTGAGGCTCACAAAGATTAAATGACCTGCCCCAGATCTCACAACTAGCCACCAGCAGAACTGGGAATTAGATTCCAGTCTGTGACACCGAAGCTCAGACTTTGTACCCCACTGCTAAGGTTCTAAGAATGAATTACTGCTCCTGGTGTATTAATTATGCCCAGTGAAGGGAAGTTTGGGGCAAGATGTGATCTGTTCTCAAGATTTACATAGTAAGATCTTCAGTTGGGGAACAAAAGTTTAGGTCTCCAGTTAAAAGGATTGGAGGCAGCCAGAAGGAGAGGGCTGGGTGACAGAGCGGGGGAGATCCTACGAGACCAAGAGCGGTTCCTGTGCTGTTTCTTTTAGCACCATGCAGTGGAGGTGCTGAAAAGATGGATAGGCTCCCCTACCTCTTCCAGGGGGATCAGAGGAGAAATGTGCCCCCCACTCCCTAGCTTCCCTTCTGGACCTGCTCATATCTAACCAGCTTCCTAGCAACCTGCCTGGTGGCCTGGAGTCCTGGGACCCAACTCCAAGGCTGACGCTTTCCCTCCAGCTGTTCATCCTTCACCTTCAACCTTTCGCCCCCCCCCCCCCCAGCCTCTTCTCACCTGGCTCATGTGATGCTACTGATGACCTTCATCTCTGGTAACAAGGCCTTGACAGCAAAGGCTGTGGCGAGAATAGAGACTGTGAGTTCTCTTCTGGGTTCTGTCGCCGCCGCCTTCCCCTCCACCCTCCCACCCACTTCTCCCAAGCTCCTTGCATGGCAGCAGCTCCCAGGCCCAGGTGCTTGCTGTGAATTTAATCCTATTTTCTCCCACTGCCTTTCTTTCCTCCCAGCCACATGTTTGCAGCCTGGTGATGGTCCCTCAAAATCACCTCCAAATGTTCTGACTTCTATTTATTTATCTTTAAGGAGTCAGGTCATCAGTTCTGAAACCTGATGCCAGCCTCTCCCATCCCTCCCAGCTTCTGCTGTGACTCCCTTGTCAGCTGGGAAGGACCCCACCATGGTGACTGTTGCCCCCCACATGCCATCACTCTCTTGGCACTGGGGAAGGTCTGCCAGCCACACTGAGGCCGCCCATTGGCTGCCCCCCGATCCTCTTGGAGACCAAAAGAAAGCACTCAACAAAATTCCACCAGCCTCCAGGATAAGCCAAAGGGCGAAACAAAGAAAATATCTTTACAACCTACCATAAGTCACCGTGAAATGTATGCCATCACTTTTGTGGTTTTGACAAATACGAAGCATGCTGAAATTAGAGATCATAAATTTGGGAGGAGAGAGAAGATGACTTGGATTTAATAGAACAAACTGCTATGTGAAATCTGTCTTATTAAAGTTAATTAAAGGAAGTGGAAATGGCCGCCTATTAACAGAATCCAGCTCTCCCAGGGATAGTTTGTGAATACAAATCCATTTGTACATATATGTGGGTATCCTGTGCATGGATAAATAGCATGTGACTGTATTTATATAAATCTTCTGATTCAAATCATGAGACCCAAAGGGATTTTTTTCTCTGATTTGTGAATTTATTTATGAAAAGAATATTATAAAGGTATAAAACCAAATGACATTTAATTGTGAAGTTCACGTATGCTGTTGATCATAAAGAATAACATTTAATAAAATTTATCCTATATCAATATAACTGGCTCACACACGCACGCACACACGATCATGCTTGCTTTCCTATATTACATATTCCCCCCCTGGGTAATCAGCACAGAGCATTATTTTAAAAGAACAATATCCAAAGACATTAAGGAACCCCTTGCAGGCTACTGTTTTCCAGATCACCAGGGTCTTAAAAAATAAAATGATAATGAGTTTGGTTTTTTTTTTTTAATATTAAATACAAAAAGATCCGATTAAAACTCCAAGGCAGAGAGTTATTTCTGCGAAGGCAGAAGGTGAAGCAGCTCCTGTGCTCGGGCCAGGGACACAGGAAGAGTAGAGGAAGGAAGGCAGCTTCCCTCACCTCCCCCTGCAGCTCCCATGGCCCGGGCAGGTCAGTGAGAGCCTAAGGCCGGGTCAGAGGCCAAGAAGGAACGCGGGGTCCAGTCTCTGCGATAACATGGTGTGTCAGGGACTGGAGGCCCAGGCAGGCTCAGTGCAAGCAGACGTGCGGCCTGAACAGGTGGGGCGAGGGATGGCGCCGGGGGCGGAAATGCGACTAGACCGTCTGAGCTCCCCAGTCTGGGCGGCTTAACACGACAGAAATCTGTTGTCTCACGGGGCTGGAGGCCAGGTGTCGGCAGGGCCATGCTCCCTCTGAAACCTGGGGAGCAGGAGCCTTCCTGGCCTCCTCTGGTTTCTGGCGATTTTCCGGCCACCCTGGCGTCCCTTGGCTTGCAGCCTAAGCCCTGCAACCACCTCCTCCATTGTCAGGTGGTGTTTCCCGTGTCTTTGTGTCCAGATTTCCCTCTTCCTCTAAGGATGCCAGTCATGTGGGGCAAGGGCCCACGCTACTCCAGTTTGGCCTCCTCCTAAGTAATCACTTCATCAAAGACCCTATTTCCAAATAGGGCCACACTGACAGGCCCCGGGGTGAGGACTTGAATGGCTTTTGGGGAGGACACAGCTCAACCCCTAACAGACGAGATAGAGGAAAGAAAAGAGGCAGGGTGGGCTGCTGATTTATGTGCTCCAATTTAAATGTCCTTGACCTTAATCCACATGCCTGAGGGTGTGAACCCACTGCAAACAGGACCTTTAGAAGATGTTATTTTTCGTTAAATTATGGCGAACTGAACCAGGGTGGGTCTTAACCGGGATCACTGGAGGCCTTGTAAGGAGAAGGCCCTGGGGAGAAACAGGAACTCAGTGGGAACCTGGAGGAAAAAGAAGACGTCACATGATGTGAAGTGAAGCTGCAAGCCAAGGGACCCCTAGGATGGCGGCAGGCCAGAACCAGCTGCTGCAGATTTCAGGCGGAAAGCACGGTCTGGCCGACCCCTTGTTTGGACCTGTGGCCTCTGAAACCGGGAGATAATAAATTCCCAATGTTTAAACCAACCCATTGTGTGATGTTTGTCGTAGCAGCCTGGAAAACTGAGACGGGAGGTCCACAGAGCAGGGGCATTTCAAGAGAGAAGTCCAGCTACCAGGCTGGGTCTGGGGCGTCCATTTCATTGTGACAGACAGGAGAGGAGGTGAAGCTCTAGCCCCTTGTATTAGTCAGCCAAAGGGGTGCTGATGCAAAGTACCAGGAATCTGTTGGCTTTCATAAAGGGTATTTATTTGGGGTAAAAGCTTGCAGTCATAAGGCCCTAAAGAGACCAACTCAAGGTTACTTCCTTATCAAACTCTTGCCACATGTTGAAGCAAGATGGCAGGTGACATCTGCGAGGGTTCAGCCTTCCTCTTTTCTCTTAAAGCTCTGTGGGTCCAACTTCTTCTGATGTCAGCTTCAGGCTGGCATAAAGCGTGCCTCTCTTCCTCGGGCTCGTCTCTTTCCGGGCTCCACTGCGCTGCTCTCTGCACAAGGTCAGCTGTAAACTGTCAGGCAAATGGCTCATCTCTTTTCCCGGGGTCTCTGCCGTGTCCGTGGAGCTGTCTCTCTCCCTCTGTGTATCTTCTCTGTGTATCTACTTCCGTGTTTCTGTTTTCTTGATTGAGCATCCTTTTCTATAGCCCATCAAGGGGGCTGGGACTCAAACCTGCATGCCCTAATGATGTGGTCAAATCAAAGCCCTAATCTTAACCTAATCAAGTAAACGTAAAGCCTTTGGATTTAAATCAATCAAAGGGTATCATGCCCAGAAGAACAGACCAGTTAACAAACATAATCAATAGCTCCTTTTGGAATTCATAAGTAATATCAAATTGCCACACCCCTCTTGGAGAAGGTATGCATCTGGGGCCCTGTGAGCCTTCTCCCACCTGGGCTGGGAAAGTCATTAGGTTTTCAGTCAATTCCTGCTGCTGCTTACCCAGAAGCACACTCCAGAGGGACACCCTTGTGAGAAGGGACTTGATGGGAAGGTGACGGTGGCCATTTGAATCACCTGCTGTGCTGACTTGTGACTTGGAGCTGCTTCTTTTTGAAACCACCCCATGAGCCACACTCTGGAGTCGGACTGCCTGTTTCACACTCACTCCCAAAGTGAATTGCATATGAACTACCCGGCTTTGATTTTAAGGCAGATTATTCCAAACATGCCCTTCGAATCTGGTGACAATCTGAAAATCCCTTTGGGACACAGAGAATATTGTATGCATTTTTACATTATGGATGTAGTGTGTATGCGCTCATAAACAATTTCACAAGAATTTGACATTTTATTGCAATATCAAATATCGCTTATGGCATGATAATGGAAATAGACAAATTTAGAAAATATGCATGAGTAATTACAAAGATTAAAAACCAGCCTTATTAGGGGGCGGATGTGGCTCAAGTGGCTGGGCATCTGTCTCCCATATGGAGGGATCCAGGTTCGATCCCCGGGACCTCCTGGTAAATAAAAATAGAAGGCGAGAAGGCGAGCCACCAGCCCACGCACACGTGCTTGACGAGCCAGGCCCGAATGGCGAGCCAGGCCCTGCCAAGCCACGCAGCAAGATGATGACACAGCAAAAGAGAGACACAGGGGAGAGCCAAGGCGAGACGCACCAGAAACCAGGAACTGAGGTGGCACAAGTGACAGGGTGCCTCTCTCCCACATTGGAGGGCCCTAGGATTGAATCCTGGAGGAGAAAAATAAGAAAAGAAGGCAAGAAACAGACACAGAAGATCACCCAGCGAATGGACATAGACACCAAAAAGAATAAATCTTTAAAAAAAAACCCAGCCTTATTAATTCTTAAAACAAATTAGGAACCGATTATATGGTTTTAAGCAAATAGAAACAAATACAGTCTTTCTGTTTCATAAGTATTATTTTTTATTTCTATAGAGCTATATAGTAAGAGAAGAGAGCACAGATAACATAACTGATAACATTTGTTTTGGGACACTAATAAACTGAAAATGAAACCCAAACCCAAACCAGAACCTACTTAACTATCCTTGACTTTTTTCTGTACCTCTCAGAGGCCTGTGCACAAATTATAACAAAACAGCCTGTAGCAGCAGCTTCTCAATTATTGGGAGTTATTTACTATTCCCAAAGTTCTTTTCTCTCTGAAAGTCTTGGGTATCTTTCACAAAGCAGTTTAGAAGAATTTGCCTTTCAGTATTACTGTTGCCAAGAAAAATCATGTTTGTCTTTAAGGGAGCACGGTGCTAAAAGAAAAATTAAAAATTAAATAAAAAATTATGCTTTGTAGAGGTCAGGCTGATATAACTCCATAAATTAACTGTTAGGACAGTTGAACGCCAAGAGCAGGATTCGACTGAGGAGTGATAAATTTGATTCAGTAACTAAATCCATGGGTTGTTGCTCAGATATTTCTCACTAGATTAACAACAAATTTAGAAGTATTATTCCATGGTCCAATCCATTATTAATTTAACAGTTTACCAAAAGTCAGTCCAGGAATTACCCAAGGCCTATACGACTTCGAGCTTCCTTACAACTCCTGAGGCTTGGAAATATCAACCTACCAAATGAATGAGGAGAGTTTTCAAATGATGTTTTGCCGGTTAAGTTGCCTAAACTCAAAAGATGGTTTTTGAGTCATACCAAAAAGTTTGCAAATAAAATCACTATGCATTAGTCTAGAACGTTAGCAAAAGTGTTCACCTGGGTTTAATTGCCGCGGGCCACATAGAGAAAGGCTTGTCTGTTTATCTATCTGCTTACTTGTTTATGTGACGCTTTAAGGCGATATCTTGAATTGCACAAGGACACCGCATGGTCCGTGGATGCGGCAGGTTGTAACCGCCTTACACACTTGCTGTATTCTACATATTGGCAGTGGAAGCCTAAATGGAAATACCTGCTTTGAAAAGCCATTTGATAATATGTAGTAAGCCCTTTGTCACAGCTTAGTTTTTTGATAATTTATCATAAGTAAATTTTAAAATGAAAAAACAAATGCACAAAAAATGTTCATTGCATCTTTGTTTTCAAAAGCAAATTCCTAGCCGTAGAATAGAATGTCCAACAATGAGGAAATGGTTAAGTAAATGAGGAAAATCATGGCATGGAATGTGGAAGGCTGTGTAGTAATATGCAAAACAAAGCTTCCGATAGGTGCTGGTTATTGCTGCTTCCCGTCTAGAGTCTAGAAACCCTTCTCTTCTCTGTGGTGCTGGGACTGGAACTGGGCCAACTAACTTTCTGCTTGGCCGCTGGCTCCCTACTGGATTCTGCCAACAGGGAGCATTAGGGGGAGACTGAAGATAGGCGTGGAGAGAAGGGCCGCACTCCCGTAGCTTCCGGTCCGCTTTCTGCCTTGTCAGTATCACCCCAGCAATGGCCCTTCCCTCTGAAAGTGGCGTGGTTCAAGTGTCCAGACTTTACCCACACCCCAGAACCAGTATTGCCTCCCTTCCCCTCCCAGGTTTCAGCACCAGACCCTCCCCTCCCCAGAGCTCTGGGTCCCAGTTCTGCAGGTCCCCTCCCCCAAGCTTCTAGGCTCTGAGGACCCCAACCTCTTCCCTTCATTCCTCCTGTACTTAGTATGCCTGTTTCTTCTCAGCGTCTTCTTTACATGTTTTCCTTCCTCCAGTGCCCACTTAGCCAACTCCTTATATTAAATTCTCTCCGCTAAAAGGTTAGGGATGGTAGGGAAGGGATGGGGGTGAGTGTGACTATAAAGAAGGAGCACGGAGAGTGCTAGGTGGTGACGGAACAGTTCTGTTTCTTCATTGCTGAGGTAGTCAAATGAATCTACACATACAACTACACACATGTTATACCAACGTCAATTTCTGAGCATGCTATTGTACTATCATATATAAATTGTAAACTTTGGGGGAAACTGGGTGAAGAGCATGTGGGACATATTTTTACTCACTTTGCAACTTCTTGCGACTCTATAATTATTTCAAAATAAAATGATTTTAAAAAATTCTCCTGTAAATAACTAGTACTGCTTCTATTTTCCAGACTGGTGAACAAAAATCAAGGGATTTGATTGTATGATATATGATCTATATCATACTATATGAAACTATGTAAAAGTGTAGATATATAGGAAAAAGTATTGGAAGAAAATTTAAAAAAATTCTAATAAGGTTTGTATTAGACAAGGTGTTAGGTTCATGAGTGATTTTTTTTCCCCCTTCATCTGTATTTTGCAGAATTTTGGCAATGTGGTTACATTACTTTCATGGTAAAGATATAAATCTATATATAAAAGATTCCAAGTAAAGTGAGCATGTAGCCCCAAAAGTGAGTCTGGCATATAAGACCAGATGAATTATAATCTGGGTAATGAAAAAATGATTGCAAATGTGATTACGAGTTCACTGAAGATGAAGATTAGAGTTTAGCAAGCAGTTCCATAGCTCCCAAAAGGGGAAACAGATATATTTCAGAAATTACAAAATCACAAGGCTGATGTGACTCCAGCAAATCCTACCACTGCCTGTTATATAAATGACGTGTGAACACTGAAGAAAGACTGGATTCACAGCGACGAAATTAAGCCAAATCCATCTCCTTTTCTTTTTTGTTGGGTTATCGTACCGGTTGATCATGTTTTCACCTATTTATTAATTCATTCACATGGCAAACCTTTACTACATAACTTTGTTCCAGGAACTCTTTTGACAGTGGAGATATAAAGATGAGCTTCTAGGATCAGAGACAGGTTCATTTAGGTGCTGTCAACATATACGGTAGCAAACAAATTATTCTAATTCTAACAGTTTTAAGCCAATACTGTGCAAAATAGGCACCTATACCTCATTCCTGAGCTGCACACATCCCCAACTCTACCCCAGCCCCTGGTGAGGGATGGGTTAGAGGGGTTGGGGATGAGGGAGTGGGTGTGGGAAAAGGTAGGAACTGGCATGGAGTGGGAGTTAGGGAAGGTTCAGGAATGGGTGAGGGTAGGCACCATCTGGCAGCCAAAACACACAGAACCAGGAGACATATGTTTCTCACACTTGCTCATCTCAGCAGGGGCCATCAATCATTCTAAATAAGATGCCTGTGCATTCTCTTGATGCCACGTGAATCCAGAATGGCCCACATACCAGAGTCTCTGAATTCTTCCTTACTGTTACAGTGGTCATACTCATTTACTTTCTTATGATAAAGAGATTCAGTTATTTAATAATGGAACACCTTCCATTTTCCAGTGAACTCTCCTGCTCTTTAATTTTTATTTTTTTTGTATTCTTTCTGATTTGGCTGTCCTTATTAAGTATACATAGGGCATTTGGGGGAGGGGGGGGCACACATTTTGTCCATAATATGATCTTCTATTCTCAGCTCTAGACCAAATATCTAACTGTCCTTTTGGTTCTTTCAGTAGTATACACATCTTAGTTAAGTCTCTAAAGTTCCCTTTTAATGATGGCTGGCAGGACAAGACTAAAATATCTGAGAGGTTGAAGCAGGTATAGATTTTAATATATCATTATGCTTTTTTCCTCTAGATGATAGAGACTAACTCCATCAAAATTGCAAGCAATTTAGCTATGAATGAAGTGGAAAGTGGGAGTTTCCCACAGTTACTGGTGGAAGATGTTAGAGATGGACTCAGGGACAGGGTTCTGCTGAGTGTAATACTTGGTAATTAACAGTGATTTTATATTTGTCATGGCGAACTTCATAGGGCTGCATCAAAATGCTCTGCTACCGGGAAGGTGAGACCCCACAAGCAAACCTTTATTTAAAAAAAAAAAAAAAAAAAAGTGGACTCTAATGGAGGATGGAGAAGAAAATAATTGTCTCTCTCCAGATAAGTCAGGAAAGGCATTGCTGAGGAAGTGACATTTGAGTTTGGTCTCTGAAGTGAAGAAGGGCAGGACGTGTTGGGCACAGAGTTTTGCTCAGAGGGCAGGGAGCACAGGGCAGGGCAGAGAGGAGTGGTGGCCAGGGCAGGAGGCTGGAAGCTGGGGCGAGAGCCTGGCTTCATAGTACCAGACTTAGCAGGCGTTAGACTACAAGAGCAAACAACAGTTTATTTAGACTCTACCATATTTCAAAAACTTATTAAAATTCTTATTAAAATACATGTCATAGAAGAAGAGAAAGTCAAAATAAGAAAGCTATGAACATGGGGCAAGGGAATATGGGTAGGAAAAGTAAGATTCCCCCATGAGTAAGGCTGGTCCAAAATAAATACATGTTGAAATAATACACAAAAAATATTTGCAGGCGTTTCTGTGCATTTGCTATAAACGGGTCATGAGTTTGATTCTAAGCTTTCAGGCATGCACACACAAAAGCAAACTCTGATCACATTGCCAATTATATAAATATACAAAACCATGCCCAAGTAAAGCACAACTATTCCTGGTTGACTAGAGGAGACTAAAATTTTTTTTCCTTGGGTCTTCGTAAAGAAGGCACTGAGTAAAGCAGTGAAAAGTATAAATGGCATTTTTAAAATTGGAAAAAGGCAGTGGGTTTTGTATTCAGGGTTCTGTAGAAAAACAGAATTGACAGGAGATATATATATATATAATGTAAATATTATTTACATTATAAATCTAAATCTAAAATCAAGGATCAGGTGGGAATGAAGTTAAGTCTAGCAGGAAAATTAGAACTGGAATAAGTTCTACATAAAAGAAAGACCAGTTCAGATGAAGTATAAAAGAATTCAGCCTTGCAACATATAAATTATTACCTTTCTCATAAAACTTTTTCATTCTAATAAGGTATAAAATAAGAATTGCTTTTAAGCTTTAATGCATGCTGTGCTGCTGAGCATGTATTTGGCCAGTTCTGGTCTCAGCTCACACTTGCTGCTGGGTTGACTGAGGGATGGCTAGACTAGGATGAGGCAGCATGGCCCTGCTCCACGTGGGCTCCCAGCCTCCAGCAGACTAGCTGGGCTTGTTTACAGATGGCTGGGAGGGATTTCAAGAGAGCCAGTGAAATTGTCAAGATTCCTTGAAGCCTAGACTCCAAACTAGCACACCATCATTCCTATATAATGTAAATATTGTGAGCTGTTGTAAGAATTGTCTCATGGGACTGTGGGGATGGGCAAGTCCAAATTCCGTAGGGCAGCCTGCAAGCTGGGAACTCCAATGAAAGTTTTCCATGAATTCTCCAGGAGAAGCTGACTGAAGTAGAGATGGAAATTCTCCCTTCTGACTGCTGAAATGATCACGTCTCCTTTTAAATCCTCCAACTGATTGGATGAGACTTCTCTCATGGTTGAAGGCAATCTCCTCAGTTGATTGTAGATGTCATCAGCCATAGATGCAATCGACTTACTGATAATTTAAGTCCATGAAATATCCTCACAGTAACAATCAGGCTAGTGTTTGCTGGACCAGACAACTGGACCATCACCTGGCCGAGATGAAACGTGAGTTTGTATCTTATAGCAACTGTCAAAGGGCACTGAGGTCAAAATACACAATTCAGTAAAAGAAATTCTGTGGGAATAACAGTCATGTGCTCTGAGTATATAATGTGTCCTGGGAAAATTTTAGAGCCGTAGCTAACGTCTCCTGAGTTGTGGAAAACTTTCATTCATTCGTTTTGTGAAGAGTCCACTCTGTCCCAGGCTAAGGCAGCTACGGGAATACTCTGCTCAGGTCTCCTGGTGCGGGAGCCCCGGTGCTTCCCTTCGGGCACTGCCCCCCATGTTTGCACTGAGGCCCCAGGTCCCTGTGCTGCACCCAGCTAGTGATCGAGCACAGCAGAGGTGACAGTGCCCTGGACACAGGGCAGCTGGGGCTTGAGGGCCTTCCATGGGCCTGGCCAGCACTTTCTCAGGACAGCGCTGCATCTGCGTTTCTTCCTGCCTCATCTTCCTTCCTTCCCTGTCTCCTCTTGCAGGTGTTGGACCTGTTCTGTGGTTCGGCGGCTCTTCCTGCCTGCTGCTCCAGCCCTTCAGCCTGCCCAGGTGTTTCCCTCAATAAATGCCTCTCACATCTGAGTCCATCCTGGCGTCTGCTTTTCCAAGGTTCCGAAGTAACTGCACCCGCCCAGGGTCTGACTGGCACCACGGCAGCTGGGGATCCTGCTCTCAAGCAGCTTCCACTCTAATGGGAGGAGAAGAACTGCAGAAAGGCAACGAGTCCATAGCAGAGATTGTTTCCAGATGACAGGGCCACGTGACAGAGAGTGGCAGGGTGCCCAGAGATTGGGTGGCCGGGAATGCCCTTTACGAAGCTGACCTCTGAATGTCAGTGGCATGTGCGAAAGCAGGAGAGGGTGAGTTGGTCTTATTCAAGGACTGAAGGCGGGTGTGGCGGGCAGAAGCAGGGCGGAGCGGTGGCAGGATGTGACATCGTACAGAAGGCTCTGGAAAGGGGCTAAGATTTTAGGCTAAGTGTGATGGGGGAAACAGAAAAGCATGGGTATAATTTTAGGGGCCTTGGTAAAAGTTTATCCATAGGATATGGACTCTAGATTATAAGTGGAAGGCATATGTTTGGGGCAATTTTCCATAAATATTGCCTCTCTCATCTTTTAAAATATAAATTTTCAGCTTTTGAAAATACGTCGTATCTTTATTGTAAAAAATAAAGTGCTAAATGTACAGAAAAACACGAAGAAGGAAGTAAACTCCCCTCAAATCTCACTACCTTGAGATGACTATTGTACTATTTGCATTAAGATCCCTCTGGTCGTGTTTACACATTTCATATTTATACAAATAGACATACACCAGGTGTATGACCTGGGTGTGTAAAAGTGCACACACTTTTACATATGCCACATGGATTATTGACCATACCTGCTATTTTGCTACTTGCTTTTCAAACTTTGTCAATATGTTTTGGACATAAATATGTCATTGATTCTAGAAAGCATTTATTTTTATTTTTCACATCTTGGCTCCTCTAGAATTGGGCCACGTCTCCCCTCCATGTTATCTGGCCAGGTGCAGTCATGACATACTTCATAAGCAGGCATTCACCAAAACATCAAACACCTACAGAATGGGTGTTTGTTTGTTTATTGTCTTCAGAATGGGTGGTAATGTCTTAGGAGAAAATCCATGAGCAAGAAGTGAGTGCTCTTTTCATCCTTAAGAACCAAATTATTGAGGGGGGTATGGGAGGTGGCTTGCTGGAAGCGACTCTGCAGTGCTTTGTCAGTATTCCCCTACCAGGACTCCAAAGCTGGCTAGTTCTGCCTAACTGCAAAGTCTGCGCTGGAGCCCAGGGCCAATGGCTTTTAGCTCTTATATAGATTCTTAAGAAATTCAGCATCAAGATACTCTTGATGGTGTTGAGGACAATACTGGGAAAAATACATGGATATTGAGGTCTCCACATTAATAAGCATTCAGAAAAGTTCGACTCTGAAGAAGTTTCAGGAACATATGAACCGACTTAGTATGCTTATATTTCTCTTTCACGTATGCACAAGTGTGCTATATAATAAAAATATGCATGTCTAAAAAAGCTAATAGATATAAAATAAAAATTCTAGGCAACAAGACAGAATTGTGCAATTAATTGGGAGGGTTTATTCTTAGTATTAAAGAATAATGATGTATCTTAAAAATGATGGTATCTCAGATTTTTTTTTTACCGGGAGGTCCTGGGCATCGAACATATGGGAGACAGACGCCAAACCATTTGAGCCACATCTGGCCGCCTTTTATTCTCTTTTTTTTTTTCAGTATCTCAGATTTGATGAAATACAACACACTCCATCCTTCCCTTCCCCATTTTAAGGTTATATCACATTCCACTCTATGTTATATCTCATGATTTAAGTGACCAGCTCTCTATTAATGGACACTTGGGTAATTTCAATTTTTCACTCATAGAGATAACGCTGCAGCAAATATTCTTGGGTATACTTCTTTCCACACTTCTTTTTCCCTTTAGGGTAAGAAACCACATTTTTTGTAAGTGTGAAGTTGCAGGGCTTTTGAAGTGCAAGCCTTGGCTAGTGGTGCCTGGAGGGCCGCCATTACAAGACATCGGGAAGGGCAAACCCAAGGTGTTTATAGACCCCTGAGCTATGGCGAGGCAGGACAATGTCATGAAAAGAGAGGAGCCTGGGGGGGGGCTTGCCCTACCTGGAAGCTGGTCCACCTCTTCTTGGAATGGATTGAAGGCGGAAACTGTGGGCAGAGCAAGGGTAACTGACTAGTACATCCATCCATCCATCCATCCATCCATCCATCCATCCATCCATCCAT